>CM049320.1:38884713-39509713 GCA_026874595.1 Sipunculus nudus | reverse complement strand
TATCATAAACGGTCAAATCTAGCAGCGTGAAAATCAGTTGCTTCTTTAGAAGCGTAAGATTTCCGCTGCCTCGGGAGCGTAGCCCCAGGCATCTGTGGCTGTCGCATGAAGAGAGGGCCTTACATGCCATTAGGGTCTGTAACAAAATAGTCAATAGTTAGTATAATAATATTTAGTCCGATTAAATCTGGCTAGGTAATAGCCTACAGATTGTTCAATTAATACCACTGTCAACTTATCAAAATCGGTTTGCTTCATTTTGGTTGCAAATTAGTATGGCTCAGTGGCACCATGCATAGGTAACTGATTATATTGTCACTTTGTCTTACTAATTAATTAGGTTGTTTATTTTGTCTCACAATTTGCTGCAGCCACTATGCGTATCTAAATGTAACTAAATTTATTTGGTCCATTGAATATCCTTGACTTTTTTTAAGACATTAAGGTATGAAGAGCTCTACAATTCTTCACACCTGAGTAGTTTCCCTGTACACACATAGAGCCTATATGTGATGAATTGCATTAAATATGAATTGAAGCCAAATATAATAGAGTTCACCATCTCAGATATTATATCTTTTTTACTATATATACGTAATATAATATGAGTTTCATGAAGTGTAATGTCATCTGTTTCTGACAATATACCTCCTGCCTTTTCGTGATTTGACAAATGACAACCTTGTCATCTGTCGTTAACTATACATTTTGTGTTGGATTATCAAGTCATGACTGTACTTGACCATTGACCTGGGCTGTATTAGCTAAAGTTAGGAATTCTGTGTGTCCCAGCAAGTATTTACAGCACACAGACCCCTAGATTGGTGTAACATTTTGTCAGCTGAATATATAGGGTTTATTTTGAGTCAGCCACAAGAAAAGATTAACTTACAGCTTATCTACTATACCATTTTATCAATATCTTACAGATCCCTCTGTACAGTATGGAAACCATGAAACTTCAGTCCCTGTTTGGAGACCACATGTCAGCATATATACCAAGTGATGCCAAGGATGTCAGGTGATTTTCCTGTTTTTACTATAAAAAAAATTAATAAGTAACAAATCTTGAGAAGTATTTGATGATATTATTTTCATAGATATAAGGATGGCAAAATTCTTCAAATATAAGAGACATCCAAACAAATTTTATTTTAAGACTTACAGACAGTTGTTCTGTATATAAATAATTATTATAACAGAAAAAATTATATCTCAGGTTTTGCCAGCTTATAGATTGACTTTGAAACATGGCAAAAAGTACTGGCAATTGTGGTATTTTGATAAGTGGCTGGATTTCCCAGGCCTGATACTGATATAATGATATCACCATATACCTCATGATATAGAATTGATGTCATCCCTACCCTGCCTCAGATTCATCTGAGCTACAGTGATCACTCTTTGTCCATTAGGCTGTCCAAAGTATAGCAACCAGTGATCTAGTGGAGTCCACCCATCTGACTCCTGAGTGCAAGTCTATGTCCAGGCTACTCAGGTCTGAGTCTTTGGGACTCAAGTCTAAGTCCACTTTCAAGAATAAGTTATCTGGAACCTGAGTCAAAGTCCAATAAAACTATCCTAATTGAAAAAAGAATTAAAAAAGAAATTTGAATTGCCATGAATATATTTTGTTATTTTACATCTACTTTAATGTCTAGTTACATTTAGCTCCAGAAGCAGAGCTGAAGCTTTGTATATATGTGTAGTCTTTTTAGGGAACCTGTGAGCTTATGCGATGGTGCAGCTTCGTCTGTCCATCGTCAGCCGTCCAGCGTCCAGGGCTGGCTTTCCGCCATCCATGGCTGTAAGTCAGAAACCATCAGAGCTAGCAGCTCCAAATTACATGTAAGAATTAGTCACATGTGAAACTTGGTGCCCTAAAGCTTATTATTGGGTATCTGCATTAATTTAGATTTTATAGAGAAAAAGCTTAAAAACCTTTAAAAAACTTCCTCTCTGAAACTGTCCAGCCAAATTGTGCAATATTTCACAGAATTGATCCCTGGAACAATCTCTCTCAAGTTTGTACGAATGGTTCCAATTCGGAGATTTTTGGCTGAGTTACAGGAGGTTGAACTAAGTCATCTGCCCAAAAAAAGCACACTAAAATTAAAATCTCAGAAACGGCTAGAGCTATAATCACCATATTTTATACCAATGTTTGTCACATATGTCATCTGACTTTGAGGTATTGGTGGCGCCACCTACATTGATGTGTTTTTTACAAGCGAAAATGTAATTTAAAACTCTTCTAGCTTATACACTGATTTATGATGAAACTGTTAAGCTGATTGGTTTAAACTTTACAAGAATTATTCTATGGTAGGGTTCTGCCAGTTTTATAAGAATAGATTAGGTAAATACAGTTTTAAAAAAAACATTGTAGTCAATTGAAAAAGGCTTTCTGTATTTGAAAACAGATTTGACAAAATGCTGAGTTTCAGCAGCCAAGTCAGGAGGTCACTCAGTACAAACAAGTGGGGTCCAGACATCACCATGGCAACTGACCTGGCTCTGGGGGGATGTCTAGACAATGTGTCTAGACGTCTAGACACAGCGTCTAGACGTCTAGACACAATGTTTAGATGCAGAATTCCCAGATTATTGGAACTATATCTTTCAACTCTTTGAAAAAACTTGGTTTGCATTTTAAACGAATTGGGTTTTTCATCAGGTCACATGTAAACAGCTGCACCCTCATTTTTTGTTTGACCTCTGATCTTTCCTCGCTGCCCAGCATCCATTTATGCGTCTGTTTCCACACATAAACCCGCATATCTCGGGAACTGTTTGACCGATCAGGCTAAACATTTTGCACAAATGTAACTCTTTGATAGCTTTATAACATACACTAAAAATGGTGGCGCCACCTACAACCGTTTTTGCACAGCGTCCGTCTGTTCATCTGCCTTGGGATAATATCACTCATATCTCAGCAGTGGTTTGACTTATCCACCTTAATTTTGCAGGTTTATACATCCTGGACAGCTTTCTCGATTTTATGACAGGTGCCGCCACCTACATTCAGGTTTACTCTGCAGACATCCAAGCTCATATCTCAGGAACCGTTTGACCAATTGGGCCAACATTTTGCATGTGTATAGATATCACATAGCTCTTCATCATAGGCAAAACTGGTGGAGCAACCTGCAACCATATTTGCACAGCGTCCATCTGTTCATCTGCCTTGGGATAATATTACTCATATCTCAGCAGTGGTTTGACTTTTCCACCTGAAATTTCGCAGGTTTATACATCCTGGACAGCCATCTCGATTTTATGACAGGTGGCGCCACCTACATCAAAGTTTACTCTGCAGACATCTAAGCTCATATCTTGGGAACCGTTTGACCGATTGGGCCAACATTTTGCATGTGTATAGATCTCACATAGCTCTTCATCATAGGCAAAACCAGTGGTGCCACCTGCAACCACTTATGCACAGTGTCCATCTGTTCATCTGCCTTGGGATAAAATCACTCATATCTCAGAAGTGGTTTGACTTATCCACCTGAAATTTTGCAGGTTTATACATCCTGGACAGCCTTCTCGATTTTATGACAGGTGGCACCAACTGAATTCATGTTTGCGCTGCAGACATCCATGCTAACATGCAATACACCTCACTCTATTCCCCTTGCCACTTAATCCATGCCTCACTTCACCCGTCCCACTCTGATTTCTGCGAATACATATAGTTGCTTGTCGACTAACCATATTCTAGTTTTAAAATGTCCTAGTCTGAAACTTGCAGGTCCGAAATGTCCATTTTGCTGAAATCATAATGACTAAGGTAGATATGCAGGACTTCAAAGGATCAATATTGAATTTAAAAAATAAACCTCCATTCATACTCCCAAACTTTGCACAGGTTCGCATTAGGCCTGTAGGCCTTGTTTTTATAATATTCTGTTTGAAGATTGCACATATTCAGTGGAACCCCACAATTACGACCATCTTGGGGACTGACCGAAGTGGTCGTTATTTTGGGATGGTCTTATTTGTGAATCTCTAAGTTACCTGGATTGTGTATTCGGGACCATGAGAAGTAGTTGTAATTGTGGAGGTGGTCGCAATTGTGGGGTGGTCGCCATCTGGGGTTCCACTGTATATGTGTCCTTACATGACAGAGCTTTCCTTCTCCTGGACTCAGCCTGGTTTCTCTAGTCCTTACCTCCAGGACCCTTAAGCCTAAGTTCAAGTCCCTATTAAGGTTGACTGGAGTCCAGACCCAAAGACCAAGTCCGGACTAAAGTCCTCCATTACTGTACCAGTGATAACAACTTACTATCAGATATGAAGCACTTCAAATCATATTGATATGTAATATAAAATATATGATTTTTTTAAAATAAATAAACACGCCCTCAGAAAGACCAGTGTTCCAGGTTTAAATTATATACCTTGAGGTCTAATATGAATATTATGCAAGAGTTTGATATGAATTTAAATGAAGGGTTTTTGCAAGGTTTGGTACCATAAAGAAAAAAAATCAGGGTGTCAGTGCTATAGATGACTTATGGTAAAATTATTGCTCTATGCTCTAATACTGGTCCCGCCGCGGCATATAAATCTTGTTGGCGCGATAACTCAAAAAATATTTCACGGATCTCTACCAAACTTGGTATATGTATAGATATGGGCGAGAGGACGACGCCTTTTTAAAATGAGGTCATGACCTTTACTAGGAGAGTGTCCTTGACCTTGAATAGGTTCAATTTTGGGGAAAATCACACAAATTCTTGAATATCTCAAGAAATCTTGCATGGATTGATCCCAAAATCAAGTTGGTCGAAGATCATGGATAGGGTTGTCATGTTCCAGAAACTGGTGGCACCACCTATCATTCTTTACTTGTTTAAGTGCCTTTTAATACCCCCAAAATTACCCTGAGTATTATAAGTCAAAAACTAATGGACAGATTTCTTTTATACTATGCATATACATAGATATGGGTTATGGGATGATGTACATTTAAATTGGGGTCATGACCTTTCCTATCAGAGTGGCCTTGACCCTGAATATTCCCATATTTGGTGAAATTCACACAAAATCTTTAATATCTCAGTAAGGTATACATAGAATGATCCAAAAATCAAATTGACGGAAGATCTTGGATGGCTTTTGCAGAAGACAGGTGGCGCCACCTTGTGTCGTTTTCTTGTTAAAATGATGTTAACGCAATAACTTTGTAAGAATTTGAGGTACAGTCACCAAACCCACAGGTTTGATGTATCTTATCAATGGCTAGGTCAAGTTTGAACATGGATGACCTTGATGCATTTTTTCAAGGTCACAGCAGAGATTATGCTAAAATGATATTAGGGCAATAACTCAAAAAGAATTTGTGGTACAGTCACCAAACCTACAGTTAAGATGCATCTTATCAAGGGTTAGGTCAAGTTCGAATATGGATGACCTTGATGCATTTTTCAAGGTCACAGAGGTGATAATGCTGAAATGATGTTAACTTGAATATCTCACTGAGGGATGCATGGATTGATCCAAAGAAATATCTTGCGGTGCCAAGAAATATCTAGTTTCTCATCATGATATTTTTTTTAAAATATGGCTCTACTGTTTGTAAACTCCAGTGTGGTCCGAGAAGTTCCAGACAATCAGGAAGTGTTCACCCATCCAGTCACTGACCAGAGTCTGATCATTGAGATAATGGAGGCAGTACCACAGGCTGACAAAGAAGCTGTCAGGTAAATTTAAAACAAGTGTCATGATCTTACCAAAGAGTGACATGGCTTGGCATTAACTTTTGAAAGTACTTGCCCAGTCATGCAGTAACTTCTAGTTATCACATCCATGAATGCAAGTGTTTGTGTTGCATGATTTATCACAATTTAGACAAAAAACATGCATGTTTTTGTCTGTTATTTATATATTTCTTTAGTATTTATATAGTTAAAAGTACAGGTACTTTAAGGTAAAGAAGTTTTATCTATATAATTCATTTCCATAGAAAGAAAATTGCTAACTGAAAATTAGTTCAGATTCAAGCCTTTCAGTAAAGGTTGATGTTGGAGCCACATGCCTAGCAGGGCAAGTAGAAGCTGACTTTTGGTTGTCCTACCCTAAATTTCTGAAACTTTTACTTGCCCTGTGAAAGCAGTTAACTGTTAATATCAGGCCCTGAATACTGAGAGAAATAGAAAAATGTCCTAAATTGGCTAAGGATTTGCTGATGCTATTTTCCTTATCATAAGTTATATTTACAGTAAAACCTATGTAATAAGACCACCATTGGGACTGGCCAAAAGTAGTCTTAATTCACAGGTGGTCTTATCAGACAGGTCAGTTTTAAACTGTTTGAATGCTTGTGGTCAATTGAAGGGTGGTCTTTATAGACAGGTGGTCTTATCAGGTAGATGGTCTATCAGACAAGTTCCACTGTACATCATTCATAGTAATCTTTAATTTAAATAACATTTTAGTCATGTATATTGGCTTTGATTCTTATACTTTCCTGTTCATTTTTTCCTATTTTGATGCTTTCTTGTTGCAGTGTTTTAAACTTATATTGACCATAATCCAGAGGTGACCACTGTCTGTATAAAGTGAAACCCACATTATTTAAAATCTATTGAGCAGACATCTTCCTGATTCGATGAACATATTTAAGCTCCTATCTCTACTCTACCATGTCCCCAGTTAGAATTCCATGAGAACAAGTCATCTCTGGGTGGAGGTTTTTAGTCATTTTACATATCAGTAGTCATCATGTACAATAGGATAATGGCATTACCTTACTAGAAAAACACCATTATCATAACATCATTATTTGCTTCAGATATTTTGATTTTGTATCAATTTTCATTTGAAATAAGTATTGTAATAAACTGTGATTAAATAATTCCTTGGTCTCTCCCTTATTTTATTACAGGGTACATTTTGAAGATGTCGCAGGAAGCAATGATGCTCTGGGAAATGAAAATGCAGAGATTTTACGGGTTGAGGAAATCCCCGGGGAAAAAATAGCAATGGAACAGTAAGTATAGTCTTATATATTTTAGTTATAAAAGTGCACCTTTATTTGTGTCCACAGAGTGGTGTATTGCTGTGAAAGTGTGAATGTTCATCAGATAAGGAATTCCTTGCTTCAGAAGAGTAAAAACTTCACCAGGTGTGAAATTGAATATTAATTCCAGTAATAAATTATAGCTGAGATAGTTATTAACACAATGATATTGTTTGTCCCTCATTCAACCAACAGTGTGTATACTTTATTACAATATTTATTATTAAATTTCAAAAACTCTTTTTTATTATATGTGCTATTGCTACTCTTGGGTAGGGATAACCTGCAAACAGTTTTCATTTGTAAAAAGCATAATTAACATGACTGATAATGGACAGTTTTTAGCTCAGCTGACTATAAGTCATTTGAGGTAAAGGAATGGCGCTTTGTCCATCGTCCATCTGGACATCCATTAGCAGGGCACAAATCGTAACTGCTGGTCCAGGGAGGTCAATAAAAAATCTCCTTGAAAACCTAAAACTAGGTCACTGCGACCTATATCCTCTGAGGTATTGGGCTTGTAAATACCCCCCCAGAAAAATAAAAAATGTTGATACAAAACCTCCAATACCTTGATAATAAATGCATGGATTGTCATAAAACTTGCCTTGAATATTGACCATGACTAGTTTTGTCAGTTCCAGAAAAGTGGTGGGGCCACCTGTCAAGGTCACAGGACCCATTTCTTTAAAAGGAATGTATATGCATTCCAAGCCAAACTTTTCACCACAAACCTTTCATCTTCAAAATATTACTCACCTGCCAGTAGGGGAAGATTCTTTTCGATTTGGGGTCATAAGGTCAAAGATCAAGGTCACAGACCCATCCATTCACAAACTAGTTTATGGATGATAATTCTGCTTTCGCTAGACAGATTGGCTTCAAACTTTTATTAATGACCCACCGCTTAAGTATGAAAAATTTTGATTTTTAGGGTCCAGAGGTCAAATGTGAAGGTCACAGGAGCCATATCATTAAAATGTTTGTGGATGCAATGTAAATCAAACTTTTCATCACAAACTTTCAATCTTTCACACATGGCTTATTTGCCCAAAGTGGAAGAAATCTGTAGAATTTGAGGTTACCTGGTAAGATGTCAAGGTCACTGGACCCACATTTTCTAGAAGATTGTTACAATAATCTAATTGGTGCAAGTTTAAGAATAATAAGTTTTCAGATATTTTGGTCACAAGGTCATTGGTTAAGGTCACAGAACTGTCATTCTGAAAATTTCTTTAAAAATATCCTTAAAGACAAATACAGCTGAGCGTAGAGACCCCTGGGTCCCTAGTTTAGATACTTCTGCTGCAATGTAGATAAAGTTATATGGCCAAGTCAGAACCTGTGTGACAATAGCACTCCATTTGTAAATAATATAAATGACATCAGTCCTCTTCCCTGTCTCCAAAGATACTATCAAAATCTTACATAAGCTAAACACCAACAAGCTTATATTTATTACCACACAAAACCAACATGTGCCTCTTTCCAAATGATATTTTGTGATCATATAAAACAGCTGAGCACTGTGACCCCTAGGTCCCTTGTTTGGAAAGGTGAACACCTAGATGTTTTCCACATTAGTGGCTAATAAGTAGTAACAAACATGACACAAAAACCAAATATTTTCCAGCTTGTGTCCCAATGACACCCTGTATTTCCTATAAAGTCTTATACTTTCCAGCATTTAGGCCCACATCTCCTATATTTTCCTGTTTTCTCACTGCATAATCATGTTTCTGATATAAGAGTTTTTCTATTGAAAACATTCAGTTCTTTTTGGATGAATGATGGCTGATGCAGGTTTACACTGAGTGAAGTGTGACTGAAAGTTTGATATGATGGTAGGATGCATCTGTAGGGGAAAGGCTTTTTTTGTGTGAAAAAGCAAACCTGTATTAATGCTTTTCCGATGGAAAGGTGAAAATTTCAAAGTATTACAATCCTTGCAAATGATTATCAAGAATTAATTTAAAAAAATGGTGATTCATTAATATTATAAAGAAAAAAACATTCACATAATGGTTAGCCATAATTAAACATCTCAGTAGGCCTTTCATTGGACCAGTGGGCTAATTAGTCTCCTGACACAAGTCAAACAGGGACCTGCACTGCAACAACCATCCATCCTGTTGTTTTAATATTGGTGTAATCTTGACATTAAGCTACAAGTGCTGAATAAACAGAAGAGAAAAATGTGAACTTACAGACCAGAGTGTAAAACCCATCTCTATATTGACCAGTCATTTCCTGATTGACCATCATCAGGTCAGTTGCCCTCTACCTGGAGATGGCTTGTTCTCATGGAATTTTAAATGGGGACATGGTAGGGTAGGGAATAGAGCCTAAATATGACTTCCTAAAAATAACTTCCTTGTATGGGGTCAGAAATTGATTAACATAAAGGAGGATTTGCATATATGCTTAGTTGAGGAATTTTGTTCACACATGGTTGGCATTGTTAGTACAACGATTGGTCTGTTTATTTTATCTACCTATCTACAAGCCTTGAATTTTTGTAAAAAAAATGACAAAAAAATTTGAATCCTCTTTAAGATTCAGGATATTTGAAAAGCATGTTACTCTATGCATGGACTCTTATGTCAGACTGGCATATTGCTGCTGGTAAGTGGTTAAACCAGAAAATGTTTAAAATTTTACACAAATACAGGGAGATGAACTTTACCAGTAATGATTGTTCCTTTTATCAACTTAACCCATTGAATTGTCACACAGATCCAGCATAGCATTATGATACTCATTACCTGTTCTCCCTCACTTAAAGGGGCATGTTCCAGTTTACCAACTAGTCATGCATATTATCCCCCCAGTACAGAGGCCCTGGCAGGCCCGATATCACACGTCATATCAAGGCCCATGGGCGATATTGCTTATACATTGATTTAATACAGTGGGTTCATATTAGCCCTGCCGTAGGGGTACTCAGTGATGTAACACCCCAGAATGAAATCGACAAACATCACAGGGAGTTGACTTCATTAGGGGTACTCAGTGATGTAACACCCAAGAATGAAATCAACAAGCATCACAGGGAGTTGGACTTCACTGTTCTGTGCTCACCATTGCCTTTGAATCTGTGAAAGTGCCAGCAAATGGCAATTTGCAGCTAGTTACCTTCCAGCTTGTGCACAAATGCAACAGACCATCTTGGCTTACATGTTTTTTTTCTGTTTGTCAACATGGTTGCATGTACTATGTTTACTAACAGCCTGTGGATAAATAAACTCAAACATCTACCACAGGGGCACTATAAAAACTCTTGTCAACAAGTATTATGTAATTGATTAACATATATGCAGGGTAAGCCAGAACTCACATAACTTCTACAAGTTCACAAAAACCGTCTGTTCAAGTATACTTGTTACATGTATTTTTAAAAAAGTTTTACAACTTTAAATTTCATAAATAAATTAAAAATCCAAACTTTTAAGCTGACTGTTCAACATATTATTAGGACACAGAAAAATTTACAGTGATTCCCATCTTCCTTAGAAGGACTTTGTTTCACTAACTGAACACCAGATGACATTGAGGGGCAAATGTGGTATTACTGTAAATAATATTCAAAATCCATGTATTGTAAATACCTCATACTTTTATATTTTTTTTTATATCCTTAGATGCAGCAGTTGTTGGGTGCTGTCAGGCAGACAGATGGTTGCCAAGTTTAACGAAGCATCCAGAAACCGTATTAATCTTCACATGGCAGTGTTCCGTCTACCACAGTTTGAAACAGATATTCTGGTTTCTTTTAATGACCCTACTAATATCAGGTAATGTACAGTGGTACTTAAATCTATAAGGCCAAAAAAAGTAAAGGTTGGTTATTCAGGCACTTTTCGCAATAATCAATGCAGGCAGGCAAATGTTTTTTAACCATTTTATTTTATGTTTTCAATAAAAATTTAATTCAAGCATCGGACAACATGCTATAACAGACTTGTTTTGCTAACAGGTAAAATTAAAATATAACAAAAGGAAATATTATCAAAATTTTATAATTTTATTTTATTGAAAGAAATGTCCAAGTTCTGGAGCTCAAAAATGGTGAACTTCTACTGAAAATCAAAATCATGTTTCATGGGGGGGGGGGGGGGTGGTCAAAATTAATGTGCACGGTCCCTGAGAAACCAACCTTTCTATTTTTTGGGCCTGATATGAGGCACATATTTTTAAAATGACAAGTGCATCATCCATATGAATCACCATACAGGCATTTTTTCTCATTTTGATCTGATTTTATCATATTTTATGACCTGCTTCTAATAATAATAGTATCCATTAATATAGAACAAACACTGTAAAGAAAAACAGTCCTCTGAACAATGTTTTGCATTTTTCTCATTACTTTTTGTTTTATTGTACTTTTGTAGCCCTGACAGCAGTAGTCACCATGCAATACCAACCTCTACGCAGGCGTGGACAGTGGAACAGTTCCAACAGCTTGTGTGTACACTTAAACTGCTGAATACTGATCTGTTCGGAGGGGAGGAAGATGATATGGTCATGTGATCACGTTGATACTATGTATTTTTTATGTATGTTAAATATGAAGATGTTTGTAGAAATTGTATATTTATTTATTTTATATTGCATGTATAAAGATAATAGGTGAAAAACTGTATCATGCTGTCTTTGTTTATTTATTAAATATGGTAAAGCATTTAATTTTTTCAATATGATATGGACAGTGACATGTTTACAATGTTTATCTATAAAATAAATATTAAAATAACCAATGATAGTTGTTCTATAGCTAATAGGCGTGTATATTTATGTGCACAAGAAAAACATATTGTCCCTTTTTTAACAGGGCTTATTCTGATGTATGACATCTATTAACTAAATAATTTATTAAAATAGTTAATTAAAATAGGCTAGAAAATCCTGATTCAACTGCATACAGGCTGTTGGTTTTCATTATGTTCATGTGTTTATAATGATCCAGACTCCGTCAACAAGGACATCTGGTGGCAAGTCAGACAAACTAGAGTTTTGCAAAAGGTGTTTTGTAACTGGTGACCAGTTAGCTTCAGGATTTATGCAACCAACCAGTTTATATAGGTTACATGGTTTTTTGCTTGTCAATATTGCCTTGTTTACAAACAGCTTGTAGATAATCAAGCTAATACATCCATCACAGAGTTCTTAAAAGAACATTTCTTAAGAGGAATTACCCAGATTTCATTTAAATGTAAACAGAGTATATCAGAAATCACATCAATTCTTTAGAAAAGGAATGTGAATGGCTGGCTTTTACTGAACATAGGGCCCTGGCTATGTATTAAATCTCTCTCTCTCTCTCTCTCTCTCTATATATATATATATATATATATATATATATATATATATATATATATATATATATAGCTGTTTTAAAAAGCTGCCCTTAACAGAATTATGAATGTGGAGTGGTGCTGTTAAGAGCCAGTCAAATATTTTGGCTTCTAGTGACTCTACTTGCTTGCCTCCTGTGTGTCAACAATAAGTAAGTAAATACATGTGCAGAACTATTTTTTTTTATATATTTAGCATATCTACTACTCGGGTTTGATTTAGATAGACTTATATAAATATTATGTTTTTAATCAGTAAAGTTCTATAAATTAAGAGGGTGCCTGGCTGATGACGAAAAATGGCTTTGCGTATCCGGAGGTACCCAGCAGGGGTTCCTGGTGGGCATGGTCTGGACTGTCGCACCTGCTAACAGGTGTATCGGTTTCTGCGTGGAACCTGTGGATGCTGTTGCCCTCCGGTCTCCTGATAATCTTCTCCTGTTTGCCCCCCTTGGCACGCTGGTGGCAGGAACGACTCTGCTTGGCTTGGTGGCATCTTCGTCTATTTTATACTTTTGAGGAATGTTAATAGCAGGTGAAATGTAAAAAACACAAGGGGCGGATTCAGGATTAAGGAAAAAAGGGGAGGGGTCCAACCAAGGAGGACTAATGAAGAACCAAAAAAAGATCACCAGGTCTTAAAAAAGGGGACTAGGCCGCAAAATTTTGTCTGAACCCCTTAAAAAAAGCTTCCAGTGGATGAAAAAGGGGGGGGGGTCCTGAACCCCTCCCCTGGATCCGCTTCTGACAACTACCACGTAATTCAGTGCGGTAGACGAAATTATGTGCAGGCTCATGCCATTCGTTATAAAACTTGTTTATTTTTTTCCTCGAGATGGCAGTACCTGACAAGTAACAATCATACCCAGACACTTACACCCGCTGTCTGTCTGTCTGTCTGTCTGTCTCTCTCTCTCTCTCTCCCCACCCCCTTATATAATAAAGGTTCCCGTGAATTCTCAACCTTGTTGAATGTAATCTGGCCAGGACGATACGTTTGCAAGTTGCCACAGCAGCCGATGTCAGCTGATTAGGACCTTTCATTCCAGAAAATGGTACTAAAATTAGCACTGGTGCGTATTTTCCCTGCTATCCAATTCTTCACGCACACATATATATGAGTGTATACACAGTAGCTGATCCAGAGGTTGTGAACTTTGTTTTAGCTGCCGCAGCCTTTTTCAAGGGTTTAAAATCGTGTACCTACCTCTCCATTATTCGTGATCAGCCCCTGATAAAATATATTTTTTACAATAGTGGTCGTATCTAGTCTGGGTTTACAACAAAGCGGTGACACTACTCCCAAAGCCCAACAGCGTTCCCCATTTGACAGGAGTATGGGAGCGCCCCCCCCCCCCCCCCCTTTCAATTAATATTAGAACATTACCAATTTACACGCTGAATGACGAAAATTTCCAAAATATATTTGTATTTCGCACAGTGTTCTCCAACCTCGGGGCCGTAAGGGGGGGTATGCAGCTGCATTCCGCAAGGAATTTTTAGATTGGTAAATAAAATTTTTGGAAACGATGGTGAATAGAAATGGTTTCATGGTAAATTGTCGAAAAACTGTGACAAAAATGCTTTATTCAATTAAGGCTAAATCAATGTAAAAGTATGAATTTTATTAGTAAATTTCTGTTTAGACCTGGTGAATGGTTGCTATTGATTTCTTTACAGAATGATCAGTTGTTATTCACAATAGGAATTCCGAAGTACAGTTCATGTGTTCAGTAAAGTGTAAAAATTGTGTATTTTTAATGGCTATTATGAAAATACAGGGACACATTCAAGGACAATTTAGGTGGTTTCATTACTCGGGCGCGGATCCAGGATTTTTTGCAAGGAGGGGTCAACGGGTGTTACGCATAAAAATTGTTTTAAAAAGGTCGTTGGTTAAGAGCATGGGGGGTCTGATCCCCAAAGAAAACCCGTCGTGCATAAGATTTGTCAAAAAAAAGGTCGTTGGTTAAGAGCAGGGGGGGGGGGTCCAGACCCCCCCCCCCCCCCGACCCGCGCCTGGTCCTTTTGAAGATTATGATATTTCAATGCATTCGTGAGTTGAAATTCCTTATATAACTAAAGAAAGTGCTCCATTTATATTACATATTTTAAAATTTTCCCCACAAATTAGCAGAACGTGTCCTAATCCGACGCCTTTCACATTCTCTCTCTCTCTCTCTCTCTCTCTCTCTCTCTCTCTCTCTCCCTTTAAAGATGTTGTAGTCTCTTAACAGGGCACAAATCGTACCAATTAGACCATTAGACTTCTAACTTGACATCCAGGGAGTTCCATGAAAAATCTCCTTGGAAAACCTGAAATTAGGTCTCTGTTACCCATATCCATTGAGCTATAAGACTTGAAAGTACCCCTCAGTATAATTAAAAATTTGTTACAAATCTCCATTTTCTGAAGAACTAATGAATTCATCACCATGATTCTTTGGATGCACATTCATCATGGATTGTTTCATTAGTTCCTGCAGACTGGTGGCACCACCTGGATTATTAACGCATTTTCTTTATATTTATACTTTTTTAGATCTTCAAAGATGGGGTCGCCCATTTAATGGTTACATTGCTGTTTTACTTCCCGGTTTCAAATGGCCATGCATTTGTCGACAGGAAAATTTATTCATTTACATTTCACTATACCCACAACAAACTGGGTCATATATATCATAGATCTATTAAAAATATCTGTTCGACCGTATATATACCATAAATCTCACCGTGACAAATTGGTCTCTGCCCTTCACCTATATAATGCAGATATGTGGAGCACATAAGCATGTTATCTCAATTAATAAAAAGCCTTGTACTACGAGCGTGCGCTGAACAAAGAAAACTCAAGTCCATGCGCGCATGAGAATTTGGACGATCTTCCCCCAGTCTAAACGTGTACATTTCAGCAGCCTCTGTTCCGATTTCCGAAACCCTCGTGTACCCGCAAATCTTTTTGTGACGAAACGTTTATAATAAGGGTAGGTGCGTATATTTCTTGTATATATTTCAATGACCACCGGTTCACATTTTTTTTTCTGCTTTTCGTTCAGCCTCTGGCATAACTTCTACAACACCACATACGGTTTGGTTTAGTGTTCTTGGCGGACATTTCTATTAAGGGACAATGCCTATTTTCTATCAATCAAATGCAAATGCAAAAATGGCTATCATTGTAACAAGCGAGTCATATGTAGTTATAACGTTTACGAACTTGGTAAGAGCTGCACGTGTAATAAGTGTTCTATTTAGTATTTACCCATTGCCCCCTTCATGTACACCCATACAATTATAGGCCTACAGTACATGGCGCCTGTATGTTGATAAAAATATTTTTCGTCGAGTTAACCTTCAGTCTGATACCAAAGATCAATGTCCAACCAGTCCATGCCCTTTGCACATTTGTTTTATGTATGCATGGTAAAGTGGAGAGACAAATGTTACTAGACGGGTACCCTGCAATTTATTTAGCGATCACATCGACAGGCCTGCATCGTCCATTTTCTGCATGCATGGTGTTACGTTAACCTATGTGATATTAAGCTCAAAGTTCAAATGCAGTTCAACTGGCAAAAAGCGTTATTGACGCAGCTTTGTTAGTCTTACGATGTGTCAATCACAGCAGATCCTAGCTGTCAAGCAAAAAATTAAGTTAAACTAAAAAAAAATAAAATAAAAATTTATTTTGCCTTTCCCCCGCCCAACACTAACCCACATCATTATTTTTTTTTAATTGATTTTCAGTACAAGTTTACCGATTTTGAGCTTGTACATTTCTTTTGAGAAAATAATACAATTAAATTTCTCTTGTTTTGACCTGTACCTTTGAACTATTCATGGAAAACATATACATGTAATAGAAAGATAAAATAAAAATTCACCCGTCCCACTGATTTCTGAAAAATTGCCTCAGAAATATACCATATCTTTTTGATTGGCCCACTCAGATGTAAGTCATATTAAATATACGTTATTTGCAAGCAGCACTACCTACCATTAGAGTGAAGAAAGTGTATTTTTATAGGCCCGTCTGTGACCGGACGTATTACGGTATACCCATGGTCCGTCCGTCCGCTTTTTAGCGAGCCTGTGGGCTTATCCGATGCGCGTCGTCCGCCGTCAGCCGTTCACTGTACCCTAACCCATGCTATCTTAAAAACCGTTGGAGCTAGCAGCACCAAATTTTGTAGAAGAATCAGCCTCATATCAAACTTAATCGAATTGACCCTTTTTCTCGCTATCTGCATTGACTTAGATTTTATAGGGGAAAAGCTAAAATAAAAAATTAAAAATTTTCTTTTCTGAAACTGTCCAGCCAACGTGTTCAATATTTTACAGAAATAACACCAGGGACAATCTCCCTCAGGTCTATTCGAATGGTTCAAGTTTGGTGATTTTTAGACAATTTACAGGAAACTGAACTTAGTCATTTTGCAAATAACCATACTAAAATTACAATCTTGGAAACGGCAGGAGCTATCATTACCAAATTGAATGTAAATGTTGGTCACATGAGTCATATATGAAACTGAGGTACCACCTGCATCTACCTTTTTTTTGTACGGGAGTTATCTGTCACCAGTACATTTACCTATGATAACCAGGAGCTAGCATCACAAAATTTTATGCAAAAGTGAGTCACATCTTAAATCTTGTTGGATTGAGCTTTTTGTGGCGCCAGCTGCATCGAAATACATTTCCGGGGGGAAAGCTAGAAAACATTTGAAATTCTTCTTCTCCGAAACCATTCAGCCAAATTGTTCAATATTTCACATAAATAATCCCAGAGATGAGCTGTCTCAAGTTTGTTCAGATAGTTCAGGTTCATTGAATTTTTGCTTGGTTACAGAAATTTGAACCTATAGGCATTTGGCAAAGTAAGTACTAACATTACAGTCTCAGAAATGGCAGGAGCCAGAATCACCAAGTTTTGTGCAAGTGATGGTCACATGCCTCATATTTGAAACTGCAGAGGTTTATGTGGTGCCACCACATCGAACTGTAAAAAAAACATTGTTATTTAAAACCAGAATAGAAAATGAACCACAGGCCTTGTGTAAGCTCTTTTGTAGCCCAATGTGTCTTGTATTTGGTATAAGATTTGGTCTAGTCATTATCAGAAGAGTTCTTAAAGCTAAGGGGATCCTTTCTATTATTTATAACTCTGATGAATTAATAACGGGGTAAATGCAAAGAGCCACTCATTACATGTGATAATTAAAACAGTGTCATGATTGGAAGGATTAGAGGTAATGTGGATATTAAAACACGTTTTGACATGAAATTCTGTAATTTATAATGTTCTGAAACTAGTTGATTGGTATGCATGTCATGGTTCACAATATCTCTTCATTAAAACCCTTCAGGATATTGACATGTATTTCTTTTATAACAGGGGTGCTTGTCTATAGCTGGTAATATTAGAGGATTTAAAAACCATGCCACTGAAAACAAATTTTATTACAAGTTGTTAAATGTTCAAATATTTATTCTTACATTTGATGTTAATGAAAAAGAATAGTTTGGAAAGATAATTCATAGCAGTAGACATAAAAAAAAGTTGGGCCTAATGGTCCCTCGGGTAAACTAATAACATTGGAGTATAATGATAGATTTAAGAGAATTAATTGCCATGCCATTTGAAAATTGTTTATGTGCAAAATGAAGGTATTTTAGCAACCTGTATCTTTTGAAAACAAAGTTTGATGAAACCTTCAGTTCGATTAAATAAGACATAAAATAGTTAAATAATAAAAAATAGGTGGCCTGATGTCCAAGGTAGGCCTACATTTACGAGCTTCAGATATGTCAAGGCCAGTTTTATATGCGAGTTGAAAAGTGGCATATAGGGCCTATATATATATATTATCTCATACATCTGTATGTGGCACATGTACAAAACTTATATGGTTATGGAATTATTTAAAAATATATTAAACTAACGGAATATTTATAGGGTGAAGAGGTTTTTCATGTCCTGCATCAGTATTTTATCATGGGTAGGTTTTACAGCTATTGATGTAGTGTACAGACATGTAATGACAAATATAGTAACAAAAAAATCTTGTGACCAGTGACTCAAGGCTGCCAGGTCAAGTCCGTGTACATAAGCCTATTTACAAATCTTATATTTACAGCCAACGGATTCGGCCGAGGTGTTCCGAATGTAATCAACAGATCTATACCCTCACCTACACACATGGCAATATCATTATCACGCTGGAGCTGCACTTGTATATAAAAAAATATCAGCTGAACATATGTACACCAGTCCTGTAATATAAATTAACCATTAATTGGCGTTCCTGCATAATCAGTGTACTACTATATTTGTTGTCCGACTTTTCAGGTAAACATATATTTCTATATACCCATGCTTACAGCCGGATTTTGACCTGTTGAGTGTTGTAGACGGAGCCTTTTACATGAGTGCGTATACAGTCCGTATCCTAAGTCCGCAATCGTCTATCCTTACTTCGCATACCAATCATTTTGTCAATTTCAAGTTTTCCCATTCAGGCTGTGTTGCAACTTGTATGAACCTTCCCTATTTCCAACTGACATAAAGGCATTCTGACATCACACATAGTTCGGAAACAGACATATATTTATATATATTTAAGCAGTAATCTGTTATATAATAACCGCGTACCGTTTACGTGAAGATAAGGAAGCTATGTGACGTCACAGAAATTATGATGAGAAAAAACGTATACCGCCCAACGTGGGGCTCGAACCCACGACCCTGAGATTAAGAGTCTCATGCTCTACCGACTGAGCTAGCCGGGCGCTGAAGTGTTACGTTACATATCGTTAACTCATCATCATCGCTGGCAGGTGTTCAAATGGACTGGTGACATCCCTGGTGATATGCACTACTGCACGTTTCAAGAGGATGTATACAGAAAGAGTATAGAGCAAATCTATAATGACACTGTGCGTGTGTCAATGGCCATGTATATGTGTATATATATATATATATATAAGTATGTGTGTATATATGTATATATATATATACACACACACACAATATTTCCATTTTTTCAAACATTTCGAATGATGTAACACAGAGGGGGTTAACTTAATTTAAATGACAAATGCTATATAGAGTAACTGTTTTTAGGTCTGCTTTGTTTGAATAAAATAGAACATTATAACATAACAGTTTTGTAAGAATATATTGAATAGAATAGAATAGAAAAGATAGAATTAAATAAAACAGGACAGAATATAGAATATTCAAAATATCATAATATAATATAATTATTATCCATTTAACTATATATGCATACTAAATTGTATGAAAAAATCCATTTGTAAAATATTTGCAGTTTTACTGTCTTTGACATAGTCTGAATTTATAGTAAATCAATATGCGGGACTCCTTGGGGCACGACAGCCATATATATATATATATATATATATATATATATATATATATATCACATAAACACTGTATATGGAAAATAAATATGTAAATGTATCCCACAGTTCTTCATACACGTAGCCCCTAATTGATAGGCCTACTATGATAAGTGTGCAGTTAAGTTGAGGAGAAAGTCTTTTTGTAAACGATAGTGATGCGATAGTTAATTCTTAACTATAACTGGTCCATTCTGAATGAACGTCCAACAATGCATCAGATGACTCAGCAAAAGACGGATAATTTGTTCGGAAAATCACTGTAGCCGAAGGTTTGCGTTGGCATGTCTTTGTATAGAGGACGGTGGCGCCACCTACAATCCGCTTTCCGTCAATTGACATCTGTGAGATATAAAACTATAAAATAATGTACAGGAGCTGTGTATCAATAAAACCTGTTGTGAGTCGTAGACGGGGCACAACTTGTATCCATTGGCCTTCAGGGAGGTCCTCAGAAACCTGAAATTAGGTCACTGTGACCTCTATCCTGTTAGCCATAAGAAAAAAAACAGGATTTGAGCACCCGGGAAGTCAGATGTGCACAAACTGAATCTATAAACCCTAGAATCTTTCATATAATACCCAGGGAACTGTAACTTTTAGGCCTAGAATCTTATGACACAAGATTCGGGGATCGAGGTTCTGGCCAAATCTCCTTTGAAACCTAAAAATAGGTCATGGCAAGCAGCTGACCAAAATTATGATTATGAGCACCTAGACAGTGAGGCATGGCACCAGACTTTACTGTTGGACCAAGAACCTTCTAATATAACATCCAGTGAGGTCGTTGGCGAGTCTCCTTTGAATCCTAAAATTAGGTCACCGTGACCTATATTTTCTTAGCTTTGACCAGAACCCTAATTTTAAGCACCAAGAAAGTCAGACAGGTCACAATATACATGTAAAATTCAGCTGAGCATCATGACCCATTGGTCACTTATTCTTTAATCGCGCCAGACATTTTTATAACCTTAAAAATTCCATAGCATATTTTAATGTCAAACAAACAATCAATTACAAATACTTATACATAGCTGAAGGTACTTAATGATATATGTTCTGTTTCTCATGACCTGGCCATTAACACAGTATGCCTGTACTCATATACAATTGCAAATATGAATTTTTACTCATATGTTTTAATATACCCCATTTTGAAAGTTCCTTTTTATTAGCTATGTGCTTTTTCCCAAACTTTCAATATTCATAAAATTTGCTTTTAAATACAGAAAACATCAGAATGATAGCCCTCTCGTATTTGACTTATTAGTACAGCAGAAAAAAAATTGTTAATTAACATGTTGTCGTCACCAACTTGTATGATACCATTCATGATTAAAGATTGTAATATTGGTGGTAAATTCACATTAAAATTTTGTAACCAGGGTGTTATTTTCATATACAAATTATTAGCAACCATACGGTCCAAAAATATATACAGTATCTTTTCTCTTTGTTCAAAACAAAATGAACATCGAGGTGTTTCCTTTACATTCCACTTTACAACTTATCTTTGAGCTCATGAGAGGAATGTAGTTATTTATATAGCATTTTGTATCGAAACTCTCGAAGATGCATGTCTTAGGTACTTTTGTATATCCCACTATAAGCATGTTCCTATTTCACCTCGATACTATTTTCTCGGTTTCTGTTATCCCATACTTTCTGAGCTGTAGGAATTTCCCATATTTTCCCTACAAGAGTTTTAAATATAGTAGCATTTAATGTATCCAAGGCCTCTGAACCATTCACAGTTACAACACTGTCAACATTTAAGTTTATTTCCTTGATCATGTACTTGTTTATCTATGTACTACTAAAATTGTCCTGTCTGCCAGTGTTTCTTTGTCCCAGAAAACCCACAGAAACGGGCCCTGACACGCCCTAACTTACAGAATGCACACCAATTTGGCCCTTCCACTTGCACACAACTGAATTTCCGGCAGCATCACAGGCCTGTCGCAAACATCACGCCGCTCTCCACCTCGCCATTGCTGACCTTAACCTTGGCCCATTACCAAAAAGACTTAAATAGTTGGTTCCTTGCCGAGCACCAGACGTCATTACCTTGCGGGTCTGTAGTGTTCCCTACCTTACGGGTCTGGGGACTCACTACGCGGCATTTTAACCTTCCTCTAGCTACTTTAAAGGGGCCACATTGTCTAGTACCCTATAAACCTGTTTCCCCAGGTTTTTGGAATGGCCTCGTTTAATGCTATCCAAAACATGTACCGTTTTCTTCTAACGGATTTTTCCCACGTCTTTCACTTTCCATTATTATCTACCAGTTCCTTTATATAACATAATCTGCTATTTTCATAATGTTTGATCTGTCTGTTATTGATCTTTATATATTGATTATTCCAAAAAATTTGAATAAGATATCTTGTCGATTCAGGAAATACGGATACATATGAAGCCCATTCATCGAACATTTCAAATAAAATCTTGCAAATTCTTAAGATACACAGTTATATCAAAGTTTTCTCTAATACAGTTCAATCCGCCTGTCTTCCTTAATCTGAAATTTAAAATTTGCAAATTGCAGATTCTTCTGAAAATTAAATGCGTTTATACTACATTATTCTCTGTGTCTTTATTTTGCTTTAATGTCTGGAAAATTCTCCCTGGCATCCTTAATGTTCCAGAAGATTAATGAAGATTGAAGATAAAAAAAATAAAATCAGCATACACCGTAAAAAATAAAGCATGCTTTATAAATGCTAACTGTTAAGTGAAATATTTTTCAAAATTTCTTTAATTCCTGTATATTTGATCTTATATTTCACAATTTAACTGCCATTAAATGTCAGAACTCTGTCATATAATCGGGATTTTTTAGCACATGAAGAGATGAATTATCTTATTATGCAAGCAAACAATTCCATTAATATCTGTACATTTTTTGGACGAATATAAGAAAATTAGTTACAAAATAGCGCAGCATATTTATCCTTTGATCTTTTTTAATTCCTTATGTAGTAGCAGGGGCGGATATATGATACTGATAGGGCGATGTATGAGAAACAGGGAAATACTCGTACGCCTAATACCGTAGACCAGCGTGATATTAACCCCCCCCCCCCCACACACACACACACACACACTCTTTCCACCTTCTAAAATCCTCTGTCCATCCCTGCATAACAAAAACTGTGTCGCTTAAAGTCAGTGTATATAGATACAAGTATTAAAGAGTTATATTTTATATCAATTCCGCCTCAGTTTGGTCAATGGGTGGTACAGACCTGTTGAAACCGGTGTCGTATTCTGGCCACACAACAAAAATAATCGTTCAACGGTAACGTCACTTATTTTATTCTCTCTCTCTCTCTCTCTCTCTCTCTCTCTCTCTCCCTTTTATCATGCAGCCTTTTCTAATGAGTTACATATAAATTCCTCATCATATATATTGCGGAATGCTGCATGCCCATACCTGACAACTGTCAAAGAAACCGGGCCCGTAGCCAGCCCCCCCCCCCCCCCCCCCCCCCCCCAATATCAGCGATGCCCCTCCCTTTATATCCAAATGAAGATTACTAGTAAGCTTATGATGTGTACAAAAACCAAAATAAGATCAGGCTTACACCAGAATACCCGATGACCTGGCTTATATCAGGGCTTTAACAGGCGTGTGCTGCCAGGCAGCACCCCACTGTGCTGGACACACCCCAGGACTGGGGACAAGCCAGCCACTTTGTACAACTGGTAAGGACAATGTATGACTGCGATATCATGTGTTAACATGCTGCTGCAAAAAATTATGCACATGACCTTGATGTTATGTTTCCTTCAATAAGGCAACAAAAAGGGTGTTGTTATTCAGACTACTCAGTTGGAAGATCTGACTTCCAGAGAATTCAGATGCCTTGTTATGCTGTAAGATTCTTGACAGCTGCATTCATTCTGGAAATTGATGCAAGATTCTGAGAGGGAAACGGGGAAATTGTTGAAGTCACTTTTAAATTTTTGGTCACATAGCAGGATATCCTTCAGGTAATATAACCTTTTGCAAATTCATTGGATGGAATCTCATATGATTCTTCTTGGAGAATAATGTACAGTGGCAAAGGCATATATATCATGTTTCAATCCAGATATCCACATGGACCTTTGAGATATTAGTGCTATGTTGTATCGAATATATATCGACCTTTCTATAATCTTTCGTTCAATTGACCATTTTATTTCTCATCATGTCATTTATTTCTCATTCTGTCCCATTATTTCCCATTGTATCAAAAATTTAATGTTTACAGTGTAACAGTTCTGGGAAACAACTGGACTAAAACAATTCCCATATGCATCTTTTCTACATTGACAAGAATCCTTGCCCCTTACAGACATTTAGTGACATATAGTCATGACCATGAGCAATTTGATATACGGTTTCTTTCTTTACACATGTACACAAAATCTGCTGATTCCAATAAAGTGTACACAGCATTTACTGATTCAAAATAATTTATCTGTATAAACATGTACCACGAAACTGAGTAATTTTTTTTTAACCTATACGCATACTAAAGTGATATATATACATATATATATATATATATATATATATATATATATATATATAGTCAGTATTGTGTGGGTGTGGCATGAAAATTAATTCATAGGGGACAGGAGGGGAAAACTCATTTATAACAATACAACTGTGCCACCACCAAAACAGCTAGTGCACCCCCTGGCATGACGGACTGGTGACGGGCCTTAAAGAAACTTTTATTTATAACGCAAACATTTCAATCAAAAAGCATTATTAACATGGGTTGAACTTAATTTTATTCATGCATTCATCTATATGCGCCATTCATAGACTTTTCGCATATGTTTTCATGTATATTTACTTACACGTTGGGAAAAGTTAAATTAAACAAAGTGGCCTACTCTCTCCAGTTTTTGGTCCTGGAGACCGTTGGAAAATTTATTTTATTTTTTTCTTTGCTCTGGCCTCACAGTTTCAGCGTGGTGACATAGACTTCACGGGTCGAGCTTTTTTCGTTCAACCATATATAATATACGGTATACAATTATAATTTATAGACATCATAGCTACGGCGATTGCCTGTTTACAGTACAAGCTGGAAATAGCTGGGTGCCTTTGGTGTACGTGAGTATAACATTCTTATATATATATATATATATATATATATATATATATATATATATATATATATATATTATACCATTTTTTTATGCTTGCAGAACGAATCCAATAATGCTCTATTAGCGGTATGCTAAAGGCAGGTACATGCATATGTTTATTGCGAAAGTGGTCATGCAGTTATATACATTAACTCGTGTTTTTTTATGCCATCGCAATTGTCAGATGTGATCTCCTCATTTAATAGCACACCCCGAGAAAGCTCCCCAGAGGAAGCTGTAATATCTGCCTCGAAGAAAAAGTTCAAATAATAACGGTCACAAAGATCTACACTCATTTCAAAATGTATAAAGGCATAATTCTCATCCCCATACATTCCCGTCTGACCATTGCTGAGCGCGTCAACGCAAAATTGCATAAATAACTGTTACATCAACCGTCCGGTAACAGATCACATGCATCTTACGATTGCGTTAGCATGAGAACACATGTTAATGTGAAACTGACTATTTTCGTAAAAAATACTTTATATATATATATATATATTGTATTGCTTGAACGTAAAAGAAGCTCGCACGGAAAATATTAGGGATAACTTTTAGGATCATATATACATGTAAGGTTTTTGGCAGAAATAGGTCGCTCTTTCTACAAGATAAATTTGATTGGTTTATAAGGCTTAAGGTTTAATGTAGGTATATATATATATATATATATATATATATATATATATATATATATATATATTTATATATATGGTTTGTTCGGAGACATGATTTAAAATAAAATTAGGGTTTTTTTTATCTAATCTGTATCTCCACTTGATCAAAATTTCAAAAGACCCTTGCATGACTATCCATAATAATTGGCGAAATCTGAAACTTATATAGTCACTCATAGTCTAATTATTAAGAATACACA
Source organism: Sipunculus nudus (assembly GCA_026874595.1). NCBI lineage: Eukaryota > Metazoa > Annelida > Sipuncula > Golfingiida > Sipunculidae > Sipunculus > Sipunculus nudus. Next base: position 39,483,870 of record CM049320.1, on the reverse strand, counting down.
TTACGTCAGTAAGGCATATAAACATGGGTTCCGTTTTTAACGTTTATGTTACAAATTAAGAATCTTGGAAATAAACCAGCATCTGGCGCGATCAAGGGCACAAAAAATAGCGAGAACGCCTGGTATAGCAACACCATTTAATGTCACAGATTTAGATTCACAGGCTTTCACACGGTATTTCTTCTGTGTTTCTTCTTTCATTATTCTTCTTCTTGTCTGGTTGGGCAGTCTTGATATGTTAAACAGACACACGGGGACGTAAAACAGCTGAATTCCCGAAAGTAAGTCCACATATTACTGGATTTAAGGAAGCACTTGGAATTGAATTCTGTATATACACTCTTAATACACTCTTAAAGAATATTTAAATTATACTTATTTGGGTTCTAATATGTTTGTGTGTGCCCTTATAAATACCACTCTGTTTAACAAGCTCATATAGGATGAAACATTCCTATTTTTTTATTAATTTGCTATATTATTGGTATATTAATCAAGATATGCGTGTCAGGTGGAACTTTACAGATTTTGAAATGTTCAAGGCAACTAACGGAGTCAGGCAAGGAGGAATACTTTCGCCTTTATTATACAATATTTATTTACAATATTTATATGCATTGACTTGAGCGTTGACCTTTATAATAAGGCAACACGATGTTTTTATATAAGTAATACAAAATATAATGACCTAATATACGCGGATGATGTCGTCCTGTTTTCGCCCTCTGTGAAGGGATTACAGGCTTTGGTGGCCGCTGTTATTAATATGGCACATTGCATAGTATTGCCTTTAACCAATCTAAAAAAGTATATATATGCATCATCGTTCACACAAAAACAAATGGGGAGGTGGCACTCCGTGCATCAAGTTAGGTCAAGGAAAACTATGATTTGTCAAACAAATCACCTACCTGGGTCATTTTATATCTTACGACTTGTCCGATGACAGTGACATGCCTAAACAAATACGATCTTTATATAGTAAAGCCAACACATTAATACATGTAAGTAAATTTTCTCACTGTTAAGAAAATATGAGTGTTTTTATTTCGAATGTATTATTGAACTATATACATTGTATTTTTCTAGCCTTTGGTATATATCGCTTTAAGCGCAGTACTTATGACAAGGTAAGAATAGCATACAATAATGCCTTTAGGATTTTAATGTTTATGCCTTAATGGTGTAGTGCATCCGAAATGTTTATAACCAGGAGGTCCACTTCCGTCGAGGCCCTAGTACGAAAAGTACGAAAATGCGTTGATAACACGCATGAATAATGTTAACAATTTGTATGTCAATACCATGAGTAATTTTGAAATATTGGGTAAATCATATCAATATAAACTGTATTTGAATAAATTAATAAATAAATTTATTTATTTAATTCAAATAGATTATTTAAGGTACATATATACTATATATACCGCATATCACAGTACATATTCAATATATATATATATATATATATATATATCACAGTACACGAGGAATTAAAATATATCACAGTACATCAGTTGAGCACCATGCAGCATTAAGTGTACCTATGGTAAACAAAAAATTAAAATGGAGCACTTAGGCCAAAATAAAAAAAAGTATGGTTCTCAAACACTTTTTTTCAGAAATAAATGCGGGTGCTTTTTATTTTAATTTTTTTGGCATGTTTCGATAAAATGTCAAATGATAAGGGAAAAGCATGACAATAACAGATTTATTTTGCTAAACAAGTAAAAGCACTACATAACAAAGCAGCTCAAAATCGGAAAGTTTCTATAGAGAATTAAAATAACAATTTTTGATGCGGGGGTTAAAATTGATGCGGGCGGTGCCTGAGAACCATACCTTTTTTTTTTTTTGCCTTAAAAGTATTCCAAATAAAAGAATTATTTCCATAGTGGACCATACTAAGATCACAGTTTACAAGACGGCGGCTGCGCCTGGTATTATCACAACAGTTAAGAACCATCACATCAACCCGAAAATCAGCAACAACCTTGATGATAGTACCAAAATTTAAAAGTTTTACTGCCTTGAGTTTTAGCATCTGGAACAGTTTATGATAAAAATAGACCTACGAGTTGTGTATTGATGACTAACAGCTAAGAACAAAATCACACAAAAAGTAACTTCATTATGATGAATATTAAACATGAGGTTTAGAATTAGATAGTCTACACTATGCTAGACATCAAGCCATTTTAAAAACATTCATACATATAGGTCGGGATGGTTTTGCTGGGAACATTTTTTTTGTCGAAAAAATTGAAATAATAACGCCTGAAAATACATATATAATTGAAAATGATTATATATATATATATATATATATATATATATATATATATATATATATATATATATACCTGTTTGCTTGTTGACTGTTTGTGCTAGCTCGAAATACACATAAACATGATTCACTGACGTTTTCAGTATATACCAAATATTTAATTGTCCTTTGATTTTGGTCAGGCGTAAAAAAAAATACCTTAAAAATCATCCTATAAATACCTAGTTCAATAATTGACCAAACTGTATATTTACCAAAGTGCGCATTTGTCCATCCAAGTAAAGACATCAATTATTTATGTCCTGGCAACTAAAGACATTCAGTTATGTATGTCTAAAACATGTGAAAAAACACGTGCTCGTATTTATATTTATATTCCCTCTGATTGGTTAGACGGGGCTACGCCTATATTTTGGGCATATTCATACGCTCTGGCCGAAATTCCTCAACAGGGCAGGTTAAAACAGGAATTTATATACGTCAACAAAGGTGAAATATTTTACTCAGTTTATTTGTGCTAAACGGCTTCAAATCCTCTCAGAGTTTAGATCTACTTGCAACACCGCATATAAATATACAAGTCCGCGATCAATCCGTCCTTGACCCCAAACCTGTTCCAACCGGTGATGCAGGCAAACACCCGGACCTTGACGAGAGGGAAACCAACCGAGTGAGTTTTTTTAGCGTCTGTTGAAACTACTACACTTTCACGTAAGTACAAGATATTTTCCGGTTTTTTTTTCGAAATAAATGCTAGAAAACACCACCTGACGTTCGACCTCACGGCACAGCTCACTCACACGTGGATAGATGCGCGGGACAACGAGACCAGCACACGTGGGCAAATAAACACTAATATTCGCCTGATATTTACTGATTGTAAACAATCCAGTACGCGTTTCACTAGGACAGAGCACGTATGACTATAATCAGACTATGTTGGCCTCTGGTTAAAAGATAAGGTCAACAAACATAGCTTTAATAAAGAAGTATTTGCTTACATGTCTTAACATCAGAGTAAAATGGCCAGACAAAAAGAGAACCACACCATGAATTTTTATAAGCCATTTCTACTGAAAGTGTATTTTTACTTTTGTCCCCAAAAAATTTATTTGGTACGATTCTTTTTATCTGTCTCATATTTTCAAAATTAAATATATGCTTATCCCTGATTATCTGTTCACACATGCACAGATCTAAGTATGTTGGCCCAGAATAACTATAAGTATCAGGAAAACTATATATTATATATAAATTCATTGATCATCATGATTCTTTGCATGCATATTGATCATGGAGTGTTTTAACAGTTCCTGTAGACTGGTGGTGCCGCCTGGATTTTTTCGAATTTTTACACATTTTTTTCTCGATTTTTGAGACCATCAAAGATGCGCCTAAAGACGGTTTAAAAATATTAAGATAAATTAAATGGGTATATAAGAAGCCAGTTGGAAGTCCGGAATAGGTGATGACTGAATGAACCATGTTGGTTTTGAAAAAGATTCTGAGAAAGACCACTGCTGACGTCACTGGAAAAGACCTTAGTTCAGCGAGGCTGTGATGTATGGCACTGACCGTCCGGGAACCGGCCAAGATTACCAGTCCATAAAATAAGACGGTCAGATAGGGGAAAACAAGTTATTCGAGTTCCTGCAAGATGGCGGTACTGATACTAAGTGTGATACAACGATGGAACTTTTGATTTCTCTGTCAGAAGCAACAATTAAGTCATAACTATTTCATGGACTGGTCAAGTCTAGGCTAAGAAGTAACCTCCCCCCCCCCCCCCCCCCCCCCCCCGAATATTTCACGGTACCCGCTGGGCCTTAAAAAGTCTAATTTATGCTTAAAAAAGTCTTAAAAATGCCAGGAATCCTGACATAGGCCTTTAAAAGGTCTTAAATTTGAATTTAACCATCCTTATATAATGAATGTGCACTAAAAGTCTGATGATCAAACGTAAGCTTGAGACAGTTTTGGAGAAGTTGCGGTGGTTACATGTAAAAAAATCTTTGTAGATCTTCATTAGGTTTAAAGCACAGTAGAACCATTAAAGAATTTTATGTAAAAACGGGTGTTAAATTAACTGTCAGCTGGTCATAAAAAGTCTTAAATTTTCTTTGTCAAGAGGTGCAGGAACCCTGAATATGTAAACCTGATGTATAGCCAACAGGAATATGTAAAACTGATGTATAACCAGTAGTATTTTGGACAATGATCAATTATAATTGATGATATGTTGGCTGAAGCAACAATCCACTGATTGATTTTGCATTGTCATAATTGATTACATAGTTTTTCACAAAGGTTAGGCTTTATCATGACGAAATGTACGCTTTTAAAAACATTATGCGAACAAACTTTAGAGCAGTCTGTTTACTTATAGATTCACACCTAAGTTTACTATATATACACATGCAAGCTATAGAGTTATTAGATTTATTAGCCAATATTATGGTGTATTATGATATATATATATATATATATCAGTTGAGAATATGGAAAGGTCTATATTTTATCAGAAATTTCATACTCTTAGAGTGGTTAAGGTCAACCAATTTTTACTGATGATTGATCATGAAATTATAAATGATTCCCAACACTTCTAAAAAAAGTCAAATAATCGATCATTTGTTTCTGTAATGCTATCAATGAGTCATTATGATCACAAGGAAGCAACTCCTAACACTAATAGCCAGAATATGTGCTGTATTCACGGTCAACACGAATCGCTGTCTGCCTTGTTCAAATAAGGCTGTAAATATAATATCTGACTTGATTAATTGCATGTTAAGGTACAACAACTGCTCCATCATTCATAAGGGCACTCCTTCAGGACAACAGTATTCCCAGGTGATATTACCGACCTAGATATTACTTAGATAGCGTGATAAAGGACCAGTTAGCCATTATCCTTGGAATTCATGTTAATGGAGTGTTGTTCATAAGTTTCTCAGAGATCTTGATTAATCGAAACATTCTTGATAGAAAGAGTTGTATACACATGTAAATACAAGGCTACTCCAAGGTTCAAAGGTCAAGGTATTTTGTCTGATTTCCCGAGCATGTTGTAGACCTATCACTGGATGATGGTCCACAGAGGGTTAAATGGCCTTGGCTGATGTCATGGTACACAGTATTGCATACTGAGTGAAGTTGAGGTCACCCATCCCTAAAGGTGTGAGCCTTATTTACTCTTACCATAATGATTCAGCTGACTTGGTTTGCTGAGCTAATGCTATCACCCAGATCCATAGGTCATACATGTGTACCATTTACTGACCTCTCATGAAATGTTTATCAACAGAGGGTACAATAAACCTCCACTGACTGTTATGACTGTTATAGCACAATTGGTTCTGAAAAAAAGCCTTGCTTTTTGAGTGAAGTTTGAGAAATCTCCAAATTTAGACAATTTCATTTCTTCTTTAGAATAAGAATTGATCTGACACTCTGCTGAGCTGTTGACATCACGTGTACATATATATTTGATTTGTTTTGGCGTCAGCATAACATGGTTGTCTTCTTTAGCTGCAATGAACATTAAAAATTGAGACTTGGTTTAAAGTTAAGCGTCTGTTAGCCATCAACAGCAACGCAACAGGTTTAAGGTTCTGTTGCAGTCAGGAAAGCATGAAGTACCTGTAACAGTTAACTGCAGGGGCAGTTACAGCTACAGTTCATCTAGATGGACTCACATTGTGTCAGTCACTAAAAACAGCTACTGAGGATTCCATTCTTATGGGCTTAGATTCTGTATGCACATAATGCAAATCAGGAATGCTGATAAAAATTTATATTGACAAAATGCAATGGTTGGCTCGATATATTTTGCAAGGGTTTCACTTTTGAGATTGCAAAAGAACCTGTTTAAAATCTTAGAACAGCTGCAATATTTGTGTTTATTATAAAATAAGAATAAACCCCAGGTGCAATATCTCACTCATATCTGTTACAGTCAATATATTAAGACCTGTGTCATAGTTGACATATAACAGTGATTACAGCATGTTTTACAGTAGATAATGTGTATTTGCATGGGCTGGTTCAGATATCATGCTAAGATTCATATAATAGGTTACTGAATGCTGATTAATGAACAATGTTTTCAAAGGTTTTATACCTTAAATGTTTATGCAGATACATCATCCACCTTTGTTCATCTAAGTTGATGGGACTACTTATTCCCAAGGTTTTCATATTTGCGATTTTTTACCATTCACAAATATCACAAAATTAAACCCTAGCAAACAAAATGGCAACCACAGTAAGTAAAGGGAGATTCCATTTGCATGCTGGTCCTTTGCTGGATCCAACATGTAGAATTTAATAGAATGTGTATCCAGCAAAATGAATCCTTAGATGTATTGATATTTTATGGTTCTGCATCGTATCAAATAGAAAATAAGGCATGTTGTCATGCCAGTACATATGAAATATCTCAACACCCATTCAGTACATAGGGAATCTTAGCATAAGCCTGCCTTTCAAAGATAACCAACTCTGTATTTTCTAATGCAGAAATGTTTTTCATGTTGGAAGCCTTTGTTCATGAAAGTGGAAATTGGAAGGAAAATATGTCACATATATGTATGATATATGTCCTTCTATTTATAACATTAAACTATCAGTAGTGAATCTGATAAAAAAAAACTTTTTCATGTGGCATTGTCTGCAGCTCTACATCCAAAATGTTCTAATCCAAAGCTGGTAAAAAAATTGACTTATATAAAAAAAAAGATTTCATTATTAATAACAGATCTTTCATGTAAGCCAAATTTTAAAAATCATAGAATGAAAATAGAAATGATGTCAGCTGAGCTCTTTTAATTATCTAAAGACTTATTGTGAACAAGAATTTTCACTTGTTCCGTGCTTCCTTGAATCTTTCCTCTTCAAATTGTCCAGATTTTGATTGTATGTTAAAAAGTTCATGTCCTCTGTGTACGAATATGTATTGGATTTGGAAAGAGAAGTTGATACCTCACGGAACACTATCAGTATAAAATAGAAAATTTAACCCCACAAATATAAACCCACTCAGTATAGGTGCAGGGCAGCCTGTGATGAAGGCAACCTGATCAGACAATTGAGTTGACTTAAGTTTGTCCAATTTTTACATCTACCTGCTCTAGGCATTAAGACGGCTCTTATTATCTCGTTTCAACTTGTACATTAGTAGGACCTCCATAATGTGTATTTTTATTATTGTTTTTGCAGATAGATTGAGATATGGCCAACCAGAGAATTAGCGTGGCCCTCTTTGGCCTTGGCCGGGCAGGCCATGTTCACTTCAGTAATATGATCCGGAATTACCGTGTGCATCTCAAGTATATTGTGGAGATGGACACGCAGAAGGCACAGCAACTGGTGGACCTCTACCACCTCACAGAGACCATCGTCGTGAGTCCCAGCGATGCTGATATTGTCTACAATGATAACAAGTAAGTATAATATTCTGTGTGTCATACACAGGAAATAGAAGTACTTCTGTTCAAAGATGAGATACAATTAAAAAATTGTCCATTCAACATAAAAAAAAACTGATTTTTTTGTGAGAGATACTAAAATTGAAAAATATTGGTCATACCTTTGTTTCAGCTCATTATTTGGATAGTCAATTGTTATTTAGTTATTATGTGTAATTTTTAGTACAGACAAAATTGTAGTTTTGCTGGCACTGAAATATTGCTGTGGTTGAGATTTTTTTATGTATGTTAATTTTCAAATTTGTGTCTATATTAAAAGTAACTGTTTTACCATACAGATACCAAAATTTATAAAACAACAAGACTCATGGTCAGATTACTGACACACTTTTGAAAAGATTCGTACAGTATGGTGGCAGTATCCTGCTTATGTATTTATAGTGCTGCACACTGGCCGTGCTCTATTGCAGGGGAACTATTTACTTTATTTTATTCATACTTTTTCCCTCATGAAACTCGATGATGCATAAACATATCATAGCTCAGTTGTTCTGATAATCTTACCGACTTTTTTCATCTCAACCAGGTGGTGATGTACCAGTATTATATTTTCCCCTTGACTCATAGCAACTTTACACACAAAAACCTTGAACAGAATTATTTTTGGGAGGGATAGGGAAATGCCAAAGGATCATTGTATCGCCAGACATAGTCTGGAGAAACTATGGTTTAGGCACGGTTGCGCCGCCGCCGCCGCAGAGATTTCTTTTGGACACAATAACTCAAAAAATATTTCAAGGATCTTTTTCAAACTTGACACATTTATATTTATAGGTGAGAGGACGAAGCCTATTTAAAATGGGGTCATGACCTCAACTAGTAGAGTGACCTTGACCTTGAATAGATCCATTTTTGGGGAAAATCACACAAATTCTTAAATATCTCAAGAAATCTTTCATGGATTTATCCAAAAATCAAGTTGGACAAAGATCTTGGATAGTGATGTCATGTACCGGAAACTGGTGGTGCCACCTAGTATCCTTTTCTTGCTTTTGTGCCGTTTAATACCCCCATCATTGCCACTTGACAGTACTTTTAGCATCACAAGTCAAAAACTGATCGACAGATTTCTTTAATATTATGCATGTACATAGGTATAGGTTATAGGATGATGTATATTAAAATTGGGGTCATGACCTTTCCTTTGAGAGTGGCTTTGACCTTGAATATTACCATATATGGTGAAAATCACATAAAATCATGAATATCTTAAAAAGGGATGCATGGATTGGTCCAAAAATCAAGTTGACGGAACATCTTGGATAGTTTTGTCTTTTGCAGAAGATAGGTGGCGCCACCTGTTGTCCTTTTCTTGTTTTTTGCGCCTTTGAATACCCCATCATTGCCACTTGACAGTATATACTGTGAGCATTATAAGTCAAACAGTAATGGACAGATTTCTTTCATGTTATGCATGTATATAGATATGGTTTATGGAATGAGGTATATTTAATTTTAAATTTAATTTTAAAATTAAATTTAATTTAAATTATTGTTTTTTAAATTTAATTTTTTTTTCAAATGTTGGATATTTTGGAATGCAGTTTATTGATTTGGGGTCATGACCATGACTATGAGAGTGACCTTGACCTTGAATATTCCCATATTTGGTGAAAAACATAAAATCATGAATATCTTAAAAAGGGCCACTTGACAGCACTGTGAGCATTATAAGTCAAAAACCCTTTGATCAATTGTCCTTCCCAATCCAAAATATTCCTATATTTTGTACAAATGTTTCTCACATTCATTGCTAAAATACATCACATTATATCAACAAAATACCACAAAACCTCATTTGTCTGGCGATTCTATGGCACCAGCGGTGCCAAGAAATGTCTAGTTCAATTGTGTTTTGGGGATAACTTGAATCACCATAATGTAGTTTTTATTCAGAATGATTCAATTGCTTCTTTTTTATTAAAAGACCTCTTCAGTCTTTCACATTACATATATATAATATATATATAAACATATGATTTATAAACATTTGGGTTTTTTCACAAATTCTTATTTTTCCACTGATGAACTGATGACACACTATCCAGGAATTATTCTTTGACCTTTCTAGGAACCTACTTTCCCTTAATTTATTTTCATAAAGTTCCCAGATCATCACTTTAAATTCCGCCTTAGCCAATTGAATGGTTAAATGGTAATTCTGCCTTTAAGCATAAAAGGCCCAAAGTCTTGAGAGAGAGAATAATTCCTTTTCTTCTTAAAATTTTATACATCTTTTGGAAATTCCAAATTTCAAACCAGTTGCTCACTGGACCTGACACCGAACAATCAACTGTAAATTTGACAATCAGTAATAGCTGGTGAGTGTAATGTTGGATTATCTTACTGGTTTGACTGTGGGCTGACTTGCCTGTTTTCTTTCAGCGTTGTTTGAGCTGTTATTATGTTCATGTGCTTGTCTTGACAGTTTGCGCGCTGTGGTTGTATGTACTCCAACCTACACACATGAAGAGAATGTTAGGAATTCACTCAAACATGGTAAACATATTTATCAGACCCCTTTGTATTGAAACGTTACCCACCCCCAGTGGCATCAATTTTCAGGGTGGGGGGGGGGATGACTTTGTACATATTTATATACACGCACACACACACACTAATATATATATATATATATATATATATATATATATATACCTTTCTCAGCGTCTCTGAGTGACATATTAAACTATATATATATATATATATATATATATATATATATATATATACTTAATCATGTTTCAAATAATAATAATGTTTTAGAAATAAGTTATTTTGTGAATTCTTAGCAAGGTTTAGATATAACAGTTTTTAGTAAATGGATCCAAAGTCTTTAATTTTATTTATTAATATATTTCATTTGCAATATTATAATATTATTCTCTTAAAAGTGGGGGGGATGATAACATTGACCATCCCCCCTTGCCAAAAAGTGGGGGGTATATATACCCCCCATATCCCCCTATATTGACGCCCCTGCCCACCCCCTGAGATATACTATACCTCATAAAAACAGTGAAATCATTTAAAAAACTTCATATAACATTCACTTACTCATAACATTCACTTATTATAACATTCAGTGTAGGTAAACATTGCTTCATTACTGGTGGTCAGTCCCTAATTTTTCCTTGGCAGGTATAAAATTTAATGGTCATAGTCTGCATCCACTTTGTTTTTGCTCCAACTACCCACTATGAGATCACAGTATGTTCATCCATGAACCTATTGCATAGGGTCAACAGCTAGTTGTGTTCTATTTCTTAAAAACACTGATTGTGCACCAGCCAGTGAATATGTTGCCTACCACCCACTTATGGCAGTGTTTGGTTTCATTTTCTTAAACACTGATCGAACACAAGTGTACCTAGAAGAGGGATCAAGGGTGATAGTGCTGCAGCCTGGAGACACTCCAGGGAGTAGCTTAAGTAGAAAGGCTGTTCTGTTGAAATAGGTTAGTAGTGGGAGAGGTCCAAGCCTAATACAAATTACTATTTAATACGAGTACATGGAGTGTCTTGATGGATTGCCAACAGGCATAGTTTGGGTAAGTATTGAAAGAAAGACAAATTGACTTTTATGAAAAAAAAACCAGGGAATTAGCAGTGCTGCTTTGATTAGGTCCACAGGTACTATCCTGTTATCATGGTTTCACTTTCAGAATTTTTCATTTTAGAATCCATGTGTTTCAGGGCTGGTATGATTAAAAGTCCTGATTTAAACCAGTAAAGAAAAGTAATAAAAATGTTTTAATGTTGAGCAGTCATTTTTTTTTATTTTATCAAATTAAATCATCAAATACAAATGTTGTATTATCACAATGTGAAATAATTTTTCATCAAGTTTCACATTCCCACTGACCTTTACATGGATTGCATACTATGCTCAAATTGAATATCTTTTGATATTTGATTATTTTAAATGAATAAATTTGTGTTTAAGGGATTGGCCAACTTGTGTTGATAGTATTACAAGACTCAAAAGCACACTGCACTACAATAGAATTTAATACTCTTATATTTCACCACACAGTATAACACTTTTTCAGTTGACGGGTTGGCTTATTTGGTCACAAAAAAGGTCCAGGACAACCTGGACATTTTCAAGTATATCATTCATAAATATGTTATTACATTATCAATCTGCTGAATTATCATGAAATATGGCATGGCAACACATCAGTAGTGAACATAATGTTGCATAAAATTAACATGCTAAAATATAATTTATTAAAAAGCATAGAAAAAGCTAAAGCTAAGGCTTAATCTTAATTCAGACATTGCATGGCACAGGCTTGCATCATTGGAATCGGATATTGTTAGACAAATAAAGGGAACAGCTGACAGAAATAAAGGGTATACAGGCATACTAGTATTGTAACTTTTTGGCTCATATATTATTAATCTGAAATCAAATTTATCAATGATTACATTGTAATAACAAAATCCTTCTAATTGATAGTTGATATTATTCATTACAGTGGAGTGCCATGTACATGTGTCCAAACCACTTAAATCAAGAATATTGTTATAGTAAGAGAACCAGTCCATTTCTCCAAAGGTTTGCAATGGGATGAAGCTGTTGATCTGAAATAGGTGTTTACAGATTTAGAAGAACAAATTATTGTGTTTACTTCTAATCTAGACTAATAATTGCATTGGATAACAAAGGATGAAATGTTCTGAAATACTGTTTTCATAGTTTATATTATCAGATAGGTGACAAAATTCTTTTTTTTTTCCAAATTGATTTTAAAAGTGGATTTTAGTCAATTCTAGCAAAAATCATGGTTTTCTAAAGTGGATTATTGCCAGCCCATAGATGTTCACATAGTATCTAGTTCAATAATAGTATCTCCTTGAAGGGGCCTTGCATACCAAGGGTGTGGCTATAAATAGGTGCACGGCCATAAAATGGGGATCTACAGTATTCTAAATGACTTCCTGGTAGTGTGTCAAATTTCTGATTGAAACTAAATATGGCTACACCAAATGTTTGACAAAATGTTTCCACAGGACAAAACCTTCAGCACTATAAAAAAGATGAGTAAATCCTGTTGGAAAAGGTAATCATTTTCATGCATGATCCAAGTAACGATAACTATCAAATAATCCATCATCAAGTATCGATAATAATTTCATATTAGCCTGGTTAACATATATAAAACAAACCAACAATCAACTGATTTTATTATGTTATCAGTCAGACAGACTTCATTTCTACAGATAGGGGCAGATCCAGGATTATGGGAAGGGGAGGGAGGGGTGGATTCCAATTTCACTGAGGGCGTATACCCTACAAAGGTCCACATCACATGGAAGTGGGGCTTAGCCCTAAAAATTTTGTGAAAACACTGCAAAAACTCGTCCTAGTAAGGGGGGGGTATTTGTTTTAGTAATTATACATTATATCTATATCCTGTACATTTACTACTTACCATCCATAAATGGGAAACCTTACTGAAAGAGTTTAAAGGAAATACCAGTTTCAACCTTCTCTATTTATTCTCATGTTTCTGCTGTCTGTTCTTTTCATAGGTAAGGCTGTTTTCTGTGAGAAGCCAATTGCAGAGGATATCCAGAGCACCAGGCTGTGTTATGAGGAGGCTGAAGCAGCTGGGAAGCCACTGCTGTGTTCCTTCAACAGGTAGTTACCAGGGCTGCTCACAACTCTTTACACTCCTCATGCAGCAGTTACAAGCTGCAGAACTCCTTCCCTTAAACTGCTGCTTTTATAGCAAGATCCTCTGGGTTTCACCACCAGGCCTGGCACAGGGCCAAGAATTGTAATGAGACCAATGAGAGTGTGATGTCATATTGTGCATCCAGCTCCAAGTTTTAAAACCTGTGACACTCCACCCATATCAGTCTGATTTTTGGCCTTCAGATAGTAATAGCCCCTGGTGTTAAAGTGACAACAAACTAGCTAAACAAACCAGCAGTTAAGAATGCAGGGTAAGAATGTACTTTCAACTCATGATTTTCCTGACTATCAGAGCATTTATCAAAGCACTTTTAGTTGTATATATTAATTTTTCTTTCACTGGACTTGAAAAAAGTTTCCCTGAAGATCAGAACATTTATTTAGGTGCTCTTAATTTGTATACATTTCTTGAAAGTTTTCTTTTTTGTCACTACGACTTCAGAACCCTCTGGTGTATATGTAATAAAGGCATTACAAAGGGAAAAACACATTTCAAAGTTGTCATTGATGTTATATTGAAAGTTCAGAGAGTGAAAAAAGACAGTGGAAAAATTAAATGAAATAGCCATCAGTTACATACAACCTCTCTGTTCCTTTTTAAAATGCAAAAAAGAAATAATAGGTATGGTTCTCAGGCATCGCCCACTTCAAATTTAACACACCCCTCCCCCCCCCCCCCCCCCAATCTAAAATTTTGATTTTGATTTTCATCTTTAAAGAAGATAAAAATACAATTTAGATAAGTTTTTCCTTTGTTATGTAGTGCTTTTACCTTTTAAGAAAAAAAAATTATGTTAAAATCATGCTTTTCCTGATCATATAAATTTTTATTGAAACATACATAAAGTTAATAAAAAAAAACCTGCCCACCTGCACTCATTTCTGAAATAATGTGCCAGAGAACCATACCTTCTTTTTGGCCTAATATTACAAGTGTAACAAATTTTTTAAGTGTACACAGATAAAAATTAAGATGTTTTAATATTGCAGCTGAATCAAAATTCAAGAGATCTGAGTACAGTAGCATTATCACAAACATTTACATCTAAATACACCATCACATTTAAAAAAAAAAACTTTATGAATTATACACAAAGGTATAATCAACAAATTTTAGGATGCCATTAACAGGCGGAAGATATGAATTTGAATTACGGTGGTTACCATGATTGGCTTATTGTTCAAGAGGTTTTCAAATTTGTGATGTTTGTGAAAGGAAAATTATTGCATAAATAAAATTGTCATGAATAAAACACTCAACCTACAGAGGTGATCATCCATGTTGATACTGTGGATGGCTTCATTTTTGTGGGGTAAAATTTTGTGAACTTCCCCAATTTCAATGTTTTGTGAAGGTTCCATTTTCTCGATCATACCATATTAAAAATAATCTTCACAAAGTTATCAAATATTATTCAATATTATATGAATTATTCATCTGAAATAAAATGTGTGCAAAATCTTAATAATTCGACAGGGACCAAAATTACATCGAACAATATTGTTCATTAATGGTATATAATTTGAAAGATCTGAAATAATTTAAATAGCAATCTGTGAATGTAAAAGTTTTATTATATCAAATAACAATGTTCTTCTTTCAACTTGCCTTATATATTTTTTTTTCAAAGGTTTTATTTTATTGTGATAATTCCCCTATTGCAAATATCAGGAATTAAATGTCCTAAAAATTAATAGGCAACCACTGTATCTTCCCTTCCTTCAGTTTTGCATGTCAAAGACTGATACAATAGATAACAACAGCAGTTAATATTTATAATTTAAAATTATTAGGCGAATGTTTAGTTGGAAATGAAATGGACATCCTTCTTCAGCTTTGTCATACTGAATACATATAGGATGAAATTATTTAGCGTTGATTGTTTAATGTTTGCACACATAAATATAAAAAAAAGAATTCCATATTGAACAAGAATTAGTTTAAAATATACCTCTGGTAATATATATTAACATTTACTTTTTTAAAGTTTTTTTCCAAATTTATACTGTAGTAGATATCCTTAACAATTCTGCTACCTATGTGTGGCTTTTAAGCAATAACCCGGACTTCAGTTTTCTTGTTTACTTAATAAATGGCCAGAGATAAGTGTAGTTGATACACCTATCTGACAGTAGATGGCAGCACATATACTGCCTTGTGATTCAGCATGAATTTGTAAATATGTCCTATACATGTGCGATTGTTTAGAGTTGCTATCCATTATACGTTAGAGTGCTGTTTCAAATGCTTGTATATGTAAGTCTTACACACATATATACAAACTGTTACTTATTTTATCTTATTATTTATTGTATCCCCAGACAAAGTCGGGATACTATGGTTTAACGAAGGTCCCGCCACCACAGAAAAATCTTGTGAGCGGGATAACTCAAAAAATATTTCACTGATCTTTTTCAAACTTTACATTTGTATAGATATAGGTAAGAGGACAAAGCCTATTTAAAATGGGGTTATGACCTTTGCTAGGAGAGTGACCTTGACCTTGAATAGGTCCATTTTTGCTGAAAATAAACAAATTCTTAAATATCTTAAGAAAGCTTGCATGGACTGGCTCAAAAATCAAGATGACTGAAGATCTTGGATAGCCTTGGGATATGTTAGAAACTGGTGACGCCACCTACAACCCTTTTCTTGTTTTTACGCCTTTTAATACCCCCATAATTGCCACTTGACAATACTGTGAGCATTATAAGTCAAAAACTAACTAATGGACTGATTTCTTTCTTAATATGAACATGTAGAGAGATGGGTTATGGGATGAGGTCTATTTAAATTTGGGTCATGACCTTTACCATGAGAGTGGCTGTGACCTTTAATATTTCTATATTTGGTGAAAATCACACACCTCTTATGATATCTCCAGTGTTCAAAGCCATATGGATTTCAAACATGGCTTATGTATGGCCCACCACTAAAGTAAGAACCCTATAGGTTCTAGGGTCATGAGGTCAAAGGTGAAGTTCTTAAGACACACATCTTTGAAAAGATTGTGGATGCATTTTCAGCCAAACTTTCACGTCTCAGACCTTATATCTTGAACATATAGTTCACCGACCAAGATTACCAGTCCATGAAATAAGAGGGTCAGATTGTGGAAAAATTAGTAATATGAGTTGTCGCAAGATGGGGGTACCGATACTAAGTGCAATTCAACGCTGGAACATTTGATTTCTCTGTCAGAAGCAACAGTTAAGTCATAACTATTTCATGGACTGGGCCAGTCTAATAAAAAAAACAAGATTCTTATTGATTTTGAGGTAATGAGGGCAAAGGTCAAGGTCACATGACACACATCTTTGAAAAGATTGTGGATGCATTTTCAGCCAAACTTTTCATCTCAGACCTTTTATCTTGCTGATATAGTTCACCTGCCAATAGAGGAAGACCCCTATCCATTTTTAGGTCACAAGGGCAAAGGTGAAGGTCACAGAAGCCACCTGTCCAAAAATTCATTTCCTGTTTATAACTCCAGCTTGGATTGATATATGGGTTTCAAACTTGACTTACATACGTCCATCCATCTTGGAAAGTTTTTTAATAAACCATACAGGTGGCGCCACCTACCTTCCCATTTTTGTAGAATAAATTAATACTCTTTTATGAGGAGTGATTTGCCCTGTTGGCCTAAAAATGTGCATATCCATAGATCTTAGACTCCTTAAATTTTGTACTCAAGACTGGTGGTGCCATCTGCAATAGTTTTAGCGTGGCGTCCATCTGTACATGTGCTTTGGGTGAAAATTACGCATATCTCCGGATTTGTTCAAGGTATTGGTCTAAAATTTTGGCATGTCCATCCATCTGGGAAAGTTTTCTTGTCAACCAGACAGGTGGCGCCACCTACTTAACTATCTGTAAGATAAATGAATGCTCTTTTCTCAAGAGAGATTCAACATATTGGCCTCCATATTTGGTGAAAAATATTGTTTCTCTAGTTGATAGATGGAAGAAACCATAATCGCTTGCTAAGTGTCAGTATATGCTGATGAAGATGGGGGGGGGGGGGGGGGGGGCTATTCTTAAAGGGAGGGGGGATCAATTGTCTGGGGATACTATGGTACCTGCAGTGCCCAGAAAAATCAATTATCTTTTTTGTAACAATTAGTTACTTCCAATTGTATTTTCATTTAATTTATAATTTGCATCACCAAGGTTAAGCACCACAAACTAACACATAAAAAGTAATTAATGTTCTTTTGATTATAGGTTTCTATAGGCCGGAGGCCTGTACACTTGGAAAAAAATTATTATTATTATTATAAACAACATATTTTAATGTTACCTCTAAATCAAACGAATGTTTATAAATAATATCAGACCTTTTATTTTATCAACCAATAATGAAGAAGGCAATAAGACTATTAAGGTGTTCCTTTGGGTATTCATATAATTATATAAAATAATGAATATAATTGGTTATTATATGGTGAGTGACATCAAAGCAAAATTATGAAAAAGTGAAAATCATAAAATCTTAACCTCTTGATTATGAAAGCGACCACAGTGTGCTGATTTCTTGAAGACATGGAAGACATGTTTGATATATTGCAGGAGGTTTGATCCCAGCGTCAGCATTTTGCGTTCTCGTGTCCAGGATGGAGAGTTCGGGAAGGTACACATGGTGAAGACTTGCAGCCGAGATCATCCACTACCTCCGCTAGAATACCTAAAAATCTCAGGTAACCACCAGCTATCTCTAATAGAATACCTGAAAATCTCAGGTAACCATCCACTACCTCTAATAGAATACCTAAAAATCTCAGGTAACCATCCACTACCTCTAATAGAATACCTGAAAATCTCAGGTAACCATCCACTGCCTCTAATAGAATACCTGAAAATCTCAGGTAACCATCCACTACCTCTAATAGATTACCTGAAAATCTCAGGTAACCATGCACTACCTCTAACAGAATACCTGAAAATCTCAGGTAACCATGCACTACCTCTAACAGAATACCTGAAAATCGCAGGTAGCCATCAGCTATCTCTAACAGAATACCTGAAAATCGCAGGTAGCCATCAGCTATCTCTAACAGAATACCTGAAAATCGCAGGTAGCCATCAGCTATCTCTAACAGAATACCTGAAAATCCCAGGTAGCCTTCAGCTATCTCTAACAGAATACCTGAAAATCGCAAGTAAACAGCAGCTACCTCCATGATAAGACCAAACAATCTTAGGTAAACAGTCAATATCTCTGTTAGAATACCTAAAATTTTAGGTAATGATTATTATCCCCTTGCAAGGGATATAGTAATGCCTCTGTTTGTGTGTCTGTCCATCTGTCCGTCTGTCCGCCTGTCCGTCCGTCCGAAATTGCCTTGTGGATCAATTTCAAGCCAAACTGTTTGCCCAAAACCTTTTATCTCTCTCATATGGCTTACACACCCATGGATGAAGAAACCTATCGATTTTGAGGTCAAAGGTCACAACCACAGCACCCACTTCTTGAAAAAGCTTGTGGATCTATTTCAAGCAAAACTGTTTGAGCTAAACCTTTCATCTTGCACATATGGCTCACCCACCATTAGATGAAGAAACCTATTGATTTTGAGGTCATGGGGTCAAAGGTCACGGCCACAGCACCTGATTCTTGAAAAGCTTGTGGACCCTTTTTAAGCTAAACCATTTGACACAAATCTTTCATCTCACACATATGATTTACCCACCTATGGATGAAGAAACCTTTCTGTTTTGAGGTCACAGGGTCAAAGGTCACAGCCACAGCACCCACTTCTTGAAAAAGCTTATGGACCCAAGTCTTCCTGTCCGTCTTCCCATCTGTCTCAATATACCTTATTGATCAATTTTAAGCCAAATCATTTGATCTTAAGCTTTCTCCTTCACATATGCCTAACCCACCAATGCACGTACAACTTATTGAGTTTGACGTCAAAGCTCAAGCTCAGACACCTCCCCTCCTCATTTTAACACTTGCTTAATACAAACCATATCATTATGCTCCCATGCGAGGGGATGCTCCGCTTTGCAGTGCCCTTGTTATATGTGGTAAAGTATCATGGAAAACTAATGTAAAATTCATTTGATTTAGTCATTACAATCTTCGTTTTTACCACCCAGTGCAAAACCTTGCAGTCTCTGGATTTACTTTCTTTTTATTGTTTTTTATGTTTTCAGGTGGAATGTTCCATGATTGTGCAGTACATGACATAGATATGGTGTGTTGGATTCTTGATGAATGGCCGGAACGAGTTTACACACAGGCTCATGCTCACCTGAAGGAAATTTCCGACATGGACGATGTAGATACTGTTGCTATCATTATGAACTTCCCAAGTGGTGTCATAGCAACAATCGACCTCAGTAGAAATGCCTCATATGGATATGACCAAAGATTAGAGGTAAGTAAGATATGTAATTTAAATGGTCAGCACAACCCTATAAGGTCCCTAAAACCTCAAGAAATTCAATTGGGAGATGTAAAATTTAAATATTCAAGAATTTCATAATATTGTCATAAAGGCATGAAATGGACCTGAAATTTATTTTTGGCAGGTTCAGAATGTTTTACATAAGCATGAAATTTGGCCTCAAATTTAATTGTATCCGCCAAAAGAAATTTTGCACCGGGTTCCGCCACCGCTGCGTTCGTTTCAGGAATAGAACTCTGAGACCACTGGACAGATTTTTCCTAAACTTTTCACGATTATAGGGTCATATGTGAACTGGTGCCAAAATATTTTGAGTTGACCTCTGACCTTTCCTCTCTCCAGTGCATCCATCTGTGCGTGTGTTTTGACACATTAATCCACATATCTTTGGACTCATTTGACCAATCAGGAAAAATTTTTTGCACAATTGTAGCCCTTGGATAGCTTTATAACATACATAAAAAATGGTGGCGCCACCTCCAACCATTTTGCACACTGTACATATGTTCATCTTCCTTGTGATAAAATCACTCATGTCTCTGCAGTGAATGGACTTATACACCTGAAATTTTGCATGTGTATTCATCCTGGATAGCTTCCTGGATTTTATGACAGATGGCACCACCTACATTCACTTTTATGTTGCAGACATCCAAGCTCTTATCATGAACCGTCTGACCGATTGGGCAAATATTTTGCATGTGTATAGATCTCACATAGCTCTTTATCATATGCAAAACTGGTGGCGCCACCTGCAACCATTTTTGCACAGCGTCTGTCTGTTTGTCTGCTGTGGGACAAAATCACTCATATCTCTTCAGTGGTTTGACTTATCTGCCTAAAATTTTGCACATTTCTGCTGCAGATGTCCATGCATTTATGCAACACACCTCTCTCTATTTCCCCTTGCCACTCAATCCCTGTCTCACTTCACCTGTCAAACTCTGGTTTCGCGTCATCCATGCTTATATGAAAAAACATCCTGTCTATTTCCCTTAGCCACTCAATCCATGCATCGCTTCACCCGTCCCTTTCTGATTTCAGCGGATACATGTAGTCGTTTTTCAACTACCCGTATTCTAGTTTTTTTGCAGGTTGAGTCTTTTACATTATCATGAAAATGGCGGGAAATTTATTTTTTTTTTTGCATGTTCTAGAGTATTTTACATTAACCTGAAATGAGCTTTTTTTTTTTTTTGCAGATGTAGTCTTTACATTAGCATGATATTGGCCTAAAATTTAAATTTTTTGCAGGTTGAGTCTTTTTACATTAGCATAAAATGGGTCTGAAATTAAATTTTGAAATTTTATTTTTTTGCAGGTTGAGAGTATTTTATATTAAGCATTATATGGGCCTGAAATTTAAATTTTTGCAGGTTGAGTCTTTCATATTAGCATGAAAGCTGAGTCTTTTTACATTAATCTCATTTTAACCTTTATTAGAAATTAGTGTGAATATAAGGGTATGACTGGGATGGGATACAAAAATACTCAGAGGACAGTTTTTAGGGAGAAACCATCTGCAGAAAAAAACTTTTTTTGCAAGGGGACATGAATTGTCAAATTTTATAGTGGAATAACACTTTTTTAGACCATGTCCGAATTCTCAAATAATAGTAAAATATAGCAGGATTTAAACGTAATTTTCGAATGACTTTTCTGGCTTCAGTTTGAATTTTGATACATGTTTTTGCAGGTGTTCGGCTCTAGTGGGGTGATAATTAGTGGAGACCAGCGACCGACAGGGGTGGTGTCTTACACAAATAAAGGAACCAACAAGGACTGTCTTAAATATTCCTTCCCACAGAGATACGCAGACAGCTACATCAACAGTCTTGACCACTTCTTGGATGCGGTGGAAGGTCTGTGTACTCTTAATTAACATATATGAATATCCATCAAACAAATTATGAATATTCATCAGGAAAATTATGAATATTCATGAAAAAAATTTGATTATTCATAAAGAAAATAAGTTTTTGGCAGTTACAACATGAATGTCTTGCATGTTCTTTTGGTGAATAATGAATTTCAGGTATAGATTCTGTGGTAATTATATTTACTAAGGGATGTAAAGGGATGACATCTGTAATAGCTCAAAATTAATTGAATTGTCACAGATATTTTTACTTTGATAAAATGGACACCTATCGTTTCCCTTTTGATTTTCATTTTAGACAGATCATTATAATACAAAAAAAACTAAAAGTTTTAATTCATATATGTACAGTCTTGAGATCTGATGGTTTAGCCATTGGTTGTGTTACCACAAGAATTAGTTAAAATAATATTTATATAAGAATTTATTAAAGCTCATAGCGAGAGGGGAAAAATTTACAAACTGCTAAGTTACACATGGATAGAGATGAAATGAACTTTAGCACAGTAACATCTGTTGAGGATTTTGGGTACTAAGACTAGTAAACTATTCTAAGAAACTCAAGCCTCCATCATGTTGGGGTTCCTGTTGTGGAATGATCCCAAAACTGTCTTGGCATTCACTTATTTAGCCCATATTCCCAAATTCTTTCATGCATAAGTGCCTGTACATTTGTGAATATTCCTTGATGACGTTCCTGAATCCGGATCATGTGCCTGATTCACACTAAAACCTTACCGATTCATCATTTGCCCATTCCCAAGAGGCCCTGAAAATATCATGAGATTCAGTTCATGATTGCATGAGTAATGTTGTCAACAACACACACAAAGGGGGATAAATGCATACCTTTTGGCCGAGGTAATATCAAAAATTGGCGGAATCAGAAGAATTATGGAGGGACATATTTTGCATTCTTCGTTCAGAAATAATCCAGATTTGTGTGATTAAATGTTATAATTATTATGTTAGTCATGCTAGTTCCTAGGAGGATGAAGTAAAAATGTAAAACTCTCTATTTCCAGGTAAAGTCCAGCTCAGTGTATCAGCAGAGGAGACTCTTCGATGTTCCCAGATTGCAACAGCCTGTGAAGAATCTCACCGTCAAAAGAAACCAATAGACCTTGTGTATGAACTACCAAAGCCAGAGAGCCATCAAGACAAAGAGACGTTAACAACAAGGGAAAGCAAAACAGAACTACAAAGGTATATTGTAGAAACACAGGAGGTATTGCACAGTTTATTGGCTTGACCTGAAGAATTTAGAGCTACCTACCACCCCTCTTAACTGTAAGTGGACTGACCCATTAATAAGGCACCCTTGTGGTAAAGTAGGGCAGAAAGGCTCTTCACTTGGTCTCTGGTGCCTAAATAGGATGAGTCTGGCCACCATCCAGCCTTTGGTAAAAAGATAGTAACCTGACTGATATACCTGCTGTCAAGTTATTATATATGACTTGCTTAGGGGCTTTATGTTATTCAGCATATTTGAAAAATCTTTTGATAGTACCTGCCGCCATTGTTATAGCTCTCTGATGATCATGGTTAACTAACAGACTGACAGTATATGTTTTCGCTTTGTAATAACAACCATGCTAAATTTGGACAGACCTTTCGGCCATTTGGTGATTTAAAACTCCAAATGCTGTTTTGTTTTTTGAAAAATCCTTCAGAGTTACTCATATTAATGTTTTATTATACCAGTTCCATGGAATGCTTATTGATAACATTTTAAAATTGTCTCTCTCCCCCTCCCCCCCCCCCCCCCCCATGACTTTTGAAGTATTGCATATTTTGTCCTCAAATTCGACAAACTTGTTTCAACCAATTTCTTGGACTAGTTCATACATAAAACTGGTGACCTTTATCTTCAAGGTCAAATGCAGATTTATATATTTTTTCAAACACCTTAATTTTCCAGAAAGTGCATATTATTTTAGTTCACTCTATGGTAGGGAAGCATCTCCATCTGCCATCCTCTGTCTGTTCCCAAATTTATCAACATCTAATGCAGCTATCATCATGAAACATTGCAGAGTTATTGGTCCTTTGATTAAAATGCAGAAATAAACTTTTTTATCAAAGATTAATTATGAATGGTTAATTATATTTTGGTTCTTATCATAGTTGACCATTCCTTAGTGAAGGGAGTGTAATATGAGTGTAAATTCAGTCAAATATTTCAGGATGGTTTCTCTATGAAACTTCAAAGAAATAGCGACCATGTGGTGATTCTGAGCACAGAAATGAAGCAGAATTAAACAAGTATTAATCATGTCAACTTGCTCTCAAAGTGGTGTATTTAAGGAACTTCAAATTTAGTCAGCCACAAAACAAAATGTTTACATACTTGATGTAATGTCTTTTCCAAATGCTATTTCAAGAATGTAATTTTTAAAATTCTATCTTCATGGTAAATTAAATTCTATTTTGTTATCTGATCGTATAGATAAAGAAATTTATGTCAACAGATATCTCAGAAACTGCTGAAATTGTATTTCACTTTCACAAAATTATTTTTTTAATCCCCACCATTATGCAAAGTATGGCACATAGTTAACAGTATGCTGCCTTTGTAACCTCTGGGCCTTATGGTAATCATCAGATGTTAAGTAGTGCAAAAGACTTGCAACTTGTCAGTAACTTACAAAAGGCTCACTGACTTGATAGCTAGCTTCTCATAGTAAACAAACAGAAACTGATTTATAATGTTTCATGTCACATTTGTTCAGTATTATTTGTCACCAAAACCTATTGTGTACACCAGTAAAATCATGGTATCATTATTTGTTCCCTGGATCCCATCTTTGCCGTGGATGAAGGTAAAGGTCGCTAAGTGGGACAAATGGGGTTACTTGAAGAAGCCCCAGTTCATTAGTGGTAAACACCATTGAATGCCATTTTCCACTT
This sequence comes from Sipunculus nudus, assembly GCA_026874595.1. Lineage (NCBI taxonomy): Eukaryota > Metazoa > Annelida > Sipuncula > Golfingiida > Sipunculidae > Sipunculus > Sipunculus nudus. Next base: position 39,459,182 of record CM049320.1, on the reverse strand, counting down.
GTCAACTTGTATTAACCATATTACCAAGAGGTAACAAATGCAAAATGAGACCCCAGGGTCTCTAGTTCTAAGATTTACTTGATTGATAAGCCCACAGTTAAAATATCTAGTAAAATCTTTTCCTAATTTTTAGCTCAGCTGACTGAAAGTCATCTAACTTGACATCTAGGAAGGTCCATGAAAAAATCTCCTTAGAAACTTGAAATTAGGTCTCTGCTACCCAATTTCTCCGAGCTATGGGTCTCGTAAGTACCCCCAGAATAATAAAAAATTGGATACAAAAACTTCAGTACCTGAATAACTACTGCCTTGATCACCATGTTTTTATGCCCCCGCCACAAAGTGGCCGGGGCATATAGTTTTACCCATGTCCGACATTCCGTCATTCTGTCATTCCGTCATTCCGTCATTCCGAAATCAAACAGTTGTACGGACTTTTTTTCGCAATGCCTGCAGATATTGGCCTGATTTTTGGTGTGTGGTCAGATAATGACCAGTTACAGATCGAGTTCGCGTTTCGTCCCGGTTGACCTACTTTTGACCGTTTTACGGCTCCTAAACTTAGAAAATTTCATGAAAAATAGAAATTTTCATGACAAATACACATGTACGGACTTTTTTTCGCAGTGCCTGCAGATATTGGCCTGAATTTTGGTGTGTGGGCAGATAATGACCAGTTACAGATCGAGTTCGTGTTTTGTCCCGGTTGACCTACTTTTGACCGTTTTACGGCTCCTAAACTTAGAAAATTTCATGAAAAATAGAAATTTTCATGACAAATACACATGTACGGACTTTTTTTCGCAATGCCTCCAGATATTGGCCTGATTTTTTGTGTGGGCAGATAATGACCAGTTACAGATCGAGTTCGCGTTTCGTCCCGGTTGACCTACTTTTGACCGTTTTACGGCTCCTAAACTTAGAAAGTTTCATGAAAAATAGAAATTTTCATGACAAATACACATGTACGGACTTTTTTTCGCAATGCCTCCAGATATTGGCCTGATTTTTGGTGTGTGGGCAGATAATGACCAGTTACAGATCGAGTTTGCGTTTTGTCCCGGTTGACCTACTTTTGACCGTTTTACGGCTCCTAAACTTAGAAAAATTCATGAAAAATAGAAATTTTCATGACAAATACACATGTACAGCCGTTTTTAGCCCTTAGCTCATAGGCTGATGGGCTATTGTTGTCACCCAAGCTGTCAGTCTGTCCATCTGTCTGTCCGGTGTCTGTCCGTCCGTCCGTCCGTTCCGCGTCTGTTAACTTTTACCTTGTGAGCGGGATATCTCTAAAAGGATTCACCGTTGGAATTTTATTTCATCAGTGAAAGATGTATATCGATAAAATCTCGGTCAAGTTCGAAGATGGGTGACCTTGACCCATTTTTCTACATTTTAGAGCTGATTATAGAAAAACACTCCATGTGTGGATTTTCACAAAACTTATTATGACCATTGGGACTGATGGTCTGTATGTGCTGCACAATTTTGGTGGCGCCACTTGCAATTTCTGATTATTTAATGAAATTTTATCGGATTTTTTCAATTTTGGCCTTTTGTGCAGGATATCTCCAAAGGTATTCAACACAGGAACTTCATTTCTTCAGTGCTATTGCATTATATTTACAAAATCTTGGTCAAGTTCAAAGATGGGTGATCTTGACCTACTTTTCAAGGTCACAGAGCTTAGTATAGAAAAAAAACTTAGGAGCTTATTTCTCAGGAAGCATTTGGTGGATTGTTATGAAACATGGTATATACCTCTCCAATTTAATTTTATAAATGATTATCAACTTTTGCTAATATTCTAGTTTCGCAATGCAATACTTACAGATACTGGCCTAATGTTTGGTCTGTGGGCGCATAATGACCACTTACAGATCGAGTTCGCATTTCGTCCCAGTTAACCTATTTTTTACCATATGACAGATCCTGAACATAGAAAATTTCATGAAAGACACAAATTTTCATGAAAAATGCACATATATGGACTTTTTATCACAATGCCTGCAGATACTGGCCTGATTTTTGGTTTGTTGCTTGATAATGACCCTTTACAGATCAAGTTTGCATTTTGCCCTTGTTGACCTACTTTGGACCATAAAAACACTTCCTGAACTTAAAAAGTTTTACAAAATTCAACAAATGTTCTAATTTGCCCCAGGCGGGGGCATTCGTGTCGTTCCGACACATCTAGTTTTGCATGAATATTGATCATGGAGTGTTCCATCAGTTCCTGCAAACTGGTGGTGCCACCTGTACTTTTTCAATTTTTACGAATTTTTTTCTCTTTTTTTGATACCTTCAAAGAAGCTGTCATCTGTTAACAGGGAACAAATCATAACCGCTAGACCTGGAATCTTCTAACTTGACATACAGGGAGGTCCATGATAATCTCCTTGATAACCTGAAATAAGGTCTCTGATATTCTGAAATTAGGTCTCTGTTACCCATATCCTCCAAGCTATGGGTCTTGTGAGTACCCCCCAGAATAATTAAAATGTGATACAAAAACTCTGCTTTAGTTTCCAGAGAACTCCTCTGAGACCCTTGGTCCCATCTTTAAGAAACCCAGCATAGTTGTTCCTTCACCTATGTTGTTATGCCTAACAAAGACAGGTGGCACCATGAGCAATCCTTTCTGTACAGTATGAATCTGGGTGTCTTTGAGATAACAGCCCGTATCTCAAGAGTGGCTGAATGTTTTGTGCTGAAAGTCTGCATGTCCATAGACCTTGGATCTCTCTTATCTCATAATTGCGACTGGTGGCACCACCTACAATACTTTTTGCATAGTGTCCATCTGTGCATTCACCATCTGTATGTCTTAGTGGTTCTTCAATATATTGGGTTATTATGTGCATATTCATGGATCCTCTACACCTACGTCTCGTAAACAAGACTGGTGGAGCCACCTGCAATCATTTTCCTGATGCATCCATCTGTACATGTGCTCTTGGTGAAAATTGCTCATCTCAGGAATGGTTCAAGATATTGGTATGAAATCTAGCATGTCCATTCATCTTGGAAAGTTTTCTCATAAGCCAGACAAGTGGCGCCACCTTTTTTCCTGGTTTTGTAGAATTAAAAAAAAGCACTTTTCTCACTAGTGATTCGCTGTATTGGCCTGAATTGGTTCATACCAATAGACCTTGGACTCCTCCATATTGTACTCAAGACTGGAGGTGCCATCTTCAATAGTTTTCTTGTGGCGTCTATCCATACATGTTTTTTGGGTGAAAATTGCTCATATTTTAGGAGTGATTCAAGGTATTGGTCTGAAATTTGGCATGTCAATCCGTCTTCGAGAGTTTTCTCATAAACCAGACATTTCTAAGGACTCTTCACAAAATTCATGACTTTTTGGCACTCTGGCAATCATTTTGCTCATTGTTCAACATTCCTTGAATTCAGCTGATTGCATGGTCCATGGCCACTATTATTTATTAGTTATATGTGTGACAGGTTGAGAGTTGATCACAAGACGGAATATCTTTTCACTTTTTTCAGATGTGCGGACACTGTCCAGTCTACAGCTGCCCCACATGAAGAAGTCACGATGGCTTAAAAGGAGAGGGAGGATAGTCTCCATAGCAACCTGAAGATGCATGACATTAAACGCTGTATATGGGGAAACTAGTTTCCTTGTTCATCTCCGTTCCTATAGCAACAGTGCTCTCACAAAGACTATCGGGGTTGGCCTTTTCACGAGGTTTCAAAATTTACAATATTTGTGAAAGGGAAATTATTGCTAAAATGAATCATTGTGTATAAAGGTCCCAACCTACAGAGGTGAATAGCTATTCAGGTGATTCTTATTGTATAGCTTCATGTGCCTTTTGAGAATGTTATCCATGTCTATAGCGAAGATAGCAAAAGACTGATATTATAAATGATAACACCTGTCAATCAAAGAATGATGTTACACATAATATGAGATCTTTTATATATAATTTGCCACTAAATAAATAACTGTTAGTTCAAAGTTCTCTTTGGTTTTCATCAAATTGTTAGATTTCTTGAGCATAGTAAATATTAATTTATATAATAACATTACTACATAGTAGTGAGAATGCGAAAATGAATCCTTTGCAAAACCTGAAAAAACCTGACTTAGTTTTTGTCTTCTTTACATGTGGCTGTTGGTTGGGAATAGCTCTTGTCTACCAGTTAATTATTGTATCCTCCAAAACAGAGTTTTGTGGATACTATGTTTTCAGGCCGCCGCCGCTGCGTAGGTGTCCGGAGAACTCCTCTGTAACCGCTGGGCGGAATTTTACGAAACCCGGGATTATGTTTGGGTCACATGTGAACTGCTGCGGCCCAATTTTGTTTTGACCTCTGACCTTTCCTCTGCGCTCTGCGTCCATTTGTGCGTCTGTTTCCACATATAAACCCACATATCTCGGGAACCGTTTGACCGATCAGGAAAATTTTTTGCACAAATGTAGCCCTTGGAGAGCTTTATAACATACACAAAAAATGGTGGCGCTACATGCAACCATGTTTGCACAGTGTCTATCTGTTCGTCTGCCTTGGGTTAAAATCACTCATATCTCTGCAGTGGTTTGACTAATTCACCTGAAATTCGGCATGCGTATATTTATGACAGGTGGCACCACCTATATTCACGTTTATGCTGCAGACATCCAAGCTCATATCTCGGGAACCGTTTGACGGATTGGGCCAAACTTTTGCATGTGTATAGATCTCACATAGCTCTTTATCATACACAAAACTGGTAGCGCCACCTGCAGCCATTTTTGCACAGCTCCCATCTATTTGTCTGTAATGGGATAAAATCACTCATATCTCGGCAGTGGTTTGACATATCTGCCTAAAATTTTGCAGGTTTATACATCCCCGACAGCTCTCTTGATTTTATGACAGGTGGCGCCACGTACATTCTAGTTTATGCAGCAGATATCCAAGCTCATATCTTGGGCCGATTGGGCCAAAGTTTTGCATGTGTATAGTTCTCACATAGCTCTTTATCATACGCAAAACTGGTGGCGCCACCTGCAACCTTTTTTGCACAGCATCCATCTGTTTGTCTGCCAAGGGCAAAAATCACTCATATACATGTGGTGGTTTTACTTATCTGCCTTAAATTTTGCATATGTATACAACTTGGATGGCTTTCTGGATTTTGTGGTAGGTGGCGCAACCTACATACACAATTTGGCTGCAGACATCCATGCTAATATGCAACACTTCACTCTATTCCCCCTTGCCACTCAATCCATGCCCCACTTCACCCGTTCCACTCTGATTTAGGCGGATACACATAGTCGCTTGTCGACTACCCGTATTCTAGTTCTCATTTCACCTTATCACTTAATTTTATACCCAAGAGTTATCAAATTGTCTATTGTACTTATTTCACACAGAAATCTGCATGTCATCAACACACCTTGATAGTATTCAACAGTAAAACACAGAGACTAAGACATAATTTCTGATTGGTTCATAGGCAGATAAATTATTATAGTGGAAATTCATTGCGGAAAGATGAGCTCTTTCAGTATAAACTGGGGGGGGGGGGCAAAGCATGTTAAATGAGGTTTAGATAGAATAACCTGTAGTAATTGTAATCATTTTATATATATATATATATATATATATATATATATATATATTATAATCAGAATATATATCAAAACTATTGTATATATGCTGATGCAGTAAATATTAAACATATTGGGTTGTCTGGGTTATATCGTGGAAGGTAAGTACTCTTTCATGAAGAGTTTTTAAATATTAATACTTTCATGTTAGTTTTCAGATAAATAATATTTTTTTTTTACATCATTAAATGTTTTTTATGTGTCCATTAAGTATTTCCACAAAATACAAAACCCAATACAAAACATGAAGAAGTCCAACCTGTTCAGCTATTGGGTACAATAAGAATTTCAGTTGATCTACAGATAACCAGCACAGCTCATATTCTCCACCCCTTTGACCTAATAATGCTAATGAGCCCCCAAAGCACTCTTACACAGAAGGCTTTTCCATGCATACGGTTGCGAGAGCTGTTTTTAAGACAACAGTGATGTCGTAAAATGTTGCATTGACTGACATCATCGGTTGGAATTGCTATATCTCTGTGCTCCAGTAATGAATGTAGCTCAATCACTGTGAAGTGTTTTGCCATATTTTAGATTATTTGTCTCATATGAATTAAATTCAAGTCAAGCCATTATTATTCACTCAGTCGGCAGAATAGCTCCTGCAATGTTTGGCCTGGAACCTTTTATACTGTCTCTTTTCTTTGTCTCCTTTCAATAAAAATATCCCAGAAAAACATTTGGACACAGATACTGGTACAGACTACATGTGTTCTGTTGGGAGTGTTGCCCAAATTATGCAAATTTTTCTCTTGTCGGGCGATTGACTCTTTACATTGAAACAGGATTATTCATTGATTGAATATGCGATTAAGGTTGCATAGAGTTCATAGTTGGGTCAGTTGGTCAAAAGTATTTTGATGAAAAATATTCTTAATATAATTTCAACTTGGAACATGTGCCTAATATTAAGAGGCCATGTTTCAGAATCAACGTGTGCGTGTGAACACTTCAGTGTACAGATTTGCCTATGAAGGTATTATTTCTTGATTCATGACCATGTTATGAACACACTCTTATGACATAGAATACGTGTTTACAAAAACCACACAGATGATCAGGGTTCATGTTATCAGGGCATATATCATTTGAACCATGAATTTATCAACCAGCAAGGCATATTATCAACCAGATACCAAACCCCCTGCATACATGAAACAACATTCCATTGAAGGTTCATACCACAACCTGTGGGTGATATGACTTGCATTGATTTCACAAAGTGGGCTCATATCATCCCAACACTCATATGTACTTGGTTGCGCAATGGCTGCAATGCCCCAGAAAGAAATCCAGAAGCATCATAATTTATGTGAGTACTTCTTGAAAATAGATTGACTGTACATGGTTGGTTGTGCTGTTAACATGCATGGCCATTTAATAAAGATATTATGAACCAGCTAATGTTGCATTGCCTTCTTATTGGCCCCTCTGGGCCTCGGCCTGATAGGCTTGTCTCCCACCAATACAAATTCAACACAGATATCATATCATATATATGTTCTATAAATCTCCCAAATTTTCAATACACTTTGTAACTTAACTATTCCAATACAATAGGATGCAGGTATGTTCTGTATAAAATGACAGCTGTTATTCAGGTACATATGAATGAGACTTCCAAGCACCAATTATGTTGGTATTTAGTACAGTTCTTACAAGCATGTGTTTACAAACATGACACCTGATTTTATACATGAGGGATATGGTACGAATTTGATTTTTATGGAGAAAATGAAAAATAAATATAAGGCCTCTAAAAAAATGTGAATAGGAGAAATATTACTTGAAAGTGTGTGATATCATAAATACTGTCATGTTTATGAAATGAACCGTTAACAGTCCAGGACTTTCAGATTATACCATCTCCATCAGTTTTTTATTATGATAAGATCAGGGCTTTCAAGGTTGTATAAAATTAAATTTTGTTTCTTTTACGTCATTTTCACACCATATGATTAAATATTGGGTCAAATATATGCTTTTCTCCTTAGAGTAAAATCTGAGGGTTATTTGCCAGTGTTTATAATATGACTCTCTTTTTTAAAGTAGTCTGCAATGGCCAGTCACTTTAACAAAACCCTGTCTGTTCAACAACCAGAAATTTTGCATGTCCAAATGGATGCTTGGATCCTTGGAACAGAGTGTCTGAGTGAGATTTTGAGCTACACATTACCCTTTCTGTAAGCTTTGATCAGATGAAAATCTGAAATGGGGAATATTTTCAAATAATTGACCATTTGTTATCCATGTTTTTTTTTTTGGCAAGTGTCCGAGTATTTATGTCTGTCGTTTTGTCTTGTCCAGTTTTGTATTATTGGTTCCTGTGTATTGTTTTCATAATATAATGTTATCAAATAATGGTTCACAAATGTGTTTAATCCATGCCATATTGGCACGTGATATCTGATAACATGATTTCATGTTACGTTATCAGTGAGCACTTGGGCATCCTGGTGGTAGATCCAGAATTAGCGTATAGGAAGGGTTTGTTACTATAGTACTAACATTTTGAAAAAGGTCCAAAACTTGTGGGGGTTTACCCTTTTTAGGTCAATGAAACACATTAAAAAAGTATTTCCTTACAATAAAGGGAAACTTATATCCTAGATCTTACATTTGTCTTATTTACTGCAAGTGGGAAGAAGACATGGAGAGAGAACATATCTCACCAGACATCAGATTTTATATTAGTTTAAATTTCTTTATCAGTCTCAGATTCATCCACCAGATATGAGCATAGTCCGGTAAAGTTTAAGACATGTGAAAACTAAGAAAGTAGGATGGATATCTGGGTAGATCATGAAACAAAACTGTACATAACTCCATGTTTATCTCAACATCAATATTCCCACAAGTTGTCATGAGATCCATCAATGGTGGTGTGAATTACCAGGATTACAAACAGACAAACCTACAAACAGATGTGGATGAATACATGGTCATCTGTAAATCGTGTTTATTTGTGGGTATTCTGTGAGGGAAAAGTCAGGTTCTTACAAGATTTTGCACTTGTATCAAGTGCATTTCTGGTACAGATGTACATGCTAATGAACGACATTTATATATGTATATTCCCTGATGTAACATTTTGAATGTTGTTTATAAAGAGAGAGGGATTTTGAATGAAATGATTAGCTCTAAAAATTGTAACAGAATTGATTGTGCAATGTAACAACCTAAATCAATTGGCAGTTATCATTAACTCGAAAATAGAAAATAAAAATTATAAAAAGCTCTGTATGAATCTTATTTTTTTGGTGAGATAGGAAAATGAAAATACGCCTGGTCAGTGTGAGAAAATGTGCATTAACAATATGCAAGATGACATTTTTGGAATGCAGTGAATTTACTCTTGGAATTGCTTAAGATAAAAAATTAAGAAAAAAAAATTGGACCAATGTTAACATGAACAAAAATGTAAATTAAAAGTGGTCACCTGCATTTTATTTGAAACCCCCTACATTACTTGAAGGTAAGGTGACTCCATGAGTTAGATGTAAATATTTCCAGGCATAATGAAAATTATTGTGCCTAACTTCAACCACATTAAAGAACACTGCAATTGATCTTGAACCAAAAGGCCGCTAAATGAGTGACTGTGCCAGATTTGAAAAGAAACCAATAAAATTCTGTGCTTGGTTTGAACTGTAACAACATGACTAGTTGAATTGAATGTGCTGAAGGACAGACCATGTCACAGCAGAAGGTATGAAATCACCTGTCACATCCTGAATTACCTTTGTTTATAAGATCTTTATTTAGGGCCTGAGTTTATAAGAACTTTATTAAGGGCCTGAGTTACCTGTGTTCATAAGAACTTTATTTAGGGCCTGAGTCACCTGTGTTCATAAGAACTTTATTAAGGGCCTGAGTTACCTGTGTTCATAAGAACTTTATTTAGGGCCTGAGTCACCTGTGTTCATAAGAACTTTATTAAGGGCCTGAGTTACCAGTGTTCATAAGAACTTTATTTAGGGCCTGAGTTACCTGTGTTTATAAGAACTTTAGTTAGGACCTGAGTTGCCTGTGTTAATAAGAACTTTATTTAGGGCCTCAGTTTCCTGTGTTTATAAGAACTTTATTTAGGGCCTGAGTTACCTGTGTTCATAAGAACTTTATTTAGGGCCTGAGTCACCTGTGTTCATAAGAACTTTATTAAGGGCCTGAGTTACCAGTGTTCATAAGAACTTTATTTAGGGCCTGAGTTACCTGTGTTTATAAGAACTTTAGTTAGGACCTGAGTTGCCTGTGTTAATAAGAACTTTATTTAGGGCCTCAGTTTCCTGTGTTTATAAGAACTTTATTTAGGGCCTGAGTTACCTGTGTTCATAAGAACTTTATTTAGGGCCTGAGTTACCTGTGTTTATAAGAACTTTATTTAGGGCCTGAGTTACCTGTGTTTATAAGAACTTTATATAGGGCCTGAGTTACCTGTGTTCATAAGAACTATTTAGGGCCTGAGTTACCAGTGTTCATAAGAACTATTTAGGGCCTGAGTTACCAGTGTTTATAAGAACTTTACTTAGTTCCTGATTTACCAGTGTTCATAAGAACTTTATTTAGGGCCTGAGTTACCTGAGAACTTAGTTTAGTGCAACTTCCTTCATCATTTCTGTTAGTCATGTGTAAACAAGAGCACCAAAAATGGTCATAATACACCCGTTGCATATCTTTTGACCTCGTATAAGCATTGGTTTTGCTGGAAATCAAACTTAGGAAATCAAACTTAGGTGAGATCTTATATTGATTAATATTTCGGTTGAGTTGTATCATATTCCTGGTAAGTTATCTCGTAAACAACACAAAGTAGCCTTGTGACCTCTGACCCTATTAAATATGTGTGGATTTTGCCCATAATCCAACTCAGCGGGAGATAATCTATTGGTAAGTAGTTATGGTGAATTACATGAAAATCCATCAAGTTAATGGACAGACAGGCTGTAGGTATGCAATAATACGTCCTGTCATAGATGTGCATATAAAAATCAGGAAAGTATCACACTAACAATCAGACAATGTTGATGGTCCCTGGTTCAATCCCTGACAGAAATAGCAAGTTCAGAATTAAAAATCACAATCTCGCATCCTTAAATATGAGTTTTGATTATTCATGCTCCTCTGCAGAGAAAAATCAAGATCAAGGTCACCAGTTTTCAAACACGACCAAGATTTTGGTTAAAACCATTTGTTTCAAATTTTAGGAAAATCTATAGTACTTAAATAATCACAGCAGTCATAAGAAATATTACAAATGACAGGACTGTAAGCAACATTTCTCCTAATGTTTGGGGGAGACATAATAATAAATGTACCAGTAACTGTATCATTCCTGTAAATTTTAATGTTCTACTTTTTTGATCCAGAGTCCTATTCATAGGTCACAGAGATAACCCTGACCATTCAGACCACGAATCCTCATAGGTCACAGAAATAACCCTGACCATTCTCACCACAAATCCTCACAGGACAAAAATAACCCTGACCATTCACACCACAAATTCTCATAGGTCAGAAATAACCCTGACCATTCACACCACAAATTTTCATAGGTCATAGAAATAACCCTGACCATTCACACCAGAAATCCTCATAGGTCACAGAAATAACCCTGACCATTCACACCACAAATCCTCATAGGTCACAGAAATAACCCTGACCATTCACACCACAAATCCTCATAGGTCACAGAAATAACCCTGACCATTCACACCACAAATCCTCATAGGTCACAGAAATAACCCTGAAAATTCACACCACAAATCCTCATAGGTCACAGAAATAACCCTGACCATACACACCACAAATCCTCATAGGTCACAGAAATACCCCTGACCATTTACACCACAAATCCTCATAGGTCACAGAAATAACCCTGACCATTCACACCACAAATCCTCACAGGACAGAAAGAATCCTGACCGTTCACACCACAAATCCTCATAGGTCACAGAAATAACACTCATCATTCACACCACAAATCCTCACAGGTCATAAATAACCCTGACCATTCACACCACAAATCCTCAAAGGTTAGAAATAACCCTAACCATTCACACCACAAATCCTCACAGGTCAGAAATAACCCTGACCATTCACACCACAAATCCTCATAGGTCACAAAAATAACCCTGACCATTCACACCACAAATCCTCATAGGTCACAGTAATAACCCTGACCATTCACACCACTAATCCTCATAGGTCACAGAAATAACCCTGACCATACACACCACAAATCCTCACAGGTCACAGAAATAACCCTGACCATTCACACCATAAAAATCCTCATAGGTCACAGAAATAACCCTGACCATTCACACCACATATCCTCATAGGTCACAGAAATAACCCTGACCATTCACACCAAAAATCCTCATAGGTCACAGAAATAACCCTGTCCTTTCACACCACAAATCCTCATAGGTCACAGAAATAACCCTAAACATTCACACCACAAATCCTCATAGGTCACAGAAATACCCCTGACCATTTACACCACAAATCCTCATAGGTCACAGAAATAACCCTGACCATTCACACCACAAATCCTCACAGGACAGAAAGAATCTTGACCGTTCACACCACAAATCCTCATAGGTCACAGAAATAACACCCATCATTCACACCACAAATCCTCACAGGTCATAAATAACCCTGACCATTCACACCACAAATCCTCAAAGGTTAGAAATAACCCTAACCATTCACACCACAAATCCTCACAGGTCAGAAATAACCCTGACCATTCACACCACATATCCTCATAGGTCACAGAAATAACCCTGACCATTCACACCACAAATCCTCATAGGTCACAGAAATAACCCTGTCCTTTCACACCACAAATCCTCATAGGTCACAGAAATAACCCTGACCATTCACATCACAAATTCTCATAGGTCACAGAAATAACACTGACCATTCACACCACAAATCCTCACAGGACAGAAAGAATCCTGACCATTCACACTACAAATCCTCATAGGTCACAGAAATAACACTCACCATTAACACCACAAATCCTCACAGGTCATAAATAACCCTGACCATTCACACCACAAATACTCAAAGGTTAGAAATAACCCTGACCATTCACACCACAAATCCTCATAGGTCACAGAAATAACCCTGACCATTCACACCACAAATCCTGATAGGTCACAGAAATAACCCTGACCATTCACACCACAAATCCTCATAGGTCACAGAAATAACCCTGACCATTCACACCACTAATCCTCATAGGTCACAGAAATAACCCTGCCCATTCACACCACAAATCCCCATAGGTCACAGAAATAACCCTGACCATTCACACCACTAATCCTCATAGGTCACAGAAATAACCCTGCCCATTCACACCACAAATCCCCATAGGTCACAGAAATACCCCTGACCATTTATACCACAAATCCTCATAGGTCACAGAAATAACCCTGACCATTCACACCACAAATCCTCACAGGACAGAAAGAATCCTGACCGTTCACACCACAAATCCTCATAGGTCACAGAAATAACACTCATCATTCACACCACAAATCCTCAGAGGTCATAAATAACCCTGACCATTCACACCACAAATCCTCAAAGGTTAGAAATAACCCTGACCATTCACACCACAAATCCTCACAGGTCAGAGATAACCCTAACCATTCACACCACAAATCCTCACAGGTCAGAAATAACCCTGACCATTCACACCATATATCCTCATAGGTCACAGAAATAACCCTGACCATTCACACCACAAATCCTCATAGGTCACAGAAATAACCCTGTCCTTTCACACCATAAATCCTCATAGGTCACAGAAATAACCCTGACCATTCACACCACAAATTCTCATAGGTCACAGAAATAACACTGACCATTCACACCACAAATCCTCACAGGACAGAAAGAATCCTGACCATTCACACTACAAATCCTCATAGGTCACAGAAATAACACTCACCATTAACACCACAAATCCTCACAGGTCATAAATAACCCTGATCATTCACACCACAAATACTCAAAGGTTAGAAATAACCCTGACCATTCACACCACAAATCCTCATAGGTCACAGAAATAACCCTGACCATTCACAACACAAATCCTCATAGGTCACAGAAATAACCCTGACCATTCACACCACAAATCCTCATAGGTCACAGAAATAACCCTGACCATTCACACCACTAATCCTCATAGGTCACAGAAATATCCATGACTGTTCACACCACAGATCCTCATAGGTCACAGAAATAACCCTGACCATTCACACCACAAATTCTCATAGGTCACAGAAATAACCCTGACCATTCACACTACAAATCCACATAGGTCACAGAAATATCCATGACCATTCACACCACAAATCCTCATAGGTCACAGAAATAACCCTGACCATTCACACCACAAATCCTTACAGATCAGAAATAACCCTGACCATTCACACCGCAAATCCTCACAGGTCAGAAATAAACCTGACCATTCACACCACAAATCCTCATAGGTCACAGAAATAACCCTGACCATTCACATCACAAATCCTCATAGGTCACAGAAATAACCCTGACCATTCACACCACAAATTCTCATAGTTCACAGAAATATCCCTGACCATTCACACCACAAATCCTCATAGGTCACAGAAATAACCCTGACCATTCACACCACAAATCCTCATAGGTCACAGAAATAACCCTGACCATTCACACTACAAATTCTCATAGGTCACAGAAATAACCCTGACCATTCACACTACAAATCTTCATAGGTCACAGAAATAACCCCGACCGTTCACACCAAAAATCCACATAGGTCACAGAAATATCCATTACTGTTCACAGCACAGATCCTCATAGGTCACAGAAATAACCCTGACCATTCACACCACAAATCCTCATAGGTCATAAATAACCCTGACCATTCACACTACAAATCCTCATAGATCACAGAAATAACCCTGACCATTCACACCACAAATCGTCATAGGTCACAGAAATAACCCTGACCATTCACACCACAAATCCTTACAGGTCAGAAATAACCCTGACCATTCACACCGCAAATCCTCACAGGTCAGAAATAAACCTGACCATTCACACCACAAATCCTCATAGGTCACAGAAATAACCCTGACCATTCACACCACAAATCCTCATAGGTCACAGAAATAACCCTGACCATTCACACCACAAATTCTCATAGGTCACAGAAATAACCCTGACCATTCACATTCCAAATCCTCATAGGTCACAGAAATAACCCTGACCATTCACACCACAAATCCTCATAGGTCACAGAAATAACCCTGACCATTCACACTACAAATTCTCATAGGTCACAGAAATAACCCTGACCATTCACACTACAAATCCTCATAGGTCACAGAAATAACCCTGACCGTTCACACCAAAAATCCACATAGGTCACAGAAATATCCATGACTGTTCACAGCACAGATCCTCATAGGTCACAGAAATAACCCTGACCATTCACACCACAAATCCTCATAGGTCATAAATAACCCTGACCATTCACACCACAAATCCTCATAGGTCAAAAAGTAATAACCCTGACCATTCACACTACAAATCCTCATAGGTCACAGAAATAACCCTGACCATTCACACTACAAATCCTCATAGGTCACAGAAATAACCCTGACCATTCACACTACAAATCCTCATAGATCACAGAAATAACCTTGACCATTCACACCACAAATCCTCATAGGTCACAGAAATAACCCTGACCATTCACACCACAAATCCTCATAGGTCACAGAATTAACCCTGACCATTCACACTATAAATCCTCACAGGTCAGAAATACCCCTGACCATTCACACTACAAATCCTCACAGGTCAGAAATAACCCTGACCATTCACACCACAAATCCTCATAGGTCACAGAAATAACCCTGACCATTCACACTACAAATCCTCACAGGTCACAGAAATAACCCTGACCATTCACACCACAAATCCTCATAGGTCACAGAAATACCCCTGACCATTTACACCACAAATCCTCATAGGTCACAGAAATAACCCTGACCATTCACACCACAAATCCTCACAGGACAGATAGAATCCTGACCGTTCACACCACAAATCCTCATAGGTCACAGAAATAACACTCATCATTCACACCACAAATCCTCACAGGTCATAAATAACCCTGACCATTCACACCACAAATCCTCAAAGGTTAGAAATAACCCTAACCATTCACACCACAAATCCTCACAGGTCAGAAATAACCCTGACCATTCACACCACAAATCCTCATAGGTCACAAAAATAACCCTGACCATTCACACCACAAATCCTCATAGGTCACAGTAATAACCCTGACCATTCACACCACTAATCCTCATAGGTCACAGAAATAACCCTGACCATACACACCACAAATCCTCACAGGTCACAGAAATAACCCTGACCATTCACACCATAAAAATCCTCATAGGTCACAGAAATAACCCTGACCATTCACACCACATATCCTCATAGGTCACAGAAATAACCCTGACCATTCACACCAAAAATCCTCATAGGTCACAGAAATAACCCTGTCCTTTCACAACACAAATCCTCATAGGTCACAGAAATAACCCTAAACATTCACACCACAAATCCTCATAGGTCACAGAAATACCCCTGACCATTTACACCACAAATCCTCATAGGTCACAGAAATAACCCTGACCATTCACACCACAAATCCTCACAGGACAGAAAGAATCTTGACCGTTCACACCACAAATCCTCATAGGTCACAGAAATAACACCCATCATTCACACCACAAATCCTCACAGGTCATAAATAACCCTGACCATTCACACCACAAATCCTCAAAGGTTAGAAATAACCCTAACCATTCACACCACAAATCCTCACAGGTCAGAAATAACCCTGACCATTCACACCACATATCCTCATAGGTCACAGAAATAACCCTGACCATTCACACCACAAATCCTCATAGGTCACAGAAATAACCCTGTCCTTTCACACCACAAATCCTCATAGGTCACAGAAATAACCCTGACCATTCACATCACAAATTCTCATAGGTCACAGAAATAACACTGACCATTCACACCACAAATCCTCACAGGACAGAAAGAATCCTGACCATTCACACTACAAATCCTCATAGGTCACAGAAATAACACTCACCATTAACACCACAAATCCTCACAGGTCATAAATAACCCTGACCATTCACACCACAAATACTCAAAGGTTAGAAATAACCCTGACCATTCACACCACAAATCCTCATAGGTCACAGAAATAACCCTGACCATTCACACCACAAATCCTGATAGGTCACAGAAATAACCCTGACCATTCACACCACAAATCCTCATAGGTCACAGAAATAACCCTGACCATTCACACCACTAATCCTCATAGGTCACAGAAATAACCCTGCCCATTCACACCACAAATCCCCATAGGTCACAGAAATAACCCTGACCATTCACACCACTAATCCTCATAGGTCACAGAAATAACCCTGCCCATTCACACCACAAATCCCCATAGGTCACAGAAATACCCCTGACCATTCACACCACAAATCCTCATAGGTCACAGAAATAACCCTGACCATTCACACCACTAATCCTCATAGGTCACAGAAATATCCATGACTGTTCACACCACAGATCCTCATAGGTCACAGAAATAACCCTGACCATTCACACCACAAATTCTCATAGGTCACAGAAATAACCCTGACCATTCACACTACAAATCCACATAGGTCACAGAAATATCCATGACCATTCACACCACAAATCCTCATAGGTCACAGAAATAACCCTGACCATTCACACCACAAATCCTTACAGATCAGAAATAACCCTGACCATTCACACCGCAAATCCTCACAGGTCAGAAATAAACCTGACCATTCACACCACAAATCCTCATAGGTCACAGAAATAACCCTGACCATTCACATCACAAATCCTCATAGGTCACAGAAATAACCCTGACCATTCACACCACAAATTCTCATAGTTCACAGAAATATCCCTGACCATTCACACCACAAATCCTCATAGGTCACAGAAATAACCCTGACCATTCACACCACAAATCCTCATAGGTCACAGAAATAACCCTGACCATTCACACTACAAATTCTCATAGGTCACAGAAATAACCCTGACCATTCACACTACAAATCTTCATAGGTCACAGAAATAACCCCGACCGTTCACACCAAAAATCCACATAGGTCACAGAAATATCCATTACTGTTCACAGCACAGATCCTCATAGGTCACAGAAATAACCCTGACCATTCACACCACAAATCCTCATAGGTCATAAATAACCCTGACCATTCACACTACAAATCCTCATAGATCACAGAAATAACCCTGACCATTCACACCACAAATCGTCATAGGTCACAGAAATAACCCTGACCATTCACACCACAAATCCTTACAGGTCAGAAATAACCCTGACCATTCACACCGCAAATCCTCACAGGTCAGAAATAAACCTGACCATTCACACCACAAATCCTCATAGGTCACAGAAATAACCCTGACCATTCACACCACAAATCCTCATAGGTCACAGAAATAACCCTGACCATTCACACCACAAATTCTCATAGGTCACAGAAATAACCCTGACCATTCACATTCCAAATCCTCATAGGTCACAGAAATAACCCTGACCATTCACACCACAAATCCTCATAGGTCACAGAAATAACCCTGACCATTCACACTACAAATTCTCATAGGTCACAGAAATAACCCTGACCATTCACACTACAAATCCTCATAGGTCACAGAAATAACCCTGACCGTTCACACCAAAAATCCACATAGGTCACAGAAATATCCATGACTGTTCACAGCACAGATCCTCATAGGTCACAGAAATAACCCTGACCATTCACACCACAAATCCTCATAGGTCATAAATAACCCTGACCATTCACACCACAAATCCTCATAGGTCAAAAAGTAATAACCCTGACCATTCACACTACAAATCCTCATAGGTCACAGAAATAACCCTGACCATTCACACTACAAATCCTCATAGGTCACAGAAATAACCCTGACCATTCACACTACAAATCCTCATAGATCACAGAAATAACCTTGACCATTCACACCACAAATCCTCATAGGTCACAGAAATAACCCTGACCATTCACACCACAAATCCTCATAGGTCACAGAATTAACCCTGACCATTCACACTATAAATCCTCACAGGTCAGAAATACCCCTGACCATTCACACTACAAATCCTCACAGGTCAGAAATAACCCTGACCATTCACACCACAAATCCTCATAGGTCACAGAAATAACCCTGACCATTCACACTACAAATCCTCACAGGTCACAGAAATAACCCTGACCATTCACACCACAAATCCTCATAGGTCACAGAAATACCCCTGACCATTTACACCACAAATCCTCATAGGTCACAGAAATAACCCTGACCATTCACACCACAAATCCTCACAGGACAGAAAGAATCCTGACCGTTCACACCACAAATCCTCATAGGTCACAGAAATAACACTCATCATTCACACCACAAATCCTCACAGGTCATAAATAACCCTGACCATTCACACCACAAATCCTCAAAGGTTAGAAATAACCCTAACCATTCACACCACAAATCCTCACAGGTCAGAAATAACCCTGACCATTCACACCACAAATCCTCATAGGTCACAAAAATAACCCTGACCATTCACACCACAAATCCTCATAGGTCACAGTAATAACCCTGACCATTCACACCACTAATCCTCATAGGTCACAGAAATAACCCTGACCATACACACCACAAATCCTCACAGGTCACAGAAATAACCCTGACCATTCACACCATAAAAATCCTCATAGGTCACAGAAATAACCCTGACCATTCACACCACATATCCTCATAGGTCACAGAAATAACCCTGACCATTCACACCAAAAATCCTCATAGGTCACAGAAATAACCCTGTCCTTTCACACCACAAATCCTCATAGGTCACAGAAATAACCCTAAACATTCACACCACAAATCCTCATAGGTCACAGAAATACCCCTGACCATTTACACCACAAATCCTCATAGGTCACAGAAATAACCCTGACCATTCACACCACAAATCCTCACAGGACAGAAAGAATCTTGACCGTTCACACCACAAATCCTCATAGGTCACAGAAATAACACCCATCATTCACACCACAAATCCTCACAGGTCATAAATAACCCTGACCATTCACACCACAAATCCTCAAAGGTTAGAAATAACCCTAACCATTCACACCACAAATCCTCACAGGTCAGAAATAACCCTGACCATTCACACCACATATCCTCATAGGTCACAGAAATAACCCTAACCATTCACACCACAAATCCTCATAGGTCACAGAAATAACCCTGTCCTTTCACACCACAAATCCTCATAGGTCACAGAAATAACCCTGACCATTCACATCACAAATTCTCATAGGTCACAGAAATAACACTGACCATTCACACCACAAATCCTCACAGGACAGAAAGAATCCTGACCATTCACACTACAAATCCTCATAGGTCACAGAAATAACACTCACCATTAACACCACAAATCCTCACAGGTCATAAATAACCCTGACCATTCACACCACAAATACTCAAAGGTTAGAAATAACCCTGACCATTCACACCACAAATCCTCATAGGTCACAGAAATAACCCTGACCATTCACACCACAAATCCTGATAGGTCACAGAAATAACCCTGACCATTCACACCACAAATCCTCATAGGTCACAGAAATAACCCTGACCATTCACACCACTAATCCTCATAGGTCACAGAAATAACCCTGCCCATTCACACCACAAATCCCCATAGGTCACAGAAATAACCCTGACCATTCACACCACTAATCCTCATAGGTCACAGAAATAACCCTGCCCATTCACACCACAAATCCCCATAGGTCACAGAAATACCCCTGACCATTTATACCACAAATCCTCATAGGTCACAGAAATAACCCTGACCATTCACACCACAAATCCTCACAGGACAGAAAGAATCCTGACCGTTCACACCACAAATCCTCATAGGTCACAGAAATAACACTCATCATTCACACCACAAATCCTCAGAGGTCATAAATAACCCTGACCATTCACACCACAAATCCTCAAAGGTTAGAAATAACCCTGACCATTCACACCACAAATCCTCACGGGTCAGAGATAACCCTAACCATTCACACCACAAATCCTCACAGGTCAGAAATAACCCTGACCATTCACACCATATATCCTCATAGGTCACAGAAATAACCCTGACCATTCACACCACAAATCCTCATAGGTCACAGAAATAACCCTGTCCTTTCACACCATAAATCCTCATAGGTCACAGAAATAACCCTGACCATTCACACCACAAATTCTCATAGGTCACAGAAATAACACTGACCATTCACACCACAAATCCTCACAGGACAGAAAGAATCCTGACCATTCACACTACAAATCCTCATAGGTCACAGAAATAACACTCACCATTAACACCACAAATCCTCACAGGTCATAAATAACCCTGATCATTCACACCACAAATACTCAAAGGTTAGAAATAACCCTGACCATTCACACCACAAATCCTCATAGGTCACAGAAATAACCCTGACCATTCACAACACAAATCCTCATAGGTCACAGAAATAACCCTGACCATTCACACCACAAATCCTCATAGGTCACAGAAATAACCCTGACCATTCACACCACTAATCCTCATAGGTCACAGAAATATCCATGACTGTTCACACCACAGATCCTCATAGGTCACAGAAATAACCCTGACCATTCACACCACAAATTCTCATAGGTCACAGAAATAACCCTGACCATTCACACTACAAATCCACATAGGTCACAGAAATATCCATGACCATTCACACCACAAATCCTCATAGGTCACAGAAATAACCCTGACCATTCACACCACAAATCCTTACAGATCAGAAATAACCCTGACCATTCACACCGCAAATCCTCACAGGTCAGAAATAAACCTGACCATTCACACCACAAATCCTCATAGGTCACAGAAATAACCCTGACCATTCACATCACAAATCCTCATAGGTCACAGAAATAACCCTGACCATTCACACCACAAATTCTCATAGTTCACAGAAATATCCCTGACCATTCACACCACAAATCCTCATAGGTCACAGAAATAACCCTGACCATTCACACCACAAATCCTCATAGGTCACAGAAATAACCCTGACCATTCACACTACAAATTCTCATAGGTCACAGAAATAACCCTGACCATTCACACTACAAATCTTCATAGGTCACAGAAATAACCCCGACCGTTCACACCAAAAATCCACATAGGTCACAGAAATATCCATTACTGTTCACAGCACAGATCCTCATAGGTCACAGAAATAACCCTGACCATTCACACCACAAATCCTCATAGGTCATAAATAACCCTGACCATTCACACTACAAATCCTCATAGATCACAGAAATAACCCTGACCATTCACACCACAAATCGTCATAGGTCACAGAAATAACCCTGACCATTCACACCACAAATCCTTACAGGTCAGAAATAACCCTGACCATTCACACCGCAAATCCTCACAGGTCAGAAATAAACCTGACCATTCACACCACAAATCCTCATAGGTCACAGAAATAACCCTGACCATTCACACCACAAATCCTCATAGGTCACAGAAATAACCCTGACCATTCACACCACAAATTCTCATAGGTCACAGAAATAACCCTGACCATTCACATTCCAAATCCTCATAGGTCACAGAAATAACCCTGACCATTCACACCACAAATCCTCATAGGTCACAGAAATAACCCTGACCATTCACACTACAAATTCTCATAGGTCACAGAAATAACCCTGACCATTCACACTACAAATCCTCATAGGTCACAGAAATAACCCTGACCGTTCACACCAAAAATCCACATAGGTCACAGAAATATCCATGACTGTTCACAGCACAGATCCTCATAGGTCACAGAAATAACCCTGACCATTCACACCACAAATCCTCATAGGTCATAAATAACCCTGACCATTCACACCACAAATCCTCATAGGTCAAAAAGTAATAACCCTGACCATTCACACTACAAATCCTCATAGGTCACAGAAATAACCCTGACCATTCACACTACAAATCCTCATAGGTCACAGAAATAACCCTGACCATTCACACTACAAATCCTCATAGATCACAGAAATAACCTTGACCATTCACACCACAAATCCTCATAGGTCACAGAAATAACCCTGACCATTCACACCACAAATCCTCATAGGTCACAGAATTAACCCTGACCATTCACACTATAAATCCTCACAGGTCAGAAATACCCCTGACCATTCACACTACAAATCCTCACAGGTCAGAAATAACCCTGACCATTCACACCACAAATCCTCATAGGTCACAGAAATAACCCTGACCATTCACACTACAAATCCTCACAGGTCACAGAAATAACCCTGACCATTCACACCACAAATCCTCATAGGTCACAGTAATAACCCTGACCATTCACACCACAAATTCTCATAGGTCACAGAAATAACCCTGACCATTCACATTACAAATCCTCACAGGTCACAGAAATAACCCTGACCATTCACACCACAAATCCTCATAGGTCACAGTAATAACCCTGACCATTCACACCACAAAACCTCATAGGTCACAGAAATAACCCTGACCATTCACACCACAAATCCTCATAGGTCACAGTAATAACCCTGACCATTCACACTACAAATCCTTATAGGTCACAGAAATAACCCTGACCATTCACACTACAAATCCTCAAAGGTTAGAAATAACCCTAACCATTCACACCACAAATCCTCACAGGTCAGAAATAACCCTGACCATTCACACCACATATCCTCATAGGTCACAGAAATAACCCTGACCATTCACACCACAAATCCTCATAGGTCACAGAAATAACCCTGTCCTTTCACACCACAAATCCTCATAGGTCACAGAAATAACCCTGACCATTCACATCACAAATTCTCATAGGTCACAGAAATAACACTGACCATTCACACCACAAATCCTCACAGGACAGAAAGAATCCAGACCATTCACACTACAAATCCTCATAGGTCACAGAAATAACACTCACCATTAACACCACAAATCCTCACAGGTCATAAATAACCCTGACCATTCACACCACAAATACTCAAAGGTTAGAAATAACCCTGACCATTCACACCACAAATCCTCATAGGTCACAGAAATAACCCTGACCATTCACACCACAAATCCTGATAGGTCACAGAAATAACCCTGACCATTCACACCACAAATCCTCATAGGTCACAGAAATAACCCTGACCATTCACACCACTAATCCTCATAGGTCACAGAAATAACCCTGCCCATTCACACCACAAATCCCCATAGGTCACAGAAATAACCCTGACCATTCACACCACTAATCCTCATAGGTCACAGAAATAACCCTGCCCATTCACACCACAAATCCCCATAGGTCACAGAAATACCCCTGACCATTTATACCACAAATCCTCATAGGTCACAGAAATAACCCTGACCATTCACACCACAAATCCTCACAGGACAGAAAGAATCCTGACCGTTCACACCACAAATCCTCATAGGTCACAGAAATAACACTCATCATTCACACCACAAATCCTCAGAGGTCATAAATAACCCTGACCATTCACACCACAAATCCTCAAAGGTTAGAAATAACCCTGACCATTCACACCACAAATCCTCACAGGTCAGAGATAACCCTAACCATTCACACCACAAATCCTCACAGGTCAGAAATAACCCTGACCATTCACACCATATATCCTCATAGGTCACAGAAATAACCCTGACCATTCACACCACAAATCCTCATAGGTCACAGAAATAACCCTGTCCTTTCACACCATAAATCCTCATAGGTCACAGAAATAACCCTGACCATTCACACCACAAATTCTCATAGGTCACAGAAATAACACTGACCATTCACACCACAAATCCTCACAGGACAGAAAGAATCCTGACCATTCACACTACAAATCCTCATAGGTCACAGAAATAACACTCACCATTAACACCACAAATCCTCACAGGTCATAAATAACCCTGATCATTCACACCACAAATACTCAAAGGTTAGAAATAACCCTGACCATTCACACCACAAATCCTCATAGGTCACAGAAATAACCCTGACCATTCACACCACAAATCCTCATAGGTCACAGAAATAACCCTGACCATTCACACCACAAATCCTCATAGGTCACAGAAATAACCCTGACCATTCACACCACTAATCCTCATAGGTCACAGAAATATCCATGACTGTTCACACCACAGATCCTCATAGGTCACAGAAATAACCCTGACCATTCACACCACAAATTCTCATAGGTCACAGAAATAACCCTGACCATTCACACTACAAATCCACATAGGTCACAGAAATATCCATGACCATTCACACCACAAATCCTCATAGGTCACAGAAATAACCCTGACCATTCACACCACAAATCCTCATAGGTCATAAATAACCCTGCCCATTCACACCACAAATCCTCATAGGTCAAAAAGTAATAACCCTGACCATTCACACTACAAATCCACATAGGTCACAGAAATATCCATGACCATTCACACTACAAATCCTCAAAGGTTAGAAATAACCCTAACCATTCACACCACAAATCCTCACAGGTCAGAAATAACCCTGACCATTCACACCACATATCCTCATAGGTCACAGAAATAACCCTGACCATTCACACCACAAATCCTCATAGGTCACAGAAATAACCCTGTCCTTTCACACCACAAATCCTCATAGGTCACAGAAATAACCCTGACCATTCACATCACAAATTCTCATAGGTCACAGAAATAACACTGACCATTCACACCACAAATCCTCACAGGACAGAAAGAATCCTGACCATTCACACTACAAATCCTCATAGGTCACAGAAATAACACTCACCATTAACACCACAAATCCTCACAGGTCATAAATAACCCTGACCATTCACACCACAAATACTCAAAGGTTAGAAATAACCCTGACCATTCACACCACAAATCCTCATAGGTCACAGAAATAACCCTGACCATTCACACCACAAATCCTGATAGGTCACAGAAATAACCCTGACCATTCACACCACAAATCCTCATAGGTCACAGAAATAACCCTGACCATTCACACCACTAATCCTCATAGGTCACAGAAATAACCCTGCCCATTCACACCACAAATCCCCATAGGTCACAGAAATAACCCTGACCATTCACACCACTAATCCTCATAGGTCACAGAAATAACCCTGCCCATTCACACCACAAATCCCCATAGGTCACAGAAATACCCCTGACCATTTATACCACAAATCCTCATAGGTCACAGAAATAACCCTGACCATTCACACCACAAATCCTCACAGGACAGAAAGAATCCTGACCGTTCACACCACAAATCCTCATAGGTCACAGAAATAACACTCATCATTCACACCACAAATCCTCAGAGGTCATAAATAACCCTGACCATTCACACCACAAATCCTCAAAGGTTAGAAATAACCCTGACCATTCACACCACAAATCCTCACAGGTCAGAGATAACCCTAACCATTCACACCACAAATCCTCACAGGTCAGAAATAACCCTGACCATTCACACCATATATCCTCATAGGTCACAGAAATAACCCTGACCATTCACACCACAAATCCTCATAGGTCACAGAAATAACCCTGTCCTTTCACACCATAAATCCTCATAGGTCACAGAAATAACCCTGACCATTCACACCACAAATCCTCATAGGTCACAGAAATAACCCTGACCATTCACACCACAAATCCTCATAGGTCACAGAAATAACCCTGACCATTCACACCACAAATCCTCATAGGTCACAGAAATAACCCTGACCATTCACACCACTAATCCTCATAGGTCACAGAAATATCCATGACTGTTCACACCACAGATCCTCATAGGTCACAGAAATAACCCTGACCATTCACACCACAAATTCTCATAGGTCACAGAAATAACCCTGACCATTCACACTACAAATCCACATAGGTCACAGAAATATCCATGACCATTCACACCACAAATCCTCATAGGTCACAGAAATAACCCTGACCATTCACACCACAAATCCTCATAGGTCATAAATAACCCTGACCATTCACACCACAAATCCTCATAGGTCAAAAAGTAATAACCCTGACCATTCACACTACAAATCCACATAGGTCACAGAAATATCCATGACCATTCACACCACAAATCCTCACAGGTCAGAAATAACCCTGACCATTCACACCACATATCCTCATAGGTCACAGAAATAACCCTGACCATTCACACCACAAATCCTCATAGGTCACAGAAATAACCCTGTCCTTTCACACCACAAATCCTCATAGGTCACAGAAATAACCCTGACCATTCACATCACAAATTCTCATAGGTCACAGAAATAACACTGACCATTCACACCACAAATCCTCACAGGACAGAAAGAATCCTGACCATTCACACTACAAATCCTCATAGGTCACAGAAATAACACTCACCATTAACACCACAAATCCTCACAGGTCATAAATAACCCTGACCATTCACACCACAAATACTCAAAGGTTAGAAATAACCCTGACCATTCACACCACAAATCCTCATAGGTCACAGAAATAACCCTGACCATTCACACCACAAATCCTGATAGGTCACAGAAATAACCCTGACCATTCACACCACAAATCCTCATAGGTCACAGAAATAACCCTGACCATTCACACCACTAATCCTCATAGGTCACAGAAATAACCCTGCCCATTCACACCACAAATCCCCATAGGTCACAGAAATAACCCTGACCATTCACACCACTAATCCTCATAGGTCACAGAAATAACCCTGCCCATTCACACCACAAATCCCCATAGGTCACAGAAATACCCCTGACCATTTATACCACAAATCCTCATAGGTCACAGAAATAACCCTGACCATTCACACCACAAATCCTCACAGGACAGAAAGAATCCTGACCGTTCACACCACAAATCCTCATAGGTCACAGAAATAACACTCATCATTCACACCACAAATCCTCAGAGGTCATAAATAACCCTGACCATTCACACCACAAATCCTCAAAGGTTAGAAATAACCCTGACCATTCACACCACAAATCCTCACAGGTCAGAGATAACCCTAACCATTCACACCACAAATCCTCACAGGTCAGAAATAACCCTGACCATTCACACCATATATCCTCATAGGTCACAGAAATAACCCTGACCATTCACACCACAAATCCTCATAGGTCACAGAAATAACCCTGTCCTTTCACACCATAAATCCTCATAGGTCACAGAAATAACCCTGACCATTCACACCACAAATTCTCATAGGTCACAGAAATAACACTGACCATTCACACCACAAATCCTCACAGGACAGAAAGAATCCTGACCATTCACACTACAAATCCTCATAGGTCACAGAAATAACACTCACCATTAACACCACAAATCCTCACAGGTCATAAATAACCCTGATCATTCACACCACAAATACTCAAAGGTTAGAAATAACCCTGACCATTCACACCACAAATCCTCATAGGTCACAGAAATAACCCTGACCATTCACACCACAAATCCTCATAGGTCACAGAAATAACCCTGACCATTCACACCACAAATCCTCATAGGTCACAGAAATAACCCTGACCATTCACACCACTAATCCTCATAGGTCACAGAAATATCCATGACTGTTCACACCACAGATCCTCATAGGTCACAGAAATAACCCTGACCATTCACACCACAAATTCTCATAGGTCACAGAAATAACCCTGACCATTCACACTACAAATCCACATAGGTCACAGAAATATCCATGACCATTCACACCACAAATCCTCATAGGTCACAGAAATAACCCTGACCATTCACACCACAAATCCTTACAGATCAGAAATAACCCTGACCATTCACACCGCAAATCCTCACAGGTCAGAAATAAACCTGACCATTCACACCACAAATCCTCATAGGTCACAGAAATAACCCTGACCATTCACATCACAAATCCTCATAGGTCACAGAAATAACCCTGACCATTCACACCACAAATTCTCATAGTTCACAGAAATATCCCTGACCATTCACACCACAAATCCTCATAGGTCACAGAAATAACCCTGACCATTCACACCACAAATCCTCATAGGTCACAGAAATAACCCTGACCATTCACACTACAAATTCTCATAGGTCACAGAAATAACCCTGACCATTCACACTACAAATCTTCATAGGTCACAGAAATAACCCCGACCGTTCACACCAAAAATCCACATAGGTCACAGAAATATCCATTACTGTTCACAGCACAGATCCTCATAGGTCACAGAAATAACCCTGACCATTCACACCACAAATCCTCATAGGTCATAAATAACCCTGACCATTCACACTACAAATCCTCATAGATCACAGAAATAACCCTGACCATTCACACCACAAATCGTCATAGGTCACAGAAATAACCCTGACCATTCACACCACAAATCCTTACAGGTCAGAAATAACCCTGACCATTCACACCGCAAATCCTCACAGGTCAGAAATAAACCTGACCATTCACACCACAAATCCTCATAGGTCACAGAAATAACCCTGACCATTCACACCACAAATCCTCATAGGTCACAGAAATAACCCTGACCATTCACACCACAAATTCTCATAGGTCACAGAAATAACCCTGACCATTCACATTCCAAATCCTCATAGGTCACAGAAATAACCCTGACCATTCACACCACAAATCCTCATAGGTCACAGAAATAACCCTGACCATTCACACTACAAATTCTCATAGGTCACAGAAATAACCCTGACCATTCACACCACAAATCCCCATAGGTCACAGAAATACCCCTGACCATTTATACCACAAATCCTCATAGGTCACAGAAATAACCCTGACCATTCACACCACAAATCCTCACAGGACAGAAAGAATCCTGACCGTTCACACCACAAATCCTCATAGGTCACAGAAATAACACTCATCATTCACACCACAAATCCTCAGAGGTCATAAATAACCCTGACCATTCACACCACAAATCCTCAAAGGTTAGAAATAACCCTGACCATTCACACCACAAATCCTCACAGGTCAGAGATAACCCTAACCATTCACACCACAAATCCTCACAGGTCAGAAATAACCCTGACCATTCACACCATATATCCTCATAGGTCACAGAAATAACCCTGACCATTCACACCACAAATCCTCATAGGTCACAGAAATAACCCTGTCCTTTCACACCATAAATCCTCATAGGTCACAGAAATAACCCTGACCATTCACACCACAAATCCTCATAGGTCACAGAAATAACCCTGACCATTCACACCACAAATCCTCATAGGTCACAGAAATAACCCTGACCATTCACACCACAAATCCTCATAGGTCACAGAAATAACCCTGACCATTCACACCACTAATCCTCATAGGTCACAGAAATATCCATGACTGTTCACACCACAGATCCTCATAGGTCACAGAAATAACCCTGACCATTCACACCACAAATTCTCATAGGTCACAGAAATAACCCTGACCATTCACACTACAAATCCACATAGGTCACAGAAATATCCATGACCATTCACACCACAAATCCTCATAGGTCACAGAAATAACCCTGACCATTCACACCACAAATCCTCATAGGTCATAAATAACCCTGACCATTCACACCACAAATCCTCATAGGTCAAAAAGTAATAACCCTGACCATTCACACTACAAATCCACATAGGTCACAGAAATATCCATGACCATTCACACCACAAATCCTCACAGGTCAGAAATAACCCTGACCATTCACACCACATATCCTCATAGGTCACAGAAATAACCCTGACCATTCACACCACAAATCCTCATAGGTCACAGAAATAACCCTGTCCTTTCACACCACAAATCCTCATAGGTCACAGAAATAACCCTGACCATTCACATCACAAATTCTCATAGGTCACAGAAATAACACTGACCATTCACACCACAAATCCTCACAGGACAGAAAGAATCCTGACCATTCACACTACAAATCCTCATAGGTCACAGAAATAACACTCACCATTAACACCACAAATTCTCATAGGTCACAGAAATAACCCTGACCATTCACATTCCAAATCCTCATAGGTCACAGAAATAACCCTGACCATTCACACTACAAATCTTCATAGGTCACAGAAATAACCCCGACCGTTCACACCAAAAATCCACATAGGTCACAGAAATATCCATTACTGTTCACAGCACAGATCCTCATAGGTCACAGAAATAACCCTGACCATTCACACCACAAATCCTCATAGGTCATAAATAACCCTGACCATTCACACTACAAATCCTCATAGATCACAGAAATAACCCTGACCATTCACACCACAAATCGTCATAGGTCACAGAAATAACCCTGACCATTCACACCACAAATCCTTACAGGTCAGAAATAACCCTGACCATTCACACCGCAAATCCTCACAGGTCAGAAATAAACCTGACCATTCACACCACAAATCCTCATAGGTCACAGAAATAACCCTGACCATTCACACCACAAATCCTCATAGGTCACAGAAATAACCCTGACCATTCACACCACAAATTCTCATAGGTCACAGAAATAACCCTGACCATTCACATTCCAAATCCTCATAGGTCACAGAAATAACCCTGACCATTCACACCACAAATCCTCATAGGTCACAGAAATAACCCTGACCATTCACACTACAAATTCTCATAGGTCACAGAAATAACCCTGACCATTCACACTACAAATCCTCATAGGTCACAGAAATAACCCTGACCGTTCACACCAAAAATCCACATAGGTCACAGAAATATCCATGACTGTTCACAGCACAGATCCTCATAGGTCACAGAAATAACCCTGACCATTCACACCACAAATCCTCATAGGTCATAAATAACCCTGACCATTCACACCACAAATCCTCATAGGTCAAAAAGTAATAACCCTGACCATTCACACTACAAATCCTCATAGGTCACAGAAATAACCCTGACCATTCACACTACAAATCCTCATAGGTCACAGAAATAACCCTGACCATTCACACTACAAATCCTCATAGATCACAGAAATAACCTTGACCATTCACACCACAAATCCTCATAGGTCACAGAAATAACCCTGACCATTCACACCACAAATCCTCATAGGTCACAGAATTAACCCTGACCATTCACACTATAAATCCTCACAGGTCAGAAATACCCCTGACCATTCACACTACAAATCCGCACAGGTCAGAAATAACCCTGACCATTCACACCACAAATCCTCATAGGTCACAGAAATAACCCTGACCATTCACACTACAAATCCTCACAGGTCACAGAAATAACCCTGACCATTCACACCACAAATCCTCATAGGTCACAGTAATAACCCTGACCATTCACACCACAAATTCTCATAGGTCACAGAAATAACCCTGACCATTCACATTACAAATCCTCACAGGTCACAGAAATAACCCTGACCATTCACACCACAAATCCTCATAGGTCACAGTAATAACCCTGACCATTCACACCACAAAACCTCATAGGTCACAGAAATAACCCTGACCATTCACACCACAAATCCTCATAGGTCACAGTAATAACCCTGACCATTCACACTACAAATCCTCATAGGTCACAGAAATAACCCTGACCATTCACACTACAAATCCTCATAGGTCACAGAAATAACCCTGACCATTCACACCACAAATCCTCATAGGTCACAGAAATAACCCTGACCATTCACACCACAAATCCTCATAGGTCAAAAAGTAATAACCCTGACCATTCACACTACAAATCCTCATAGGTCACAGAAATAACCCTGACCATTCACACTACAAATCCTCATAGGTCACAGAAATAACCCTGACCATTCACACTACAAATCCTCATAGATCACAGAAATAACCTTGACCATTCACACCACAAATCCTCACAGGACAGAAATAACCCTGACCATTCACACTACAAATCCTCATAGGTCACAGAATTAACCCTGACCATTCACACTACAAATCCTCACAGGTCAGAAATACCCCTGACCATTCACATTACAAATCCTCACAGGTCAGAAATAACCCTGACCATTCACATCACAAATCCTCATAGGTCACAGAAATAACCCTGACCATTCACACCACAAATTCTCATAGTTCACAGAAATAACCCTGACCATTCACACCACAAATCCTCATAGGTCACAGAAATAACCCTGACCATTCACACTACAAATTCTCATAGGTCACAGAAATAACCCTGACCATTCACACTACAAATCCTCATAGGTCACAGAAATAACCCTGACCGTTCACACCCAAAATCCACATAGGTCACAGAAATATCCATGGCTGTTCACAGCACAGATCCTCATAGGTCACAGAAATAACCCTGACCATTCACACCACAAATCCTCATAGGTCATAAATAACCCTGACCATTCACATTACAAATCCTCATAGATCACAGAAATAACCCTGACCATTCACACCACAAATCGTCATAGGTCACAGAAATAACCCTGACCATTCACACCACAAATCCTTACAGGTCAGAAATAACCCTGACCATTCACACCGCAAATCCTCACAGGTCAGAAATAAACCTGACCATTCACACCACAAATCCTCATAGGTCACAGAAATAACCCTGACCATTCACATCACAAATCCTCATAGGTCACAGAAATAACCCTGACCATTCACACCACAAATTCTCATAGGTCACAGAAATAACCCTGACCATTCACACCACAAATCCTCATAGGTCACAGAAATAACCCTGACCATTCACACCACAAGTCCTCATAGGTCACAGAAATAACCCTGACCATTCACACTACAAATTCTCATAGGTCACAGAAATAACCCTGACCATTCACACTACAAATCCTCATAGGTCACAGAAATAACCCTGACCGTTCACACCAAAAATCCACATAGGTCACAGAAATATCCATCACTGTTCACAGCACAGATCCTCATAGGTCACAGAAATAACCCTGACCATTCACACCACAAATCCTCATAGGTCATAAATAACCCTGACCATTCACACTACAAATCCTCATAGGTCACAGAAATAACCCTGACCATTCACACCACAAATCCTCATTGGTCACAGAAATAACCCCTACCATTCACATCACAAATCCTCATAGGTCACAGAAATAACCCTGACTATTCACACCACAAATCCTCACAGGTCAGAAATAGCCCTGACCATTCACACCACAAACCATAATAGGTCACAGAAATAACCCTGATCATTCACACCACAAATCCTAACAGGTCAGAGATAACCCTGACCATTCACACCACAAATCCTCAAAGGTCAGAAATAACCCTGACCATTCAAACCTCAAACCATAATAGGTCACAGAAATAACCCTGACCATTCACACCACAATCCTCATAGGTCACAGAAATATCCATGACTGTTCACACCACAGATCCTCATAGGTCACAGAAATAACCCTGACCATTCACACCACAAATTCTCATAGGTCACAGAAATAACCCTGACCATTCACACTACAAATCCACATAGGTCACAGAAATATCCATGACCATTCACACCACAAATCCTCATAGGTCACAGAAATAACCCTGACCATTCACACCACAAATCCTTACAGATCAGAAATAACCCTGACCATTCACACCGCAAATCCTCACAGGTCAGAAATAAACCTGACCATTCACACCACAAATCCTCATAGGTCACAGAAATAACCCTGACCATTCACATCACAAATCCTCATAGGTCACAGAAATAACCCTGACCATTCACACCACAAATTCTCATAGTTCACAGAAATAACCCTGACCATTCACACCACAAATCCTCATAGGTCACAGAAATAACCCTGACCATTCACACCACAAATCCTCATAGGTCACAGAAATAACCCTGACCATTCACACTACAAATTCTCATAGGTCACAGAAATAACCCTGACCATTCACACTACAAATCTTCATAGGTCACAGAAATAACCCCGACCGTTCACACCAAAAATCCACATAGGTCACAGAAATATCCATTACTGTTCACAGCACAGATCCTCATAGGTCACAGAAATAACCCTGACCATTCACACCACAAATCCTCATAGGTCATAAATAACCCTGACCATTCACACTACAAATCCTCATAGATCACAGAAATAACCCTGACCATTCACACCACAAATCGTCATAGGTCACAGAAATAACCCTGACCATTCACACCACAAATCCTTACAGGTCAGAAATAACCCTGACCATTCACACCGCAAATCCTCACAGGTCAGAAATAAACCTGACCATTCACACCACAAATCCTCATAGGTCACAGAAATAACCCTGACCATTCACACCACAAATCCTCATAGGTCACAGAAATAACCCTGACCATTCACACCACAAATTCTCATAGGTCACAGAAATAACCCTGACCATTCACATTCCAAATCCTCATAGGTCACAGAAATAACCCTGACCATTCACACCACAAATCCTCATAGGTCACAGAAATAACCCTGACCATTCACACTACAAATTCTCATAGGTCACAGAAATAACCCTGACCATTCACACTACAAATCCTCATAGGTCACAGAAATAACCCTGACCGTTCACACCAAAAATCCACATAGGTCACAGAAATATCCATGACTGTTCACAGCACAGATCCTCATAGGTCACAGAAATAACCCTGACCATTCACACCACAAATCCTCATAGGTCATAAATAACCCTGACCATTCACACCACAAATCCTCATAGGTCACAGAAATAACCCTGACCATTCACACCACAAATCCTCATTGGTCACAGAAATAACCCCTACCATTCACATCACAAATCCTCATAGGTCACAGAAATAACCCTGACTATTCACACCACAAATCCTCACAGGTCAGAAATAACCCTGACCATTCACACCACAAACCATAATAGGTCACAGAAATAACCCTGATCATTCACACCACAAATCCTAACAGGTCAGAGATAACCCTGACCATTCACACCACAAATCCTCAAAGGTCAGAAATAACCCTGACCATTCAAACCTCAAACCATAATAGGTCACAGAAATAACCCTGACCATTCACACCACAAATCCTCATAGGTCACAGAAATATCCATGACTGTTCACACCACAGATCCTCATAGGTCACAGAAATAACCCTGACCATTCACACTACAAATCCTCACAGGTCAGAAATAACCCTGACCATCCACACCACAAATCCTCATAGGTCACAGAAATAACCCTGACCATTCACACTACAAATCCTCACAGGTCACAGAAATAACCCTGACCATTCACACCACAAATCCTCATAGGTCACATTAATAACCCTGACCATTCACACCACAAATCCTCATAGGTCACAGAAATAAACCTGACCATTCACACCACAAATCCTCATAGGTCACAGTAATAACCCTGACCATTCACACTACAAATCTTCATAGGTCACAGAAATAACCCTGACCATTCACACCACAAATCCTCATAGGTCACTGAAATAACCCTGAGCATTCACACCACAAATCCACATAGGTCACAGAAATATCCATGACCATTCACACCACAAATCCTCATAGGTCACAGAAATAACCCTGACCATTCACACCACAAATCCTTACAGGTCAGAAATAACCCTGACCATTCACACCGCAAATCCTCACAGGTCAGAAATAAACCTGACCATTCACACCACAAATCCTCATAGGTCACAGAAATAACCCTGACCATTCACATCACAAATCCTCATAGGTCACAGAAATAACCCTGACCATTCACACCACAAATTCTCATAGTTCACAGAAATAACCCTGACCATTCACACCACAAATCCTCATAGGTCACAGAAATAACCCTGACCATTCACACCACAAATCCTCATAGGTCACAGAAATAACCCTGACCATTCACACTACAAATTCTCATAGGTCACAGAAATAACCCTGACCATTCACACTACAAATCCTCATAGGTCACAGAAATAACCCTGACCGTTCACACCAAAAATCCACATAGGTCACAGAAATATCCATGACTGTTCACAGCACAGATCCTCATAGGTCACAGAAATAACCCTGACCATTCACACCACAAATCCTCATAGGTCATAAATAACCCTGACCATTCACACTACAAATCCTCATAGGTCACAGAAATAACCCTGACCATTCACACCACAAATCGTCATAGGTCACAGAAATAACCCTGACCATTCACACCACAAATCCTTACAGGTCAGAAATAACCCTGACCATTCACACCGCAAATCCTCACAGGTCAGAAATAAACCTGACCATTCACACCACAAATCCTCATAGGTCACAGAAATAACCCTGACCATTCACATCACAAATCCTCATAGGTCACAGAAATAACCCCGACCATTCACACCACAAATTCTCATAGTTCACAGAAATAACCCTGACCATTCACACCACAAATTCTCATAGGTCACAGAAATAACCCTGACCATTCACACCACAAATCCTCATAGGTCACAGAAATAACCCTGACCATTCACACTACAAATTCTCATAGGTCACAGAAATAACCCTGACCATTCACACTACAAATCCTCATAGGTCACAGAAATAACCCTGACCGTTCACACCAAAAATCCACATAGGTCACAGAAATATCCATGACTGTTCACAGCACAGATCCTCATAGGTCACAGAAATAACCCTGACCATTCACACCACAAATCCTCATAGGTCATAAATAACCCTGACCATTCACACTACAAATCCTCATAGGTCACAGAAATAACCCTGACCATTCACACCACAAATCCTCATTGGTCACAGAAATAACCCCTACCATTCACATCACAAATCCTCATAGGTCACAGAAATAACCCTGACTATTCACACCACAAATCCTCACAGGTCAGAAATAACCCTGACCATTCACACCACAAACCATAATAGGTCACAGAAATAACCCTGATCATTCACACCACAAATCCTAACAGATCAGAGATAACCCTGACCATTCACACCACAAATCCTCATAGGTCACAGAAATATCCATGACTGTTCACACCACAGATCCTCATAGGTCACAGAAATAACCCTGACCATTCACACCACAAATTCTCATAGGTCACAGAAATAACCCTGACCATTCACACTACAAATCCTCACAGGTCAGAAATAACCCTGACCATTCACACCACAAATCCTCATAGGTCACAGAAATAACCCTGACCATTCACACTACAAATCCTCACAGGTCACAGAAATAACCCTGACCATTCACACCACAAATCCTCATAGGTCACAGTAATAACCCTGGCCATTCAATCCACAAATTCTCATAGGTCACAGAAATAACCCTGACCATTCACATTACAAATCCTCACAGGTCACAGAAATAACCCTGACCATTCACACCACAAATCCTCATAGGTCACAGTAATAACCCTGACCATTCACACCAGAAATCCTCATAGGTCACAGAAATAACCCTGACCATTCACACCACAAATCCTCATAGGTCACAGTAATATCCCTGACCATTCACACTACAAATCCTCATAGGTCACAGAAATAACCCTGACCATTCACTCTACAAATCCTCATAGGTCACAGAAATAACCCTGACCGTTCACACCAAAAATCCACATAGGTCACAGAAATATCCATGACTGTTCACAGCACAGATCCTCAAAGGTCACAGAAATAACCCTGACCATTCACACCACAAATCCTCATAGGTCATAAATAACCCTGACCATTCACACTACAAATCCTCATAGATCACAGAAATAACCCTGACCATTCACACCACAAATCCTCATAGGTCACAGAAATAACCCTGACCATTCACACCACAAATCCTTACAGGTCAGAAATAACCCTGACCATTCACACCGCAAATCCTCACAGGTCAGAAATAAACCTGACCATTCACACCACAAATCCTCATAGGTCACAGAAATAACCCTGACCATTCACATCACAAATCCTCATAGGTCACAGAAATAACCCTGACCATTCACACCACAAATCCTCACAGGTCACAGAAATAACCCTGACCATTCACACCACAAATCCACATAGGTCACAGAAATATCCATAACTGTTCACACCACAGATCCTCATAGGTCACAGAAATAACCCTGACCATTCACACCACAAATCCTTACAGGTCAGAAATAATCCCGACCATTCACACCACAAATCCTTACAGGTCAGAAATAACCCTGACCATTCACACCACAAATCCTCATTGGTCACAGAAATAACCCTGACCATTCACACCACAAATCCTCAAAGGTCACAGAAATAACCCTGACCATTCACACCACAAATCCACATAGGTCACAGAAATATCCATGACCATTCACACCACAAATCCTCATAGGTCACAGAAATAACCCTGACCATTCACACCACAAATCCTTACAGGTCAGAAATAACCCTGACCATTCACACTGCAAATCCTCACAGGTCAGAAATAAACCTGACCATTCACACCACAAATCCTCATAGGTCACAGAAATAACCCTGACCATTCACATCACAAATTCTCATAGGTCACAGAAATAATCCTGACCATTCACACCACAAATCCTCATAGGTCACAGAAATAACCCTGACCATTCACACCACAAATCCTCATAGGTCACAGAAATAACCCTGACCATTCACACTACAAATTCTCATAGGTCACAGAAATAACCCTGACCATTCACACTACAAATCCTCATAGGTCACAGAAATAACCCTGACCGTTCACACCAAAAATCCACATAGGTCACAGAAATATCCATGACTGTTCACAGCACAGATCCTCATAGGTCACAGAAATAACCCTGACCATTCACACCACAAATCCTCATAGTTCATAAATAACCCTGACCATTCACACTACAAATCCTCATAGATCACAGAAATAACCCTGACCATTCACACCACAAATCCTCATAGGTCACAGAAATTACCCTGACCATTCACACCACTAATCCATACAGGTCAGAAATAACCCTGACCATTCACACCGCAAATCCTCACAGGTCAGAAATAAACCTGACCATTCACACCACAAATCCTCATAGGTCACAGAAATAACCCTGACCATTCACACCACAAATCCTCATAGGTCACAGAAATAACCCTGACCATTCACACCACAAATTCTCATAGGTCACAGAAATAACCCTGACCATTCACATTCCAAATCCTCATAGGTCACAGAAATAACCCTGACCATTCACACCACAAATCCTCATAGGTCACAGAAATAACCCTGACCATTCACACTACAAATTCTCATAGGTCACAGAAATAACCCTGACCATTCACACTACAAATCCTCATAGGTCACAGAAATAACCCTGACCGTTCACACCAAAAATCCACATAGGTCACAGAAATATCCATGACTGTTCACAGCACAGATCCTCATAGGTCACAGAAATAACCCTGACCATTCACACCACAAATCCTCATAGGTCATAAATAACCCTGACCATTCACACTACAAATCCTCATAGGTCACAGAAATAACCCTGACCATTCACACCACAAATCCTCATTGGTCACAGAAATAACCCCTACCATTCACATCACAAATCCTCATAGGTCACAGAAATAACCCTGACTATTCACACCACAAATCCTCACAGGTCAGAAATAACCCTGACCATTCACACCACAAACCATAATAGGTCACAGAAATAACCCTGATCATTCACACCGCAAATCCTAACAGGTCAGAGATAACCCTGACCATTCACACCACAAATCCTCAAAGGTCAGAAATAACCCTGACCATTCAAACCTCAAACCATAATAGGTCTCAGAAATAACCCTGACCATTCACACCACAAATCCTTACAGGTCAGAAATAACCCTGACCATTCACACCGCAAATCCTCACAGGTCACAGAAATAACCCTGACCATTCACACCACAAATCCTCATAGGTCACAGTAATAACCCTGGCCATTCAATCCACAAATTCTCATAGGTCACAGAAATAACCCTGACCATTCACATTACAAATCCTCACAGGTCACAGAAATAACCCTGACCATTCACACCACAAATCCTTACAGGTCAGAAATAAACCTGACCATTCACACCACAAATCCTCATAGGTCACAGAAATAACCCTGACCATTCACATCACAAATCCTCATAGGTCACAGAAATAACCCTGACCATTCACACCACAAATTCTCATAGGTCACAGAAATAACCCTGACCATTCACACCACAAATCCTCATAGGTCACAGAAATAACCCTGACCATTCACACTACAAATTCTCATAGGTCACAGAAATAACCCTGACCATTCACACTACAAATCCTCATAGGTCACAGAAATAACCCTGACCGTTCACACCAAAAATCCACATAGGTCACAGAAATATCCATGACTGTTCACAGCACAGATCCTCATAGGTCACAGAAATAACCCTGACCATTCAAACCACAAATCCTCATAGGTCATAAATAACCCTGACCATTCACACTACAAATCCTCATAGGTCACAGAAATAACCCTGACCATTCACACCACAAATCCTCATTGGTCACAGAAATAACCCCTACCATTCACATCACAAATCCTCATAGGTCACAGAAATAACCCTGACTATTCACACCACAAATCCTCACAGGTCAGAAATAACCCTGACCATTCACACCACAAACCATAATAGGTCACAGAAATAACCCTGATCATTCACACCACAAATCCTAACAGGTCAGAGATAACCCTGACCATTCACACCACAAATCCTCAAAGGTCAGAAATAACCCTGACCATTCACACCACAAATCCTCATAGGTCACAGAAATATCCATGACTGTTCACACCACAGATCCTCATAGGTCACAGAAATAACCCTGACCATTCACACCACAAATTCTCATAGGTCACAGAAATAACCCTGACCATTCACACTACAAATCCTCACAGGTCAGAAATAACCCTGACCATTCACACCACAAATCCTCATAGGTCACAGAAATAACCCTGACCATTCACACTACAAATCCTCACAGGTCACAGAAATAACCCTGACCATTCACACCACAAATCCTCATAGGTCACAGTAATAACCCTGGCCATTCAATCCACAAATTCTCATAGGTCACAGAAATAACCCTGACCATTCACATTACAAATCCTCACAGGTCACAGAAATAACCCTGACCATTCACACCACAAATCCTCATAGGTCACAGTAATAACCCTGACCATTCACACCACAAATCCTCATAGGTCACAGAAATAACCCTGACCATTCACACCACAAATCCTCATAGGTCACAGTAATAACCCTGACCATTCACACTACAAATCCTCATAGGTCACAGACATAACCCTGACCATTCACACTACAAATCCTCATAGGTCACAGAAATAACCCTGACCGTTCACACCAAAAATCCACATAGGTCACAGAAATATCCATGACTGTTCACAGCACAGATCCTCATAGGTCACAGAAATAACCCTGACCATTCACACCACAAATCCTCATAGGTCATAAATAACCCTGACCATTCACACTACAAATCCTCATAGATCACAGAAATAACCCTGACCATTCACACCACAAATCCTCATAGGTCACAGAAATAACCCTGACCATTCACACCACAAATCCTTACAGGTCAGAAATAACCCTGACCATTCACACCGCAAATCCTCACAGGTCAGAAATAAACCTGACCATTCACACCACAAATCCTCATAGGTCACAGAAATAACCCTGACCATTCACATCACAAATCCTCATAGGTCACAGAAATAACCCTGACCATTCACACCACAAATCCTCACAGGTCACAGAAATAACCCTGACCATTCACACCACAAATCCACATAGGTCACAGAAATATCCATAACTGTTCACACCACAGATCCTCATAGGTCACAGAAATAACCCTGACCATTCACACCACAAATCCTTACAGGTCAGAAATAATCCCGACCATTCACACCACAAATCCTTACAGGTCAGAAATAACCCTGACCATTCACACCACAAATCCTCATTGGTCACAGAAATAACCCTGACCATTCACACCACAAATCCTCAAAGGTCACAGAAA
This sequence comes from Sipunculus nudus, assembly GCA_026874595.1. Taxonomy (NCBI): domain Eukaryota; kingdom Metazoa; phylum Annelida; class Sipuncula; order Golfingiida; family Sipunculidae; genus Sipunculus; species Sipunculus nudus. The sequence continues at coordinate 39,416,170 of CM049320.1, read as the reverse complement.
TAACCCTGACCATTCACACCACAAATCCACATAGGTCACAGAAATATCCATGACCATTCACACCACAAATCCTCATAGGTCACAGAAATAACCCTGACCATTCACACCACAAATCCTTACAGGTCAGAAATAACCCTGACCATTCACACTGCAAATCCTCACAGGTCAGAAATAAACCTGACCATTCACACCACAAATCCTCATAGGTCACAGAAATAACCCTGACCATTCACATCACAAATCCTCATAGGTCACAGAAATAACCCTGACCATTCACACCACAAATCCTCATAGGTCACAGAAATAACCCTGACCATTCACACCACAAATCCTCATAGGTCACAGAAATAACCCTGACCATTCACACTACAAATTCTCATAGGTCACAGAAATAACCCTGACCATTCACACTACAAATCCTCATAGGTCACAGAAATAACCCTGACCGTTCACACCAAAAATCCACATAGGTCACAGAAATATCCATGACTGTTCACAGCACAGATCCTCATAGGTCACAGAAATAACCCTGACCATTCACACCACAAATCCTCATAGGTCATAAATAACCCTGACCATTCACACTACAAATCCTCATAGATCACAGAAATAACCCTAACCATTCACACCACAAATCCTCATAGGTCACAGAAATTACCCTGACCATTCACACCACTAATCCTTACAGGTCAGAAATAACCCTGACCATTCACACCACAAATCCTCATAGGTCACAGAAATTACCCTGACCATTCACACCACTAATCCATACAGGTCAGAAATAACCCTGACCATTCACACCGCAAATCCTCACAGGTCAGAAATAAACCTGACCATTCACACCACAAATCCTCATAGGTCACAGAAATAACCCTGACCATTCACACCACAAATCCTCATAGGTCACAGAAATAACCCTGACCATTCACACCACAAATTCTCATAGGTCACAGAAATAACCCTGACCATTCACATTCCAAATCCTCATAGGTCACAGAAATAACCCTGACCATTCACACCACAAATCCTCATAGGTCACAGAAATAACCCTGACCATTCACACTACAAATTCTCATAGGTCACAGAAATAACCCTGACCATTCACACTACAAATCCTCATAGGTCACAGAAATAACCCTGACCGTTCACACCAAAAATCCACATAGGTCACAGAAATATCCATGACTGTTCACAGCACAGATCCTCATAGGTCACAGAAATAACCCTGACCATTCACACCACAAATCCTCATAGGTCATAAATAACCCTGACCATTCACACTACAAATCCTCATAGGTCACAGAAATAACCCTGACCATTCACACCACAAATCCTCATTGGTCACAGAAATAACCCCTACCATTCACATCACAAATCCTCATAGGTCACAGAAATAACCCTGACTATTCACACCACAAATCCTCACAGGTCAGAAATAACCCTGACCATTCACACCACAAACCATAATAGGTCACAGAAATAACCCTGATCATTCACACCACAAATCCTAACAGGTCAGAGATAACCCTGACCATTCACACCACAAATCCTCAAAGGTCAGAAATAACCCTGACCATTCAAACCTCAAACCATAATAGGTCACAGAAATAACCCTGACCATTCACACCACAAATCCTTACAGGTCAGAAATAACCCTGACCATTCACACCGCAAATCCTCACAGGTCACAGAAATAACCCTGACCATTCACACCACAAATCCTCATAGGTCACAGTAATAACCCTGGCCATTCAATCCACAAATTCTCATAGGTCACAGAAATAACCCTGACCATTCACATTACAAATCCTCACAGGTCACAGAAATAACCCTGACCATTCACACCACAAATCCTTACAGGTCAGAAATAAACCTGACCATTCACACCACAAATCCTCATAGGTCACAGAAATAACCCTGACCATTCACATCACAAATCCTCATAGGTCACAGAAATAACCCTGACCATTCACACCACAAATTCTCATAGGTCACAGAAATAACCCTGACCATTCACACCACAAATCCTCATAGGTCACAGAAATAACCCTGACCATTCACACTACAAATTCTCATAGGTCACAGAAATAACCCTGACCATTCACACTACAAATCCTCATAGGTCACAGAAATAACCCTGACCGTTCACACCAAAAATCCACATAGGTCACAGAAATATCCATGACTGTTCACAGCACAGATCCTCATAGGTCACAGAAATAACCCTGACCATTCAAACCACAAATCCTCATAGGTCATAAATAACCCTGACCATTCACACTACAAATCCTCATAGGTCACAGAAATAACCCTGACCATTCACACCACAAATCCTCATTGGTCACAGAAATAACCCCTACCATTCACATCACAAATCCTCATAGGTCACAGAAATAACCCTGACTATTCACACCACAAATCCTCACAGGTCAGAAATAACCCTGACCATTCACACCACAAACCATAATAGGTCACAGAAATAACCCTGATCATTCACACCACAAATCCTAACAGGTCAGAGATAACCCTGACCATTCACACCACAAATCCTCAAAGGTCAGAAATAACCCTGACCATTCACACCACAAATCCTCATAGGTCACAGAAATATCCATGACTGTTCACACCACAGATCCTCATAGGTCACAGAAATAACCCTGACCATTCACACCACAAATTCTCATAGGTCACAGAAATAACCCTGACCATTCACACTACAAATCCTCACAGGTCAGAAATAACCCTGACCATTCACACCACAAATCCTCATAGGTCACAGAAATAACCCTGACCATTCACACTACAAATCCTCACAGGTCACAGAAATAACCCTGACCATTCACACCACAAATCCTCATAGGTCACAGTAATAACCCTGGCCATTCAATCCACAAATTCTCATAGGTCACAGAAATAACCCTGACCATTCACATTACAAATCCTCACAGGTCACAGAAATAACCCTGACCATTCACACCACAAATCCTCATAGGTCACAGTAATAACCCTGACCATTCACACCACAAATCCTCATAGGTCACAGAAATAACCCTGACCATTCACACCACAAATCCTCATAGGTCACAGTAATAACCCTGACCATTCACACTACAAATCCTCATAGGTCACAGACATAACCCTGACCATTCACACTACAAATCCTCATAGGTCACAGAAATAACCCTGACCGTTCACACCAAAAATCCACATAGGTCACAGAAATATCCATGACTGTTCACAGCACAGATCCTCATAGGTCACAGAAATAACCCTGACCATTCACACCACAAATCCTCATAGGTCATAAATAACCCTGACCATTCACACTACAAATCCTCATAGATCACAGAAATAACCCTGACCATTCACACCACAAATCCTCATAGGTCACAGAAATAACCCTGACCATTCACACCACAAATCCTTACAGGTCAGAAATAACCCTGACCATTCACACCGCAAATCCTCACAGGTCAGAAATAAACCTGACCATTCACACCACAAATCCTCATAGGTCACAGAAATAACCCTGACCATTCACATCACAAATCCTCATAGGTCACAGAAATAACCCTGACCATTCACACCACAAATCCTCACAGGTCACAGAAATAACCCTGACCATTCACACCACAAATCCACATAGGTCACAGAAATATCCATAACTGTTCACACCACAGATCCTCATAGGTCACAGAAATAACCCTGACCATTCACACCACAAATCCTTACAGGTCAGAAATAATCCCGACCATTCACACCACAAATCCTTACAGGTCAGAAATAACCCTGACCATTCACACCACAAATCCTCATTGGTCACAGAAATAACCCTGACCATTCACACCACAAATCCTCAAAGGTCACAGAAATAACCCTGACCATTCACACCACAAATCCACATAGGTCACAGAAATATCCATGACCATTCACACCACAAATCCTCATAGGTCACAGAAATAACCCTGACCATTCACACCACAAATCCTTACAGGTCAGAAATAACCCTGACCATTCACACTGCAAATCCTCACAGGTCAGAAATAAACCTGACCATTCACACCACAAATCCTCATAGGTCACAGAAATAACCCTGACCATTCACATCACAAATCCTCATAGGTCACAGAAATAACCCTGACCATTCACACCACAAATCCTCATAGGTCACAGAAATAACCCTGACCATTCACACCACAAATCCTCATAGGTCACAGAAATAACCCTGACCATTCACACTACAAATTCTCATAGGTCACAGAAATAACCCTGACCATTCACACTACAAATCCTCATAGGTCACAGAAATAACCCTGACCGTTCACACCAAAAATCCACATAGGTCACAGAAATATCCATGACTGTTCACAGCACAGATCCTCATAGGTCACAGAAATAACCCTGACCATTCACACCACAAATCCTCATAGGTCATAAATAACCCTGACCATTCACACTACAAATCCTCATAGATCACAGAAATAACCCTAACCATTCACACCACAAATCCTCATAGGTCACAGAAATTACCCTGACCATTCACACCACTAATCCTTACAGGTCAGAAATAACCCTGACCATTCACACCGCAAATCCTCACAGGTCAGAAATAAACCTGACCATTCACACCACAAATCCTCATAGGTCACAGAAATAACCCTGACCATTCACACCACAAATCCTCATAGGTCACAGAAATAACCCTGACCATTCACACCACAAATTTTCATAGGTCACAGAAATAACCCTGACCATTCACATTCCAAATCCTCATAGGTCACAGAAATAACCCTGACCATTCACACCACAAATCCTCATAGGTCACAGAAATAACCCTGACCATTCACACTACAAATTCTCATAGGTCACAGAAATAACCCTGACCATTCACACTACAAATCCTCATAGGTCACAGAAATAACCCTGACCGTTCACACCAAAAATCCACATAGGTCACAGAAATATCCATGACTGTTCACAGCACAGATCCTCATAGGTCACAGAAATAACCCTGACCATTCACACCACAAATCCTCATAGGTCATAAATAACCCTGACCATTCACACTACAAATCCTCATAGGTCACAGAAATAACCCTGACCATTCACACCACAAATCCTCATTGGTCACAGAAATAACCCCTACCATTCACATCACAAATCCTCATAGGTCACAGAAATAACCCTGACTATTCACACCACAAATCCTCACAGGTCAGAAATAACCCTGACCATTCACACCACAAACCATAATAGGTCACAGAAATAACCCTGATCATTCACACCACAAATCCTAACAGGTCAGAGATAACCCTGACCATTCACACCACAAATCCTCAAAGGTCAGAAATAACCCTGACCATTCAAACCTCAAACCATAATAGGTCACAGAAATAACCCTGACCATTCACACCACAAATCCTCATAGGTCACAGAAATATCCATGACTGTTCACACCACAGATCCTCATAGGTCACAGAAATAACCCTGACCATTCACACTACAAATCCTCACAGGTCAGAAATAACCCTGACCATTCACACCACAAATCCTCATAGGTCACAGAAATAACCCTGACCATTCACACTACAAATCCTCACAGGTCACAGAAATAACCCTGACCATTCACACCACAAATCCTCATAGGTCACATTAATAACCCTGACCATTCACACCACAAATCCTCATAGGTCACAGAAATAACCCTGACCATTCACACCACAAATCCTCATAGGTCACAGTAATAACCCTGACCATTCACACTACAAATCTTCATAGGTCACAGAAATAACCCTGACCATTCACACCACAAATCCTCATAGGTCACAGAAATAACCCTGACCATTCACACCACAAATCCACATAGGTCACAGAAATATCCATGACCATTCACACCACAAATCCTCATAGGTCACAGAAATAACCCTGACCATTCACACCACAAATCCTTACAGGTCAGAAATAACCCTGACCATTCACACCGCAAATCCTCACAGGTCAGAAATAAACCTGACCATTCACACCACAAATCCTCATAGGTCACAGAAATAACCATGACCATTCACATCACAAATCCTCATAGGTCACAGAAATAACCCTGACCATTCACACCACAAATTCTCATAGTTCACAGAAATAACCCTGACCATTCACACCACAAATCCTCATAGGTCACAGAAATAACCCTGACCATTCACACCACAAATCCTCATAGGTCACAGAAATAACCCTGACCATTCACACTACAAATTCTCATAGGTCACAGAAATAACCCTGACCATTCACACTACAAATCCTCATAGGTCACAGAAATAACCCTGACCGTTCACACCAAAAATCCACATAGGTCACAGAAATATCCATGACTGTTCACAGCACAGATCCTCATAGGTCACAGAAATAACCCTGACCATTCACACCACAAATCCTCATAGGTCATAAATAACCCTGACCATTCACACTACAAATCCTCATAGATCACAGAAATAACCCTGACCATTCACACCACAAATCGGCATAGGTCACAGAAATAACCCTGACCATTCACACCACAAATCCTTACAGGTCAGAAATAACCCTGACCATTCACACCGCAAATCCTCACAGGTCAGAAATAAACCTGACCATTCACACCACAAATCCTCATAGGTCACAGAAATAACCCTGACCATTCACATCACAAATCCTCATAGGTCACAGAAATAACCCCGACCATTCACACCACAAATTCTCATAGTTCACAGAAATAACCCTGACCATTCACACCACAAATTCTCATAGGTCACAGAAATAACCCTGACCATTCACACTACAAATCCTCATAGGTCACAGAAATAACCCTGACCGTTCACACCAAAAATCCACATAGGTCACAGAAATATCCATGACTGTTCACAGCACAGATCCTCATAGGTCACAGAAATAACCCTGACCATTCACACCACAAATCCTCATAGGTCATAAATAACCCTGACCATTCACACTACAAATCCTCATAGGTCACAGAAATAACCCTGACCATTCACACCACAAATCCTCATTGGTCACAGAAATAACCCCTACCATTCACATCACAAATCCTCATAGGTCACAGAAATAACCCTGACTATTCACACCACAAATCCTCACAGGTCAGAAATAACCCTGACCATTCACACCACAAACCATAATAGGTCACAGAAATAACCCTGATCATTCACACCACAAATCCTAACAGGTCAGAGATAACCCTGACCATTCACACCACAAATCCTCAAAGGTCAGAAATAACCCTGACCATTCAAACCTCAAACCATAATAGGTCACAGAAATAACCCTGACCATTCACACCACAAATCCTCATAGGTCACAGAAATATCCATGACTGTTCACACCACAGATCCTCATAGGTCACAGAAATAACCCTGACCATTCACACCACAAATTCTCATAGGTCACAGAAATAACCCTGACCATTCACACTACAAATCCTCACAGGTCAGAAATAACCCTGACCATTCACACCACAAATCCTCATAGGTCACAGAAATAACCCTGACCATTCACACTACAAATCCTCACAGGTCACAGAAATAACCCTGACCATTCACACCACAAATCCTCATAGGTCACAGTAATAACCCTGGCCATTCAATTCACAAATTCTCATAGGTCACAGAAATAACCCTGACCATTCACATTACAAATCCTCACAGGTCACAGAAATAACCCTGACCATTCACACCACAAATCCTCATAGGTCACAGTAATAACCCTGACCATTCACACCACAAATCCTGATAGGTCACAGAAATAACCCTGACCATTCACACCACAAATCCTCATAGGTCACAGTAATAACCCTGACCATTCACACTACAAATCCTCATAGGTCACAGACATAACCCTGACCATTCACACTACAAATCCTCATAGGTCACAGAAATAACCCTGACCGTTCACACCAAAAATCCACATAGGTCACAGAAATATCCATGACTGTTCACAGCACAGATCCTCATAGGTCACAGAAATAACCCTGACCATTCACACCACAAATCCTCATAGGTCATAAATAACCCTGACCATTCACACTACAAATCCTCATAGGTCACAGAAATAACCCTGACCATTCACACCACAAATCCTCATAGGTCACAGAAATAACCCTGACCATTCACACCACAAATCCTTACAGGTCAGAAATAACCCTGACCATTCACACCGCAAATCCTCACAGGTCAGAAATAAACCTGACCATTCACACCACAAATCCTCATAGGTCACAGAAATAACCCTGACCATTCACATCACAAATCCTCATAGGTCACAGAAATAACCCTGACCATTCACACCACAAATCCTCATAGGTCACAGAAAAAACCCTGACCATTCACACCACAAATCCTCACAGGTCACAGAAATAACCCTGACCATTCACACCACAAATCCACATAGGTCACAGAAATATCCATAACTGTTCACACCACAGATCCTCATAGGTCACAGAAATAACCCTGACCATTCACACCACAAATCCTTACAGGTCAGAAATAACCCTGACCATTCACACCACAAATCCTTACAGGTCAGAAATAACCCTGACCATTCACACCACAAATCCTCATTGGTCACAGAAATAACCCTGACCATTCACACCACAAATCCTCAAAGGTCACAGAAATAACCCTGACCATTCACACCACAAATCCACATAGGTCACAGAAATATCCATGACCATTCACACCACAAATCCTCATAGGTCACAGAAATAACTCTGACCATTCACACCACAAATCCTTACAGGTCAGAAATAACCCTGACCATTCACACTGCAAATCCTCACAGGTCAGAAATAAACCTGACCATTCACACCACAAATCCTCATAGGTCACAGAAATAACCCTGACCATTCACATCACAAATCCTCATAGGTCACAGAAATAACCCTGACCATTCACACCACAAATCCTCATAGGTCACAGAAATAACCCTGACCATTCACACCACAAATCCTCATAGGTCACAGAAATAACCCTGACCATTCACACTACAAATTCTCATAGGTCACAGAAATAACCCTGACCATTCACACTACAAATCCTCATAGGTCACAGAAATAACCCTGACCGTTCACACCAAAAATCCACATAGGTCACAGGAATATCCATGACTGTTCACAGCACAGATCCTCATAGGTCACAGAAATAACCCTGACCATTCACACCACAAATCCTCATAGGTCATAAATAACCCTGACCATTCACACTACAAATCCTCATAGATCACAGAAATAACCCTGACCATTCACACCACAAATCCTCACAGGTCAGAAATAACACTCACCAGTCACACCACAAATTCTCACAAGTCAGAAATAACACTAAACGTTTACACAACAAATCCTCACAGGTCAGAAACAATACTAATCATTCACACCACAAATCCTTACTGGTCAGAAATAACACTAAACATTTGCACCATAGATCCTCACAGGTCAGAAATATCACTAAACATTAACACCACAAATCCTCATGGGTCACAGACCTGACCATTCACACCACAAATCCTCATTTAACATATTAACAAACTCCCGATTAATCATGGTTAATTTATTGCCTCCATGTATTTATGACGTACAGTTAGGGATGTGTCTGTTATTACAGTTCACATTCATATCTCCCCACAATAAGGCACAAGAGTAGAACGTGACATCATATTTTAATCTCACATTTTGAAACAAGATAATGATTTTTTAATGGAAAATGTTCCAGCATTTTGTAACAATTTTGCAGCCACAAAGCTAAATATATCTTTTTGTGTAATATTTTGCAGCATTATGAGATTTCTCTGATAATGTTCTCTCAATTACATCATAAGGTAACTTACAATTTGAAGAAATCATAATTAAATATATGAACTTCTGATTTCATACAAATCATACAAAACTAGTTATATATTTCAAGGATTACATTCAGAGTGAAAGAGAGACTAAAAATTCAAACTGTTCTTTACAATGCCATGCTCACAGTAAAGAAATCTAAGTTACATTAAATGATAAACCCTTAGAAAATATTAATTAGGATATCAGCCAAAAAAAATAAACAGTATGGTTCTCAGGCACCACATGCATCAATTATAACCCACGCATTAAAAATTTTATATTGATTTTCAATAGAACTTACTAATTTTGAGCTCCAGCCACTCGGACATTTCTTTCAGGAGATAAATTATACAATTTTTATAAGATTTCCTTTGTTATGAAGTGCTTTTACCTATTTATAAAAAAAAATCTGTTATTATCATGCTTTTCCCTGATCATATGACATTTTTATCAAAACATCCAAAAAAAGATAATTAAAAAAAATATGAAAAATATTTCTGAAAAAAGGGGCCTGAGAACCAAACCTTTGTTTTTTTGGCCTTAGCATTGGGTTTTTTGTAAAATGTGTTACAAGTACTCTGGTATCATGACCACCTTCCTCTACAAAAGACTGTAAAATTTATGAAATTTTCACAATTCACTCCGCATATTTTTCTTATATTCAACATATAGCCTAACATACTATTATATAGCACCGTTTTTACTTATATAGCCTTACCTATGACTAGCAAAACATGAATAAATATTGAAATTATGGCTGTAAGGCAATGAATGGACACATTCCATAATTGTATACAAATTTTGATTCCTAAGAACATCATAAGTTGCAATTTGATCTTTAACCTCACAAAGTTGCAGGGTTACATAAATAATGGTAAGTCTTCATAAAACACTACTTTTATTCCTGCTCAAAATATGCTCATCTGGTTATACCTTTTTGTAAATAAAAAAGCTTTGGGAAAAATTCCTCTTTGACATAAAATGTAAATTTGTATATCTGCTCAAACAAATGAATAAACTTGTAGTAAAGTGCATAAATATATGTCATATATTTTTAATATCATTATCACTGTTTGGCTAAAAAATCTTAGAGGCTGTGGGGGAAACAAACTTAAGCTCAGATGAAGTTTGGCCGTGCGGTTTTTCTTTTTATTCGCTTTGGCAAACTGAGACCAAGACCTGACCTTTTTATAGCCTGCAGAAAACAGCAGTGCAAATTATCTGCAATGCAGATGTGACAGCACTTGCTATGGTGAACTTGCCAATGCTCTCTGCGTGTCATGTTTTGGCATACTCTTATTAAATAAAAGGTCATATGTCACCTTCCACTTTGTTTACGCTTCATCGACCTATAATGACATCAAGACTTTATTATCGTAGGCATGTATCCAGCCATGTATCCGTTGCCTGCATACAGATACCAGCCAAGCAAGGAGTGCCAAAAGCCAATGTTGTTACATTTCATTCTGACTGACAGATCACCAGCCCAGCAACCTGTGTACATAGGCAAGAGGGCTCAGAAAGAGAGGCCCAACATCTCGCCGGCACAGTGCCCTGTGCACGTGGGTTGCCAGGCCAGTGAACTGTGCACCAAGAAAAAGAAAACACTTGAAAATTTTATATTCAACCAATCCATCCAGGATAAGAATTATTAAAACAAGACTGCATCTGTTAATTCAGTATCAAATTTTAACATATTTTTCTGTGACAATCAACTTTCAATTGGTGGATCAATAAACTTTAAATTCTTCAAAAACTCTTTAATTTACTACATGAACACATACATATCCAACAAACAAATATGAGACATGTATATTCTACATGCTTGCTAATATCATCGTTATTTGGCAAACTTGGACCTAACTGACCAGATATAATACATTTACATAGACTAGAGCACTTGGCTATATTAAGCTTGTGTATATACATGTGCAAGCTGCTAATGCGCCCACAAGAGTGTGCCAGAAAACAGCACCATCCTAAAACTTGTATCTACAGCACCAAACTTAGGACAACCAATAAGTGACAATATCCTGTTAATGTATGTATGATCATAAAACTTTTATTCATAGCAGTAAAATAAGTATTTTCTTTACTTATCCTGTAAACATATCATCAATCAAACCTGTCATCAATCATTAGAGATTTAAGATAAAGGGACTGCTCAAAGTTTAGCTTCACATTTCTCAAAAACTACAACATATAATATGTTGGACAGAAAAAAAAGACATGAAATAGTTTCCTCTTGGCCACTAGATTTCACTACATGTATTACATGTATCCTATAGATGGCAGCACATGTACATCTCAGTCTGAAACTGTTAACAAGCAAAGAAGAATGTGCGAGAACGGGAATAAATTCTGGTTATTCAGTACGGATCAAGTTATTTCCATAATAAAGCTGACAGAAGTGATATTTATGCCCTCCATACTGGTAAACCTACACCCAAAATTTCTGACCATACAAAGATTATAAAAGTGTAAGTGAACAGCAATAGAACTGTCCTGAGAATATCATAAACATCTTTATACAGTAAACCTTGAAATTATAACCACCCTCAGATACCTGGATAAAGATCGCATTTTGAGGTGGTCTTCTATAAAGGTCTTTTGTAAAGAGCAAACAAAATTGGGACCTTGTCGAGTGGTCATAATTTTGAGGTGGTTGCTAAACAGTGGTGGTTGTTAGGCAAGGTTTTACTGTATAAAGTTTGAAAGTTTGTAAGGTAAAGAATTCTTACATGTGCTTCATATTTAATAATTCATACTGACTTTAGCAATTTATTATATTTATAATTACATGATATTAATAGCTCTATAACAATAGAGTGATGATATTTATATATTGAGAAAAAAATCTCATGGTACACTGCAACTTGTACAGTGGCCATATAAAATGTTAAAATATTTTATTTTGATCTGGCCCAAGTGGTAAATATAAGCTTACCCCAATCTGGCAGTGGGTATAATCCTGATACTTGTGGGTATATTTAGTACAGTAATTGCGGATTTCACCTGTATGGTGATTAATAATTATCTAGTGATAATAAATGTTACATGTTTAACATGCTGCGGTGATTAGAACAGTTGTCATCTATGCAAAAGTCACTTTGAAAAAAAAAAAAACTTCCAATCTGATCTTAAACAGGATATTCCTGGGTATTCAAAAGTGAAAGAAATCAGAAAAACAGGGTCCTTCTTAAAATACCAGGGTATGTGCCAAAAAGTGGAAAACATTTTGAGAATAAGGAGCACGGAAATTCCAGTTTAAAAATATAAATGGTATATATGTTACTCAAATGCCACACATATTTTTATAGATAAAATGCCACTTACACATATAAAAACACAGACATACATCTAAAAACTTTTTTTTTGCAACTTCCTATTGTATATAAAAACATCAAGAAGACAGTGTTAGTATATCAATAATAAGTTATCAAGAAAATTAAGTTTCAATCCAAGACCAACAGTAGTTTTATGTGGCTTGTCAAAATTGTGCTTTTGTACAAACTGTTTGGAACATTGTTGAAGGCACGTGTAGAAGAAAATCTCCTAAGAAAAAGAAACGATACTTAGATACATGAGGTATGTTTGGTCCTCTTAAAATAACCATTTTAATGATTTATCAATCTTAAAATAACTTTTTCATTTGATTTCAGTTTTATTAAGAACTTTTACTTTCTATGTATCATTGTCACTTTTATCCATTTAGATAAGAGGAGGCAAATTGCAGCATTTACAAATATTTGGATTGCAATGCAAAACTTTTCTGCTATGTAGTTTATATCCAAAAGATTCTATTATTTCATTTTGACAAATCATATGTATTACTTTTGCATAAATAAGTACTTTTAATTTTGAAGAAACAGGACATGTAGCTCTCATATTATTCAAATTTTTAGTTGCCTATTATAGATAATGTAAGGTTTAAATTTCTATGACTTTCATTACCTCTCTGGTACGATCTACAAAAATAATATAAAATTTATACAATGTAAACAATATTAATTACACATACCAACAGGAAAAAGCAGTTAAGTGCTAATTATAAAGCAGTTTAAATTTGTGACCTTTAAAATAATAACAGAATCTAAGTCTTTCATGGCAAATTGATACACATACAAATTCAGCACCAAAAAAATGCAATCAAAAACCAACTTAAGTCACTCACACAGCATTGGCCAAAGCAAATATATGTTAATAAACTAGGCTTTTTTGTAAATCAAATAAAGAACATGTACTATCAATACATCAACTACTTAGTATAAGCAGTGACAAGTAAAATGTAGGCTTTATTATCCATGTAACATAAAAACACCATGTAAAGTGCAGGTATTCATGTTACTGTAAATGTCATTTTTATTCCACCAGCAAAGAAAACTATAAAAGGTTTGACCTAATTATTTATGACAGTATATATTTCTTAACAAATAAATTCGGTTAAATACATTCTCAGTCAAAATAACTATTTAGCAAATTACATTTTTGCCGTGTATTTAAATTGTATATGTCCAGATTTAGACATTTTACAAATGCAAGGTAACAAAGCCCTGGTGATTTTACTAATTATTAAAATTAAATTCCAGTTTAAAATTAAGACTGGATAAAAAATCTTCCAAAAATTTAAACCTATCTAATATGTTTGACTTTTATATTGAACATCATGTTTTTTGGTATATTTTTGTACTTTAACCTATTATACTGAATGGTAAATTTAACAACTAGGGTTTACGGGTCCATCAATGACCTGGTGAATGCAGGTTTTTTTTTTCAAATTTTTCATTATTCGTATGTTCATGTTGTTACCTGTCATGAACACTTTTTTATCACCAGTGACCCATTTGTAGGCCTGTTAACAGCAAGGGGCCTCAGAATCATTTCAATTACTGATTCTCCATCTTTGATTCAATACTCAAATTCAAGTATTACCTAAGCAGTAAAATACAGACTTATTTTTGAAGAAAAGCAATATTTCACTACAATGGCTCTTAGTGAATTTAGCAAGTAAAGGAACACAGTACCTCTCCCTCTGCTTATTTTTGTTTCTATGCAAGTTCTGTTCACCGGAGAATGCGGAAACTAGATTTTGGGCACATACACCATAAAGAACTTGGACCTCATGGCGTGCAAATCTTACAACTCCTAGAAGCCAATGGGTGGTACGTGTGAAAAAATATCTCAAGCAAATTGACTCTGAGGTTAATAATCAATTACAATTAAATTGAGGGGTAGCATTTAAATGTATAGATTACAAATGCTTTATTACACCCCTACTCATTTGGTTGTTCTGAAAATGTATTTTTAAATGACCATAGGAGTATCTGAATTTTCTTCAAAGCCTATAAAAATATTTCTAGAAAAACAACAAACTAATATCATGCAAAGATTCATATCCAAATCCTCTCAAATTCAAGTCAAGTAGTTTGAGCAGTTTTTAAGTACATTATCTTAAAACATAATGCTGAAAGTGGTCAAGTGCATTTTGTTGGTGGGGGTGACAGGTCAAGAGCATTTTCCCTGGTGGGGGGTTGACAGGTGGGTTATGTCTAGGGGTCAACAAACGAGATCATGATGTATCTTGTTCCCTTGGTAACCGGCAGTCCCTCGTGTTGGTGGGTCAGTCGACCCGGGTGCATCAACATCCAGCCTTTTCTTGTATTTGTCACTTTGCATTTGTATCGCGTAAATCGGCAGCCACCTCCCTGTTAATCAAACATGTTTAACTTATACACAAACCTGGAATTTTAATTGCTGCAGTTTGATGAAATGTGAAATTTATATTGCTTGCAATCAAATATAGAAATGGCTGTTAACATACAATGTTTACTTTACTCATTATCTGTTATCAGGCAATACATTATATCAGGTGAGTGACCAGATATGGTCTTTTTCGGAAGAAGAAATGAAAAATATTATTTTATGTATTGATTTGTATTTTTACAAACAGGAATTATCAAAAGAATAATAAAATATGGTTATAATCATTTAATGTAATTATATAATCATTTTACCTCTCACAATTAAAATATATATGTATATAATCTCCTACTGACTTTGTACCTAGATGTATTAAGGAGTACGGATGTTCTTTACCTCAAAATCGATGCCTGCTCTGTTTAATGCGATGTTTATGGTAAATGTTGAGGAGTCATGGTGGGGCCTGAGGCGATCCTGCTCCGTGGGTCTATATCTCACAACAAAGTTCATGATGGATCGAGACTGAAAGGTAATAAAAGTTAATCATTATAAAATAGCTTGAACCTGACTTTGTGTATGATTTAACCTTCACTGAAACAAAAATTAGCCTAGACCTCTAACACACTAAGTTGTCCTCAGATCTGTGTACTCTTCTTATTTTTTCTGAACTTCTCAAGGGCCTTTCATCCACTGATGGCAATTCTTCACAGTCTGTACTCTGCACTAACACCACTGTCCATCTAATTTTACATGATATTTCTTTCAAATATATTTTGTTTGCCACTACAAACTAGCTTTTATCAAAGGAAGTAATGTGGCCATTTTTGATGATTAAAATAAGCATGAAAAGAGGTTAAAAAATGATGGCTCTGTTCAACTGGCCATACCTGTTTATCCATGCGATGTAGGGGGGTCGCGATGTAATAAACATGTGATGTACAAATACCATTGGTAAGTCATCACTACGATTCGTCAAATGGTTGTAGTTTAAGACCGTCAGCTTAGTTTGTCACTGATTTGTCTCAAGTCCCATACATCTATTCGGTCAATTTTTCTTTCTGAATTAATCATAAGGAATCAATACAAGGGAGAGTATTATTTTGCTATTAGATAATCGCCACATTTGTCGAATTTGCCTATGAGGTAAGTAAAGGTAAGCTTTAGTGCATTGTATCAAATTTATCACGAAAAATAAGGTGGACAGGGATGGTGGAATAGAGTACAGTGTCATGTCCTGGCTTTTACTAAGTCACAGTAATCAGTGATTTACTTGAACAGCCCTGCCATATTTTCCTTTAAGAACTGCACAATTCTCCAAGGGTTTTGCATCATAGCAAGGCATTTTGCCACAGTTCTATGTCACATCTACTGGTCAAGCTATTTCACTATAACACATTTAAAACCATTGATTAATTAGTCCAAGGTCTAATTTTGTCATTGTTCTTTTGAAAACTGCTTAACAACTTGAGAAAATATAATAATGTTAAATGGGTACCCCCAGTGGACTCTAACATAAGTTTATAATTGATAAGAACTACTTAACCTTTAAGCTTCTCTGATTATCACAAATTCAGAAAAACAATAAACTTTACACAATAATGAACTCACGTCAGGGAAGTAACCCCAGAATACTTTGCTGGCCAGCGGGCTGACGTATTCCTTAATGAAGTACAGCCAATTTTTCTCCATCCCAATCTGGTTCATGTGTATGTCGACTGTGGGAACGTTCTCATAACCGCCTGCCAGACGGGGATCCTGAAACAGACATTGAACAATGTTTATATACTCCTAAGATGTTGCATGTGTGTGTGTGTGTGTGTCTGTAAATGCTATGATGTTCAAGTACTTGGATCTGTCATCAGTTCAGATCATTATGATGCTGTTTATTTACAAACTTATCCAAGTACATGGTAATATCAGATTTGAACTCAAAACTGCCAGGACAACAGATCAGCCGTTAAACACACAAGCAATAAACCCATAATTTTCTCACGTGATCTGTCACCTCCAGGTTTAAGTGTGTACGCAAAATGGCAGCCCCCATGAGCTGTTTTGAGAAAATGGGAGAAATAATCACCTGTCAGGGTTCAATAAGGGTGTGGAGACTGGAGATGCAACACGAAAGCACTCAGAAGACAATGCCAAGGAGAGAATGTATTTGTGGAGAGAGTTTGGTGGTAAGGGGATGTGTAGAGCTGCATAAAGCTTTTTTTATGACAGCCAGATCCTCAAATTATAATATGAATAAAACCTTCAGCTAAGAAAATGAGACTCTTTCTTAACAGTATTTTTACAGTCCTATTTATTTTCAATTTCTCGCTGCATAAACTGACTTTGACACTGATCAGGCTTGTATGCAATCACCTAATCATCCAACATTTTCCCCCTGTATGTAAGCCAATTCAGATGACATAGGTACTGGTCTTATTATATACAAGGTCCCTCATAAGTACTAAAATGGTGTATTTCTAAATTCAGTTATATAGAAGGGAATAAGTGGAACAATCAAGTAACAAATCACTATGACATTATGAATACATGTTCATGAAAATATATATATATATATATATATATATATATATATATATATATAACTCTGGAGAAAAACAACACGGTTTATATATATATAAAGAACTAAGTAGGTTCCAGTGCTTGCAGTATAAATATATATATATATATATATCTGAAGTTTGCAGTTACTAAATGTCAAGAGATTTTTTTTTCAAAGAATACTCCTTTGTGTGCTCCAAAGAGCATTATGAGTTCTACCAAAATCCATTGAACTTCTGGTAAATCACCACAGTGACACCACAAAGGAGTTAGCTGACCTCTGACCCCAGTAAATATGCACAGATTTTGCTGATAATCAAACTTAAGCAAGGTACTGTATAAGTAAATATTTATAGTGAGGTTCCTGAATATCCATTAAAATTCTGGAAACTATCATGGTGACGTCAAGATTAACGGGGAGACGTACAGATGGACGGACGCTCCTGTGCCTTATAACAACCCTTCTAAAAGACAGGTGTATGATAAAACCGGTACATTGTATCATAATGTACCTTGAACTATGTATAAGTATTTGTAATTGATTGTTTGTTTGACATTAAAAAAAAATTCGCCTATGATGAAATATCAAGTGAACTTTTAAGTCAAAGAAAAAATCTGAGGCAAAAAAAAAAAAAAGAAAAAAAAAAAAAAAAGGTGTATGATAAAACCTCCTCTTACCTTGTTTTGACCGTTAGACCACTGGCCAAAATTCTCCATCTCTTCAACAAGGTGATCGCAAAATTTAATGGTTGTCATGGGAAACCAGTAAACGTCAGGGCATGGCTACAAATGAAGGTTTGCATTATTAAAGACTCCTGTATATCCTCTGTCCACCCTCAACGTACACCTGTTCTTGGTTGATAAATTTCTGGAAAGTCATATTTTTGTGTAAATTGACAGAATATTGTACAAGAATATTAAAACATAGCCTGATATGGCAGTAAAGATTTGTTCGTTGAATTTCAAGTTTATATTTTTCATCTCTCTTGACTCTAACCCATTTTCTGACAGCTAAGACACAAGTAGCCAGCGTCCATTCAGCTGGTCATTTTACATGACATCACCCAAAAAGCAGATGTCAAATGTATTTGACTGCCATAAGTATGACAAGTGTAGATAACAAGATGCTTTTTCTCAAAAATAAAATTAACTGAGTTATTTTTAAAATCATGAAGGTATATTAAACCAAAATTATCATTATCCTTGCATCCCTAACAGTTAAATATTTCTTAAGAGGTCTTCATTCAACTTTCAATAAACATTCCTTGCCTTTCACAGAATGTTACACCATTAAATATAATATTGATTGCTGGTTACTTGTTGAGAACCCTGGAACAAAAGGCTTGAACCCTAACTTGCAAACTGTCCTATATACATTTAGATTTGATATGCACAGAAATGTTTCACCACATGATTAGGCTGCCATAATAGTGGGTCTACTTGGTCTTCATCTAGTCAATCACAAAATTTGACAATCAGAATTCTGTATAGATCTATTCTTAATGGATGCACACAAATTCACTATTCCTTCACCAGCCTACACATGTTATTGAGTACTAAAAAAATCCTGATATGGACTACCTGATGTGGCATACTTTATTTGATTGTTTCCCCCCAGAGTTGAAGAGGATAGGGGAAATGACTCTTGGGCATACATATATCACTAATAGTTTTTCCATTTTTTTCTAAATAGAATTGAAGTACAATGCTACATGACACCACTTCCAGTTATGTAGCATTAATGTTCAGATATGTGTATGGAAACTGTGCGTCCATTGTGCGCAATACACTTTTCTCACATAAGCTACCTGGTGCACCTAAAAAAATGAATAATACTAGTTTGTGGACTCTTGTGCAACCAAGATAAATTTTAACCCCTTTGGCGTAGTACTCAACAACAGGAAAAGTATGTCATATCAGGTAATTTTGTACACCAGAACAAGATTCACAGACACTGGACAGATTGCAAAGACTCTTACACATCTATACACAAGTAAGTGACAAGCGTTAATTACTTCTTAGGGCTCAGAATAGGGTAGAAGAATAGTAATAAAGTTTTCACTAAAAGCTGTTTCAGCAAATATTATACTTATACAGATGTAAGCACCCATAATGAAATCAAGTTTAACTGAAAATCAACATAGCTTAAATGCCAGGTATGTAGTTATATCTTTTATCTTTATATTTTAGGATAAACATGTAGACATTAAACAGTCATGGCTGAGAGAAATGAAACTGTTCTTGATCCTGACCTGATCAACCTCTGTGTATTGATTCCTTATGCGAGTGTAGTTGGGATGTATGTATTTCTTCTCCCATGTCTGGAAGTAAGAGTAATTCAAAATTTGTATAATCATCAGAAATCGATATGAAATAAAACACTTTTGACTAATTTACTGTTTAATTATACATTTAAGTTGTTTCAACACAGGATGCCAATGGCTATAATTTTATACAAACAATTACACAATGTTTATTTTTGTCCCATATTTGACAATGAAATAAAAATGGGAATTCTCCAGTGAGGAAAAATGAATCAAAAATCTAATCCAAATATTAAAATTCTATAATTTCATAAAAAACAACACTGCAAAATTCTAAAAGCATGCAATCTTTGCAAACTGCTCATATAAGTTATTTAAATTTCTGTGGAATGGCTTATTATCAGTTGTAACTTCATTGACTATGTGTACAAAGAATAAAAAAAATTCTAGCATTATAAACTTAATTACTTCCTTAAGAAATATTTTTTTTCTCATAATAATCATATATCATTTTCAGTCTCAGAAATACAATTTTGGGTGATTCATAAATTTCAATAATCCAACTGGGGAATGTTCTTTCTGTGTTCGTATACTTACATATTTATTAGACATGCCCATATAGAGATCATTATGTAGATGATGAGTTGGGTATCCTTCGCTGTCCACCAAATGGCCTAAATACTCAGTGTTGTCGAGGTACATAAATATGCCCTGTAAATATAACATTAACACACAATTAAGTTAGCTTTTTGCAAATTGTTACGAGAAGGTTATCCCCTCCACATTATACTGTAATGTCTATTTCAGTTTGTACAGGAATAATAATTTATTTTCTTACTGTTAATTATTAAAGAAAAATTATGAAAAATTAGTATATGGCAGGAAATAAGATTATTTTACATATTCTCTTCCCAATGCTCCTACAATGGTTAATAAATAAAGAGACCTAAAAACTAGACAGCAAGCATAATATGACTCAATAAGGATTAAACAAAACATTGCTGGCACATTAGCAACAGTCCCATCACGCAAGATGTCATCACGGGGAATCCCCTAATATCGCAACAGCATTTGCGTATTCAAATTATAACAGACTATTTAGAAAATATCCTTCTGAAGAAAATAGTGTGTATGAAGTAACACAGGATACAAATTAATGCAGACATTACAGTATGCATTTTTATTAGCCTTACCTAAAGTTATTTTTTTTTTGCAATAATGTAACAACCAATCATGTCACTAATTAGGCTAGAACAGGGAGTTCTCCAACATCCCTGTCATTTACAATGACCTGTAAAAGGCCAATATGATTGAAGTAGATACCATATTCAAACCTGTTAATCCAAGTTATCAGCTCTGTGGCAAGGCATGTTAAATACTCAGTGACAAGGACTGGTGCCAGGCCAGTTATATTCATCAACATTTAGCTGCTAAACAACAAGGGATAAAACTCCCCTGTGATTGTGAACATTTGGTACATGACAAAATAACATGGGTAAAACTTATCATAAAACTGATAATGAATATTATAAAGCACTTTAATAAAAAGAAAAGTAAAATAAAGCCACGAGAATCACTTCCATGAAGTCCCTGGGCATGCCTAGGATGATGAGAATTATTTTAAACTCTTTTTAATACTTTACACTTATGTGCTGGTGTAATATGATTTCATTTATAAATGCAATATTTTCATATGCAAATGTTACAAAATCATATGCAAATGCGACATTTTCATGTGCAAATGTATCAATATTATATGCAAATGCAACAGTTTCATATGCCATTGTAACAACATACATGAAATATGCAAATGCAACATATATATTCATGTGCAAATGAAATACTTCCATATGCATACAAAATTGTAACTGTTCCTGATTGGCAGAAACATACTAAATGTGCTTTGTTATGTCAAAATCATGCATATTTTATCTTAAATCATCAGGTCCTTAGCAACAGTGACCAAGAGTAGCCGAAGGTCAACTACAATGATATCCATTGTATTCACTTCACCTTTTCCCTCATCCTCTTGCAGAGAGCCATATCTGGGTCAAGGTCACCATCAATGTAACCTCCCTTCAGAAGTGGAATTCTGTTGGCATGTACGAGGAAAATATCTGCCATGTAGGGGACATTCCACTGGCCCCTGAGAAAGACAAACAAGTGTACAAATGAAGCACACCTGGCTACTTTTATAACTATTCTCCTTTCCCCCAACCCTGTCCACCTCATTTTCATGATAATTTTCATACAATGCATTAAAGCTTACCTTTATTTACCTTGGAGGTAAATCAGACAAATGTGGCAATTTCATTATCTAAAAGCAAAATAATGCTCTCCCGTGTATTTATTCCATATGAATAATCAGAGAGAAATATGAATGAACATACTGTATGTACCATCTTGTGACATATTAATGACGTCATAAGATGACGATCTGAAACTACTTACATTTGATGATTTTTAGTCATGAAGTCACAGTGATATTTGTTCTCACACTATTGTTACATCACACATGTCCCTCCTACATTACATGAATACACAGATATGGAAACTTGAACTAACACCATCCTTTTTGGTTCATCATAAATCATAACATGACCTCCTTTGATAAAAGCTATTTTGTTGTGGCAACCAAAATATATTTTTTAAGAACTATCGCAAAACATCAGGTGAACTAGTTTGTGGATACTGTGAGAACTTATGCCCATCTAACTCTAAGTCAAATTTCATAACCTATATGTCCAACTGTGTCAAAACAATGTGATCTATTGTACAGAAAAGATTAAAAGACCGCAGACACCAGGCAGTTGCTGAATCTAAGTAAGCCTCAACTGATTTAGCATCATCTGAGCCAAAAGCATCCAACTGTATATTCCATTTACTGCATTTATTTGCTCATATTCCTTAAAAAGAAATGTAAACTGGCAGAGACTCAAAAAGAGAGCAAAGATAAAGAGACATTAGGACACTTAAAAACATATAAATCTTTGGATGCAAAATAAAATAAAATTTAAAAATTGTAAATAGAATATATGTTAATATTTGAGGTTGGGGGGAGGCTCTTGCATAAGCAGTCTTGTTCCTTGCCCCCCCCCCCAACATCTTTATTGCAATTAGCACTTGGCTGACATGTGAGTGCTGGACCTGCAGGCATGGCTTCATGGAGTTGGATCTCCAGTCTATAAACTCCTCAGGCTAAGTATGCTAGACTGTGAATCAGATCCCTGTTGCAAAAAAAAAAAAATATATGAAATAAATGGAATACTCCTACTGACAGCAAAGAAAAGTTCCTGATTACAAACATAGATCACATTTTCTGTTAACTGACTGTTTGGCTGTAATTTTTCCCTCAAACCATAGATTAAACTATTTCTAGAATACTCACTCTCTTTTCCTAGTAAGGATTTCCACATAATCATCAGAACGCTGATAGTACCCCTCTGCATTCAGTGCTCCCCAGAAGTTACTCCACAGTTTGCCGGGTCTGCTGAATAGTGGCGCGATCACAGTCCTGCAGAAACACAGATACATGATGCCAATCAGTGTCTGATTTAGCACCCACATCCAATCATTACAATTATGTCTTGTTACCACTGCAACTGTATTCACTGAATACAATATCAAATACTTTTTTATTGCCTTTAACTCCATGTTCCGCTCACACTACATCAGTATTAATTCTCGTTTGACCTGCATCACTAGAATACCATCAGGCATTAGTTTCATTAATACAGTAACTGCATCAATACAGTGTGAAAAGATGTTAACTGTTTGCCTATCAAATACCTTTTACGCAATATATACATATATCCACACATGTGCCATAACTGCTAACAATTACAGCAGAGCCACTCAAAAACCTATTGAATATGGTACTGAATGTGCCTTTTTTCTGGTGCAGGTTGAACGCAAAGTGTATTGAATACCCTATGATGAATTTAGTATTAGAGAAAAGGGCCTTTCCATTTCCATGCATATGCAACCACACACCAGTATGTTACATGGTTTTTCTGTTTGTCAACATTGGTGCACGTACCATGTTTACCAACAACTTACAGATAAACAATCTCACACATGTCACAGGGGTAAAATAAGAATTTTTTTTTAACAGGAATTACCTACACAGGTTTCCTGCACCTCTTGGCAAAGCAAATTTAGGACCTTATTAAGTCTTTTAAGACCAGCTGACAGAAAATTCAAGACCCTTTTATACACAGAATTCTTTAATGGCCCTACCGTGCATTTAAACTTCTGAAGATCTCAAATGGTTATCACTACAAGCTGGGACTGGTCTCATGATAGTGTGACCTGATAATCTATGGAGATCTTTCTTTGACAAGTACCTGTGGCAACTGCCTCAAGTTAACTTTTGATCACCTGTTTGTGCACATTCATTATATCAGGATTGGTTAAATCAAATTGAAGACCATTTTAAGACCTTTGTCAGGATACCTGGCATTTCAAGGCCTTTTCAAATCATTAAAAATACCAAATTAAAAAATAAGTCTTTTTAAGGCCCCACAGGAACCCTGCTGCAGTTCATTAAAATTTACTGAGAATAAGCCAGAAATCACTAATTCTACAGAAAGGGCAGGTAAATAGCTGGCTTTTAACAAACCCAGTTTCAGTTAAAAAAAGCTCTACTTATGAAAAGTAGTGTGTCGTGATTCTTACTTTACACTCACCTGTTCTTCTGTATCAGCTTCTGAAGTGTTTTCTTATCTTCTATCTGCGTGTCACCATCCACAGAGAAATAATACTGGCATCCAACGGACTCACACAGATCCCTGTCAAATACAAAATACATGTATCATTAACTCTGAGGATCTATAACTGAAGATTCTCCTCATCACTGTATTTTTGTGCTGTCACACACAAGCAAAAAGAAAACAAGGGACCCATGGGTCACGGCGCTCAGCTGATCGTGATTGGACTATAAATGTTTCTCCACTGTGATACTATATCGAGTCGATAAAGCTTATGAATATCATGGACATGTTGGGCTATTATAAAGGAATGTAATGTAATATGTGAGTAAATGATAAATGAAATAACCTGACTGATGGATTAATAGAGTCAAATATAGTGGTTTATTTTTTATTTATTTAGGAGGGGTTGAAAATTGTGATATATTTGAGCAAATATGAATGCAATGACAGCAGTAATAAGTAGTAGTAGAATGATGATAAGGCTATTTGTTGAAGGATCTAAAGTGTATGGTAGTCTGCAAGCTTTCAATTTGACAGATATGATGTTATGATTAACTATGCTGATGAAGTGATTTATGAATTTGTGACTGTATGACACAATATCTCTTTAGTCTTGACAAGGTACATTATTGTGATGCCCACTATGTCTACATATTACACAATATTGACATAATTTCTGGCATGTACATAGGTACCTACGGACGAATAGTTATACAAAATATTAAAGTATGAATATATCTGATTCATCTTGTTCTTGCTTACTGAGGCTGACTTTGGAATGGGGTGCGGAGAAGGGAAAAGTGAGGGCAGCACAAAGGTGGATGTAGAAATATTCTATTGTAATGTTTTTCATTTATATAAGAATATGAAAAGCTATGAGGAAAGGGGCCCTCCTACTTGGTTATAGTAAGGTTCTAAATATATGATTCCAAACTAATACTCTGACAAGACTTTCATGAAGTAAAACAGTAAAAGTTTTGAGATACTGTGATGCATATGAAAATTTACAGATGGACAGGCAAGTTGACAGAATGGACTAATACCTTTATTTCACTTTCAAGGGAATAATGCATTTAGGTTTATATATAATCCTATTTTTTTAAGCATATCCACTTTTTCCATTAAGAAGTTTTTATCTGAATCATTTTTTTATTTACAGGTTTTATAAATTTTTAATTAAAAAACCTGAAAATATAAGTTAAAATATTAGAATTGTTGCAAAAGTTGCAATCATTATATATACAGAGTAAAAAACTGAAACTATAAGTTAAAATATTAGAATTGTTGCAAAAGTTGCAATCATCATATATCCAGAGTGTAGCTTATATTGGGTCATATTATGCATACACATATTTTATTATTTTTAAATCATAAATTTTTAAACTGAATTTAAAAGAAAATAATGCCACAACATGGCATCTACAAGAATATTCCTTGAATCACTATTAAAAAGTTTTGCACATTTGAGTTTTCAGTACATGCTTAATTTTATTCACCAAAATAAAAATCTTTTCAAATAAAGTATACACACTGTTGGTTGAATGACGGACAAACAATATCATTGTGCTAATTACTATCCCAGTTTTAATTTATTACTGAAATTAATAGTCAATTTCACACCTGGTGAAGTTTTTACTCTTCTGAAGTAAGGAATTACTTATCTGATGAACATCCACACTTTCATAGCAATACACCACTTTGTGGACACAATTAAATGTACACTTTAATAATTGTAACCCTGGTGGTACAATACAAAATCTAAAATGTAGCATAGCCTAGAATAAGAATGAATCAAATACAGAAAATAATAACATTCATCTAGTTTATGCACCCTCTGGGGGGGGGGGGGGAGTGCAGGGCAGAGGGGAAGCCTGCTGGTAGTGGCCAAGCTGACCCAAGGCAAGCTGCCTCGGGTGGGTTACATAATGCAAGTGAAGGCTGTACTACTAGGTGGGCTAGATGTAAACAACACTTGACATGGTGTATGAAAACATGAATAAAATCTATTCTTTCCTATCAATTTCTTTGAAATTTCAGATTTTAAAGGATTAAATCCTTGTGTATATATGCTGTGAAAATTAAATCAACAGTGCCAAAGTTGGACAAAATTTAAGGTATTGATTTTTTATTTATGCTAATAACTTGAAAAATTTGCAAAATTCAGATCAAATTTTGGGTAAACAATTGAATCTTGATTATATAAAGTTATTTTCCTGAAAAAAAATCTCTAGGTTCAGCAATTCTCATGTTAGGCGAGTAAATATATTTCCTGATTTTTAAAAAAATTGCATTATGTTTTGGCCCATAACTTCAAAATAATACCCAATACTGCCCTAATTTTTGGTATGTTCATAGAAAATGTATGAAAGAATGTGAATACTAAATACGATCAAAAACAGATCAGTGGTTTTGTTATTAGGCAGCCTTGAAGTGTAACAATGGCTTTTTTCATGGAAAACGGAGTTTTTTCCTTAATATTTCAAAGGAACGAAGTCCTAATGACCCAATTTTCAGTAAGGTAGAAGATTTAAAAAAATAAAATTATGCCAACAGCTTGGGGAGCATAGAGATGTGCACTGAATGACCTACAGTCATCAAAGTGGACTGCTTGACAATGTAAGGGAATACAACAAGAGCCTCCAAAAAAATTCAATAACTAGCCTAATTTTGCAGCTTTTATTTTCAAATTTCAGATTTTAACAGATTAAATCCTTGTGTATACATGCTGTGAAAATTAAATCCACAGTACTTACAGGAAAAAAACGTGTTGTGGCCAAATTTGGGCAAAATTTAAGGTACCAATTTTATATTTTTGCCAATATTTAAAAAAATTTAACAGATTTTGATCTAATTTTTGGTATACGATTAAATTTTGATTAATTAAAGTTGTATTACTGGAAAAAAGTCCCTACCTTTAACACTTTTGGTCTTAAGTGACCAAATATCTTCCTGATTTTTTTACAAAGTCCATTATGTTTGGGCCCATAACTTTTTTAAATTATATAATACTGACTTAATTACTGGCATGTACATAGGAACTATATAGAGGAATATTTATGGTAAATATGAAGAAAACCAGATGAGTGGTTTTGATATTAGGCAGTCCTGAAGTGTGAAAATAGATTTCTAATAAAAAATTGAGGTTTTTCCTTAATATCTCGAAGGAAAGAATTCCTATTGACCCTATTTTCGGCATGGTAGGAGATTTTGGGGACATCTAACAGTATGCCAAAAAGGTGTCGAAACGTGCCAGTCTTACAGACGGACGGACGGACAGACGGATGGACGAAGGACAATGGACCACGACTATAGCTCAGATGACTTATAGTCAGCTGAGCTAATAATCTTGCAGAAAAATATTACTGTATTTTCTAACAAGAGTAATGCAAAGTTTTAAATATGCCCATATTATGTCTTGTGACCTCTGACCTCATTAAATATGAATAGATTTTCCCCAAGATGAAACTTTTTTTTCAATTTTTTTTTTAACTTTCAAAGTGGGTTTCATCAAATATCTGATAAGTCATAGAGATGAAACCAAAGTCAGGTGACCTCTGACCTCATTATATATGCACAGGTTCTGCTGAGAATCAAATTCAGGCAAGATGCTTTGTTGATAAATATTCATAGTCTATATTAGAGAGTTTAATCAAAACTCATTAAATCTTGGTAAAAGCAACACATAATAGAAGCCTGGTTACCTCTGACCCTATATAAATATTAGTGGTGTGACAATCAATTATATGGATGACTGGTTGTTTTCTTTTGTAATCGATTAAATTGGCTGTATTTTTGCAAAACTGATAAAATATTATTATATGTGGACATGGAAAGAAGTCATATTATCCCAATAAAATATTCTTATTCTGTCAGAGATAGAAGAAAGACGGTGCATAAACACAGCAAACAGCCTTAGAGTTTAACCTTGTGTAATGAATAAGTGTGAACAACCTGGCCATTACCCTGACCTTTCAATGTGATTTCTAAGTAAGACTGAATTACATAAATTTTCAATATTTTTAGTCTAATTCTATACAGTATATTTCATGGTCAGATAGACGTTACATAAAATAATCGATGTATAATTGATCATTGGTCGTTTTTTTTTATTTTCCAATCATCAAATACAATTTTACAACCGATTCCTGCCACTATAAATTATAAACTGATTCTGTGGAGAATTAGTTTTAGGTGAGAAATTGATTTGGTAAATATTTATGAGTTTAACATGTATAAGTTTCATAAAAATCCATTAATATCCTGGTAAGTTATCACTGTGACACCTAAGGTTTACAGATAGATGGATGGATGAATAGATGTGCCGATATACTGCTGCTGCCCATACCAGAATAAGATCTCTCAGTGAGACTGGCACACAAACAAGAGCACCGCAAATGGTGCATAATACGCTGTCACATATCATGTGATCTCTGACCTCATTAAATATGTGTGAATTTTGCTGAGAATGTAATTCAGTTGAGCAACTTGGTAAGTTATTGTGGCGACACCATAAAGTAGCCTAGTGAACTCTAATCTTATTAATGTGTGGGGATTTTGCCTATAATGGAATTCAGGTGAAATAATCTTTTGGTGAGTTTCATGAAATCCATTAAAGCCCCGTTTAGTAATCGCAGCAACACTACAAGTTAACGGACTGAGGGATTGTGGGTACACCATAATACGTCCCATCATGGACTGGTGTATAAAAAGTAAGGAAAATAGAAACATTTAAAAGATCTGAGACTGTTCCAAATATGTTATAAATATTTATGTGATGTTTTCAAAAAAGCTATGAAATGACAATATCTGCCAAATGAGGAGCTGCAGTATTGCATATTTCAGCCAGTGTGTCACTAACCAATGAAGTTTTCACAAAGGTTTACTCAGTAAGATAAACCACTATTTTGTGAAACACTGACAATGCATATCTTAGTCTCATAGAGACTTAAATGTTTGTGAATAACAAGTGACCCATGGGTCATGACGCTCAGCTGACTGGGAAGAGATTTGCAAAAGGAAATTTTATCATCAGAATGGTAGTATATACCCATTCAACTGAAGCATCAAACAGATTAACCAACAGGCCAAGATTTAGTCTGTATTTATATATCTCAAAAATAGAGAAAAATGTGTAAACTTTTAAAACTAGAATACAGGTAACCGACAAGTGACTACATGTATCTGCAAAATCGGATAGTGAGGCATGGATTGAGTGGCAAGGGGAAATAGAGTGAGGTATGTTGCATATTAGCATGGATGTCTGCAGCCTAAATGTGTATGTAGGTTGTGCCACCTACCACAAATCCAGAAAGCTGTCCAAGTTGTATACACCTGCAAAATTTTAGGCAGAAAAGTCAAACCACTACATGTATATGAGCGATTTTTTGCCCATGGCAGACAAACAGACAAACACTGTGCAAAAATCTTTGCAGGTAACCCCTCCAGTTTTGTATATGATAAAGACCTATGTGAGATCTAAACACATGCACAATTTTGGCCGGATCGGTCAAATGGTTCCTGAGATATGAGCTTGGAGGTGTCCAGCGTTAACTAGAATGTAGGTGGGGCCACCTGTTATAAAATCAAGAAAGCTGTCCACGATGTATAAACCTGCAAAATTTTAGGCAGTTATGTCGAACCACTACAGAGAAATGAGTGATTTTAGGCCACGGCAGACTAACAGACAGACCCTGTGCAAACATTGTTACAGGTGGCGCCACCATTTTTTGTGTATGTTACAGAGCTATCAAAGGGCTACATTTGTATAAACTTTATTTCCTGATCGGTCAAACGGTTCCCGAGATATAAGCTTGGATGTCATCAGCGTGAACTTGAACGTAGGTGGCGCCACCTGTCATAAAATCAAGAAAGCTATCCTGGATGTATACACATGACGAATTTCAGGTGAATTAGTCAATATGAGTGATTTTAACCCAAGGCAGATGAACAGATGGACACTGTGCAAACATGGTTACAGGTGGCGCCACCATTTTTTGTGTATATTATAAGCAATCCAAGGGCTACATTTGTATCAATTTTATTTCCTGATCGGTCAAACGGTTCCCGAGATATGAGGGTTTATGAGTGGAAACAGACCCACAAATGGACACTGGATAGAGAGAAAAGGTCAGAGGTCAATGCAAATTGGTTAGGAACCAGTTCACATGTGACCCGATAATAGGTGTAAGTTTGGGAAAAATCGGTCCATTAGTCTCCGAGGAGCTCTCTGGAAACGAACGCCGCCGCGGCGGAGGAACTCTGTCAAAAACATAGTACCCGCAAAACTTCGTTTTGGCGGATACAAAAATACAGGTGGCTCCACCAGTCTGCAGAAACTAATAAAAACACTTAATGGTCAATATCCATGCAAAAAATCATGGTGATCTCTGCATTAGTTGTTCAGATACTTCAGTTTTTGTATCAAATTGTCCATTATTCTGAGGGATACTTTGGAGTCCTATAGCTTGAAGGATATGGGTAACAGAGACCTAATTTCAAGTTTCCACAGGCACCTTTCATGGGCCTCCTTGCATGACAAGAATGAAGATTCTAGGTCCAGTTGTTGCGATTTGTACCCTGTTGACAGATAACCACATCCTTAAAGGTCTCAAAAAAAAAAAAAAAAATTCGTAAAAATTTGAAAAAAAAATAGAGGTGGCACACCCAGTCTGCAGAAACTGATGGAACAGCTCATGATCAATATGTATGCCGAAAATCATGACCATCAGTGTTGTAGTTATTGAAATACTGCAGTTTTTGTATCAAATTTTCCATTATTCTTGGGGGGGGGGGTATTTTGGACCCATACAGCTTAAAGAATATGGGTAACAGAGACCTAATTTCAAGTTTCCATGGAGACTTTTCATGGGTCTCCCTGTGTGTCAAGAATGAAGATTCTTGGTCCAGTTTTTATGATTTGTGCCCTGTTAACAGATGTTCATATCTTTAAAGGTCTCAAAAATACAGAAAAATTACGTTAAAAAAAACCGAACAAATACAGGTGGTGCCACCAGTCTGCAGAAACTTATGAAACACTCCATGATCAATATCCATGCAAACAATTATGGTTATCTCTGCATTAGTTGTTCAGATACTTTAGCTTTTGTATCAAATTTTCCATTATTCTGAGCTGTACTTTGGAGTGCCATAGCTCAAAGGATATGGGTAACAGAGACCAAATTTCAGGTTTCCATGGAGACTTATCATGGGTCTCCCTGTGTGTCAAGAACGAAGATTCTAGGTCCAATCGTTACGATTTGTACCCTGTTGACAGATAACTACATCCTTAAAGGTCTCAAAAATGAAGAAAACAATTCGTGAACATTGAAAATACAGGTGGCGCCACCAGTCTGCACAAACTGATGAAACATCTCATGATCAATATGTATGTCAAAAATCATGACCATCAGTGATGTAGTTAATGAGATATTGAAGTTTTTGTATGAAATTTTTGACTATTCTGGGGGGTAATTTTGGGCCCCATAGCTCGAAGGATATGGGTAACAGAGACCTAATTTCTGGTTTCCATGGAGACTTTTCATAGGTCTCTCAGTGTGTCGAAAATGAAGATTCTAGGTCCAGTCGTTACGATTTGTGCCACGCTAACAGATGACAGCATCCTCAAAGGTCTCAAAAATAGAGGAAAAAATCGTAAAAAATCAAACAGTAAAGGTGGCGCCACCAGTCTGCAGGAACTGATCGAACATCTCATGATCAATATGTATGCCAAAAATGAAGACCATCAGTGATGTAGTTATTGAGATATTGAAGTTTTTGTATGAAATTTTTTACTATTCTTGGGGGTACTTTGGGGCCCCATAACTCAAAGGATATGGGTAACAGAGACCTAATTTCTGGTTTCCAAGGAGATTTTTCATGGACCTCTCAGTGTGTCAAGAATTAAGATTCTAAGTCCAGTCTTTATGATTTGTGCCTTGTTAACAGATGTTCACATTTTTAAAGGTCTCAAAAATAGAGAAAAAAATTCGTAAAAAATCGAAAAATACAGGTGGCGCCACCAGTCTGCAGGAAGTGATGTAACATCTCATGATCAATATGTATGCCAAATATCATGACCATCAGTCAAGTAGTTAATGAGATATTGAAGTTTTTGTATGAAATTTTTGACTTTTCTGGGGGGTACTTTGGGGCCACATAGCTCGAAGGATATGGGTAACAGAGACCTAATTTCTGGTTTCCAAGGAGATTTTTTATGGACCTCTCAGAATCCCAAGTTACAAGGTTCTAGGTCCAGCGGTTACGATTTGTGCCTGGTTAACGGACGGACAGACGGACAGACGGACAGACGGACGACGGACAAAGAGTGATCGCTATAGCTCAGATGACTTTCAGTCAGCTGAGCTAAAAATCTGAATCCAACATATTTTTAACATTTAACATGATTCATGGTATTGTTTCTAGTGTTAGGGATTGGTTTTTAAATCATGTTCAATGACTGAATGAATAAACAACTGATGATTAAAATTAAATGATTATTTTATGTACATTTTATATTTCTGTGGAATCTGCCATAAAAAAATTATACATAAAATACTGACCATGTAAATTCAGTAGGACTGGTACATCAGGCTGTAAGGTCAAGTGAACAGCCAGGTTGACATTTGTTCTCTGAACAAAATTTTATTTTATGCTATTCCTACTTTGTTTCCAATCTTTCTACAATCTCTAATAAGATTAGACATTTTTTTTCTGAAAATTCTTTCCATGTCCACTCATATCCGTTTGGGTTCAATTATGCAAAAATGCAACCACTTGAATTAATTATGAAACAAAACTATCAATTGTTGATATAATTGATTAATTGGCAGACCACTTATTATTTCTGGCTCTATCTTTAAATACATTTGAGACTTACAGGGCTTTATTCCTGGCTTCGGCTGTGTTTAGGTTATCTGAAGGTCTCAGCACCTTCACTGAACTGTATGAATCCATGTGGTTCTTCAAAAACCCAACTACCTCTCTGTCATGATAATTATCCTGAAAATCAATAAAGAAAAGTTAAAAATCAACATTCTGAAGTAATTCTTCTGATTTACAGAAAATAGAAAGCAAATCACAAAGAGTGCATAGTATACTCAATGTATGTCTACTGTCTTAAATTTTTAAATATGCTTAGAGTTTGCAGTCATTTTAACCCAGAAGAGTTACTTTATTACCACAAAGAAGTATGATAACCTCTGACCTCACTGAATATACATGGTTTATGCTGAGAATTTAATTCTGGTAAGAAACTCAATTTGTAAATATTTCTGAGTTTCATCAGATTTTTGGTCAACCAATGGTGCAACCAAACTCAGGTGACCTCTGACCTTATTAAATATCATTGATTTTGTCAGGTATCAGACTTAGGTGATATATTATTTTTTTTTCATCATTGTTTACACACTTAGCCAATCAGATTTTAGCTTTTCCAGCAAAAACTGACTTGGTGCTTGGCATCTTGCCAAACCTGAAGAATCCTGCTATTTCTCACAGCATGTGAGTGGAAGGTCACTGTGAGATCATGTACAGAATGTAGACACATTGTAGCCTCAAGAGAGTTTAGGATCCTGGCTGGGGTATTTAAGCTAGGAATACACTTCTAATTATAGACTGACTGGGCCTGTGCATTTGTGTGAAAAATGTATGTATAGTCAAGCCCAGTTACTGTCATGTCATCTGTACAGGCTTAAATTATGACAATAACCAGGATTTGACAATCATATTATAACGGCTTCATGATCAATGTCCTTTTGAGTCAGAGAAGTTGCAATACATCTTACACCACCAATTAAGAATAGAATTTTTACCAATATTTATACTGCACAAGGGCATATCAAATTATAGATAATTAAACACTGCAAACAAATTATTTTCTTGAAAAGTTTATATTTCTTATCCATAGAAAATTTTATTGGTGACAAGAAATCTTTAAGACATAGGCACCATGCTTAAAGTCAAGAAAATATATAAAGATTCCTAAAATGAAGTATATTATCTTATCCTTCATCATAATATTCCAGGATAAATTTTCTAAAAGATATATTTTTTTCTGGTAGCAAAAAAACATCTTATCAGAAGAAATAAATTCTTATCATCAGAAAAATATCCTTTAGATAACAAGAAAAACTTTCTTTAAGATAACAAAAATATCATCTCACCATTAGATATTTTCTAATAGTAAGAAAATTATTTTTACTGTGTGTGTGATCAGTGTATATGTAAACTGATTTTAAAAACTGAAGTCCTCACAGCATAATAGATCAGGAGATCAATCTTTGACTTGGGGTAGGTCAGCTGACTGATGTGGTCAAAGAAGTCCTCAGCAAAGGCTGTTGGGTAATCCAGGTACAGTCCAATCAGCACACGGGGGAAATCCTCCTTCTGTAAGCAAAAATAGCAGATAACGGTAAAACCAGAGCAAAAACGTAACACAGACCACTGGGCAGTATATAGAACAGTAACATGAGTATTTGGAAGAGTGCCTAATACATCTGTCTGATGTCTTTTGACCCCTAGCCTCTTTAAATATGCTTGGATTTTGCTAGGAATTGAACTTAGGTGAGATATTATATTGGTTAATATTTCTGTTTTGTTTCATCAAAATCCATCATAATCCTGGTAAGTTATGGCAGTGACACCACAAAGTAGCCTAGTGACCTATGACCTCAGTGAATATGTGTGGCTGGAATCAAATTGGGGTGAATTAATCTAGTGGTGATTAGTTATGGTGACTTTCGTGGAAATCCTTCGAAGCCCATGCAAGTTACCACTGTGACACTAAAAGTTAACAGACAGAAAGACCATGGGTATACCGAGATACGTCCCTTCTAAAACGGGCATATAAAAAGCAGGTGGTTATACACCGTCTTTGTAATCATTAAACAGATAAGATGCATTGTAATAAATTTTTTTTTTGGGAGGGGGGTAAATAAAGACATGCCTTATAACACGGTGGTTGTGGAATTAAAACTGGAACATAAAGTGAATATAAAGCATTTGTAATTCCAAATATAAGAAGAAGAGAGGCTATGAACTAATATAAATGTAACGGCTCCAAAAATAACATTATCGTAAAATATCAGGCCATGAATCCCCTTGCTGCCTTGCAGTTAAGAATTGCCTTGGTTGCTTTGGTTGCATTGTCTCAAAATGATTTCAAGTCGAGAACCAGTTTTCTATTGTTTTGTATTGTTTTTATTCGGACAAACACACCGACCGACCCACACCCTGCCAAGCCTCAGTCTCATGACACCGAGAACTAATCAGTGTCAATTTTGTGCTTGGCAGGTAAGGACTGTTTTTACTGAACTCTTAAACCCTAACATTTAACCAATTGGTACTTTCAGGTTTCAGTTTCAGTATATTTTGTAAAATGTTTATATTCTAATTCCATTTGTAACGCTACAGGGTAATCTATATTTCTTGTATACACATGAATATTTGTATTCATTGCATGTAATATGCAATGGTACTTATCTTCAAATGTGGGTTCCTAAAGTGTGCCCATTTGTATAGTGATTCAAGTATTTTCTCATGTATATTTTACTGAGTAAAATGTCCACTACTTCAGTATAATTAATTGTAATGTGCACGTTAAATGAACTGTATATACCCTACATCATATTTATTATATGTTAAGTATCAGAGTGTCAATTTTGTGCTTGGCAGGGACTCCGGATTGGAGCATTCCAGGATATGTATATATATTACTGAATAAACTGACTTTTATATACATATATATATCGCTGCCTTGATATCACTCACACCAGGTAACCTTGGCTTTTGCCAGGATCACCTGTTACAGAAAGATAAATCTCTAAATGTGTAATGCAAAATGGAAACATACAATAATAAACATCCAGGGTTCAAACAAGCAGAACCGGGATTTTCTCTATGAGCACAAAAGAACTAATAACATGGCCATCTTGACCTGTACTACAGATTTATCATAAACTTTATAAAGATACAAACACTTGGAACACCTTGGTCATCCCTGGTACCACAATTCAGTTCAGAAAATTGCCACTAGGTGGTGACACAAAGCAGTTGACTTTTGCATGGCATGAACAAGAAACACAAGAGAGGTTCTCTGACAATAAAAGTTAAGGTTACTAGATGCCACCTGATTTGCTAAGTATTTATGTACTATCAGTTAATATTAACTTGCTGTAATATAACACCTGTGTACTGTTCACACTCCGAAGATGGCTATACCCATAAGCCCATGCAGTGTACTGGACTATACTTCAGATGATTTCTGGGTCAGCTCATTTTGTGACACCTTTATGGCATAATTTAGAAAATAATGCAGGGCAGTAGAAAGTATTAAACATTTGAGGGCAAAGATTTAAGGTATAACATGCATAAAGAGATTATAGGTAGTATATATGACGATTGATAGGTGGCGACATCTGTGGTCCAATTTAGAAACTATTCTCAAGAACAATTATTCTAAAAAAAAAATAATACAATCTATTCTTTTTATGGACTGGAGCAAAATTTCAGCAGTGTGGATTAAATTTGGCATATTACATAAAAGAAATCACTCAATAAAAATATTTTCTTAGACAGTAACAAGTCAGTAACAAGTGAATTTACATAATAATATACAAGGCCTGGAAATCAGTCCACACAAACTTTATAGCCTGTCAGGTACATGTGAGACACCTCATGAACACTTTAACATGCTCAAACTTTTTCAAGAAGTGGGTCCTCTGGCCATGAGCTTTGACCCATGACCTCAAAATCGATCGAATTCTTCATTGATGGGTGGGTCAGCCATATGTGCATTTTGGTCAAACGATTTTGCTTGAAACCTATCATCAAGACAATTCTGGAAGGACAGAAGGACAGAGACGCAGGAAAGGAGGTGTTACTTTAACCCTCTCTTGTTCTGGGGCATAATCAGATGTCTATATGATACAGGATCAAAATCTGTCAACCTCAAGTTCTTACACTCCATTCCACTTCATCAAAATTTAGTCTGATAAGTTCACTAAAACCAACATATTGACACTGAGTCAGCCAGAATTGATTTGATCAGTTTGATGGCATTTCAAATTGTACTCCGCCTCTTGCATGAAGAAGGCAGAATTTTACTTGCTAATGAAATAAAATTTAAAGAAATATTATTAAAGGGCCTATTCCAATATCTGACATCTATTAACAAAAGATAATTGCACCAACCTTTCATAAAAACAGGCAAGAAAAGCCAATCCCACAGTACACAGACTTCTTGTTTTGTTTATTTCCATATGTTTATAACAGGTAGGGGGCCAGCCTGTTTATATCCACATATCTATAACACACAGGGGCCAGCCACAACTTATGAACATATGTAACCAACACCTTTGGTTACATGGTTTTTCTGTTTGTCAACATAGGGACATGAACCGTGTTTACTAATAGCTGTTATATAAACAAGCTCATCCATCCATTACAGAGGCGTTATTAGAAATTTTCTTGACAGTTATTAAGAGAGTTCAATAATATGTATGCTGAGTAAGCCTGAAGTCAACAAACATTCTACAGAAAAAGGAGATGAATGCTGGCCACATAAAACAGACAGGATGCTGGGTAAAATCACAGTTCCCTTGACCTTGACCTCTCACCTTGAAATTCGCCAGGCTGAAAGTGTTTTCAAGGCACCTCTGGCATCCTGTTGTAGGAGTCCAATGTCCGGCCAGGTAGTTCGCAAGACTGTTAAACTTCACCTAAAAAATCAAAGGTATTTTGCACAAACATGTATAATATTTAAGATTTTCAAAAAGAATCATTAAAACAGTTTAATATATGTGTTAAAAAAATAATATGATGAACTGAAAATATTAAACTCTAGAAATTCTGCTAAAAAAAATATTTTTTCTTGAGATGTCTACTGTATGTTATACATGTTTAAATATTTAAGGATGCACATGTATCAAGACTGAAAATGAACTGTTATATAAGCTGAAAGTGATGTTCATGACTATACTAAGAGCTAGTTAATCCAATGGAGTAGGTGTTCAACAGCCTAATAGGTGTTTGGGTAAAATTATGCTGGTTCTTATACAAAACAGTTACTATGGAAAAAAATTAAGTTCTGGTGGCATATAACATTTTCTGTCTTTAGTGATGTATTGTCTGTGCAGTATGCAATTTATCCCCAAATCCACTTTAAGAATACCATACAGGACCAAGATAATTTTTTTATAATGTCATAAAAAGATGATGCTACTCACTTTGATGGGTCCATTTCCATGCGCCACAATGGGGTAAGAGTTGGTTTTCATGTTGTAAAGGAAACTGTTACCATCCCTGTATTTTACTTTGACATCATCTGTGGAACACAAAATACAGTATCAGTATATTACAGTGTCAGTGAATGCTGTATCAGTAAATTCTGTATCAGTTAATACAGTATCAGTGAGTAGTTTCACTATATATAGTATCAGTAAATAGAGTATCGCTATATATAGTAGGAAATACAGTATCACTAAATCAGTATGAGTATATCACATTGTCAATAAATACAGAATCAGTAAATACAGAATCAGTTAATACAGTATCAGTATATTACATTATCAGTTAATACAGTATCAGTAAATACAGAATCAGTTAATACAGTATCAGTATATTACATTATCAGTTAATACAGTATCAGTAAATGCAGTATCAGTTAATACAGTATCAGTATATTACATTATCAGTTAATACAGTATCAGTAAATGTAGTATCAGTAAAAACAGTATCAGTATATTACATTATCAGTTAATACAGTATCAGTTAATGCAGTATGACTGTATCAGTTAATACAGTATCAGTATATTACAGTATCAGAAAATACAGTATCACTAAATGTAGTATCACCAAATACAGTATCAGTAAATACAGTATCAGTAAATGCAGTTGATTACTGCAGTACTCTTTGACTACAGAACACCATAATTTCACTGCACAGGTTATGAAGACTAAGATGAAATGTATTAAGACCACCATAGTGGCTAGGACCAGTATAGTACAGTACAAGTTTTTATTACAAATGATAAATGACACACAACAGGTTATTTTGTGTATCTAATATTTTTAAGGATTTTGGAAAAATATATATTTATTGACAAAACTCACCCAATGCTCCGTTCAGGTTTTGGAATATCTCCGCTTTGGAGTCAAGCTTGATGTCATGTTTTTCCTGTAATGTTAGAAACACCCACAGACATGTATAACAAACTGTTACATACACTAATATATCTGAAAGATGACCTGGTTACTTGTACATGCATTAATCATTACAATCTTTAGGTATACTAAAATTGTGGAAAAATGCTGTTACTTTTTTACATGATTTATTTCTGATAACATCATTAAAAAGACAGCATTTATTTTTTCTTGCATTACATATTTCAGGAAATAACAAAATTAATAGTTATCATTTTGTATTTTTTTTTACAAATGTCAAGGTCAGCCATTCTTACCCTGAGTTCATCATTTAAGAAGATTTTTGTATAATACAGCTGGTCATCATCAGTGTTTTGGATGTCTGAGTTTGTGACGATTTCATATATATCTGGTGCATAGCCCATGAATCCTGCAATGACAGAGTACCAATCCAGAATTGTAGGATGATCATAAACAACTAAAAAAGTCAAAATATATGTATTCTCACCCTTGATTCCAAATCATTACACTGTGGTTTGCTTTATATTAGTGGGGTTTAAATTTTCCTTTTTCCGCATTTTCATTTTTGCAGCAGTCTCACCATGCAGTGATGTACACAGTATAACCATTATGACATGAATTAATCTGTTAATTAATGTGTGTGCAAAATGATCACATAGGATGGGGACCCAAGTGAACATTGAATGAATATAGATATTTGTTCAATATTACAAGATAAGTTGAAAGATTTATAATATCTTTACATGTAACATACAAGATATATATCTGTTAGATGAACACATGTCCTTTGCCTGTCCACCTGGCTTCAAAGATAGGGTCTATTATCCATAAAGGTTTCATCTTAGCAACAATTTCTCTTTTGCGAATAATGCAAATTTGAAACCCTCGTGAACTAAAAGACAACCACAGTACCTGTTAAACATTTATAAACTAGATATATTTTTTGGCACCACAGGTGCCATAGTATCGCCAGACAATTAATAGTCCCCCCCCCCCAATCTTCAGCAGCATATACTGACACTTGGTAAGCTACTATGGAACATCTATCAACTTGTTTTTCACCAAATATGGGGGCAAATACAGAGAATCACTCTTATGAAAAGGGGATATATTTATACTATAAAAATGGTAAGGTAGGTGGCGCCACCTGTCTGGTTGACAAGAAAACTCTCCAAGATGGATGTACATGCCAAATTTGAGACCACCACATTAAAGGACTCTTCAGATATGAGCAATTTCCAACTAAAACAAATGTACAGATGGACACCACACAAAAAAATGGCAGATGGCACTACCAGTCTTGCATACAAGACAGAGGAGGCCAAGATCTATGGTTAATGCACAGTTTCATACAAATACAGCACACCACTCCTAAAGAGCATAAATTTATTCTACAAATATGGGAAGGTAGGTGGCGCCACCTGTCTGGTTTAAGAGAAAACTTTCAAAGATGGATGGACATGTCAAATTTCAGACAACTATCTTGAACCACTCCAGAGTTATAAGCAATTTTCACCAAAAGCACATGGCAAAATGATTGCAGATGACACCACCAGTCTTGGATACAAGATGGAGGTATTCCAAGATCAATGTACAGGCACAATTTCAGCCCAATCTGTCCATAAGTTTTAGACTATTAATGCTCACAGTACTGTCAAGTGGCAATGATGGGGTATTAAAAGGCACAAAAACAAGAGAAAGACAGAAGGTGGCACCACCTGTCTTCTGCAAAAGACAAAGCTATCGAAGATCTTCAGTCAATATGATTTTTGGACCAATCCAAGCACCCCTTATTGAGATATTTATGATTTTGTGTGATTTTCACCATATATAGCAATATTCAAGGTCAAAGCCACTCTCATAGGAAAGGTGATGACCCCAATTTAAAAATACATCATCCCATAACCCATGTCTATGTATATGCATAATATGAAAGAAATCTGTCCATTAGTTTTTGACTTATAATGCTCACAGTACTGTTAAGTGACAATGATGGGGATATTAAACGGCACGAAAACATGAAAAGGATAATA
Source organism: Sipunculus nudus (assembly GCA_026874595.1). Classification (NCBI taxonomy): domain Eukaryota; kingdom Metazoa; phylum Annelida; class Sipuncula; order Golfingiida; family Sipunculidae; genus Sipunculus; species Sipunculus nudus. Next base: position 39,373,890 of record CM049320.1, on the reverse strand, counting down.
AATGGCGCCACCAGTTTCTGGTACATGACAACACTATCCAAAATCTTTGGTCAAGTTGATTTTTGGATCAATCCATGCAAGATTTCATGAGATATTTAAGAATTTGTGTGATTTTCCCCCAAAATGGACCTATTCAAGGTCAAGGTCACTCTCCTAGTAAAGGTTATGACCCCATTTTATAAAGGCTTCGTTCTCTCACCCATATCTATGTACATGTCACGTTTGGTAAAGATCTGTGAATTATTTTTTTAGTTATTATGTCCAAATGAAATTTCGGCGGCTGCGACGCAACTGTGCCTAAACCATAGTATCTCCAGACTCTGTCTGGTGATACAATCATGTGGCTGCCCTGTAAATTGACCTTTGACCTCTGGCCCTTCTAATGTTATAAATATGTCAACATCTCACTATCAGGTGAATTGTGGGTGAAATGCGAATGCACACTTGATCACTGAATGTGACACATGGGTGTATTTCATATGATCCCAGCAATACTAATTTCTCAGCACAAAACATATATATTCAAAGTCTTACAATTTACAAGAATAATCAATCTCATTACGCTATGGTTATACACTTCAGTCTTCCCAGAACTCTTTCACTTTTAACCACAGCTTTGTATAGCAAGTTTTTCAGGGTTTCACCACCAGTCCAGGTAGCTGGCCTAAAATTGTAATCAAACCATTGAGAGCAAGGTTTGGCAGATTGAAAACTTGGAGTTGGATATGCAATTTGATGCCCCACCCTACTGGTCTGATTACCATTCTTGGCCCTGTGCAAGGACAGGTGTTGAAACCCCAGAAAACTTAGTGGATAAAGCCACATAAGCGAATGAGATCTTGAACTACTTCATAAGGAGCTTAAAGAATGCTAAGTTCAGCCATCTACAGTATAATCTCATTCATATGCTGCCCATTCATTTCCAAACTTGCCCACTGTAAAATTAAGTCAAGAGCCTGGAAGGTCTGTTTACTTTCTGTTGTTTTTTTTTTTAAACTTCATATGAGCCACCTAATCTGTTAAGCTATTTGTATACAGTAAAACCTAATATTGCCAAAGTCAAAGGAACCTTAGATAAAGCTATGACTCATCTGAGGTTTAACACAAGTAGGTTTTATATGATAACAATTAAACTTCAATGAAATGCGAAGCATAAAACTTTGACAAAACTAGGGTTATTTGATTTAAAATGAGTCTGACACTTTGACAGTTTGCTGTAAGTTATTTTCTCCTAATTACCCACCATTTTCCGAGCAACAAGACTATGACAATCCAGTTCAGTTCTACGTGACCAATGATTCATTAAAAATCCCATTATTATTCATCCTTAGTTAAGCTTTTACCACAACAAAACCCTCACTTGTCTGTCAACCCAACCTCTTGCCAATAAATCCTGATGTCCTGGTGTTGGGGGTATACTGTATCTACACTCCATTAGGTTTATTTTCATTGCATAAGTTAACTTTTTTACCATACAGTATAAAGTACCACCTACCTCCAGAGTTGAGGAACCTATTCTCGTTTGGTTGAACCTCTGGATATTTTTCCTGAAGGAGAAACTCACTATTATAAATCTTGGACTTTCTTTACAAATTGATTCTTAAACATGAAATATCCCAATTGAAGAAAATATATTATTATTATACAAAAAAACTGAATGTAATGGTAAGCAATGCCTTTGAAAACAAGTGACCCATGGGTCATGATGCTCAGTTGACAAGCATGAATTGTGACAACACAGCTTGACATTAATAACTATTATATACAGTATAATCTATGTTTGCGTGAGATTTGGTTTTACACTTCACCTTGGTGACACCGATGACTGCATCAACAAACAGAAAAACAATTAACCAAAATTTTCTATATGGCAATGTTAATTTTAGATTCCTCTTGCCACAGCAAGATCCACTAAATATAAAATCAGCTTTATCTTTGCCTTTTACCTATCTTTCCACATAATTTCATGAAAATTCTTAGAGAACTTATGAAGAGCAAAGTTTTGAACAAACCCCAATTAACACACACATAACCTCTGCCTATTTAATTCACCAAGGATATGTTTATTCGGCTGGGATCAATAAATAGGTCATCAGAGGTGTGTAGGTTGGTTGGGTGGTCGTTAGTGGAGGTACAACTAGATTTGACTAAGGTTATAAGTACTCACAGCAAGGCTTTCATCTGGCCAACAGAAATCTTCAGCTGAGAAGACAACTTTGCAATCAAACTTTTTAAACGCTTCCATGATGGTGTCAGCCCCATAAGAGAAGACTACATCATAGCTGAAAGCACAGAAAAGATGACAACCATATAATTACAATTCAAAAAAGCTTTATACAAGCAGCGGAACTGATCAAAGTTTTCAAAAGTAAAATACACGAGCAACAGGCATCCTTAGCAATGGAAAGGGCAGTGGACAAATTACTTACACTTAAGCTAGCATTCCATATATATGCATATCAGTGCATGTGAACTACATACGGTATGAATATGCAGCTAGGAAACAGACGCTTGTGATTCCATAAATATGTATGCGTATGTATGCAGAAGGAACAGAGAAGTTATCTGACAGAGAAATACCCTATGACAGACATCCAGTAGTGGAATTCCCCTGTCCAATACCATGCGCATGTGTTTTCAATTGCTGCAGTGAGTTTGAAATATGATGCTTACGCACACACAAACATTATGCATATCTACTGCATACACATGTATGGAATCACTCAAAGGGAATACTAAATGTCCCATTTCTGGCTGCATATACATATGTACTGCATACTTACTGCATACACAAATATGGAAAGCCACTTTATGCCTGATTTTGGCTAAATAGTGAAAGAATCAGATACTTTAAAAATTTAAACCGTCAAAGCCATTATTTACTGGATAGACAGTTTAACTTACTGAGATAAGATTAAGGTATCGCCTTTGTACCTTTGAGGTGTACAGTTTTATTTTTTTCAATAATATTTTATATGTAGCTACCAGTCTAATTGATGAATTTTTTTTTATATCTTTATCGATATTCTTACCTGTCCACAAACATGACAACCAAGCTTTTGTTGTCTTTGTATTCCTCCATGGCCTCTCGAATTAATCTGACCTTTTGACCTCCGCCAGCATACCTCGCAACATCACCCCCTTTCCACTCAACACCCATGCCTAACACCTAAAAGCGACAGCGTAAGCAAGTGATTAGGCAGAAAAAATAAGTCCTTGTGTCCAGTTATGGAACCATCCCAAGAAAAAACCAGCAACATACAAAATTTATATTACATTATATTATATTATATTATATTATGTTATAATATATTATATTATATTATATTATATTATATTATTTAGAAATTCATGCAGACTTTCTATAAATATATTTTCATTGATAATCTCCTTGATATGATGAATGCAAAGATTCCAAGTGATATTTAAGAAATCAAACGGAAAACTGTAAAATGCTCTTTTGATTGAGTTCACTGATGGTCAGTTTTTTTTGTTTTTTTAGGTAACTGCATCCATTTTAAATGCGGGCTTAACTAGGTTCTATGTCCATCTGCAGAATTCCATTCCTGTTTTTCGGATTTTGTGACAGGTATGAAACACAGGATTATCATGGTGTCAACCAGGCCCTGTATACCGCACCTGCAGATCCAGGCTGTGTTACACTGAGGAACAACCAAAAGGCAGTTTAGTGTATGTAACAATGAGGATTCCCTGAAAGGTGCACTTGTTTTAGAGTGAACCAGGACTGTGGGGTACAGTGTCCCCATAAAGCCTGAAGAGCACTCACCCTGGTTGGGGGCCGACTGTGAAAAATTTCACCACTCCTCACCTGAGATTTGAACTCACAACCTCCCAGCTATGAGCCCCCTGCTCTACTCCTTGACCGCAAAAGCCAGTGTACTGAGGGTAAGTTATTAAGAAATGCTACATGGACATTCAGCTACCTGTACATGGACATTCAGCTACCTGTACATGGACATTCAGCTTCAGCTACAGGCAATATTTTGCTCAAGCATAACCATGTCAAATTTTGAGTAAGAGTAAATTTGATTTAATTTGTAATATACTGTGGATGCCTCTTTATTTATAAGGGATTAAATTGTGTGTTATTTGCAAATTGAAAATACATGTAATTGTGAAAATGAAAACCTCCGGAATGAGATGTCCCATCAAATAAGATGAACAAGTTAGAATGATTCAATTACTGTTAAATCCCAGGGATATAACGATTGTGACACAGGTAATAATAAAATAACTGTAACAGAAATGAGTGTGGAATTTGGGATTTTTTCTTATTTTATAATAAATGCAAAAATTGCTATCTTAGATGTTGTACATTCTACTGCAGTTGCAAAAATGAAACCCTCCAGAACCTTCAAAATGAAGAAATCACAAAATTCCAGCCTTGTAAATATAAAGCAAACCACAATAAATGAGAGCTTAATCATTATATAATTTTTTCCCCATATCAAACATGAATAATAATGAACAATTGTACGGTATAGAAATTTGTTAAAAACTAGAATATGGGTAGTCAACAAGCGACTACATGTATCTGCGAAAATCAGAGTAGGACCAGTTAAGTGAGGCATGGATTGAGTGGCAAGGGGAAATAGAGTTACATGTGTTACATATTTGAATGGATGTCTGCCACGTAAACATGATTGTAGGTGGGCCACCTGTTATTTGAAAAGGAAACTATCCAAGATGTATACACATGCAAAATTTCAGGTTGAAAAGTCAAACCACTGCAGAGATATGAGTGATTTTATCCAACAGCAGACAAACAGACGGACGCTGTGCAAAAATATCTGCAGGTGGCACCACCATTTTTGTGTATGTTATAAAGCTATCCAAGGGCTACATTTGTGTAAAATTTTTTTCCTAATTGGTCGAACGAGTCCAGAGATATAAGCATAGATGTCTACAGCGTGAACATGAATGTAATCTAGGTGGGATGTATAAGCATGCCAAATTTAAGATAATTTGGTCAAACCACTGCAGAGATATGAGTGATTTTACCCCAAGGCAGACAAACAGATGGATGCTGTGCAAAAATGGCTGCAGGTGGCGCCACCATTTTTGTGTATGTTATAAAGCTGTGCAAGGGCTACATTTGTGTAATTTTTTTTTCCTGATTGGTTGAACAGTTCCTGAGATATTAGCTTGGATGTCTGCAGTGTGAACGTGAATGTAGGTGGTGCCACCTGTCATAAAATCAAGAAAGCTATCTAGGATGTATACGTATGCCGAATTTCAGGTGAATTAGTCAAACCACTGCAGAGATATGAGTGATTTTAACCCAAGGCAGATGAACAGATGGACACTGTGCAAAAATGGCTGCAGATGGCACCACCATTTTTTGTGTATGTTATAAAGCTATCCAAGGGCTACATTTGAACAAAAGATTTTTTCCTGATCAGTCAAACGGTTCCCAAGATATGTGGGTTTATGTGTGGAATTAGACGCACAAATGGACGCTGGGCAAAGAGGAAAGGTCAGAGGTCAAGGCCAATTGGTAAGGCACCAGTTCACATGTGACCCGATGATTGGTTTAAGTCTCGGAAAAATCCGTCCAGTAGTCTCAGAGGAGTTCTCCGGAAACGAAGGTGGTGGCGGCTGCGGAACCCGTTAAAAAACATAGTATCCGCAAAACTTCGTTTTGGCGGATACAAAAATTATATGGGCCCCATCTTCAGCATTTCTTAGCATTTAGATTTTGTAATTAAGTGATCTTAACTTTTGCTCTGTGTGGCTTTAGGCAGGTGACCAATTAACAAACTGTGATGTCCAAAACTGATGGTTGGATTCATCTTCAGGTAATTTTCTTTTGAGGTTCAGGGAATTTCCTGGACATTTAATATTGAGCTCTGAACATTTCTTATGAAAGGAAAAAGGTCAAACAGGGGAGAACATAACCTAATGGAATTGAAAAGGAAGCTGAAACATCTTTGGCAGTTAGCATGTTTAAAATGGTTAATAAAAAACCACTTAAAGTAGAGTTTAGATAACATCCAATAGATTGGTCTCCTATCAAGCTGAAAGCATTTATGATAGTAATACTTCTTTTTCTGCTTATTATCATTGTTCCCTTAACCAATCTTGAGAATTTTTCAGCCTTTTATAAAGTTGTTATTTATTAATTCATTTATTTAATAATTAATGCCAAAAAATAGAAACTCTTCTTCCTCATTCATAAATATTCATGTCTTACCTTGACCTTGAGGTCATATCTTTTTATTGACCTCATGAACCTCAGGTAACCATCGTTTGCTTCTGTTGCCACAGTGATCACCAACAGCTCTGTAAAGACACCAAAAAATACATAAAACTGGGGATCATAATGTTTAATTTTTTATCGGCTACCTATTTTATTGCTCTTTTATTTAAACACTTCATCTTTTTATTTCTTTTTAAGCTCAGAACTACCTTATACTGGTAAATACATAGAGTGTTACTATTTAATTACTTGGCCTAATTTGCAAGATCAATATTTTTTTTTGTGATTTAGAATCATTTGTTAACCTGTTATTAAATATCTTGTCTTAATTAATACATGACAAAATTATTATCTAATCAGAATTGATACTGGACAACAATCAATTTATAACTTTTATCATATGAATAATTAAGTGAATAACTGCACAAATGATACAGCATTTGTATTCTACAGGCACCTTTCAATACAAGGAGGAATACAACTCATTTTCCAGCCATCCCCCCAAAGGAAACAGACCACTTTACTCCATGCTGTCACCCTTGGAAGGTCACAGCTTCTCTCCCAGCAGACAGCACCATGCTGTCTGACACGTGCAGTCACCACTGTCATTTCCTCAGTCAATTACATACAACTTGTTGGTTCTTAGTCATTTGAATAGGAAACACATGTTAAAGGTACTATTTATTAATTAAATTGAATTAAATTAATTTTGAATGAACAAAAGTATATTTGATGTTCTGCAAGGAGAACATATACTGTTCTGGTCCCAAGAAACAATTCTGAACTGGTAAAAAATACTAACAGATATATCATCTGCTTTATATCATACTTTCAGGAAGTGATAAAGTGAAAGATTACAACCATAGAACACACACAGCATACATTTCTTTGTAGAATACAATGAGTTACTGTAATAGACTGGTACCCTGGTCAGTTTTCCTTACTTTAGTCATTCATAAAGACAAATACATGTACATACAAAATGAAATTTTCTAACTCTTTCATCCATAGGATCCAATCAAATAGTCTGGTACCTCTGCTCATCTAAATTAACCTTATATTACTTATATGAGAACAACAATCTATCACAAATTTGTTCACTGGATAGTCCCTACATTTACCTGAAAACTGAGTTTGTAGGTTTGTCTTGAAATCCAAATACCTTGCATATAAGATTAAAATTTAATGTAATTCTGGAAATAATGGACCACTATCAAATGATAGTATAAGGTTTTAAGAAGTTTTCAAATTCATCTGAGAATTAAGAATATGCATAACAAATTTAATAGAGCAAAATATGCAATACTTCAAAAGTTAATGCGTTCAATAAAATCTCCCCGCAGGACAAAAAAATCTACAGAGAACACAAGACTAATTTAGCTCATTATAGAATTTGACTGTTACAGTTAGAAAATAAATACACTGGAAACATTTTTCAATGGAATAAAATAACTGGCAGCAAGTCAGACAAAAACTTTGATCCTCATTCTTTGAAAAGATTTTTTTTAATGTGTGCAAGGCGTCATGCTAAACATCGAATTTCAAACATCAAAAATTAATCAAATGAGACAAGTAAAAAGCCTTGCATTCTAACTGTACCCAATGTGGCTGATCAATAATTTTTATTATTAACCAAACAAGATAATATGCATATAAAGTTAATACTTTCATCTTTCAACAAAATCCTGTTGGTGCACAATGTAGGTGCCTGGGCTTTAGTGTGTAGCGTCACCACAAGGAGCTACGTGGAGTGCTGGTAATTTATGAGCTTCACGATCCTACAGCCACTGTTTTTCTGTCAAGCATCTCCCAAAAAGTAGAACAAATAACCCGTTAAATAAATCCTGTGTCAAGTGCAACTGACAGCCTACTGATTGCAGCCCCACCTACAGGCCAAACTTGACATTAAAAGGGATGAAAAACTAGAGGCCAAACAGGTGTTCTTCTTTGATGGTGAAACTTGGTCCACAAATACATCTGAACTCCTACCTCTCCTACCTCTCCTACCAAACCAACTTTTACAATTTTTCAACTCCTTAATTGTAGGAACTAGCTGACCAGTTAAGTAAATCTATTCCATTACATTTAATATTCAAATATACTGATTTCTTGGTTTTACCAATATTTCTATTTGATATTTAATCAAATATAAATTTATATCACTTCTGCCTTGATTAAATTTATTGCATTCCCAAATCTGTGCATATTACGTCAAAGTAAGGATTCCTTGTGTGAGTGAATAAACAGCAGCAACATATAGCAGTCTAACCATAAGTGAACCATAAAAATACCTAAATGGTTCATGGTTATTATTATTCAGGCTCACAGCATCAGATAAAATACTGTCTTACAAGTTACATACTGTACAATCAATGTACCAAGACCAGCACTTAGTGGTTATGGCTTGCATGCTTGAATCATTCCCTGCCGAGTGCTGATTTGTTCTTTTCTACTGTCAGAATGATGAAGCTTGTTGTAGTTTCAATATTCACCCTTTCATTATATTCAGCGACATTGCCTGAAATTACTGAATTGGTCCACAAACCATAAATCAACTGTAACTGGTTCTGATTAAGATGGCTCCTTTTCAATCCCCTTGATTTCTTTGCCATTCATTGACCCATTTTTTTTCTTTTTTGTTTTCTTAAATGTACTTCATATACAGTGGAGTTCAGCAATCAGTTTCACTTTGTGCTGGGTACTTCTATTACTTTCGTTTTTTAAAGTGATTTTTTCAGGTTGATTTAGTCAAACACTTCATCAAAGTCAATGAAACACAGGTGGATGTTAATCTTTCACAGCTGACATTCATAGGGTTTATTCCATTTTAGTTTACAGAGTTCCTAGCTCCAACCTACAGGGTCCTTCTTTCTGTTTGTAACTTTTTTTGTTAAAGCTGGCAGCATCTGGAAACCTTGAAGGCTAGTTGGTTCTGGTTTTCAAAAATGCAACAACCTAATATTTTTTTTAGATTTAGATTAAGGATAGTTTTCCCTCAAACCCAATGATGTCTGCATCAACAGACTCTGCGGGAGTAATTTGTTTGTTCCAGCAGACAGTGCAGACACCTTCAAGGATTGAATGTATGTTTAAACCCAAGCACACAGTGAAACACTTAAAGGCTGAGTCCGCAGAATTCTGATAGCACTATTTCAATTTATTAGATGGCATTGATTATTTAAGGTATGGCAGTATATGAATTTTAGTATTTATGGTATATATATATATTTAAATAGTATGGTAGCATATATGAATTTTGCATGGGCATGAAATAATAATTAAAACTCGAAATCTGCATTCCAATGAATGCAAGGCTCCATCAATCACTTATTCAGCCCATATTCCCAGGTTCATTTATGCATAAATGACTGTACATTTGTGAATATTCCTTGATGACATTCCTGGATCATGTGCCTGATCCACACCAAAATCTTATAGATTCTTCTTCACTGGCCCATTCCCAAAATGGTCTGAAAATTTCATGAGATTGCTTTCATAATTTCAGAAGTTATGTTGTGAACAAACAAACACACACAAACAGGAATATATCCATACCCTCCTGGTTGAGGCAAATATGAGGATCAGAGAGAGTTTTGGCCAGCTGATAAGTTATGTTTGAGATGTGTTTGCCCTAATAGCTAACTGTATAACAGCAGCATATCTTCACACTGCCAGCTTACAATGACACCTTAACCACTTCTGTTACATCATAACAAGCACCAGTTTGATGCAGACCAGCATGTCTGTCAGCCTCATTATTATATAAGCATCTTAACACCAGATACCCATCAGCTGTCTCCAAAAACACCTACAGCAGCAGGAGAATGCACTACAGGGGGAGAAATGTCACATTTACTACAGGTTCCCTGTAAATATAAGGAAGATAGAGAAAATTATATTTAAATGACTGCAGTGATGAGGTCCTAGTCCTAGTCCATGACTGATGGACTTACTGAGCTGGGATGCGTATCCCTGCCAAACGTGATACTGAGCACAAAATGTTTGATTTACAACCATTGGGACTATTTATCATTATTTGATCACCAAACACACTTTAATACAGGCCAGTATTAGTAAATGTTAATATTTGATTTTTGGCCAATGTTTGGTGATTAATCATGAATAAAATAAGAGCTTGGTATCAGTATGTTAATACTGAATAATCATCAGCCCTCTTGTGTCAGTAGATACATCAATACAGTATGACAGCCTTAAGTAAGTCACTTGTGACTCTACCAGTTAGTGCCTTTAAAATGGGGGGGGGGGATGGTCTATCATGGTTTTCAATATGATGAAATTCTGTAGAATCGGGGACACTCAAGTCAAAGTTTTGGTGGATTACATGAGAAATTAGAGCATCCTAATGAATGGTGATCTGTGTCGAACCTAGTAGGATTGTCTCAAATTTTTATTTTTTATTTAACATCATTTTTGTATCATTATATGAATAGGTCTGGTGTCATTTTATGATTAGATGTGATTAAGGGGATTCTCAAGGTCAGTTGTCAAAGTACAGTTAACTCAACTGGTTTTTGAGATAGTCGGCAACGGTCAGTGACTAACTACATCAGCCAAACCTGATCCTCTTGGGAGGAGGAGAAAAAGTGAAGGGCTCAAGCTGATCATGTATAGCCCTGTAAGGACCCGCACCGACTCCCTAACTAACAATGAAATAGGATAAAAAGGTTTGTTTCTAAAATGCTCATGGGAGGTACAATTTTGCATAAACACTGAACCCAAATGTCACAGATCACGTGCTGAAATTGTGGGTTTACTGCTGGTTTGATTAATATGTGGGCAAAAAAAATGCCTCTTTGATATGTCCATTTATCCATATCCTGCCCCCCATCCCAAAAAAAAATAAAATTTATTGAGTCTTCCCTAGCCCATTTAACACCCCTCCACAATCCTGAAATCCTGTTAAAAACAAAGATGAAAACATAACCTCCTTGGCAGATGGAACGACAATAAAAATCACACCTGTATGAAATCTCAGTTCTTAACCACTAAAACCTGATGGAAATGTGAGGAAATGCGCACAAATAATGATATACCATTGACGCTGTTCCAACACCCCTGTCCACCTAATTTGTTGTGATATTACTTTCAAATTTATTTTGTTAGCAACCACAATGCACCTGATAGCATGACAGGGAGGGCAATGTGGTGATTTATGATAACTTAAGTAAATATGAAATAAATATGGTATATTTTTTTTTTACGCTGGCACGATGTTGACCTGAGCAGTAAAACGGATGTTTATCCAATGTAATGTAGGAGGAAACCTGTGTGACATACAAATAGCATGGGGACATCATCTCCATGAATCATCAAATGTATGTAGTTTAAGAACTCAGCTTATTCCATCAATGATATGTCACAATACCATATATGTGTTCAATTATTATTACCTCCACTGAGGGGGGGGGGTACTTTTTGATGGTGCTAGCTTGCTTGTGACTTTGTCTGTTAGCTACATAACTCAAAAAGTTATAAAAAGATTTTTATGAAATTTTCAGGATAGCTCAGAAATGATACAAAGAGGCAGGATTATTTTTTTAAGAAAACGCTGCATTTCTGACAATCTCATATTGGGGTAATGAGCTTTTTTGGCATAGGTCTGCGCTTTGTAGGAACTTTTCTAGTTTTATTTTGAAGAATACGGTCAGTTGACAAGTGACTACATATATTCGCCCAATCAAAGAGGCATAGGTAAAGTAAGCCATTGAATGTTCCTGACATGTCATCTGTGATGCAAATTTAATCACCTCTGAGATATAATCAATTTTTACCCAAAGCAAATGATGCAACATAAAAATGACTGGCACTACCAGTTTTTAGTACAAGATGGAGGTATCTAAAATGTATGGACATGCACAATTTCAGGATAATAAAATAAAATCACTCCTGAGAAAAAAGCATCACATAATTCTTAAAAAATGGGAAGGTAGGTGGCACCACCTGTCTTGTCTATGAGAAAGATGGATGGACATGCCAAATTTCTGACCAATACATTGAACCCCTACTGAGATATGAGCACTCTTCACCCAAAGCAAATGTATGGATGGACACTACGTGAAGACAATTGCAGATGGCACATAAAGATTTGATTACAAGATATCCAAGAACTATGGACATGCACAATTTCAGCCCAATACACTGAACAAACCAATAAGACAAACAGATGGTTAAAGCATAGAATTTTTTCTTAAGTTAGATAATCACCACATTTGTCTGATTTGCCTCTAAGCTAAACTAGATGAATACTGACAGGTCAGGAAGGGCCCTGCAAAAGGCCCATCGACTTCTAGTGTTGACAGTGATGCTTGGAAGAATATATTAAAATACCTGATTACATGCAGAGACAGAGGAAACTAACCCAAACTAGTATTTAAACATTAAAGCAAGATGAAAAGACTGGCAAGAAAAGTTTGGCCTAAAGAGCATTAACAACTTTTTAGAATTGAGTCCTGAGACCTTGACCTCTGACCTCATGACCCAAAAATCAATAGGGTTCTTGCTCTTTTTGCGGGCCATATATATATTAAGTTTGAAATCCATATGTGAATCCAAACTGGAGTAATGAAAGGTTTTGGAAATCCATGCATGGACAGATGACTCCTGTGACCTTGACCTTTGACCTTGTGATCCCAATAGGGAAAGGGATATGTGCCTATTGGCAGGTGAGCTGTATGTGTAAGATATGGAACCTCTGTTATGAAAGTTTTTGCTTAAAATGCATCCATAATCTTTTTAAAGATGTGGGGACACAGGGATTATTCTAGGCCCTTTTTAGGGCCGAATTTCTGCCCCTTCCCCCTTGCAAAATTTTTGTTATTTGTACAAAATTCCCCTCTCCAACAACAAAAGGTCCCCCTTACCTATTAAATTACGTTAAAAAAATCCCCAATCAGTAAGTAAAGGCCCCAAGTTATAATACCTAGAATAACCCCTGGGACAGTGACCTTGAACTTGACCTCATGACTCCAAAATCTATAGGGTTGTTGCTTTAGTGGTGGGCCATTTATATATTAAGTTTGAAATCCATACGTGAATCCCAACTGAGTTATCATCTGAAAATAAATTTGTGGACAGATGGCTCCTGTGACCTTGACTTTTGAATTTGTGACCCCAAGACTGATAGAGATGTTTCCCTGTTGGCAGGTGTCCTTTATGTGTAGGATGGAAAGACTCACATGGAAAGAATGGCTTAAAATTCATCCACAAAGTTTTTTGAAATATGGGTCTTTAGACCTTGACCTTTGACCTCATGACCCTAAAATCAATAGGCTTCTTGCATCTAGGAGGGGCAATTTATATATTAAGTTTGAAATCCATATGTGAATCGAAACTGGAAATGAATTTGTGGACAGACAGAGGGACAGCTAGACAGACAGACCAACAGACGGACAGGGTGATTACTAAAGGGCACCCTCTTCTATTGAAGCGGGGCCCTATTTAAGGTAAGCTTAAGTGCACTGTACAAAACAAAAACACAGAAAAACAAGTGGACAGAAGTAACAGAATTCAATCAGATTGAGTGACATTCAATAATTCTGCCCTGATTCAAGAGCACCCTCCCCAGTAGCTCAGAAACCTACAAGTGTTTTGATACAGTTCTTCATGTAACAAAATAAGCGGGCAAAGTGTCACTGAGTGTTTATTCGTCCATTACCTGTCCATTCACCACATCAGCCCAGTACAGGCCAGGAGAATTATGTATTTCTTTCATGATTTCCTTTACGCTATTTTTGGCTCAGTGTGGTTTCAGGCCAGACACATTCCGCCAGACTGCAGATCATGTTTCTGTCAATGAAGTGACTCGGGTTTCCGAGCACACACCAGCAGTCACCCCGTCTCTCTCAAAGCATGTGCATTATGTCAAAGATTGCCATAATAAAGATTGGAACTCTACTTCCATAAATAATACCTAAAAAAATGATTTCCTGTAATAACTTAAAGAGTTATGCACAGAAATTACCTTGAACTCCACCACTGAAGCCTAAGCACATGAATACACCTTATAATGTCTGAATGTGAAAAAAATTCTTTTTCATTCAAATATTATAAATTTGAAAAACTTTTTGAAAAGTTATATATTTTTCTATTACTGATTTCACAGTTAACACCTTTGTTTGTCAGGGATGAATAATATTGTATAATTTATTACACTTATGTTATCATTATGATAACAATAGTATCACTGTCATATTCTGAATACAGAATAATTAATTTTTAAAATCACAAAATCAATGAAGCATGACCACAAATGGATGAGGACTCATTGAGGTGATCCATAGGTAGGCTGTAATTTAATGATCCATCTTCTATATATAATTTATTTTTACTCTACTAACTGATAATTTGAATTAATTAGTTATTTAGGGGTATGAATTTAATCTCAACTGAAATAAATGCCTACATGATTGCTAATAATATCAGTAATATTATTAATATATTATGTCATCATTCTATGGCCTATATACATGTGTTGGTAGTAACCTTGGGTATGAAGTTATTATTACACAATAGTTGTGTTCAATTAATCAATTATATCAATAAATTGTTGGTCTTTTCTTTCAAAATTTATTAAATCAATATAAAATTTATAAATAACCCAACTCAATATTCAATGCTGAGACAATTTTTTGTGGTTTTTTTTACATTTTCTGTGCAATTTTGCCCTAGACAAAAAGTGTTAAAAAAACATTGCCATAATGTTATATATAAAGTTATGCTTCAAAAGAGCCCTTGGATAATTGTGCATGACACATATGTGGGGGCCACAATAGCTGAACCCAGTTTAGGCATTTTTTGGACATCAGGATTTAGGACACAAGAGCTTATAACTAGAGACCTCTGCAGATTTTACTCAACTGAATGCTCATTTATTTCATAAATTATGCAAACCATGATAAAATCTTCATTAAGTTCAAAAGTTTTGAATCATCACTTTTACAAAATTCAAACAAAAGCTCCCAGTCATCAGGAGATCATTAAAAAAATCTAAATAATGCTAAAAAAATAACCCTTTCCTATTTCCTGTGGCAGGTTTTCAAGAATGATGATACAAGATAAATGCTTTTTACTTTAGTTGGCCTAAATGAGCATGTCCTCTTATCTTTGTATTTTATACTGGAAAAAAAAGTCAGCACTGAAAAAAAATTAATTAGAGAGTAGTGTTTTTAATGTATGGTAATATTTCTAGCATGTGGGGAAGCTTTTGAAAGTAACTAGCTTGTCCACAGTTAGCAAGTTCTTCAACACAATTTCAACAGTTCCTTTAAATATAAATGTATGATAAGACAGAAATAAACAAATTTATGAATAAATTTGTGATTTTTTAAACACTGAAGCACTGAACTGAATACTATACCACCCTAACCCTGTTTATGTTCCTGATCCAAGGACAAAGGAGGACATCACCATGGCAACCACACTCCATGACCTATAAGCACTAAGTTCTATATGTTTTTAGGATAAGTGTAGTCTGGGCCTGGCAATACATGTCTGTAATCACTAAGCTGTGCAGGGATTAACACTGTTGTCAAGGAGGTGTTAGTGGCTGATATAGTGTTAAGGGAAATGTCTGAACAGTAAGGTGCCAGGGTTTATACATAACTTCAAACAAGATAATTCCAAAACTGTGAAGTATTCCTGGAGCCCATCAACAATACATAAAACAAGTGTACAGACCTCTTTTTTCATTTATTAATACAATTTGACACTCTGAAATTAAATTAATATTTTGCCTGAATTTGAGAAAAAAGCTGGCACACAGATTCTGTTAACTACCTGCATTCAGAAATTTTTAAGATGTCCACAAATAATAGTAATTCTCAAATATATTCATCATATTCTGCAAATTAAAGAAATTATTCCAATGACACAGCATCAAACAAAATATGCATAACTTATGCAAATAATTAGAAGAAAAAAATGTTGTTTGCTGGTCTCAATGTAAAATTCATAAATTAATTACCCCTAAAATGCATGTATGTCAAGTCATAATTTCTTGATAATATTTTTTAAATGAATGTCAAATCATAATTTCTTGATAATACTTATGTTCTTTTTTTGTAACTCAATATAGTTTTAGGTTTAACCAACACACTTGATAACATAACAATCTCTGATCAGAAACTGACTACAGACATTTTACAAGCTTGCATGTACATGTTCACATCTGCAGCAGCTGACTCCATCACCACTCAGCTGTCTTGGTAACAGGATACACTTGAAGAATTTTCTGGACTGTTCAATATGCCAGTTGTTGAAAAGCCCTTTCTTGGGTGTGATTTATTATTACGTTTTTAACTCCTTCGTAACTTTGAGGAATCTCATATTATGAGTAAGATAAATACATTTCTGTTTTTTTTTGTCTTCTCCATATATTATCAAAACAAAGAGGGGAATAAATATATATTTTAATAGAACAGAGTGCAGTGTCTCTCTCTTTCTCTCTCTCTCTCTCTCTCTCTCTCTCTCTCTCTCTCTCTCTTTCTCTCTCTCTTTCTCCATTTCCTTTCTCTTTTTCTCTCACTATCTCTTTCTCTCTGACACACATTCACTCTTTCACACAGTCTCTCTATCTCTCTCTTTCTTTCAGTCCCTCTATTTCTCTCTCTCATTCTTTCTCTATCTTCTCTTTCTCATGTCTCTCTCTCTCTCTCTCAGCCTTTCTCTCTCTCTCTCTTTCTTTCAGCCTCTCTTGTTTCTCTCTATTTCTCTCTCTCCATCTTTCTCTCGCTCTCTCTCCCACTCCCTGCACACATTCTCTCATTCTCTCTTTCTTTTTCATTAACTTTCCCTCTCTTACCCTCTCTCTCTCTCCCTTCTCTGCACACTTTCTCTCAGTCTCTCTTTCTTTTTTATTAACTTCCTCTCTCTCTCTCTCTCTCTCTCTCTCTCTCTTTAAGCCCCCCCCCCCCCCTCTCTTACACAATCATCCATACAAAAGTTCTGTGAATTGCCAAGATGTCTTTTATTCAATTTGATTAAAGATTATACATTTGGTTCAAATATTATTATATATTACTGTATTAGTACTAGAGTAAAAATTTCAAAATGAAGGATATAAGGTGACTTTCTTTGTTAAATTAATGACTATTGCATGTATATCTAATTCCAACACTGATTAATTGCTACCTTCAATGCAATGCATTAAATAACTGAAACATTGCAACAGTCCTACTAAATCTCATATATAATCATAAGATACTTATAAGCCTATGTCAACCAACGAAATCATCTCTCTCTCTCTCTCTCTCTCTCTCTCTCTCTCTCTCTCAACAAACAAACAACTAAATCATCCTCGCACACCCGTTAGTTTTGACCAGCCAGTATGGCAGTAATGTTTCACTTCCACAGCTTTCCCGTAGTTTCACCAGGGCTAGCCTGACCAGTGCTGTGGCAGAGCTACTGAAGGCGACACGTCGTCAGCCAAGCAGTGCTGCAGCAGCAGCGGTCCGAGCATCCATCTCTTCCTTTGCTCGACCACCTCACACATAAAGTCACAAACACTTAAGTAATAATAAACCTACCTTTTTCAGGCTCATTACTGGCGCCGACATATACAGTGATCGCCAAACATAAAATCGATAATACAGCCTTCATTTTCCTGCTGCAGCAGTGATTTGCGACCACCTCCCCTGCCCGTAATGTTTTGATCCACGTAAGATGCGCCAGGCTATTCCACTTCCGGTGTGCGGAAATCTTGGGGAGACGCTTGGGTTAACGTGGGCGTTGAACGTGCATTCTCTCACGCTCACATGAACGTTTAAAATTGCACGAGATGCAATGCACTTCTCTTATTTCTTTCGGGTAAACCTTATAGAAGCTATATGAAACGCGTGACATATTGACAAAATATGGCCTTCTCTTGAATTTCTATCCTTTCGAATTATACAAATAAACCTGCATTAACGGAAAATTTAATCATACAAAAACCAAGAAGTACGTATATATATATATATATATATATATATATATATATATATATATATATATATATATATATATATAAATTATGAGCACGTTATTGTAATAGATGCGAGGATATGGCTTCAAAAAGAAGAGGATAAAGCATGAGAATTTAAAAGGGATTATTATATTTTTGAACAAACGGCCTTTTTTTATACTAAAGCGCTCATTCTTGGTATTCAGTTCATTTTAATGAGAACGGTAGTAAATATAGTTGTATGCTAAATATTTAAATTTATAAGCATAAGCGGATCCAGGGGGTCCGAACTCCCCCCCCCCCTCATCCGAAGCAACCTTTTTTTAAGGGTTTCAGACAAAATTTTGCGGTCTGGACCCCCCCCCCCTTCCGGAACTTGGGACCTTTTTTAGGATTAATCCTCCTGCTTTGGAACCCCCCCCCCCCCCTTTCCTAAATCCTAGATCCGTCCCTGATAACAATTTTGCGTATTGCCTGAAATTAAAGTTGTTCTGTAAATTGTTCATGCATGTTAATATTTATTTGATTATTACATTATAAACCTCATATGTATGTTTGAAAATGTACATTCTTTGCCGCTCAGCATTTTTTTTTTCATTCTTCAAACCTAGGACGCCTTTGCCCTGAAGTTTTATTTAGCTTATAAGAAAGCTAGCTTATATTAAAGGGCATAAATATTATCAATTTGGCACGCATGATGATGTAAATTCAATATTTTGTCATTTTTTGTGTGTGGTATAGCATGTGCTTATAAAAGTGGGGCAAAGGTAAAAAGACTACATTCAAAATGCATATTTTATATTTTTATTTTTCAATTTTGCCCATACCATGTGAGGGGGGATCCCACTCCAAAAGTGACACCCATCCCCGTCGGGCGCTAACGCGCTCTAGAGCTCCCTTCAATTGCAGAATGCGCCCTCCGCCCCCCACCCACACACACACATGCACACACACACTTTGAAAAACGCTCAGAAGCCTATGTAAAAAGACCGCGTTCTCTGCCATTGAACCCATACAAGAATTTAAAGATCAACAACGATTATAAAAAAAAAATGACAAGCGCAGTTAACCCTCGACACATAATACACACAACTGTACTGGGTGCATTTGAAAAAATGAAAGGGAGATTCTTAATACAGTTTCAGACTCTATTTATGTAATTTTAGTAACTGTAAGTAACTGATCCGTGGACCAATTTTATCTGTTATAGTTTTATTTGTAATATCTTATATACATATATATATATATATATATATATATATATATATATATATATATAGAGAGAGAGAGAGAGAGAGAGAGAGAGAGAGAGATGGATATGGGTCTCGGTTCAACAAAACATCCTGGGTTGATCACATTAATCAAAATGACTTTATACAAATGTTAAATCTTTCAAATTGAAAACATTGTTCGATCATCCATATTATATCAACTGTTTAGGCCTAATGGGATGTTTGTCGGATCTGTTCCTAACCTTCCTCGAATCACATCAAAATCCGTTTTAATCATTTGAGTATAATGTTTATAACACACAAACAAAAAAATCTAAGAATATACCCACTTATACCTGGCGAAGGTAATTCTAATTCTATTTTTTTAAATGAAACCAAATTTAATCAGCTTTATTATACTTTTTGAAAAAAGGTCACAGAAATATACGTTGATAAGAAGTTTAAATTGATCGAAATGCCGGATATGAAGAGAGTATATATGGTAATGTGTTCATTATATCTGGATGGTCTCTGTCCCCAGTATATCTCATAAATGACTGGGAATTAATGTAAAATAATAGAAAAAATAAGAAGTGTCATTTGAAAGGCGTAAAAAGATCCATGACAGGTATTCGGTATTAAAAACACTCTTGGCAACCCAGTGGCCTCGTATACACCACCCAAGCTAAGAAACAGTTTCTATTAGAAGTTCGAGTATGTACTTTTCATTAGTTGGACACATTTTAGACTTTATATTTACAGTTTCTCAGAATAATAGTTCAAACAAGAAAAATATCTTTATTTAACAAATTTAATAGAGCTTTATAAGGAAAACAACAGAATGGCGTTTATCAAGCCGGCTGGGTAATTGTTATTGCTTTATGATAGGCCTACTTTCCCTAGTAATTAATTTACTCACCAGGTGACGCCGCTCTAGGTATCCACTCTATGGCAATTGAATGTGAAGAGATTAAGCGATGTTTTCATATGGAAACTATTTTTATATGAAACAATTTAAAAAAATTCAGTCATTGAAATCTACAACTTGGTATAATACTGAAAAGCTGGGCAAGTTGGTTTATTCATATATGCACTTTGCAAAGTAACATGTCTATATCATGGGCGGTTTGTTTAACTTTAATGTGCGTTGAACAGTCGTACAGAAGCTGAAACCGCAAATTTCTTAGCATAAGCATTAAACTATCATACAAATTGAAAGGGATTTAAAACACATAAGGACAAAATTAAAAAATCAATGTTCTCTTTCTCAGAATGTTTCAAATTTAAATTCATTTCTTTATGCGAACGTTTAAAATACTTTGTCTCAAAAATGTGTCACTATTTAATAAAAAATAACTATCATTTCATGATGTGTATTAAATGATTCAACATGAATAAGCCCGTAGATTTGACGTGATAGTTCTGCCTATATGCATGAAGTTCACATCTATATATATATATATATATATATATATATATATATATATATATATATATATATATATGGGAAGCGTGTCAATAGTATATCAAAACTGACTGACGAAAAAGAATGAAGAGTCGCACTGGACCAAGGATGAATGAAGAGAACATTTGCCAGTTTGCAGCTATGTAGTATAACCAGATGCGTGACAATTCTTAAAGTGATGCCTATGCAGAGGAAAACTTTTAATCCATTTTCATTGATTTCATTGAAGGAATCGAGCCTATATTTGCAACTGGCAAAGTTAACACCGAGAGCCCAGGGCAGTTAATAACAGCTCACTTGGTGTTAAATCAGTATAAATAGCAAAATCTTCGTAGAACTTTAATGTGTGGCCTAATTGGTATCCCTATAAATACTATATATATATATATATATATATATATATATATATATATATATATAGTGAATGTGGACCTCATTGTGTGAGCAGTATATACCTATAGCGATATACAAAGTTGGCGCTTTGTTGTTGTTTTATAAATATAATAGGTCGTCAAGAAGGTCAAATAATTGTTCAGTTGGTGACAACCTGATTTCAGCATGATTGGTGCCCAGCAATATCATAATAAGGGATATGAATAATAATGTTATATTAAAAACTAGAATACGGGTTGTCGACAAGCAACTACGTGTATCCGCCTAAATCAGAGTGGGACGGGTGAAGTGAGGCATAGATTGAGTGGCACGGGAAATAGAGTGAGATGTGTTGCATATTAGCTTGGATGTGTGCCACGTAAACATGATTATAGGTGGCGCTGCCGGTTACTTGAAAGAGAAAGCTATCCAAGATGTATACCTATGCAAAATTTTAGGCAGATAAGGCAAACCACTGCTGAGATATGAGTGATTTTTACCCTATGCAGATGTACAGATGGACACCATGCAAAAATGGTAGTTAGTTGGGCCACCAGTCTGTATGTGATAAAGAGCAATGTGAGATATACACACATGCAAAATTTCAGGCCGATACATCTCACCAGCCATGAGATACTAGCATGTATGTCTGCAGCGTAAACATAAATCTAGGTGGCGCCACATGCCATAGAATCTAGGAAGCTATCCAAGATGTATATACATCAATATTTTAGTCAGATAAGTCAAACCACTGCTGAGATATGGGTGATTTTTTTCCCATGGCAGACAAACAGATGGACGCTGTGCAAAACTGTTGCAGGTGGCACCGCCAGTTTTGCTAATAATAAAGAGCTATGCGAGATCCATACACATGCGCAATTTCAGGGAGATACGTCAAACAAGTCCTGAGACACTGGCATGGTTGTTTGCAGCGTGAACGTAAATTAAGGTGGCGCCACCTGTCATAAAATCACAAAAGCTATTCAGGATGTATACGCATGTAAAATTTCAGATGGATATGTCAAACCACTGCAGAGATATGAGTGATTTAAAAATCAAGTCAGACAAATAGATGGTCACTGTGCAAAAATGGATGCAGATGGCGCCACCATTTTTTGTTATTATAAAGCTATCCAAGAGCTACACTTGTGCAAATTTTCAGTCCGATCGATCAAACGAGTCTGATGATACGAGGGTTAATGTATGAAAACAGACGCACAGATGGACGCTGTGCAAGAGGAAAGGTCAGAGGTAACCCAAAATGAGGGCTCAGCTGGTTACATGTGACCCGATCATAATTCCGAGTTTAATAAAATTGCGTCCAGTGGTTACAGAAGAGTTCTCAGGAAACCTATGCGGTGCAGGCGGCGGCGGTGGACTGAAAACATAGTATACATGTATCCGCGAAACATTGTTTTGGCGGATACAAAAAGGATAAACTTTGTCACTTTCTATTTTCTATTTTCTTTTCATTCTTTTGCTATCCAGTTGTCCATATTTTTTCAACAATTTGATATTCGAAATCACATTGGGACTTTAAAGACACAATCTGCTCAAACAGTTGATGAAGTGTTTCCGTTTTCCCATCTGTGACAAAGGCGTGGGGTTCAAACTATTTTAGTTACAATGATGACCAGCAGATGTCAGCACCTACGCTAATTTTAGGCGATCCAACCCCGCTGTCAATTTCATATTTTACACAAACCAAGGGCCATTTTAATACGTGCCAAAAAATTGTTATTTTTAATTTCAATAGTCAGTACCATATCAACAGAACGGATAAATGTTGACCTGCCAGACCAAGAAAAGAGCATGTATAGAGTAAATTGGCAACTTTACAAATCTACTGTGTTGCAACAGAAATTTTATGGATAGATTTGGATTTCCCATTGTTGTAAATTTTCAAGCACGTAATCAATTATATACATCACAAATATATTAAAATATATAATTTGGTATCACATATATATACATATATATATATATATGTGTGTGTATCTTTAAACCTAAAATGTCTTGTTGTTCTTTATTTTTGTTCTTGGTATAAGAAGTTTCATTTTTTAACAGATTTTAATGTCTCTTTTATTTATTTATTTTTATTGCGAGGGGATGCCTTTTTTTCATACCTGAAAAGCTGATATATATCCCACTGAACTTCATGGGAGAGCGGTGTGTGCCAAAAATATTTGAAAGAGATAAAAAAAACATTTAAACAAAAGTTACTTTCCTTTGCATAATTCCGCAGAGATCTCAGTATATGTATATATACGTATCCCTTTAAATGCACTTGTCATTGATGCAAATTCGAACAAAGACGGATCCATAGGAGGGGAGGGGGGGGGGCACAGGGGGCACGTGCATGCCCCGTCTTTAGCATTCCATGATTTTCTGTGCTGCTTTACATATTTCGTACGTCCCTTTCATTAAAATAGTCTTGCATCTATCAATGTCATAAGAGATTTTATATCAAGTGTATCCCCTTTCAACCTATTTCCAGTAATCTTCCTGTTGCTGGAAACGTAGAGTTGCCTCTTGGTCAAGGACTGTCACACGCGACTCGCATCATTTTCATGCACTACGATGTTATTATATATACATATATACATGTCACAGTTTATATTACAGGATGTAATTGATAATTTTTAGTTTATTCCCTCGTTTGGGCCGACAGACCCCATTTTTATACGTCAAAACCGGTCTTATATGCCCCAGTCGTTACTGTGACAATTTCCATTATTAAGGATATGGCCAACTGCATGAACACATGGATGGCCTTGTTATATTTGTTCCTATTTATAGAGATGCTGAGTGAATTATGGGCTTAAATTTTGTCTTACTCTTGTGCCCTCCGTATTAAAAAATCCTTGATCTGCCACTGTCGAAAATGAAGAGAAAGAAACCTCACCGAAACATTTCTGGTTGTTGGGAGATTTTTATCTAGACATCATGTGATGCCGTCAGCTTCCTCGTCACGTGATCACGCTTTGAAGTCTGTATATAGAGCGTTGAAAAGAAAATAACATACAACACAAAAACTTAAAAAAGTGATGTATTCATCGTTAGTTCATTTTGTGAATATATATTTTTTAAACAGCTGAGTGGTAAAACGCTCGGCCTTCTCCGCTGGCGACCCGGGGTTCGATTCCCGGCGTGGTTATGAGAGTGGGTTGTAGTTGCTCGTCCAAGGCCGGTGGTTTTCTCCGGGTCCTCCGGTTTCCTCCACCCTTACCGACTATTGAGCGCTAACATCCGAGCCATGGAGAGTGCCTTGTATTAGTTGTTATAACTAGTTGTACAATCCATGTAAAATAAATAAAGTTTATAAATATGTTTTTATAATGTAATTTTATATATTTTAACGTTATTTTAAAATAGGACCTATTTAAAGTAACGTACACTTAGTGTTATTCACTGGCGTATAGTACTACTTTAAATGATAAACGATTCCATAATATAAATGTGTCGCAAAGAAAATGTATATATAAATATATATATATATATATATATATATATATATATATATATATATCATTAGGAAAAAAGAAACTTTAAAGTGGACTTATTGTGTCAATCTACCCAACATTTACAAATGTTCAACCATGCACTTATTATGTAAGGAGAGTTTCCTGGTGACAACGCTGTTTCTTACGAAAACTACTGTACATGGAAATTAACTTTACCATATACCGTTAATTAGGCCTATATATATGCGGTCTAAGTTTTTATCCTTGGAATAAATATATTACAGAAGTGTAATGAACCTTTGGGGGTTTTTTTTGGGGGGGGGGGGATTTCACAGTTTTTAGAAGACAGCAATATTTCATTTTAATTTTTAATGATGAATAAAAACCTTTTTTTTTTCTTATACATGTGCATGCATTTTTCTTGGATGCAAACTGGGCTAATTAAACCAGTTGGAAAAACAAAATTTCGTAATATGTAATCCAACAAGTGCAATTGGGCCAAATTTATCAAAACATTGTGAACAAAATATTTGTGAATCCTCTTAGAGATAACCATTAAGATACAGGCGGTCCAGAATCGATTTCCTGGGAGCTGATGTCAATCGGTGCGCAAAGTGCCGGTGTGTTTCATTAACTTCTACTTTTATCCATTGGCATCATCAGTAAATGCATTATGCTTAATGTCTATATCAAATGCATAGCCATTTCGGCTGTTTGTAAACACATGTCACCTAAAAATGTCTATATATCCCTGTAAACGTTAATTCTAATCAATATTGCGTGGTACCGGTGAGGCAGATCGATTCGAGACTGCTTTCCAGGAAGTACAGGTGCGCATGCGCCAAGACCTGCATAATGAGATCGGGGACTTCCATGTCAGAGCAGGGGCGCCGCACCCTTCGGAAGCTTGTCATATTTATGCATCAACAAGAGACCTGAAATTTGGATGTTTGAGAGCAATTTAGCCCCATTTATTATCATTGGATATATTTTCAGGTAAGTTGGTAATGTTTTGTTAGTGTATGTATGTGTAGATTTTGCTCTGAAGTGTTGTGTCCGCCGTGAAAAATTTTCACCGCATCGGTCGTGTGCAAATGACAGTCGCTGGGGCAGTTGTTGTGTATATTGGACGCCGGTTTGCACAAAGAACGACCCAAATACTCTTTCTAACCCTCCAAAAATTGCCTGGACCTCCCCAGTACCAAGTCTTCAGGTCAGTTTTTGATCTTAGTAGTGTAAATAAGCCTAAAACTGGATGCTTTTTCATGTTGCTTTGTGCCGTTCGGTCTTCCGCTATGGACATGTCATGGTGACTGGGATATATTATGTTGATTACTTTGGGTGAAAATTTGCCGCACAGGACAAGCTTTCTATGAGGCCGATATTGTAGAATATAAGAGGTTGCCTTCAGAATTGGTCCATGTTCAACCTTAATATTGAAGTAGGGCATCATGATTTAGTATCATCGCGGTTTTAGAAGCGCTGTATAACCCGTATAGTTGGTTCTGCTTATGCAAATCCACTGCAGTCACAGTGGAGCTCCGCCATATTACATCGACACGGGTGAGTTTGTTACAATGTTTCACAAGCCGTTGTACATTTCCGTATTACTGGCGCTGAAATCTACAAGCGCATGTTTATTTCACATTCCAATTTGTATATTTCATGTTGGTTTCGCTTCCATACTCGCGCAATTGCGCCTGGCTGTGTGTTCGGACCACACCCACTGTGTTTGACATTTGCAGTTGGATCCGATACCTTTGGTTCTAATTTGTACACGAAAATGTCCCATAAGATCAGTTAGTTCCATATCTGTGTCCAGTCCCATTGTACATTTTGTTAAAACCCGCAGTCATTTTGCTGTAATGGTGCATAAGTTTCCATAGGGTCTGATTAATTTTAGCCCTACATGTATGGGGGCTGCCATTTTGTCTGGACAGAGATTAGTGCTTAAACAGCCCTTGATGATGGCTGGCCTGGTCTGGAGCTTTCCTGAATATTTTACTTCATAAACGTAAACCATTTGATATAATTGAATTTGGGGGGCCATTATTTATATTTATAAGGAGAAAATATACTTGTTGGGCACGATTATTGCATTATTCTTGTCCTTGTGGAATTATTAACAGTCTGGTGATTCTTTTGCAATGGAAGAACTTCATGGTTTGAACATTTCTTTATGAATACAATATTCATAAAGCTTTCTTAGAAAGAAAATTGCATCAGTACTTTTTTATTTCTTGTTCAAAATATTATAAGAAACCTGAAAGGTACATGAAGGAATTTGTTGTTGGTTTCACCATGAGACCAGTTTCATTCTCTCTCTTATTCTGAATTATAAAGTTCTCCCTTCTAGGTTGAATCAGTTCATGTGTCTGCTGGTTTCTTTGTCACTGGTTATGCATGTCTCATGCTTCTCACTGATTTTATAAATGCAATTTAAAAAAAAACAAGCATTTTAGTTACCATGTAAAGAAAACATGGGGATCAGAAATGCCAGTACTGTTTTCTCTTCAAAATTTGTATTTTCTTAATGGTAAAATTAAGGTCAACTTGTTATCCCAAAATAAATTTTATGAACTACCCATATAATGTACAAGAGTGCTGGTTTATTCTGCTGTCAATTTTAGGGAGTTGGGGGGCTGCCAGTATATAAGGTCAAGGCCATATCAGACAGCAGCTGTGTTTGTCCTGTCATTTTGTGTTTCAGTTCAAAAAGACGCTTGGCTTGGTTCTGTTTGTATACAAATCAGATATGAACAAAGTTCAGTCTTTTACCTACTCAGCAAAACTGACCAATATTTGATAGTGCAGGATACACACAGCTGATTCAAAGTCTCAAGTTGCGTGACATTGGCTTTGAGCTTTTGGAAGTATTGACAGCTTAAGTGATTCCACGTGACAAAAAACTGTGTATATATATCAGATTATTCAAAATCTATATATGTGACAGCTGTTTCTGATAGAAATGTAAAAATGCTTTGTAAACATAAAAACAAGCCAGGCTGTCTCATAAATGCTGAAATATATTGATATATTGCTTTGCCCGATTGCCAAATGTCCTGTTTAGTGTCTTTTTATTACATTTATCATATGTACACCACTTAGGAGGTGAAAAAGAATTGACATACAGTGGATTAAATGTTGTATGTAAAATTTGTGGAAATACAGTAATAAAAATTTGAGAACATTTGTTAGAGTGAGACAGGCCTCACCTTGTGTAGTATTTTCTGCAGTTTCCTGGTCCTTTTTGCTAGGGATGATTTTTTTGTAGTAACAGGACTAACCTAGTGCAAATTTGAAAAAAAAACAAAGGAAATCATGGCCTATGAGTCTAAACACATTGTAATGAATCCGCAAAGGGTATGGTATGGTTTTAATGTGTTCAGAAATGTTCGTGTGATATAGCATGTTGTATAAAACTGGAGACAAAATGTATAATCACAACCTATGTGGTATATTAAATTCCCAGAAAATCAGAAGGGGGAGGGAGCTGCCTAAAGTAACAAATTAAATACAAATTATTTCATGGTCCAAACTTAAAACATGAATGTCTTTGAAAGAAGTATCAACCATTATTGTAGCCGCCTTGAATTTATTTAAAATTAAGGTTTTCCTTTGACCTGGATCTGTGCACATGACAAATCACAAATTGTAGGGGGAAATGCCAAATGGAGGCCTTTGGTTCATGAAATCCACAATTGAAATTTAATGATGAAACATAGAACCACTCTTGCCACATACAGTGTAAACCCATTTTTGCAGAAAAAAATAAGGTATAAAGCCAACTGCATTTGCATTTAAGAAAAGGTATTTGTTATTACCAAATTTTGTCTGTATGATTCAAATTCCCTTTCCTGTTAACACATACTGTTCTTATTCATTCGTGTTCGTTGTAGATAGAAAGTTCATAAAAGCATAAATTTTTAAAACGTTCACTCTACAGTGATGAAATATTTAATTTGTGAAAACTGGTATCACGAGCACCTTGGATATAATATAAGTGAATGCATCACATGCAGTGTGATAAAAGTTTGATAATATTTAGTTGCTTGAATTAATTTCAGTGGTTAACTTAAAACAGGAAGAAAATAAAACACAGCAAAATAATAATTTTGCTAACCATCTAAGATTTATTATGTTTTTTTGTGTGGGCAGCTGTAATTTCTAGCTTTGGATTTTGACCACGGAAAATTTAGAACAGCATATTTTTAACACAGTACAATACAGCAGAGTACAAGGAAAACTGACACACTGGCAAATGTACTTAACACATTTAATTACTGCCATTTCCACTAAGCAACAGGGACCGCCTTATGTGATATTCAAAAGCCGTCAACCTCTTGTTGTCACCTACCAGCAACATTTTGACTGAGATACATGTAGACTTCAAATAGTGATTTGACAATGTAAGATGTATCTCTCCAGTTGGTGCTATAAATAACTGTTGATGTTTGCTCCCAACAGTAGACTGTCTCCTAAATCCCCGAATCAATGTTTACAAGGACTTGAATGAACAATAACTATTTTTATCTCCCTCCAGCGAGGGGTATACGTCTTTTGTATGGCAGACCTGCTGGGTAGGTTCACAAACATACCAAGACTGAATCATGATCGTCATACAGAAGAGTCTGAAAAGATTTCATGCCTATGTAGGTTCATTCTGTTGTGGATTTCCAGTCTTTACTTCATATGTATTAATAAACCATAATGTTCAGGCTGCTTATAATACAATATAATTTAGTATAGAGGCATGAACTCAAGGAATAACACTATCTAATTGTATCCGCCAAAACAGAGTTTTGCGGATACTATGTTTTCAGCTGCACGCCGCCGCCGCCGCGTAGGTTTCCGGAGAACTCCTCCGTAACCGCTGGGCGGAATTTTACGAAACCCGGGATTATGTTCGGGTCACATGTGAACTGCTGCGCCCCGATTTTATTTTGACCTCTGACCTTTCCTCTGCGCTCTGCGTCCGTTTGTGCGTCTGTTTCCACACATAAACCCACATATCTCGGGAACCGTTTGACGGATCAGGAAAATTTTTTTGCACAAATGTAGCCCTTAGAGAGCTTTATAACATACACAAAAAATGGTGGCGCCACCTGCAACCATGTTTGCACAGTGTCCATCTGTTCGTCTGCCTTGGGTTAAAATCACTCATATCTCTGCAGTGACTTGACTAATTCGCCTGAAATTTGGCATGCGTATACATCCTGGATGGCTTTTCTGATTTTGTGACAGGTGGCGCCACCTACATTCACGTTTACGCTGCAGACATCCAAGCTCATATCTCGGGAACCGTTTGACCGATCAGGAAAATTTTTTTGCACAAATGTAGCCCTTGGAGAGCTTTATAACATACACAAAAAATGGTGGCGCCACCTGCAACCATGTTTGCACAGTGTCCATCTGTTTGTCTGCCTTGGGTTAAAATCACTCATATCTCTGCAGTGACTTGACTAATTCACCTGAAATTTGGCATGCGTATACATCCTGGATGGCTTTTCTGATTTTGTAACAGGTGGCGCCACCTACATTCACGTTTACGCTGCAGACATCCAAGCTCATATCTCGTGAACCGTTTGACCGATCGGGAAAATTTTTTTGCACAAATGTAGCCCTTGGAGAGCTTTATAACATACACAAAAAATGGTGGCGCCACCTGCAACCATGTTTGCACAGTGTCCATCTGTTCTTCTGCCTTGGGTTAAAATCACTCATATCTCTGCAGTGACTTGACTAATTCACCTGAAATTTGGCATGCGTATACATCCTGGATAGCTTTCCTGATTTTATGACAGGTGGCGCCACCTACATTCACGTTTACGCTGCAGACATCCAAGCTCATATCTCGGGAACCGTTTGACCGATCAGGAAAATTTTTTTGCACAAATGTAGCACTTGGAGAGCTTTATAACATACGCAAAACTGGTGGCGCCACCTGCAGCCATTTTTGCACAGCTCCTGTCTGTTTGTCTGCCATGGGATTAAATCACTCATATCTCGGCAGTGGTTTGACATATCTGGCTAAAATTTTGCAGGTTTATACATCCCCGACAGCTCTCTTGATTTTATGACAGGTGGAGCCACCTGCATTCTAGTATGCAGCAGACATCCAAGCTCATATCTTGGGAACCGTTTGACCGATTGGGCCAAAGTTTTGCATGTGTATAGTTCTCACATAGCCCTTTATCATACGCAAAACTGGTGCCGTCACCTGCAACCATTTTTGCTCAGCGTCCATCTGATCGTCTGCCACGGGCTAAAATCACTCATATACATGTAGTGGTTTGACTTATCTGCCTTAAATTTTGCATATGTATACAACTGGGACGGCTTTCTGGATTTTGTGGTAGGGGGGGCAACCTTCATACACAATTTGGCTGCAGACATCCATACTAATATGCAACACTTCACTCTATTTCCCCTTGCCTCTTAATCCATGCCTCACTTCACCCGTTCCACTCTGATTTAGGCGGATACACGTAGTCGCTTGTCGACTACCCGTATTCTAGTTAAATTCTCCATTCACAACCTCTTCTCTATTATATATACCAGTCATATTCCACTTTTCAGTAGCCATTACCTAAAATAAACACTTTTCAGCTTCTTAAGTCACCATTAAAATTTCACTGAGTAAAATATGTTATAAACATTTTTAGTGGGAAATAATAAAAATTTCCAATTTATGTATTAGAAATTTAATATTTTTTTATATAATTTAATATTTTGTGACCTTTTAATACAGACATTATTGAATATATGTATATGGAGTATTTTAAATTGTTAACTGCCGTTTGCTGGTTTGCACAAGGTTTCAGCAGCTAAGGGGCAATGTTTCGGGAAATTTCATGGTATTGTCTCGCATTGATTCCCAAAATAACCTGGAAAGTGTTTCTGACTGCCAGTTGTCAGGGTCTAATGATTTGGTATACACTGAAAAAGAAACAAGGCTGCAATATGGGAATTTATTGTGACATTACTATACTTTGCCCAGGCCCCACAGCCCACAGGCTCAGACATTTAACATCTTTTTCCTATATATCATTTCAGAAAATCACTGTAACTTGGAAAGATTCATTATATCATCATAAATGTTCAGATTAAAATAATTACATATAAGAATATTTCCCTCTTTACATACTGAAATAAAAACAGACATTGACGTTGTCTCCAATTTTTTTTCACTTGGCCCAAATTCCTCGTAATATTTCAAACTATAAGCCTTCTTTAATGGCTGAGCAAAAGGCATTTATGTTCGGAGTGAAAAAAATAAGATGAATTAAAACTAAAAGTAAATATTTGGTATTGACATTAAAACAATGGCATAATTAACCAAAGAATTTGTTTATTGTACCTTGTGCAGTTGATAAAAAGTACAAGTACTTCCTACACTTTTAATACACTATGATCTGCTGTACTGTCCATCTGCTTGTTCTGTAGAACTCTTAATACGATTCACTAATATTAAAATGCAACTTAGGAAAAAGCTTAGTTCACCTATTAAGGTTTTTGTCCTCACTTTGTTTGATTTCTAATTTCTGTTAAATTAGTGTATTTTCATTCTTTAGATTGGACTTAACCAAATTTAGAGTATAAAGAAATTAAAAGAATTAAAGGAAAGGTAAAATTTCTAAAAATATTAACTTTGCCAAATTGGTTTTAGCTCAGCTGACTATAAGTCATCTGAGCTATAGCGATCACTCTTTGTCCGTCGTCCGTCTGTCTGTCACAAATCGTAACCGCTGGACCTAGAATCTTGTTACTTTACATTCTGAGAGGACCATAAAAATCTCCTTGGAAACCAGAAATTAGGTCTCTGATAGGTTTCTCTATTTTTGAGACCTTAAAAATGTGAACATCAGTTAACAGGGCACAAATCGTAAAGACTGGACCTTGAATCTTAATTCTTGACACACTGAGAGACCTATGATAAGTATCCATGGAAACCAGAAATTAGGTCTCTGTTACCCATATCCTTAGAGCTATTGGGCCCCAAAGTACCCCCCCCCCCCCCCAGAATAGTCAAAAATTTCATACAAAAACTTCAATATCTCATTAACTACATCACTGATGGTCATTATTTTTTGCATACATATTGATCATGAGATGTTTCATCAGTGTCTGCAGACTGGTGGCGCCACCTGTATTTTTTTTATTTTTTATGAATGGTTTTCTCTATTTTTGAGACCTTTAAAACTGTGAACATCTGTCAACAGGGCACAAATTGTATAGACTGGACCTTGAATCTTCATTCTTCACACAGTGAGAGACCTATGAAAAGTCTCCATGGAAACTTGAAATCTCTGTTACCCATATCCTTTGAGCTGTGGGGCTCCCAATTACACCCCCCCCCCCCCCCCCAGAATAATGGAAAATTTGATAAAAACAAATTGCAACATCTCAATAACTACAACACTGATGGTCATGATTTTTTACATACATATTGATCAAGAGGTGTTCCATCAGTTCCTGTAGACTGGTGGTGCCACCTGTATTTTTTCAAATTTTTACAATTATTTTTCTCTATTTTTGAGACCTTTAAGGATTTAGTTATGTGTCAACAGGGTACAAATCGTAACGACTGGACCTAGAATCTTCATTCTTGATACACAGGGAGACCCATGAAAAGTCTCCATGGAAACCTGAAATTAGGTCTCTGTTACCCATATCCTTTGAGCTATGGCACTCCAAAGTACAGCTCAGAATAATGGAAAAATTGTTATAAAAGCTGAAGTATCTGAACAACTAATGCAGAGATCACCATGATTCTTTGCATGGATATTGACCATTAAGTGTTTTTATTAGTTTCTGCAGACCGATGAAACCACCTGTATTTTTTTTTAAAGTTTATGCATTTTTTCTCTATTTTTGAGATATATAAATACAGTCACAATCTTGGCCTGTTGGTTAATCTGTTTGATGCTTCAGTTAAATTGGTATATACTACCATTCAGATAATAAAATTTCCTTTGGGAAATCTCTTTCCAGTCAGCTGAGTGTCATGACCCATGGGTCACTTGTTAATTATTTCTCCATTATATAATATACTTCTACCTATGATTTAAAATCACACCTGGCCTTCTGTTCCCACCTATATATATGAGGATGTTGCCACCTTTTGGCCCAGGCCTCAGGTGGTATATTTATGAGGTGCAGTTGTCAGCACAGCAGAAGTCATAAATAAGAATTAGACCAACAAATGAATACATAATAAAACTAACAAAATAAAACTAACAGGCAGTAAAAATTATCTTGACACAAATTCCAATAAAAGTTTTAACAAATGAGAATTTTATAAAATGAACAAATGTAAAAAAATATTGTTTATCTCTTTCCTAGATAGTTCATAATCCTTTTGCTGAGGTAAACTGAGTTTATTTAGATGATTCATGAATTTGCCCTCCCCCCCCCCCCCCCCCCCACAAACACACCCATGCCCACTTATCCTGTTGTTTACAGATAAATATTAAAAACAAACTTATCATTATCTGTGTATCCAGTATTACATCCATAAGTAAAACATGTTCCTTTTATTAATTCAGTGAATGAATTTCCTTGTGAATAACAAATTAACACCCCCTTCCCCAGTCAGCATGCAGACATTTATATGATGATCTTATTAGCACACCTGGTTTGACAGGTGTTTTTCAGAAAACCAAATGAACCTGAATTCCCCACTTCTCCACTTCTCAAATCCTGTTTCTGCCCCTGATTGGTACTGGTGGCAGAAAATCTGGATAAATAGCTGATTTAAATCTGCAATAGAAGTTAATTTAGGGTGAATATAAATTGTTGTCATAACTGATTGTGAAAAACAAATTAACATCATTCAACACCCCCACCCCAAATCAGCATGCAGACATTTATATGATGATCTTGTTATCACACCTGGTTTGACAGGTGTTTTACAGAAAACCCAATGAACACAAATTCCCCACATCTCCACTTCTAAAATCCTGTATCCTCCCCTGGTTGGCACTGTTGGCAGAAAATATGGATAAATAGCTGATTTAAATCTGCAAAAGAAGTTAATTTTCAGGCGAATATAAACTGTGGTCATAACTGATAGTCTGCAACCAGTTTGAAAAATTTATTTTATATTAATGTAGAAAGTTCCATAAAATTGAAACTTCTAAACAGTTCTCTTAGTATTTTCGGTAAGATAATACAATGGATTCCCTTGTGAAACACTAAAAATAAAATATTGGGAACTTGCAGCCTGTTGTAAATTAAGTTGATTATGTTCAGCCATTTTTGCAGGCAGAATGGTTCTGATTTAACAGTTATATATTGTGTAGCTTCCCAACGGAAGATCAAAGCAGATAGTTTTGTGTTTTAGGTGGTTCATCATTTTATACCTTATATCCCAAGGTCATTATAGACATTGCGTGTCAGTATCTGTGACAGTTGTCAGTCATTATGACAGCAGTATATTGAGTATAAGCAAGTGTTAAAACTGGGGCTTATTGCAGTGTCAGTATAGATCATGTGATGCACAATGTTTTGTGGCCTAGCTCTTGGACCTGATGCAAATGCACATAGGTATGATGGTTATACTTAGGTGTACACTTGTACGGGAGTCAATAGATGGAAAAAACACCCAGGCGGTTCAGCTGTCCGGATCCTTAGAAAGCTGTGCGTGGCAAATCATATTTATTAGTCAGATAACATCTGGTGTTAAGCGCATGCTTATACTAGTGGATAAAACACAGGCTAATAAACTAGGAGGGGTTTGCCAGGATCACCACACCATGGATGGTTGTTGCTTTTTGTTATTGTGGGGGTGGAGACACTGCAGGGCTTACAGAATTAGGCTTCTCTGATTGGTCATTAATATACATCTGTTCTCACTTCTGTGTGCAAAGTCACTGTTTCGACACACACAGGATGTAGTTCCCTGACGTAACTCCTGTGACATCACATGAAAAATAATGATGGTGTGCTTAAATGCTGATAGCCTAATACACGGGTTGGGGATCTTTGTTAGCTCAGGGATAGAGCAAACAACCATCAGTTTGAAGGTGATGGGTTTGTTTCACATAGAGTGATCTGACTTGTCTATGTATTCATGTTCTATCTCTAGATAGACGGAAAAACCACCCAGGCGGTTCAGCTGTCCCGATCCTTAGAAAGCTGTGCGTGGCAAATCATATTTATTAGTCAGATAACATCTGGTGTTAAGCGCATGCTTATACTAGTGGATAAAACACAGGCTAATAAACTAGGAGGGGTTTGCCAGGATCACCACACCATGGATGGTTGTTGCTTTTTGTTATTGTGGGGGTGGAGACACTGCAGGGCTTACAGAATTAGGCTTCTCTGATTGGTCATTAATATACATGTATCAGTTCTCACTTCTGTGTGCAAAGTCACTGTTTCGACACACACAGGATGTAGTTCCCTGACGTAACTCCTGTGACATCACATGAAAAATAATGATGGTGTGCTTAAATGCTGATAGCCTAATACACAGGGGTTTTGGATCTCTGTTAGCTCAGGGATAGAGCAAACAACCATCAGTTTGAAGGTGATGGGTTTGTTTCACATAGAGTGATCTGACTTGTCTATGTATTCATGTTCTATCTCTATGCAATGAACAAGCATGGCTATTCATACAGCTCTGTATATAATATGCACAGTCAGCTCAAGGACTGTTGTTATATTTAGTTGTGGTGGAGTTTTTTTTTCTGACATTGCAGGGCTTACAGAAAAAGGCTTTGTTGATTGGTTATTAATATACATGTATATCTGTGATTGACAGGTGGGTGCTGCCTTTATGCATACACACTGAAATCTTATTGTGACAGGTCGTGTGGTAAAATTTTGTAATTTATACCGGGGAGCCAGTAGAATAATTTGTCTTGGCAGAGTTATGTGCTCACCTGAGTTCTTTAAATTTGGTAAGCAGGGGCAGATTTAGAAGGCCTTAAATATGGTTAAAGGAAATATACTTATAATACTGGAAAGCATGCAGCCCCAGAGTTTGCATCCAAAACCAGTTTCTTTCTTATGCATAATGCATCCAAAATTTCCGTAATCAAAGTACTCGTTATATGCCTGTCTTTGATGGGACATTATGGTTTACCCATGGTCTGTCCATCTGTCCATCAGCTTTGTGTCTTCACGATAATTTACCGGGGCTTTGGTGGATTTTCACAAATTCATCTAAACTACTAATCAGTAGATTATCTTGCCCAAATTTGATTATGGGCAAATCAACACATATTTGAAAAGGTCACTTGGCTACCTTGTGGAATATGAAGGATTTTGATAAAATTCAACAAACATTAACCTACATAATAGTTCCTCTGAGTATGATTTCCAAAAAAATCCATGTATATTTGACAGGTCACCAGGCTTGGGTGGCACCATGATGACTGGTTAAAATCTGATGGATTTACATTAAACTCATTATGAAAATTAACCGGTAGGGTATCTCACCTGAATAACATTCTTGGCAAAATTCTTGCATATATAATGAGGTCTCAGGTCAAATGACATTCAATGGGCATATAATGCACCATTCACTGTGTTCTTGTTCTCTTTTTAGGAAGCTGTGCCCCCTCTTTGCTAAAATCCTGTATCTGCCCCAGGTTAGAATGGTCATGATTGCAGGTTGACACAGTCGTCCTGTACAGACCCCTTAACACAATAAAATACATTCTGTAAGTGACAAACAAAGGATGACTTTGTTATAAGTTTGTATTTCAAGTAAGCTCATTTCCCTTTGGAACTAGTGAAAAAAATTGAAGCTCACCTTTGTTTAGAATACATTAACAATACCAATTTCAGTTCAGAGAATGGTTTAAAAACATTTGTGCAGCTAATTCATTTACTGTGCAAAACATTCACAGCTAGTAATGGCCTCCTTCAAATATTAAGTTGATTGAATGAAATTAATTTCTTTGTTTGTGATCAATATTTAATCCCATGAGTGCTTGAGGAAATTAACCTTTTCGTTTTGACATTTCCTGGTGACAGGAGATAGTCATTAAAGAAAGATCTTCAGTAATGGAGGAAGGATAAAATTTTCATGACAATTTAACTTGAGTGGATTGTATTTCTGCTTCTCATGTAAAGATCACTGCTCCTGGTTTGTATGAAGCAGACAAGGAGTCACAATTGCAAGTTTTATACACCCTGACTTGGAACGGATGTACCATGGTATGTATACCCACAGACCACCGTTTGTCCATTAACTGCATGTCACCGTGACTCGGTCTTGGTCTCGGAGGGTCGTAACTTGGTCTTGGCCTCATACAGGCATGACTCTGTCTTGGCCTCGGAGGGTGATGTCTCAATCTTGGCCTCGGAGGGTGATGTCTCAATCTTGGCCTTGGAGGGCCTTGGCCAGCTGTAACTCAGTCTTGGCCTTGGCCTCTTAGAGGCATGACTTGGTCTTTGCTTCATAGAGGCATGACACGGTCTTGGCCTCAGAGGGTGGTGACTCAGTCTTGGCCTCAGAGGGCTGTGACTCTGGTCTTGGCCATGTTGAAGCGTGACTCAATCTTGGCCTCAGCAGGCTGTAACTCAGACTTGGCCTCCTAGAGGCATGACTTGGTCTTGGCCTCATTGGGTTGTGAGACGACTACAACACTGATTAAAACTAAATGTATGCAGTCACCACATGATCATTGGCGTCTGTATAACATTTATAGTTTCAGTCTGTATAACATTTATAAGGAAATCTAGAAACCTAGCGATTTATGGTGAGGAGACAGGATCTTGGTAAAGATGTGATATATAAAAACATTTGTGTTACTGCTCATTAAACCATGATTACCAGTGTCTAAGCTTGCAAGCAAACATTACCTTGGCCAAACTTTATATGATTAAAAGGAAACGTCTGCCAGGCCATAAATTTCTTGTGATGGCCTAAAGTATTATCAGTTTGGTTATCTCAGTGTCACTGTCCTGCTATACTTCCCTGTTTAAACAGAGATCTCTTTGTGCTGTGTAGATTAGTGGACATCAATTTCAGAACAAGATTGGAACTGGATAAAAGTAGTATATGTTTTTACAAGACCATGAGACTCCAAGGCAGGTCATTTAAATCTTCTTCAGTTGACAAGCATTAGAGTTAAATCCCAAAGCTTATAGATATCAGCTTTGCCCCCCCCCCCCCTATATATATACTTAATTAAGATTACCAAATACATTATACAGATGCCTACCCATCACCAAATGCCAGACCAAAATGTCTAATTATTTTTACAAAGTTGTAAGAGACAAATTCATGGTTGGGGCCACTTTATATTAGCCTGGAAAGTCAAAGGGTAAAACGCTTGCCTCTCTCCACTGGAGACCCTGGTTTGATCCCTGGTGTGGCTATAAGAGTGGGTTGTAGTTGCCTGTCCAAGGCGGGTGGTTTTCTCCAGTGTCCCTCCAACCATACAGACAACTAACCCCATCATCAGAGCCATGGAGTGCCTTTTAATTAGTTCTAATTGGTATTTGTACAATACATGTAAAATAAATAAGTTTATATTCAAATAAGTTTATATATTTCATAGAAGCCTGGGTACCTAATTCCATGAGTCCCTGTATGTATCTGTGTAGGGAGTACCTGTATCAGAGACTGAAACATCAGTGTCTGTTAAAGTTTCCATTAAAGTTACTGTTTCCATCAGTCCATGCTTTCTGTATTGACCTCTGAGGGTCATGACTCAACTACCACACTTCTAGCTACTCTTGCCCAAGTCCTGTACCTGACCGTTCCTCAGTTACCTGTACCTTTACCCATGTAATGCACTGGGTAGTTCTCCCTTCTCCTGGCTCGTTAACAGTTCGTACCTATACAATCAGGTGAATTGGCTTTCCATGTTCTGGAGCAGAGCTATAGTTAACAAGGTGTAACTATCTCTTCTTGTCCACGACATATCCATTTCATATTGATCTCTACTGAACTTTGGTCTGGGAAATTACTGTGTTTCTTATAATTAGAGGTAACAGATGGTATGGTGCGATACATTTAACCATAGTTAATCAGTGTAATTATAAGTTCATCCAGAGATGATGTCATACACAGTGGTTATCTGCTTGTCTGCAAGGTTTCAAATTATTGAGATTCAATAAAGGAAATTTATTGTGAAAATGAAACCTTCTTGAATAAGAGGTCTATCACGAAAGACAAGTTAAAAGAAAGGTAAAAATGTTGATATTTAATATAAAAAATAATAGATCTTCAACTTGTGTGATCCCCTGCCTGGGGGTATTTCCAATATTGTGATATCATCATCAATCCCATGGTGCAGTAGTTAATCGTACCAGCTCTACCAGACATCGAGAGATGTGACACAAAAGAGTGTGTCATCCCAACCCTTATAAAGAGCATTTATGCTTGGGATTTAAAACTCTAGCTGATCACATGAGTATCTTAAGTTAAGGTATAATTTACTATGCAGTTTAGTGCTCCAGAATTCCCATATAGTTTATATAAAGGAGAAAAGGTTGCATATAGAGAAAAACCCTGCCTTGCGCCCACACTAAATTGCAACCACTCCACAATTATGATCACTTCTTGGTCCTGAATATAGGATCCAGGTAACATATAGAATTTCACAAATAAAACCAACCCCAAAGATCGGTGCCCAAGGTGGTCGTAATTGTGGGGTTCCACTGTATTGCCTTTTGTATTGATTTGAATTCCAGGGACTATCAAAATTTTTTTATTTTTAATTTAATATAATAATAACCCTATTTTATTTACAGGTATAATTAGGATCTTTCAAAATGAGTGAGTTGGAGTCTCTACGACAAGAAGCGGACCAGTTGAAAAACCAAATTAGGGTAAGTTTATCTTTCTTTCTGTCTATAGTAGGTATGAAGAATAGTTTCTTCACAAAGTGACATAAATATTTGTTATTCCTTGGGAGGAGAATTCTTCCAGGAAAACAAAATTTGAATTATGATTTGAAAATCAGAATTCTCATTTTTTATCCTAAGAAGATTCCAATCTGTTTGAAGTTTTATTCTTCCCTGGACACATTTAAAGCTTTTTCAATCTCTTCCTCTGGCCATTGTGTCTTGTGTCCCTCCATTAATAGGGTACAAAATTAAACTGTTGGTCTGTGTAAAGCTCTTTAATACCAGGCAACAAGACAGGTCCTGATGAAATCACCCGAGAAATGAAAAATTAGGTAAGAATTACCTGTATTCTGTGAGCAGCTTGGGGAACACAGTTTTTAACACCTTAAATAGTACATAGTTTTCAAGAGTTACTGACCAAACATTTTTCATATGATCATAGGAATATTTAAACTGCTGTGGAACAGATTCATTACACTTTGATTGTCAATAAAACAAGAGCTTATAGATGACATAAAAAATTCATAACAAAGAAAAACATTCTTTTTGTAAATGTTTAAGATAATAAAAGTCAAGTACTTAAATATATATAAAGGACTGTATCAAGTGTGGCTGCATCAGGCCCTGCATCAGTAAATTTATCTGGATCAGTAGGTGAGCTCAAGCTCCAATTTAGTTCACAGATTTTGAAGAATCAGGTGAAGTGTGAACCAACTTATGCAAAAGAAACCTGAAGTTGTGGCTTGTTTTCCCTGCTGTGCAAGGTTCATGGAGTACTTAAGCCTAACAGGAAACATTTTGGCATGGCTGGTTGTGCTACACTCTGGTTTTAACAATTTTCTGTTTGTTTACAGACCTCTGCTGTGTCTATAAAACATTACATAGTGTTTTAATCATTGTTTTAGAGAAGTACTCAGACCCTTGTTCTTATGATATGGCCTAACCACAGAGGATGAAAACTCCACTCATGATTGGTCAGAAAGTGTAAATGATATCCAGTGATTACACTCCACTGAAGTCAAGTGTACAGCCCTCTGGCAGGGGTCAGAGGAACTAATGATAACCATTATTGGCAGACACAGGAGGTCAAATGTTCAGGGGTTACAGCTAAGGTTAGCTAGGTAGCTTGTGCCCCACATTCAGTCCAGGTTTATTTTTAGCTTGAGTGAGTTTTGCACCTTCTGTATATAGCTCCGGTAGGCCCTGTGTGTCTGTGTTTTACCTGCTGATGCCTGTCCCCCTTGACTGGCAGGAAGTATCAGCACAGCAAGGGTTGCTGTTTGCTTCTGCTGTTGGTGGGTTCTGCCCTTACATTCCTGGCTGATGAGGATCTGGTGGACCTGAACCTTGAATGTATCCTGGAAGAAATCATGACCAGTCTGCAATTTCTAGTGTTTGAAGTCACTGCCTTCATTATAATCAATTATTGACAGCAGATCAGCAACTGATGATCAGTTTTAAGTCACTTTTAGAAGTGTTTGGAATTAATTGTAATTTTATGGTCATCAGTAAAAATTGGTTCATCTCTGGGAGATTTCTGATCAAATATGGACCTGAACATCCTCTCAATTGATAGACAGGATGTCCTACATAATAACTAACATATGTAATATCTCTATCGCCTACATGTATATTTAGTAAACTCCAGTGTGAATATATCAGTAAACACTGATTCATCTAAAGTTTGTTCACATAACCTGTATGATAGTGTACTTTCCTTTATTATGAAGCCTAACCTTTATGAAAAACTTGGTAATCGATCATGGCAATGCAGGATCGATCATCAAATTGTATGCATCAGCTGACTGATCACCAATTATAATCCATCATGGGTCCCAACACTAACAACTACTACACAAAATCACTGAATTAAGGGT
Organism: Sipunculus nudus; assembly: GCA_026874595.1. Taxonomy (NCBI): domain Eukaryota; kingdom Metazoa; phylum Annelida; class Sipuncula; order Golfingiida; family Sipunculidae; genus Sipunculus; species Sipunculus nudus. The sequence goes on along the minus strand of CM049320.1, from coordinate 39,331,509 downwards.
GTGAAATGCATCAAATAATTAATCCATGCATTGAGTTACAGCCCACTGAGTATTTTGTAATTGATTCTTAACAGCCATATTTTGGTTATTTTTGTCATATCCCACACCAAGGGCCTTTGTGAGCTGTCCAAATTGTTCAGGCCATGTGTTGTGTCCGTGCCCTAGAACTAGTTATACCCCTAGCCCCTAGACCATTCCACTCACAGAGTATGAAAAGGTGGTGATAAACGGAGGGAGAACTACATTTTTCCTCTACTGGCTTAAATTAACTGACAACAATGGTGGTCAAATGTTTGCTTTGAATTGAAAGCAGATTTAAATATACTACAAAGGATATAATTGAATTGAGAATTGAATCGAGAGGTATAAGAATCAAAATTGATTCTAAAGTCTCTTCACAATTCCCTTACTTCCACAGACTGTAATGTCTAGTTAAACCAGTAAAACATTTCAGAAACCTGCATTCCAAGGATTACAAGCTTCCGTGATGCTCTCATTCACTTATTCAGACCATATTCCCATTTTCATTCATGCGTAAGTGAATGTACATTTGTAAAATTCCTTGATAGCTTTCCTGAACATGGATCATGTGCCGGGTCCACACCAAAATCTAATCATTTCTTCAAAGGCCAGTTCCTGGTATGCATTGAAATTTCATAAGATACCATTCAAGATTATGTTGTGAACAAACACGCATATGAATTGGGATGAATGCATACGCTCCACCAGAGACTATTAACAAACTTTTTCATTCAGTTGTGGTTATGATTAATTATGAATTGAGCTTCACAGATGGCTGGGTGATGTTATTTAACTCCTCTACTAAGGTAAACACTTGCAGTGACTGCTGTCAAACAGAAAAAAAATTAACAAAGGTGTTCTTAAAAATGAATTTACACACACAGAGATTCAACCAAAAACTACCAGCCTAACCGCTATTGTGTTCAGATTAACCTGATGTCTGATGAACAGAAATATTCAGCCCATGCTTGCCCAACTCAATATGAAAAACACAAATTTAAAACCTGTTTACTGCCTTTGATAAAAAAAACCCCAGTTTAATCCCTTATCATTTCTAAATTTTCAGTAGTACATCAGTGTTTGGTTATCAGCTTGAGCTTGTCATGGGGGAGACCCAGGGGGGTTCATTATGTCCGCTGAATCACTCCGTTCACTGCACTAGTTATGTGTCAGAGTTAATAAACCACTTGCTGGCCCAGGTCGATGACAGCTATGATATCACGGCCTAGCGGAAAATTTGTTTTACATATTATTGTAGAATTTATAAATAGAAAAAGTATCAGCTGGTTTCCTATGTCTGTTGCCGTCAAATAAAGTGATAGGTTTGAATAAATAGTCATGAGTTAGTATTGCCCTGCTCTTGACAATATGTATAATATAACAAAAACAAAATGTCAGGCATCGTAACTATTGATGATTTTCTCATTTTACAATGATTTTTCAGAACATAAATTGCAAAATGACAATTAAATGTCTTCAATAAATGGTGTAACTTGGAAGTTTATTATTCGATAATTATTGTGTCATTGTGTGATTAAGACACCTAAGCTCAAGTAGTTGGCAGCTGAAATGCTGTTTTTAGAAGACAAATCAATTATCTTTGTTCAAAGCACACATTGGCAGCATGCAGACTGCAGGTTAACATGCTTACACAGTCTGTGGACGACAGATCCATATCCAGCTCATATTGACGCAATCCGCTGTTGGGCCAATTAAGCGCTTCGGCTTAAACGGAGTTCCGTCCCGCTTGCGCACTCATGACAGTCACAAATCAATACTGTTATAAAGGTGACTAACAGTTTGACGTCAGAGAAGGTATCCTCGTCGGCCAGGCAGACCTGCCACTCCGTTGTCATGGAAACCCCATGATAGGATTGGGGAGTTGCCTCTTGAAATCCCAGGTCCCCATGGGTCAGGCAGTGTAATGAATTTTTTCCCTCCACTTTGATATGTTTCACATTTTTGCCTTGGAGGGTAGGATCTATTTATAGACACACATTTACTTGACGTCGGTCCGTGGACAAGTTGATGTAGATGTATCACTGTTTGGGTGACCAGTTTTAGATTTCAAACGTTCTGGTGGTCTGTATCCAAGTCAATATATATCTACTGGAAAAATAACTTGGGCATTATTTTATTGTAGTGCATGCATGTTGAAGAAATTGCAAAAATACTGCACTTTGAAAAAGGAGACTTTTAGATCGGTACCAATCAGGACCAACAGACAGGTTGGGGGAAGGTTATACTCAGAATATGATCAGACACAATCCCTTCTGGACTTGCAGATGATTACCAAATAAATGAATATTAAATGTTTTATATTCAGCATGGATAGACACCAGCTTACTGTACTTTGCCATCTTTTTCACTGTGTAATTCTCTCAAGTTCTCTTCCTCTATGGGTCCAATCACAGTATACCCCTCTTGAGAAATTGGTACATGCAGTGATATTGTCCTCCATGTCTCTTTATGTTATATTTCAATTTGGATTTAATTGCAGTTGATTCATAACCTCTAATTTAGTCTAAATGGATTTGTATCAGTTATTATGTTTTTGCATGTAACATCCAAAACCCCTCAGTGAGCTGTTAACTTTGACCGAGCGCACTTGTATTTCAAGACCAGTTATTGTGCATTTGCTCAAGATTGAGTTTCAACACTCATCAGTAAACCAATATACTCGCACAGAAACACAAATGGAAGGGATAAATAAAGGGCAAGCTACAGTTCTATTACATGCTAAAATTAACTAACATCCTATGTAGTAAAATATTTGTTATTATTTAAAAGAAGGTCTGAAATTTACTACTGAAGTAATAATTTAATCAAGAATAGTATCAAAGATACAGAATTAATTATTGAATAGATTCAAAGGCCCCTTATAATTCACAGGCCTTATATCTGTGCCTTAATCAAATGCGGCATCATTCAGTCCTTGCAAGCATTGGAAAAGCTTTTTCTCAGCTATCATGGTTTGTTCCAAATAGACTTTAAACTCAGATGTGACAGGTTGAATATCAGAAGGGTATATCACCTTTATAAAATAAAAAGAAATATTATTAAATTATACAACAAGATCTGATAAATAAATGAGTGTTCTGACTTAGTCTTAAATCTGTTGTAACATTTAAGTTATCCAGTTTCATCAGCTGATATTTATATCCATAATCTCTGCTTTCATACAGTAAAAATGAAAATGAGACAAAAGTACCCCCTAGAGCAAAATGGTATCATTATGATTAGATATATATGACAAGCATGTTATCAACTCTATTTTTGGATCAAATTTGTCAACTGTGCTGTGTTAATACATTGGCTGTTACATTGATAACTGCAGTCAGAACTGCCAGTGCTTATCAGGGAGGTCATCATGTATGATGCAGAAGTGAACAGGAATATTCTGATCTCTGACGCTTATCAGTGGTTGTTTTGTAAAATATGGGTGGCTGCATGATACAGAAGGATGCGGGGCATGCGTGTGTGATTAATCAGCTTTTTTGAGCTGTATTTGTTCAAATGTAACACTATTGTACAAGCTTGACAGCCAGGTTATTTTGAGGTTGTTTTAATCAGGGAGTCCACTGCTGCAGGTATTCCTCTGAGTCCGTTCAGTAATATATAATTGATAAAGGATTTGTATTCATTGTAAAGCAGATTTTGAAAGCTAGGATGAGAGATTAACAAGATTTTATGCCACATCCATTGAAACTCAAGAGGTAAAGAATTGATTAAAGTTAATTAAAATGAATGGTGAGAGTATTATATGTAAATTGTAATGCTGACCAGAGCACAAAAATCTATAACTAATCCAGATTCTATTAAACTGCTTTACTTACTGTGGTTGGTTCATGTTCACTAGGAATTGAGATTTGTGATAGTACAAAATTAATTCATCACAAAAAATGAAACACAGGTGAACAGTGATTTACATAGTAAGTTCATTGGTATCTCATGGATGCTATCAATATATGTAGCACTGAAAGGTAGAAGATTTACATAAAAAATAATAATAAATATTTAATATTACTAATAAATCTTTGTTTGAAATATTGAATAATGTCAAATTATTTAATTATCTTTTATCGATCGATGATGGAAAAAAGGAATATACACTTTGTTTGATGTGCCTCATCTGGTTTTTACATGCATATTAAAACAAGTTGTGGTTGTAGACAAATCCTGGCCGGATAATTCTCAACGTTAGCTGTGTAGGCCTAGTGACACCTGTCAAGGATCAACAACCCCATCCTAGGTCACCTCCAGTGATAAACCACCTGCTAATGCCAATCAGTAGCTCTTATTATAATAAAATAGATGGAACAATGGTACAGTTTTGTTTGTGGCATCAGCGTCCAGTCCTGGACTAGAAGTGAGACAAAACAGGGTGTCCTTTAAGGACAGGTGGCCAGCAGGAGAAGTTCCAGTTGTGAAGTAAATGACAAAATTATTTCTTACCTCTTAAAAGTCCATCTGTAAATGGAAACAAAACCAAGATAAACGTTTTGTGTGGAGTGTATGCACCTTCCTTGTTATTTATACATGTTTGATGTATTACACTTATCTGTGTTTGATAATTTAGTTATATTTATTTATTTTATCCTTTCAGGAAGCCCGCAAGGCGGCTGCGGACACAACTTTGGCACAAGTAACAGCAAATGTCGAGCCCGTCGGTAGAATACAGATGCGGACTAGGCGGACCCTTCGAGGGCATCTTGCCAAAATTTACGCGATGCACTGGGCCTCTGATAGCAGGTATGTATCATGTGGGTGACGGGGGTCTCTCCTACTCTACATGATACATACCCGGATCAGTGATACATTTACTAGTTCTGTCCATGCAATATATATCCCGCTTTTGAGGACCTGTACCGATTCCATAGCGCATGGGGATGAAACATGTAATGGGCCCAACTCATTGGTCAAATGTTAGTGTTGTTGATCATGTGATCATGAACCCTGGCCTCTCATACCTTACCTTTGTCTTACGCTACCCAATCGTAAAATGTCTGTGCTGTTTTGTACAATATATGGGTGTGTAAAATGATCGTAAAACCTTGATGATTTCAAGTGATTTGTTCTCTCCAAATTGGAGTGCAAAATCTGTATTTGTTTTGTTTGTGTTTTTAATCACAGAACACATTTTCAATTAAAACATACATAATTTTGCAGATTTTCTTCAGAGATCATAATATTCTTTTGGCAATCAACCATTCAAGACCAGAGTAAAAACCTATACTATCACCAAAGAAATGATATGATGGGATTTGGGTAAAATGATTGCAGACAGTAAAGTAGATTAATTTTTTGAAAATTTGAAAACTGGATGGAAAATCTGCATTTTTTCAGCATGTAGAGCTTTATCTGAATGCGGCACAGCACTATGGATTCAAGGCACTGTCTGCGCATGTACAATATGGCTACTCGCAGTATGGTTGCCCATTATGTGACAAAACACATTGAGTAATGCTTAGCTGTTAGGCTCAGGTGGATGGAGTCCTGAAAAGGAATTTTAAAAAATTGTTATATAATCAAATAACCAGGAGTTGGGACCTTGGAAGACTAAAATGCACTCACAGTTATGTAATATTTACCATAAGGAATGTTTTAACTAATTCCTAACTAGATTATATGGAGGAATGGGTAACAAAGACTGATAATGTCTGACATTGAGTAAGAGAGATGAAGGGTAACAAAAACTATAACACTTGTGTCTGTGGGTAACTGAGGAGATACATAGTGTCCCCTGATGTATGAAGTATGATCTGCTGTTTCTGAACAAAAATACATATATTTCCCGTATGATTCTGATATGTAGTTGCTGAAAGCAAAAAACTATACATTGCTTACGCTTTGCTTGACTCTTCCATATCTGCTATCTCGAAATTATGCTTGACAAAATATTGCACATTCTTTAGATAACTTTTTCTTCAGACAATCTGTAAATATTGTCTCAAAATTTGCTATGTAAATTGATGATATAAATTAGGGTTTCCAAGTGATGCGGCTATTAATGAACCAGATTTCTTCGCATGCTTGCTTGCTTCACCATGTAAAGAATCTGTAGAGAATTAAATGTTATAAAAATGATATTTGAATATAAGAGAAAATTAATGTGACCAGTTATTGTATTAACATGAAAAGATAAGTGTTTTAGGCATAAAACACTTCAGGAGATAAGTGTATTTGAGAATTTTTAAAAATAAAAGTTTTAAAAAGAAAGAACTATTAGGGTTGTCTTATCGTTTGCATAATCTTGAACTGGCATATACTGAAATAACTTAATTGCTTAATGGGGTAGTTCTGTGGTTAGGTCAGGTAGCAAATGGCCCTTTTAATTCTGTGGATGTTAATTAGTCCATTAGAAACAGCAAATATGGTTAATCTTTATTCAGACATGATACATCAGCAGTTAATTTGGGAAGTTAATTGGTACTTTTGAGATGCAAGGTAATATGTATGAATAAATATCTTAAAAGCACATTCCTGTAGAACAACAACAACAGATTTTGATGATCATTTAATAACTATATTTACGTAACAGCATTGACATTTGAACATGAGAAGCTCTTTATATGGGTTTAACCTGTGCCAGCTGTGAAATCGGTATAGGCCCCGTTAGCGACGCCTGTCTGTGCTTCGTACCGCTGAAGTTGTTCTCACGTGTGGTACATGTTGCACCGAGGGGTGAGGTAGTGTGTACTGGCCATCAGGGTGGCCAGTATGTTCTTCTGAAACTAATCTTAATATTGTGTTGTGAATGACGTTGTGGTTAATTTAATTTTAATCATTTCTTTTGTCGGTTTGATTTCAATCAGAGGGGAAAGTTCTGGGATACTAACCTTTACTTAAATAACCAGCAACTTTAACACCAGTTCATTTGGAACATTTATGACATTAAGACAATTTCAGTTGATTTCTACAAAATTTCTCTGGCTATAAAAAGGAAAAAATTTTAAAAAATTTGTCACTAGTAATTTTAAGGAACAAATTTTCAAAAGTTTAAAACAAGCTGTCATATTTGTGATAAAGTATTCTTAGTGTCCATGAGAATTTGCATTTCATATTGACTGAAATATGGTTAGAGGTCGTAGAATACCAAATTTATTGCAAGTGGTTTTTTTTTGTGCTGATTGCACTCGTCACAGATTTCAGTTTTACTTTCCTTTGAGCAGTGCACTTATAAGATATGATTGAGAATTTAAACAGATTTAGGTAGAGTTATTAATTTGCATGCATGTTACTGATTTTGTATAATTCAAGCTTCATCCCATGCAAAGTTTTCAGTGCTTGCTTAAACCATTGCTTTCTATTGGTCAACTCTCCCTGCATCCTGTTCACAAATTTCAATCTCCCTGCATCCTTTACATATTAAATTTCAAGATCTCTTCTAATATTCCTTGGCTCTTAATTTCAAGTTAGGAAGTTTTCATTTCCTGGGTATGTTATCAGTTGACAGTGTTATAATATTGCTTTTTCTTCTTGTTTTAATATTTTTTACAACACATTTGATACTGTTATGCTTTATTCCCATCACCAAGCTTTCCGTTGGTGGTTCAATTTACATTTTAGAATGTACCTTTTTGGGTAGTAATGATACATGGATGAAGCGATACATTAATACAAAGGCTAATATCCTATCTTTAGCATCATATACCCCTGTATTAAAATTTTTGTGAAATTTCGTCATCTGATGGAAAGCAAATTTAAAAGTCTGTCCATGGCATTCAGATGATTTTTCAATTCTTCGCTCAAGTGAACGAGCAAAAATAAATGAATTTGTTCATAGTGTGGAAATGTACAAGCAACAGCTTCGTGAACATTTCATTTATTTATGGTTTTGAGATCAATTTTATGAGAAAATTCTTTTCTGAACAAGGAAGATGATGCTTGTAATCTGTGGTTTACCGTTACAATTGCAGCGTACATATGAGAGCATATATATCCTATTGTATCGTGAAATAATGTATTGTTACTACCCTAGTGCCCATTTTAGGTTGTATTTGTATTTTATTCTTATTAACAAACTTAACTGTGATAGCATTGTGATTGAGGCTGTAACACTTGTCAGTCGGATAGATTTGTAATGTTTCAGCTTTTGTTACAGAAATCTTGTGTCCGCTTCCCAGGATGGCAAACTCATAGTGTGGGATGGGTATACAACAAATAAGGTTTGTTGTTCATTGTTTCTGAATATATATTGTTGAAAGGTCACAGGTCAAAGGTCAATCAGTACCCTGTTTTCTTGGAGAGATCCAGGTGGCAAGTGTTCATGTAGAAATCTTGTACCAAAGAATTATCTAAAAGGAAATTTAGATTCAGAATATGAGAAAATTTTTGTTTTGAGCACAGAGACAGAATAAAATTTGAAAATCACAGATTTTGATTAACTTTGACTTTATTACAAAATTCTTTTGCTAGTTGTATTCATTAAAAAGGATAACAATTCATGTGAGTTGATCCTTCAGTATATAAAAAGGTTTTTTTCTCAGTGCTCTAGACTTAATCTGTGGCCTTTCTGTGAAGTCACAAGTGAACCTCTTTGTATGACAGGTTTATTTGATTAAACACTGATGTTATTTTATGAATAATCCTATCTTAAATGCTTTTGTTGAATTTGTCCCTGTATGTAGACTTTATCCATTAAATGTCTGTTGGTCTGTCACAAGGAAACTGTGGAAGGACTAAATAACAGTAATGTCAAGCATCATGACCCAGCAAAACTGGCAATGCACGAGTAGTATTAAAGTTTATAGAATATTGGTTTCATGAGTGAGCATAATTTTTCTGTATCGTCCAGACTCTAGGCACACCAGTATATTTTTCCCCGAGTCAAAATTATTGGTTGAGCTTGGTCTACCATACGTTGAATACACTATTTGTTTATGACAGTGAAACTTGTGTAATAAGACCACCCATGGGACTTGCCCATAGTGGTCTCTATTCACAGGCTGCTTTATTAGACAGGTCAGTTTTACAAAATGTGAATGCTTTAGGTTCACCTACAGGTGATCTTCATATACAGGTGGTCTTCAAGACAGGTTCTACTGTATATTAAAAGTTTTCTGTGGTTGACATGCATTGGGTTTCCTTCTGATATGGATACCTCTAACTATCATGAGAAGTCAAAGTTATGGTAGAAGGTAAACACATGAGGTTTGTTACCTCTCCAATATGGCTACCTGGCCATAATTGACTCTTGAAGCAATTCAATTATAAGAAACGTAGGGGATAATATTTTAGTGTCTAATGTTTCATTATATTTTTCATGAGCAAAATTCCAGGCCTTCTGTCTCAGAGGTTGATAGGAGTCATTATACTCTTGAGTTATGATACCAGGTTTAGTTGTGTCTCATGTGACCATATGATTGTGATAGTTAATTATGCAGATTGACATTCAGTTTATGAATGCATTGATTTACAGTATCAGGGCTGTAAACCATCTTTTACCGTCAGGGTAAATTGGAAGCCATTTTGCTGGGGATGTAACTTTAAATTTCTATTTTCTTTCTGTCAAACTGTGGAGATGAAAATTCACAATCTTGAAGGTTTTGAATTGCTTGTCATTTACGGTAACATAGGGCAATTCAGGTTTTATAGATTAGTGTTTATAGCATGTACCCCCTTCACTGAAGGCTTCCTCATGCACAGCTGGTGGTCGTAATCACGGTTATATTAGCAGAACAATTAGGGTGTCTGGAATGTGAAGGGGGAAACCAAAGTCATTCATGTACAGGACTCGCACCAGCCAGATTTGGTGACAATTTTTGGCAGGTGGCATGATTGACCTGGAGATTTTTTTGACAATGTGAAACATGAAATTTTCATGGCTCTATGTTACATGCACCAACCTTGTATGTTTATTCATGACTTTGAGACTTGTTAAAGGGGCCCAATCACTTATCTGACCTTTATAAACCAAAGGTGTTCCCTTGGAGCTTTTATAAAAATAGGCCAGAAAATATGGATATAACCACACACAGGCTGCTTGTTTTTTTTTTTATATCAGCATGTTTATAATATGTGAGGGACTGCCAAAATAATTGAAACAAATTCAATAAGGGCATCTGGCAGCAAGTAAGATAAGTTTGAGCTTTGCAAATGGCGTTTTGCGACAAGTGACCTTTCTGCCTCCACATATATGCAACCTACCACCTTAGGTTACATGTTTTTCCCATTTGTCAACATTGCTGAGTTTACAAACATGTTGTTGATAACATGAAGACCCTCATGAAGGCGTTAAAAAAAAAACTCTTCACAACCAAAATTCCCTTAGATCATAGAAGAAGCCAAAAATCACATAAATTCTTTTTCAAAAGGAAGATGAATGGGTACCTTTGATCAGTCAGGGTCTACTCTGTACCAAATATGGTCAGCCCATGCTTTTCTGGCTCGTAGCCTTTGCATAGTTATTTCAAAGAATAACAAGTCCTGTAATCTACACTAAAATCTGTACAAGGGTACACTCTGTTGAAACGAGTCCTTTATGGACGACTGTAACCATATCGCCATACTTGTCAAAGATACAGAGATTGCAGGCTTGGCAGTAAAATGGCAGCCAGTGTCGCAGAAATTGATCCCAGTACAATGTATTATTTATGAAACGAGCAGCCGTGGCTGAGGCAGAGGACAAACCAGAACAAGTGGTAGCTTAGACCAACAATCGCCTGGCAGTCCAGCCTACACCTTGAAGTAACAGCAACGTGATAACCTATCCTGCAATATGAGAGGGGTTGCCATGCGGCTGTCCTGTTGCTGCAGTTTTGCATTGATCCCTGCGTCACTGGTTACACTCTCTGCAAGCGCTTCACTCAGAGCTCACTTTGCTGGTTTTGAGTAACTTTCTGAGATCAGATTACTCGGATTGATTTGGACACTGTGTTCTGTTTATATATCCGGCTCATTGATCAAGATTGCTGTCTCTCTGTACCAATACTGTCAGAAAAACAACCTTATTCAAGATGGATATTATATTAGACAGATTCTTATAAAAACCTTGACAGCTGCAACACTTAACAAAAGGATCATATTTAAATAGCATTAGGCCAAAAAAAATAAAAGGTGTGGTTCTCGGGCACCGCCCGCGTCAATTTTTAACCCCCGCATCAAAAATTTTTATTTTGATTTTTATCTTTCAAGTAGAAAAATAGTACAATTTATGTAGTGCTTTTACCTGTTTAGCAAAAAAATTTGTTATTTTCATGCTTTTCACTGATCATATGACATTTTATCGGAGCATTAAAAAAAAGGTCAAAAATAAAATACCGCCCGCCCGCACCGATTTCTGAAAAAAAGTGCCTGAGAACCATACCTTATTTTTTTTTGGCCTTATGTATTTTGTTTACTTCTACTGCTTCTGTAAAAGTAATCAAGTAAGTTCTTAAAAACAATATGGTTAGGCACAAACAGATGGTAAAATTGCTTATCTGGTTTAAGAAAATTTAGATTTATAATTTTACCATTTAAAATTAAATCATGTAAATTATTTACATCGTCCATGCTGTTTCTTCAAAAATTTATAGATACACTGTGCATGTACCCAAGAAATATGTATAGAAAGAAATATTTGTTCTAAAATTTGGTCCTTTGAAGAAAACATAATTTTAGGTAGATTTATAACATTCTAGACATGAATAATGAAGCTATGCTCTGTTATACTGTTACCATGGAGAGCAGTAGAAAGATGGACAATTCAATCATTTCCAAAATCTAAAAAAAGTGAAAATGGGCATAACATTTACAGATCTACCATAAATTACATAAAAGTATAATTTCCTGGTGTTTGCCCCAGTTCTTTGGCATCTGTATTATACTAAGAGCAAGTTTTATGTATAATCATCCCTTAGCATTGACATTCACAGATTTAAAATGTCAGTTAATGCTAAAAAGTCTTGATTTCATTTCATGTGTTGAGTATAATATAATAACTAGCAATATTTAAAATGCCCTTTAGAAAGTGTTATTATTTAGCAGATTTATTACTCTTAGGTTAAGTTACATTTGAAAATTTCTCTAGAAATCGCCGAAGCGTCCAGCTATGAAAAACCGACATTCTAGGCTGGTAGTTGCCGTGCAACACAGCCCCCCTCAGGTGATGCCTAGTGTTTTACGGAAATGCATCTGTTGGGCTTACCCTGAATAATTTACACACTGTCTCAGAGATGAAGCTTTTGCATGTCCAGTGGCCACATGTGGCGGAGACTGCCCCTGCTGCTCAGACATCTGGTTTACAGACTTGAAAACTGAACCATCTTAAGATAATTGCTGTGAAATTAAAATGTAATTTACCAATTTGCATTTGGCAATCTTAAATGTAATTCTGTAATATATTTTCTTAAATGTATTTTATAAATGATTAGTGAAACATCTGTGCTTGCCTCATTTTCATGCATACCTGAATCAAACGTATTATTAAAAATAGTCATAGTTGCATATGATAAAGATACTGTCCTGTCAATATGTCAGATAGATCCTCAATTAAAACATGAAATGCATTATAACAGATAGTTTAAATCCTGAAAATAAGGAGCCAAACTAATTGGCAGTCTTGAGCATGATTACTGTACAGTATGGTAGCCATTTCCATAGTTAATGGTAAACTTTTGTAAATGTAATGGAATGTGGGAAAGCAGCTCCATTCTTCTGACATTCCTGCTGCTTTAGTGTGAATTATGAAATTTTAAAGGGGTCTATTCCCACATGTGACTTCTATTAACTGAAGATAATCTCTGGAAGCTTTTATAAAAATAGACCCGAAAACACTGATCCCACTGATCACACTTGTTCATTACATGGGGGTCCACCAAAACCATCAGTGATCCATCAGCATCCGCTCACATCCAGCCCACATCCAGCCAACCACGGTAGTTTACATGGTTTTGTTTGTTAACATCAGCGCATGCACCATGTTTACTAACAACTCCTAGATAAACAAGCTCATACATCCGTCACAGAGCCCTTGTAAAATCTTTCTGAGCAGGAATTACCCACAGTTCATTTATATATACTGAGTAAGCCAGAAAACACATTACTTATAAGCATAGGGCAGGTGTAGAGCTGGCTTTAAATGCCTTGCATTTAAGTTTGCCCCTGGATCCTGTCTGGGGCAAAAAAAAGTTGCTGAGGTAATACCATAAATTATCCAAAGACTGCGGCTGCCTTTGCTAACAAATGAGAGGATACGACGCTAATGTTATGCTTGGTATTACAGCATTGTATATTGATGAACAGCTGCTTGGACTGTTTTGTTGAGAAATAATGCATTAACTAGAAAATATAGTGCAAGGTCGCAAAATTGACAGACTGCTGTGAAAGAATTTTACAGCGTTTTGTATTTTGTACAAGTAGTTGGCTGCTGGTGTGGAACTTTTGACACTGATGCATACAAATAAATATCTGTTCAAGAATGTATGCAGGAGGAGATTAATATTAGCATTTATGTCTTTTTGGCCATAAAAATGCTTTCTGCATCAGGGAGCAAAGGAAGGGATTATATCCAGGGTAGTAGGCAGTACTAAAATTTTAGCAGTAGCTATTGTAGCATCGCTGGCAATAAAAAATCAATTAAAATCTGCTTAAACTTTTAATGCATATATCATTTTAAACCTGTTGTATTATTATTTCTGACCTTTATATATATTTATGAAATTTAAATTCATTTTAAATTATAAAATTTTAATTGCTTAAAATATACACAATTTCAGACAAACAGTAACAGCAAACCACTTTTTTATGAGGCTACAAATTAGAATTCTTAACAATATTTAAAAAATTTCAAAACCATATTTGTTTCTTGTTTAAAATTATAATTTTTTATTGGGTCAGTATTTACAATTCAGTTTTGTTATACAAAGAATATATTGCATCAGAATTATCACTTCACTAAGAACATTTGAAAAAGGACAAATAATTTTGTGTTGTACAGAACAGCTGAATGGTGTTACATCGGTCTTATTTTCAGACCTATTATCATGACATTCATTGTCATTGAACAGACAGTGATACCTGCATCCTAGGATTCCATAACTAAAAATAAAAATCATTTGATGATGTATGGACTGACTGCTAGCAGCAGTCCCTTAGGAAAGTGGACGGGACATTTTCATGATCTCCGCAGCACTGGTTCCATGTGGGTCAACAAAGTCTCTGTGGTGTTAATAAAAAATTCATGATTGCCTAAAGTGCAGTGCTAGCTCAGTTTTCAAAATCAGTAATTAGTCTGTAACCAACTTTCCAGGCATTTTGTTGGCTTTTCATGGAAGAGTCCTCTGTACATGTAAAGGGCATTGGGATTTTAGCTGGTCGCCATGGCAGATGACGTCAGTCGCCAGGTTGGATTGACCTAATATGGCGGGGACCCCCTGGTGTGCAGTAGAGAGTATATGCTTACTATTGATTTGGCTTCACATGCAATACAGAGAACGGGACAATTGTCTGCCAGCTTTGTCAATTCTGAAAGGCACCGGCCTTTGTTCTGCCCTTCCTGAAGGAGGTTTCCATGGTAACAGGCCAGACAACAACTCTTGTTTGCTGGAGCTCAGTTGAAGATGGAGTGTTTACATATCTACAAGTGTTTAATTTCTTCCATCTGGAAATCTTATTGGCCAGATAATTAGATTTCTTACAAAGACTGTCAGAGCAGAGCTATTTCAAATTTATGCTTGTTAAACTCCTGCTCTTATTGATAAGCCTCTTTTTAAGCCTCAAAATGATTTTTTTTCCGCCTATATTTATTCTGCCATTTTCTGTTGCATTGGGGCTCCAACATGACTTATTTTCAAAAGCTGAAATTTGGGCACGATATTAGTCATAGGTTATAGATATGCACCTGATGTTTATTTTTGACCTTCTTCCCAAGGCCACACACTCAATACCCAATTCCCATTCCCAGTTGCAGGCCTCGTGGGTTGAAGCTTCCAGTGATTACTAGGTGATTGCATGCATCTTATGTATGTATTATTTCAGATACAGGTTTTGAGGCATATTTATAGCTTTGTCCTTCTACAGTTTTGTCTTTCTACAGATATTTCCCCCATACTTAATCATATTATTTATTCTGCAAAAGGCACAGCAATAACATTTCACAGCCATTAAACTGAGAAAGCCTGTCAAAAATTCTCAGAATAATACGTAACCTTAGTTGATGCTCTTAGTTTATGAAATAGATAATTTAATGTGCTTAACTAGGGTTATTAACAAATTTCTAATGCTACTTCTAGAATAAGCTTTACAAGTAATGTGTAAATCTTAAGACATCTATGAAGCGGTAACTTAGGGTAAATAAAAAGAATATTTTGTTTCTGATTTTAAGGCTGATAATTTTAGAGTGGGTAAGCAGGGAATCAATTTCTACTTTTATTTTATAGAGTCGAGAAGTGATATAAGCATAAAAATGATCTCTTTAACCTGATCTCCAACAGCCTGCTGTATTGAATGTCTTGAGTCTCCCACAGTCAGGTGCTTGTGATGGACATGTGCTCTTGTATTTGAACTTTTGTCAAACATCTGGTAGTAATTTAGAATAATAATTTTGGATAGAAAGCTGGAGAGCACATGTTGTTTTGCTTTCAATAAAAATTTAACTTGTCACACATTAAGTCGTTGCCAAAACATGATGTGTTAACAGTTTTCATAACTGTTAGTCAATGACGACACTTGTTGCAATGACTCACATTGATTGTTCAGGTCAGTAATATCCACAAGAACAATCATTTTCTCATTGTATATAAAATCAAGTGGTATTAGAGAAAGTTCACCTGAACTTTAGGGGCAAGATTTCTGTTAAATCGTCTTATCTTGAACAGTAAATTTTGAAATTATGACAACCAATGGGACCACAATAAAGTTGTCACATTTTCAAGGTGGTTTTCTTTGCAGGGTCTTGTATAAAGAGCAAAAAATTATCAGGACTGTGAATAAATGGTCATTATTATGAGGGGGTTCCTAAAGGGGTTTTCACACATTCATGGATAGTAACACGAATCTTCCCAGTCTTTAATCCGTGGTGTTCAGGCAGGCAGCACCATGATTTCAAAAAGCAGCTTTCAAACAAAGATTCACGGATAGCAAGGATCATTGTTATGGGATCATCCATGTTATCTCGGCATCACAGAGTAAACACTGGGCAGGCATCCTGTGTGATCTTTGGTGCACCGGCATGTTTGGAGAAAAATTAAACCTGAACCCGGAAGATGCCAGTCTAAATGCAGAGCTCTGAGTGGCTACACAGACTCAGATGAATTTGGTGGCTACACAGAGGTGCATGGTGCCTACCAGGAGTGATTCAGATAATTTTTCATCTCTGCACTCAGGTTAAATTTTTTCTCCAAGGATGCTGGTGCATCAAGGATCACACCAGATGCCTACCCAGTGATACTGGAGATAACGCAGATGATCTCGGATGATCCATTTTGCTATCAGAGAATGTGGGAAAGCCCCTTTTAACCAAGTGGTCTTTAGGCAAGGCTTTTATCTCTCAAAATTTTTTGATGACTTGTTTTACCCAACCCAGCAGTTGATTGCTGGCAGAAAAGTTCTAGGTTTGCTTCAGGTGACATGACTCCATTGTTGGACATATTATTTTACTGGCATTCTATGTTCAGTAAATGTTATTATAGTACAGTGTGTGTAGAGGAATATTAATCCCAGGTCAACTCATGTTCTGGTATATTTTCAGGTGCACGCTATACCATTGCGATCTAGCTGGGTGATGACATGTGCCTATGCGCCTTCCGGCAACTACGTCGCTTGTGGAGGGCTGGATAACATTTGTTCTATCTACAGTTTAAAGACTAGGGAAGGAAACGTGCGTGTCAGTAGGGAATTACCCGGTCATACAGGCTACCTGTCCTGCTGTAGGTTCCTGGATGATAACCAAATAGTAACCAGTTCTGGTGACATGACTTGGTAAGTAGTTTAATCACTATTAATAACCTAATCTGCTCTACTGGCTTCTTTGCACTGATAGCTCCAAAAGTGCACTGAGAGCCCCACTCAGGTGAGTGCTCTGCATGCTGAGTGGGGAGACTGTAACCCCCAGTTGTTTTTCACTCCTAAACAAGTGCCCCTTTCAGGGTTCCTCAGTGTTAAATGCCCAGGATCCGCATGTGTTTTACATAGAGCCTGCACAGAATTTAGCCAGCATTAATAAAAATGGAAGAAATTTCCTCCACCAAAAAAAAATTTTAAAAGACAACTCTTTAACATTCTGTGAAACTGTCCCATTTATCATCCCCCCCCCCCCCATCTAACTGTTGTTAGATTGCTGATAGAGATATAGAACTTTAACAATGAGGTTCTGGTGTGAACCCCACTGTGCCTATATATACTGCACATATATTTATTAAAGATAAGTTATGGAAAAAGAATTAAATTAAAGGAATAAGATCAGAGTTTAGTAAGTACTCACATGCATGCATCTTTATTGAATAAGTAGTGCATGATGGCTAACATATTCCGTCATTTTGCAGTGCATTGTGGGATATAGAGACTGGTCAGCAGACGACATCCTTCACAGGGCACACTGGTGATGTCATGAGTTTATCTCTGTCACCCGATATGAAAACGTTTGTATCAGGAGCATGCGACGCCTCAGCAAAGGTAGGTATTTAACAAATGACCCATGGTCGATTATCAATTCAATACTTAATGTACCTTCTATATTGCTAAGATGTCTGCTGTATAGAATTTAACCTAAAATTTTGACCTAGTATTTTAAATGTGACTTGTACATCATGCTATAAGGTAGAGATCAAGAACCTGGTTGTTGACAATTGCACAAAGTGAAGGTTAAATGTTGTTCAGTATTTTGTGTCTGTCTTTCTTATTAATCTGACAGATTTGAATTATTTTTTTCTGGATAATATTACCTCTTTGATGTACATACAATCATTTTATGATTGATTATGCAAAAGTGCAAACAAGTCAGTTAGGAAAGGAAACAACCCCCCATCGATATCAGTGATTAATTGGCACACCATTGGTATCTAGGGAAAAAACTCCCTTTACTCATGTGGGAAATATTGGGAAATTCAAGGGGGGGAAAGTGAAATAAGGGACAAGTCCTGGAATTTGATTAAACCAGAAGTAAATTTTGTATATTCTGTTCTAAATTCAAACAGCATCTTCATTGTATAAATGGGTATTGTTGGGATTTATCATGGGTAAAAAAGGCTAAAATTATGAAATTTTCAAATCATCATGGGACAGATTCAAGGCAATTTGTTCTCATGAAATGCTAGGGTCTCTGCACCGAGACTCGAAAGAAATCAGAAATTTGTCATTTCCCTTATTTTATTGGAAAATGTTAAAGCTAGTGAAGCATTCAGAGACATATTTAGCACCTTTTATCATATCTCTCAGCTTTTGGCTTGGTGTGTATTTTAAAAGTACTTGTCCTTATATTAAACTTGTTGTTAGTGACTTCCATAGGCTTGTGTTTGTTTCTCAACTATTCAATCCTTTTATGCTATAATAGTTATATCAGTGCAAATAACAATAAGTGATTTTGAAACATGAAACGAATAATCAAGAATTTGAACTTAAGTTTGCTTGTTAAAGTGGTTTAATTTGTGATTTATAATTTCTTTTATGTGCAGGTCAACAACAGAATATATATTTATTTATCTTTTCAGCTGTGGGATATACGTGATGGTATGTGCAAACAGACCTTTTCTGGCCATGAATCTGATATTAATGCAATTACAGTAAGTATGCCTGCCACATCTGATAGTTTTATCGGTTACATCTTATCCATATTTCTTGCAAAATAGAGAATTCTGATAAATATTTATTCTCTTTGATCAGCATATTATGGGTTTTTGTGCTTGTTTTGTCAGGTTTAACCAGTTGGACTGGTTTTCCATGGGCTGTGCTGACATGGGCTATGTTCACTGGTGTAGTTCTGATAGATGAGGCTGCTTTAGCTCCATAATAATGTCCAATTTCTTGGTATTTTGGGTAAAATATGGAAAAGAATACACATAAACACATACTTGGCATCATTCCCAATACTTAAAGCCAAAAAATATGCATTTCCAAATCATGGGCACTAAAGAAGTTTTGTGACAGTGGGTGAGTGCCACTGTCAGCTTTAAATACAGATTCTGTGTTGCCATTAATTAGGATGAAATTAAACCTGCCAACATGGCACTTTATCCAGCTGACCCCCAGTGAAGTGGGTCTATTTACTTTTTTGTCAGGTTTAACATATTAAGTCGTCACAGGGTCTTCACTGAAAGAGGTGAACGACAAAGCAGGATGGTTTTGTAAACAGGGATGGTCATCAGATGTGTTTCTACTGTAATTTAATTTTATGTGGAAAGAAATGAATATTATCTCTTAAATAACTGCTTTACAAATGGTTACCATTGGTTGACAGCAGTCAGCTGGCTCAGATGGCAGGCTTCAAGCTTTCCTCCTTTTTGCATCAGTTTGATGTTTCCTACCTTTCCTTGTAATTCATACATTTTCTTACATTTTCCCACATACTGTTTTTAACATGCAGTTTCAAAAACCTTTGTTATTAGAAGTAAACAATCAATGGTTATTTTTAGCGCATCTCTCAAATCTTGCTCAAATTGAGCACTATGAATATTGTTTGAGAGTTTTCAGTTATATAATATTTTTTATTACATTCTGTTATCAAGAATGAGCATGAATTTTACATGTTCAGTTTCAATTCATATTTTTGTTCTAATTTTCCTCCTATTTTCCTACTTGTGTACTACTTTTACTTGAGTGTGAAAATCAGCCTGCAGATAGTGTTGTAGGTAAAAGAATTCTGTATGTTTATCATGAAAGATAATCGTTATTTCTCTCTTGTTTCAGTACTTTCCAAATGGCTACGCATTTGCAACTGGCTCAGATGATGCTACATGTCGTCTCTTTGACATCCGTGCAGACCAAGAAATCGGAATGTATTCTCATGATAACATCATCTGTGGAATCACTTCAGTTGCGTTCTCAAAGAGTGGCCGGCTGCTGCTAGGAGGTTATGATGACTTCAATTGCAATGTGTGGGATACCTTGAAACAAGATAGGGCAGGTCAGTAATAACAAAAATCTTCTGTGGATTCAGAATTTTTTGTGGAGATTTTCATTTTCACTGGTTATCAGTTTCTTAAAATATACAGGAACTCTTTAATATTGAGACAAAAATATTGCTGATATTCACAGTGGACACCATTCGCTTTAACTATAAACTTGAGTTATCAGTCATGAATATTCATGAATAACTTCAAATATTCACTCTTGTGGTGATGGAGTCCCAAGGGGTAACTTCCACATTTCACTAAGCTTACAACAGACCTTGGCCTACAAGGCCACCATGTCACCTATTTCATGTGTCACGAACAAGCTGAAACGGAAATCCTACATCAACAGTACTTAAGAAATCATACACAGGTGACCGTATAGGTTTACAAGCATGTATTAGGTTGGATATTATCCCAACAGAAATATATCATTACAAATTTTGCACTTAAAAGTTACTACTAGAAATATGCATCCTCAGGAACATGGAGGGCTGACCTTAATGTGGGGTACTCTACAACCCATGTTTTCATTCACTTAGTGACCCATATTAAATATGTTCCCCAACAAGTTTTTGCATTCA
Organism: Sipunculus nudus; assembly: GCA_026874595.1. Lineage (NCBI taxonomy): Eukaryota > Metazoa > Annelida > Sipuncula > Golfingiida > Sipunculidae > Sipunculus > Sipunculus nudus. The sequence goes on along the minus strand of CM049320.1, from coordinate 39,310,877 downwards.
CTGATTCAGCCCATATTCCCATGTTCAATCGGGCATATGTTACTGCACATTTCACAGTATTCCTGGAACTCCTTCCTGGATCCGGATCATGAGCCCAACCAACACCAAAATCATCTGCTGGTGATAAAACCACTATATTTGAAGGCCCACAAATTCTCTGGATCCACAGTATTTCATTCTTGATTTGCATGGTATTTGTAATGTTTTCATATTTGAGAAATTTCCATAAACTCTTAGAAACCCACAGACATATCTTGCTTTTGAGAATGTTTCATGTTAAAGGGCTTTTTCCTGCAATTCTGAAAACATTAGACATGTTCTTGCATAAAAAAACTATTTTCAGTGTCAGTGATAAATTTGTATTAAAATATATTTAACATATAAAATTAGAGATTGTGGTCAGAGCCAACAAAGATATCTCCACTAGGATATTGATCAAACTTTCCTGTTTACACAGTGTCATAGTTCACCAACCCTGTTCACAGCCCAGGAGTTCTAGAATAAAACTGGCCCCTCATACCAATGAATGGCCTCACAATGGAAAGAACTATTTGAATACAAAAAATATCATGGTGATCCAGATCACTTCTAAATTGAGTGGTCTTTGGATGTTACTGAAACCCTCCACAAAATTTCATCTTTGTGGAGGTATAAATTAAGAAAAGGGTACATGGATCATATATTTTTCCTATATTCTCTTTGCTGAAATTTTGTATAAACCTATATATTTTCTCAGGTTCTGCTGTATAATCCTGATAGCTCTGAACTTCAGGAGCTTGGTGGGAGCCATTCATAACAAATGGGGAAATTTTAGGGTACTTGTATATATTTTGTTTGTATGATGTATGTTATATAATGCAAGACCTAGATATAAAATGTTAATTACTATCCCAAAATGGGTTGTATACATCCATCATTCAGACACACCATTGGACATGATTAGGTGATAGTGTGTTCCCAGTGGCATTTGTGGAGGGTTCGTTCAGTAAGATTTATACTCATTGGTTAAAGCAAATTATTAGTTTAATCAATAGATTTTCAGTAAACCATGAAATTGAACCTAATGTAAAAATTCTGTTTCCCTATTTATCAAAATTTCTGGGTTAGTGTTAGACATCATGCGTGTATTGTAGAGCTAAAAAATGAGGCACAGGTTCGTCTCAATCCCCTTACCAGAGAAGAAATGTAAGATGTACCCCTGTCCTTACTTCTACCCAAATACTTTCATTTTTCATGAAATCTTGACAAAGACATCTATACATGGTTTTAAATAGGCAGCTTTTGCTCCGAAGAATACTACATTATTTTACAAGGATTTATATATTATGACGTTGATTGACAAACAGGGAGTGTCATGTGAGTACCTTTGAAATATGAAGGATATTACCTGTTTGAGAATCTTGACTGCACAGTTGGGAATATCCCTGGAAGTCCTACTTGTAACCTGATCATGAGGTGGACCCACACCAAAATCTATTAGATTCTTCATTGGCCGATTCCCAAGGTGGCCTTAAATTTTTATGGGATTCTGTTCATGATTGCTTGAGTTATGTTGACAGACACACATGAAAGGGAATGAACACATACCCTCTAGGCCGAGGCAACAAGACAACATGTATTTTCTGTTTATCAGAGGATTGTTGTCAGAGCATCCAGTCCAGTTCATGAGATCTTTCCCCCTGTTAGGAAAAAGTTCAGAATTATGATGAAAGTTTGGTTACAAGTTCAAAATCAGGCAGGATATTAAAAGTGTATATGATAACTGTAAGCAACAAAATGATTAATGAACGAACTGTTACTTACTGAATGCACAAATGCAATTCCTCAGGTCTTTTTATCATGTTAGTAGGCAGATAGGAGAAGTCCAGTGTTAGGTCTTACAGAATGCTGCCTGAACAGAAACATCAGGAACTTATGAAAATGACTTACCTCAGAACAATACAATATCTTCAAAGTCAAGATATTTATCATTGATGTTTGATTTGAAACTCCATTCATACAAATAAAATTTCATAAAAACTGTGTCTTTATTCAAATTAAGAATTTATGCCTCAATGGCATGATGGTAAAATCTCACTTGAACCTTGGAGATTTCCTGTCGTATCAACAGGTCATGATTGACTGCTTGAATATTCCTAACCCCCTGCATATGAAACCTGAGATCCAGAAGGTTTAATAATAATATTTTCTTATTGTATGGGTATCTGTACTATTATTCATTAGACAATGCTACCAACATCCCATGGACCTCTATCCTTTAAAAAAAGTCTTAAGGCATGCTGGCAGAACAGAAACCACATGGATTTGAAAAAAAATTATGAATTTAAATATAGTGGCTGATTACACAAAAATGACAAATCTGATTTTACCCTAAGAAGTCAAGGTTTGTTTCATGGATGTTGAGTTTTAAATTCCATTCTTGTGAAGAAATTTAAAGTAAATGTTTTTACATCATAGTTCAAATCAAAGATTTATTAGAAGTCCTCAGATGTTGAGCAGGAGAATAATAATTAAGGAAGAAAGGTGACAGTATCAATAAGTAATGGAAAGTATCCAAGCAAAATCTAAGACTGAAGTAGCCCATTATTGCACAGCTTAAGTGTTGTGTTTAGACAAAGCTGAAGTACTTTTGTTGGGGAATATCCAGGACTTTATTAGGTCTTTGTGTGGAAAGAAAACTTGCACATAAAACTCTATATTGATCAATCAATATGGGCTATAATCCACATATGGCTCGCAGTTCTGGGACACAGTATCAAGTCTGGGACCATCAAAATGGCTGCCATTGTTTGCCCACGTGTGCCCAGCTTGGTGTAAGTTCCATGTGTCTTGGCAACTAAAAACTGTGTTGGTTGCTAGCTCTGCAGACTTTTGCACACTGCTCCTTACCCTGCGCTGGTGCCAGGAATTTGGCAGTTTGCCAGAGGGTACAGCAGCCTAGGATCGGCCAATCAATATGCAGCCAAATCCTGATGTAAGCAGTGGCCTAGATACAGTGTTACCATGGAGATGTGCTAGGTGCCTGGCAGACCAGCACACAAGGGTCCCAGACCAAATGTATAAGCCATGGCCTAGATTCTTCCAAAATTCATATCAGAATCCTTATTTCTTGATATAGAATGCTTTGCTGTAGATTAAAACAGTGCATGCAAGATTTAAGGTTAAAAATCAGATGTTCAAGAATATGTGCATTCTGTGTGATAGGTAGGCATGTGTGCTGCCCAGTAAAATATTGCTGGCCATTTTTGCTGGTTTTTGCCACTGCTTGGAGAGGAGAAAATTATCAGCCTCTCAGGACAGTTCACTGAGTGAGTCAGTGCGCATAGCATTAACTGCTTGTGATATCATCAAACAGATCTATTAATAGCGCACACTGGCCTTGTGGGCATAACATTTTGACAGCCTGAGAGTTATAAATCTGTAAGATTTTACAGTGTAATATGTGAAGCTGTGTATAATTGTGGAATGGAATGGGAATACATCACTTCTGTGAATATAACCTTGAAAACCCCTAAACCATTAATAATTACAGTAACATATATGTGTATAGTATATAACTCCACCAATATTAATCTTTCAGTCTTTTTGATAGCATCAGGGAATAGAGGGGGAAGCTGTTAAAAAGAATAATGGTTCACAGATATAAGAGGTGAATTGGCAATAGTTCCAATGATCCAGTCCATCAGCAAGAAAATCAGTTTGGTTTGAGCCATTTTTGTCAATTATCATAAAATTCTTGTTTCTAAAAATAAATGAAATGCAACTACTCTTGAATTCTTCAACAGTGATCTTGGGACCTACTTTTGCAGATGTTAGATAGTATATCTGAAAATATCTGCTTACCCAATAGTTATGTTGCCACAAATTTTTCTTAATATTTAAATGATAAAGTTGTTTATAAATGTAATGTACCTTTGTCTTATCACCGTCATGAAAACCTCCATTCAATAAATGGTGGAGATACAGGAGCTTAAAGTTTTGGAAAATTCTCCGGTTAAATATGATACAATTAGGATCCAAGTTCAGTACAAGAACGCTTTGATACTTTAGATCCATTCAACTTCTCGATGTCAAATTGTTCACTGAATGTGATAACTGATTTATCTACCAAGCCATGAAATCCAGAAATATTTATTGCTTTCTGTTCCTTATTTAGAGCCCTGCAGTGTAATGTGAATTTTTCATTTTGGATGACTTGCCAGTCATTTGTTTGATCATTTAATGATGTGATCTCGGTGATGTGGTTATAGATGACTGATGCCATATCTATCTTCCATCGAAAATAGCATTCACATAATTTAGGTTTGTCTTTTTATTTCGGAATGGTGAAACACCAGCTGGCTGTATCAGCTGAGGAATGCTGATGACGAAAAGACTCGCTAAAACTTGCATAACTTGGTTAACTGGTAAATATATAGTCCAAATGGCCAAAATTGCAAGTATAAATGCGATGCGTCTCGAAACGCTGTCGTTCACAAAATCGGGTTTGGCTCTCGAATGGCATGGATGGGTCTCCGCTGCTGGGATCGGTAGAGGGAATGTAGGTTGCTTCTGCCTTTGTGGCTGTGGATGCTGTAGCTTTCCTAAAGGGTCACCGGTTCGGGATGTACGGTGGCGGCCTCTCACGGCTCTCTGCTTGGCTTGGTGTGGCATCGTGTCTGTTGGCTCAGAGAACGTGCTTAAGAAGCGCACAGGGCTGAGGGCTTGACCACAGCAACCTGTAGCTGCTCGATGAACGTAAACTTCTGCTGCTGCTGCTGTATCAGCTGAGGTACCAGTGTTCACTCTGTTTTGAAGCCTGCAGTAAGATTCCCCAAACACTAGGTGAAGAGTGAATTATCCTTTGATTTCACAACAAAGAATTTTTTAAAACTGCTGAATCCAGATGGTGAACCAGATGACCTCTAAAAATTAATGGACTGTGCCTCGAATTGTTTCCTTTAACATTTAATGGACTGTTGCTGAGACAGGCCCCGAGTCAGGACTTTGGACACTTTATATATACCAAACTTTGCTCAGCATCGAGAACTATAAATGTAATTACCCATTAGCATAATAGTTTGTGTGAACTATAACTTAAAAATGTACATGTAAATATGAAATTTCCATTTTAAATTGTTCTTTATGGATATTTGTATTGGATTCAGACCCAGAGTTTGATTAGGGCTACTAATGACTTGGGACTTGAAGGTGGACTTGGACTCGAACCTCAAGGACTCAGACTTAGAATTGAGTGGCCTGGACTCAGACTTTCACTTGGACTAGGTAGGATGGTGTGGACTTCACTACATCACTGTCCTGAGAAGTTCCATCTAAAATCTAATGGACTGTTCCTTAGACAGTCTGCAGACAACTATTTGTTTATAATATTGGTGACTGACAAACCAACCAAACAACTGTCAAAACATACTAATAACCCAGCATTTAGTGGAAGTAATAAATCCACATCTTAAATGTAGGAGACAAAACTGAACAGTTTTCAGCACCATGAAGAACCTGAATCCACAGTTTCTTGATCAAGGAGTATGTCTCCCTATAAGGTGTCACCATGTTACCTTCAATGCAAGTCCTGATTAAATACAGTCTCAGTTGTATAAAAAAATTATAACAGTTCATTGAGATAGATAAAGTAAGGTCTAAACTACCATTTTGAAATTGACTTTGATATGAAACATTTTCTCACGAGGGCAATCACAAAATTTCAATATGTACTCCTGGGGCTTAACATGTGGATTGATATATTTATTCTGGACATGTTTTGGCTGATGGGGCTGACTTGAGTCTTACTTAACTTGTCAATACAACTAAATAATTTGAATTATTAAACTTCTGTAGAGTGATACTAAAAAAATATAATATTTATCATGTAATCAAGAAGATGTGCAAAATAAAACTTACATTTTATTCATTTCTAAAGACTTTCGAAAATATTTTGTAAAATTTAAAAGCATTGAGGGGTAGGTGAAATATATCTGTAGTGAAAAAAAAAATTCTTAGTATTAAAATATCTATAATTGATTCCACTGTTATTGGACAGAATGTTCAGCAGGTGGTTCAGCAAGGGTACTGTACTAGCTCATTATCATTGCCATAGCAACTGTATTAGCCAGGTGGTTACAGGACCCACCCAGCATTATGGAGAGGCTTTCTGAACTAAGTGTTGAGTCAGGCCTAAGCTCCACGACTGTCAGAAACGGGATGTATTTAGCCTCTCTACAGCAGATTTATGCATGACCCGCTGAGATGTGTTGCATTGTGGGATATGATTTACTGGGACAGGGACTGGATATACCCAAAGTTCATGTAGTGCCAGGCCACACCCATAAGTCAAAACAACTGGTATATTCGGTGGGGATTTATGTTTAATTTTGTGTTCTGATTTTACATCAAAGATTTTGCCCAGTTATGTGACCCATAACTTTGGTGCATTGTAGATCCCTGTTAAACCTTTAGTTCACCAGTGAAGTGACTCATTTATGTGCAGTTAGTACATGTGTTGCTGTATGTCTGAAAGTATGTGTGTGGATCAAGGCAGTATCCTTATGCACTCACACAGGAGGAGGCTTACTGTTGCACAGGCTTGTAGTGGTGATGTGCCAATTAATTATGTCAATGATTTGGCGTTTTCTTTCATAATCGATTAAATCTATTGCATTTGTTTATGATATATGTACATCCAAAAAAGGCATATTATCCCCTTAAAATATTCCAGTACTGTCAGAAATACAAGAAAGACTGGGCACTTTACAGCAAACAGCATTAAAATTTATCCTTGTGCAGTAAGTAACAACAACCCGGCCATGACCTTGACCTTTCAGTGTGATGTACAAGTCAGACTGAATTTACTCTTGTCTATATTTTCTGTATACCAGATTTCATTGTGATATGGATGATACATAAACTTAATCATCAATCGTCAGTTGTTTTTAAATGCCCGTCATATGACGGGGAGTATTATGGTTTACCCACCGTCCGTCTGTTAATTTTAGGGTTGCCACGACAACTTACTGGGGCTTTGATGGATTATCACGAAACTTACCATAACTACTTACCAACAGATTATCTCGCCTGAGTTTGATTATGGGCAGCATCCACACATATTTTTTATAAGGTCACAGGTCACTAGGCTTTGTAGAGTCGTCACGATAATTCATGAAGAATATGAAGGATTTGGATAAACTCATAAGAAATGTTAATCAATAAAATATCTTGCCTAAGTTCGATTTCCAGCAAAATCCATGCATATTTAATAAGGTCAGAGGTCACCACACTTTGGGGCACCTTGGTGACTTATCAAAAATTCTTTGGCTTAAAATTCATGAAACTCACTCATATTTACCAGTAGAGTTCCTCACCTGAATTACCTTCTCATCAAAATTCATGCATATTTAATGAGGTCAGAGATTATCAGAAACATGGCAGACATAGTATGCACGTTTGCAGTGCTCATGTTCATCTTTCAATTATCAGTTATATTTCTACAACCGATTTCCTACCAGGATATGTGATGATATGTGAACAGGGATTTGCCTTATTTTGTCCAGGATATGTGTTGATATGTGAACATGGATTTGGCTTTTTTTGTCCAGGATATGTTGTGATATGTGAACATGGATTTGCCTTATTTTGTCCAGTATATGTGTTGTTATGTGAACATGGATTTGCCTGATTTTGTCCAGGATATGTGTTGTTATGTGAACACGGATTTGCCTTATTTTGTCCAGTGTTCACTCTTTTCATTGGTCTTAACAAGGTTACAATAATAAGAGTACCAGTATATACAACAACACTAACTTTAACAGCTGCCAACATTAAAAAATTGCTCTGTTAAGGGGTTGGGGGTGGACTCATTATAAGGAGAATAGGAATGCTATAAATTAAGGGGATGGGAGTAAGGAATGAAGGTATTTTATAGGGGCTGGGGGTTAAGAATACACATTGGTAAGAGAGTGGGGACCAGAAAGGGGTAGGAAGGTTGAAACCACACACTTTGTGCACATTTGGTGTGTATAAAAGCAGGTACAGTATACATAACCAAATTTTGGTTTAAAATTATATATTGTTGTAACGTAAAGGTTGCTCCCTTCCCAACCTTGAGTATTTTTACCTACCTGGGAAGTGATCAAATTACTTGTGATACATATTTCCTTAATTACTCTTCTGCAGGTAATCCCAAACAATAGAAAATTATGGTATAAGTAATGAAGACCAATTCAGTTATATGGAGCTTTCAGTTCACATTTTTCAAGTTGAACATTTCTAAACAATGCATTCCATGAAGCTTGGTTATCATAAACTTTTGAGTAAATCTTAAATAACAAATGTTCATTTTAATATATATTTCACTATCAGAGCATGAATCCCTTGTTTGGAAATACATTTATAACAATATGTTGCTGAGATCTTGGGTATTGTTATGGGTGCCGGGTTTATTTTGCAAGCCTGATGCTGATGGCCCAGACACCGGCCAGATTTTGTGTTTGGTGGCATCTGTTGGCAGCCATGCAAGCTACTCGCATTGATTCAGCAGGTCCAGTGCAGAATAAGAAAACACTTTATCAACACTCAGACTTTCAGACATTGAATTCTTACTTGTATTTCCATTTTATATGATTGGTTGATTATTTAATTAAATAATTTGTGTGTATTTTCAGGTGTGTTGGCTGGACATGACAATAGAGTAAGCTGCCTGGGTGTGACAGAAGATGGCATGGCTGTCGCTACAGGCTCCTGGGACAGCTTCCTAAAGATCTGGAACTAACAAACTTGTACTCAGAGCACACGTGAAAGAAATGTGTGCAGACATTACAGCTGAATTATGGGATATTTAAAAAAAGTTCAAACTTTTTATGCTCTTGCTGCCCAGATACCAGCGGCTACCATGGTAACACCATTCATCATGTTTGCATAATAAGTAAAAATTCAACGCCTGGAATTTGGCTGGTTGGTTGCCAACCCTGGGCCAATCCGTCTGTACGATTCCACTAAATCCACATGGAGAATGATCGATGGTCCCGCTAGATCTGTGCACATCCATCTCTCTCACACATGAACACCAGGTGATGGCATGGTCATCCAAGCGAGTTTTCTATACGATTTGACTTTTATTTGTAGAGAATAGCACATTGAAGTAGCGCCTTTTTTACATGTTGATGGGAGCCTATGAATGCACGTGGTATATATATGGAGTCTCCTTGAATCTTATCACGGGGGTGTATTACTGTGTATTGTATATAATAACTGACAAAGCTTCGCTAGGAATTTGCTGGCCATAATCCCCTCATGATATTTCATGCTTTCGTGCCTATATCCAGTGTGCAAGGCATTATGGGAGTTCCGTTGTTTCCAGCCCCATGCCTTGCAGCTGGTTGTTTGATGGGCTAGTCTGAAAAAATAGAAAGTCCTGTCGGCCAATCATGTACAAACTATGTATTCTAGTCATACTCTGTGAGGTCACTGTGTCTGTTTGCTAACCTAAGAGTTCAAAGGTCAAGTGTCACCATGTGGGTTCAGCCAGACAGCCAGGTACTGCTTTTGTGGGCAAACCTCATCTGCATATGCAAATTAGCCTAAGAACAAGTAAATCTTGGGTTGGGGGGCAAGGGGTTAAGTTTTCCTTTTCGGGACCACAATTTAACGCAGAGGAATTGTGGCTCAGAGGGAACAGAATTTTTATATTTTGATGTATATTGAAGAAGGATATAGATCCTATAAAAACCTGGAAACTCTTAAAATCTTTAATATACCACACCATGCTTGTTATATATGTACATATATAAATCCATGAATGGTGAACTAGACAATACGAGTATACCTAATTTTGTGCATATATAGTATATGAAACATCATACAAATATGTGTCTATCCACATTGTGACATTGCATTTCATGTAGGGTTTTCTTTCAAATTCAACCTCCTTTCTGTGGTATTATTTGCTCGCCTAGTGACAAATAACATGTATTGAAGGGAAACAGACGCCGACGGTATTGTCCCATAAATTTTCAGAAAAAAAAATATTTAGGTCCCTTGTGTATGTATATTTAACGTAGTCTAGGTGGTATTTTGGCCACGTCAGAATGTGTTTCAGCAGAATGTTTATTTATTAGAGCTATAATATAAGTATGTCAATTGAATATTCATTCATTCATTGCAGTTCTTTTTCACTCTATAAATTTCTCTTCCGGAACAGAAATTTGTATTTTCACAATCCTGATTTTCGCACCTTTACGCGTTTAACATAATTATTGTGTGTCGGTCTTCAAAGAGCTGTCCTCTGTTTCAAGCAGACGCGCACGCTGAACGGTTTCGCTCAATGTGATTGTCCATTTCTCCGGGTTGGGGGGGGGGGGGGGGGGGTGATATTCGCGCGACAAGGGGACGGACTAATATTGCTTGTCCTTCCCTACCCACCATCCTTTGTAATGCCATCTACATGTGTATGTACACTATATGGATGTCAGTGCTTTCGTTTATATAATCATGTCTTTATTTTATTTTTTTTCTTTTCATAGTAATCACAAATACATTGTACCATTTTCGTTGTACAGCTTTGTTAGACTTCGAATATGAATCAACAACCAGGGATCATTTTAAAAAAATGTGCTACGATATACGCAGCACTTCCAAGGTCTGGCGGGCCTGTTAAACTGCTCTTTGGGAATGATGGACAAAGTGTCTAATCACGTGATTGGTCAGTCAAGTCATGTGACCTAGCGAGCTGCACAGGGAATATGAGCCTCGTCTTGGATGAGAGGGGTCGTATTTTTCTCCACCCCATTTCTCACTGAGGACACGCCTTATTCAGCTGCGCAGATCGGTCCATTCTCAAAAGTCAGGGGTGACAGGTTGGCATGCATAGACGCAAGGTATGGAATAATTAACAACATATCAAGGAATCTAGACAATTGTACATCTAGGTGTCCTTGATGCACAGATCTATCAATCAATGTCAGTATTTTCAGCCCCGTTTATATACATATACATATATACAAAATTTATATATATATATATAGATATATGTGCCACGCACTGGACCAAACTGATGTTATATTAAAGCAGAGTCGCTTCTCCTCAATTTCCGTCAGTCTGCTCCTTTACTTGTAAAATTTTGCATGCATGCCTATATTGTACAAAGTTTGTAACTATTTTATTTAAGACACGCATGTAGCCTTGGATAATTTTTTTGCATGAGAACGAACATGTCGGGCCTAGAACTGGGGCCGTCCCGACCAGGCGACCCCTTCCTATAGACTGGCCCCTGCCTCGAATTGTAAAATACAAACCAGTGCAAGGTGTTAGATGCTATTTCTGTGTGTGTGAGTTGGTGACAGTAACCACTGTATTGTAACTTAATTTGTCAAATAAAGCCATTGTCTCGAAGATGTTTTGTGTTATATTTTACAAAAGTCAGAGCCCCTGGAGATTGTTCTGTGTATGTAAAGCAGTTGTTCGGGGGAAAAAACTGGGAAGAACACACAAATGAAAATATAAAACTGTGTAGAGTTGTAGGACAACATGGGGGGTTGTGCGCCCCCCCCCCCCCCCCCCCAATTCCATTGACAAGCTTTTCTCTGCTGTGCACAATCATGCTTCAGTAACACTGGTCCATGAAGTAGTGGCTTAACAAATGCAGGCTTTTGTTCACAAAGAACTGAGCGACAAAGGGACCGCCCTGTGTCGCAATGGTATTTGATTATTTGCATTGAAATATATTATGGTGAACCAGATTACCATCAAAATTTAACCTTCCAGCAGTTCTTCATCAAAATCCGTTCCGTACCATACGTGTGCGCAAAGTTCCTCAAGTGTAAGTCCCATAGAGGACCCGGCAGAGCTATGGCAGTGCCACGGATAGGTCCGGGGTGTAAGCCGTGGCGCTGCCGAGACGGTCCGGGAGGGCGAGCCGGCAGTTTTTGGATTTTAAAAAACTGCCGGGGCGATTCGTGGTGATCCGGGGCTCATACGCAGCTTTGTCGGGGCTTTGCCGTGGGGGTCCGTGCCACAGCCTTGGAAGTCCGCGGCACTGCCGAGACAGTCCTTGGAGGTCCGGGACAATGAAAACTACCCCCGCTGAGCGACGGACCAATACGGCAGAGCCCAGGACTTCCACGGCAGTGCCCCATCGGAGCTGCGAATCACCCCGGACTAGCGCGGCAAACAAAAACAGGAATCCGTAGCGCATCCTTGGCGGACCGTGGTCAGACGTGGTTCTGCCGAGATAATCCGGGGCTCTACTTGGATAATTTCTGCCAAAAAGCACCCGGAACACCAGGGACCACCCCGGACCGTATCCGGGGTGATCCGTGGTAATCCTTGCCTATCCGTAGTACTGCCTGCTTTAGTGGGACTGTAGCGTAACAAACGAACCAGTACCGTGGTGAGCACACCTCTTCTATGAACAGGTCTAATCCCGCTACACTCGCACGTAAACGTTCTGTCCTTATTAACATTGGTTTTCTCTTTCCACGAATTCAAATATCCCACGATATGCGTTTTGCACAAGGCACGACATTTTAAGCACACTATATTATCTTAACCTACATTATTAAGAGCTAATAAGGGCTAGGAGGCACAGATAGTCCCCCCGCCACATGCTTAACTCAAATGTGGGCACTTTCTATGACATGCTTTCCCTTGGGATTAGCTGAAATAGGAATATTCCGGACCCAAAGGTGTCTTATTTAAAGGATGCAACTTAACAAGCAGAATAGGCGTACAAAACGATTATCAATGGCGCCACCTATCTTATGTATGCGATAAATCTATCCAAAATCTATGACTGCCAAACTTCAGGCTATATAGGTGAAACCATTCCGGAGATATGTGTGATATTTACATAAAATAATGCGTACATGCATGGTCATAGCGGAAAAACAGTTATAGGTGGCGCCATCAGAGTTCAGTAAATATTAAGCTTTCCAAGAGCTTTTCATAGAAACAAAAATGGAGCATATCTGCAGTAGTCCTGAGATATGGGTGATTTTTTGTAGCAGCAAAAAAATTACAAGGGGCGCCTCCTGTCTTATGTATGCGATAAACCTATCCTTAATCTATGACTGCAAAATTTCAGACCAAAAGCTTACAGCATTCCTTAGATATTTCACCTTAAATAGACTCATGGATGGCCATTATGTGAAAATAACTACAGTTGGCGCCAGCAGAGTTCAGTATATGATATAACTACCCAAGAGATTTCCACAGAAATAAACCTGGAACAAATCTGTAGAACCTCTCCTCAGATACAGGGGATTATGTGCAAAAAATGGGCCAAGGTCAAGGCCACTCATTGTGAAGATCATGATCCATTTTAAAAAGGCTCACAAGATTTGTCTGCAGTGACGCGATCGTATCAAAACCGTAGTATTCCCGACTTCTCAGTCTGGGGATACAATAAAAAATTCACATGAATTTTATTTCTGTTCAAATACATACTTAAGTCAGATGCATTTTATTTCCCTTGCTCAAGGATAGATGTGACCAAGGTATATGAATGAAATAGTTGACATTTCCAGACTATTTTAATTAAATGAATTATCCAAATTTAAGGAAAAACAAATGAGGGCGGAAAAAATAGCTTTTACACAGGTGGCACCGCGTGTTGGATACAATGACCTGCTCGCCATGTTACTAACGTGTGTAAAATTGGGTCAAAGATATCAGTAGGAGTTTTACTTCCTTAGAGCTATCAAGTAAAAGAAGGGCTGGGACGGACAGGCGGATACGGACCATTTTAGTAGCCCTTCCTCCTATTTCTTAATATAGTATTCATTGAATTTTCCTAGCTCCAAGGAATCCTTACGAGATTTTAAGGCTAAATTGTTCTTATTTACTGACTTATCTGAAGGAAAGTGAAAAAGACCATTTTTGGAGCGCAGAAAGTCGTTTGCTAGAGGTGGCGCCACCTCCTGGTGATAATTACATGCATGTCGGTCATGTGCAGAGTAAGTCTGTAAAATTGAGCAAAAAAGCAGCAATAGTCTCAGAGATATTTGGTGAAAAAATAGGCGGGACGGACGTACGAATGGACTGCCGGACGGACGGACAGCAGGCAGGAAAGCCGGACGGACGGACGGACGTAAACGGTAAACGATTTTAGTAGTCCTCCCTCTTACGGCGGGGGACTTAGTTTACGATTGGCCCTGTGCTAAGATTAACTCGCGCTGAAGGCTGTGAAAAAAACGCTGAAGACGCTGAAAAATGTAACAGCTCTTTTTTTTCAAATTCTGAAAATCACGAAGTATTAGATATTCAAAGAAATTATGGATCTACAATGGTTTAGAAAATGGACATGTCTGAACATCTTGGACAATCACATCCTTGTACTCACCCTTCCGCCAGGGTCAAGAGGTCGTTTCTGCTCAGAACGATTCCCTTCCGATCCTATTAGGCATTGGGACGGCCGGGATTACATACCTCAATCTTAAAATTAATATTTGTTACATTTCAAGGAAATAACTTTTTTACAATTCACATCCGCATGCTTACCACCAAAACATCCACGTGTATGTAATTTGCCTTGAAACAATTCCTATCGAACGTACTTAATCGGACTACATTACCCGCTTCACTACATTTGTACCTACGCCATCTGTGAATTTAGAAGCCGCCGTGCATTGTTGGGGGTCAGATTGTGACGCCCATAAACCCTGAATTGCAGAGTGGTACTCCTGTGAGTTAGAGTCTGCGCACTGTGCCTTTAATTGTACAAAACACTAGTTGTATCACGTAAACCATCCAAGAAAGCACGTGCATAAGTTTGTTTATATTTGCAATACCACGTCACGGATATATTACATCGCAAAAAAAGAATCCACGTGTTTATCAATATATAAAATGTTTATCAAGGACAAATACCTTCTTTTGGTTATATTTGGAATGGATGTTGTCCATGCATACTCTACATTTTCCAAATTTGCTTAATTTTTGTAACTGACACTTTTCAGGCAAAATATATCGATTTCGGTGTAAAAGCGTGCTGTGTGAATGAATGTGGGCATGAGGTTTATCCTTGAAATTCATAGATAGACCTTCTGTGTGGAGAACGGGGAATTCTGTTTTGGGTGTAGAGTGTAATATGATAGGACCGGGCTGAAGGTAACATCCTCAAAGTATAATAATGGCAATTAATATGTTGTGTTGTTTTCTTGATAATATAGGAATTTAGCTTTATAAATAAGATGCACTAAATCTGAATTTTCTTTGCATTCTTCGACTGTAGAAACAACAAACGTTGGTAGAAAAAGTTTTATATCATAATATATTTTGAAAGTTGTACAAGAGATACCTAGATTTCAGGATTTTTGTGGACGTTATATAGGAAAATTAAATACAGCCACGCAGCCTTTTGAACAAGATTTTTTGGCGCCACCTATATGGCGTATGAATAAATGTTTCACAGAAAGGTGTCTATTCTAAAGGTAGTACATGTATACCGAAGTTTTGTGGACTCTTCGGTATATCTGATGGCATAATGTATGGTTTACACCTTGAAGGTGAAATGAATTATTTCAATAAAACATACCCAGTATCTTTGGATTAGAACTGATTAATTCCACTTAAACTTACACTACTATGCTGGGAAATTTACAAATACATGCGCCGTGTTACAACGGTATCATTTTTCGCTGACGGTAGCTGTTGTTAAAAAGTAAACAAATATATTTAAGGGCTTGTTTGGGTTATCTGAAGTGTCATTGTAAGCGGTGATGCGTGATCAGAATTAGTTGGGGGAGGATGTCTGGGGGGTGCCTCACCCAAATTTCAATGCAGGTTTCCGGCTCGTTTTCCCATTATGAGGTAATCTGTGGATTCTCTGATGTTCAATACAAAATTTATGCTTATATAACTCTCTAGATTGAATAAGCACCTTAGCAAAATATCTTCTCTGAACTCTGACGGCAAGTAAGCTTTTGTTCCAGTTTTTATTGGGGAAAAATATCTAAATCCATCATGGAAAGATATCTGCATTTTATGTTGAATCAGGTTAGGATACAATAGAGATGTTATGTGCGATCGGGTTACAGCGGTGGATAGCTTTGGAAAATCAGTGGTGATGGGCTGATGAACGATTATAATCGATGATCGGTTGGGTTGATGCAAACGATCTAATGATCGATCTGGTAGTGCCATAATCGGTTGCAATTTTTGCACGTAACTTAGGCTTTGTGATGAGGAAATGTGTACTTTTATATACATTATGCAAGCAAACTAGAGAAAAGTCTGTGTTTACAAAAAAAAAACCCACTTAATTCCTAAGTCACTATATAGACATGTATGCTATAGAATTATGACAGTATTAGCCTGAATGTAGGGCTACACATCAGGTGAGAAGATGTACCGGTCTTTATATGGTACGAAATTTCATATTTATAAACAACCGATTATTTCCGATAATCGCTCGTTAGAGGTCAAACGGTTTTTCCTGATGACCGATCATGATATAACAACCGATTCACAACACTAAATGCCAGTACGTTCCATGTGTTTAAAAAGGCCAGTTTTTTTGTGTATTTTTTTTTTATAAATTTACACAACACTATATAAATACTTTTATCTTTATTTTTCATGTATTCACGCATAACATATGGGAATACAGCACAAAGCATACATGATACATTATCATAAGCCGACAACTTTAGTATGCATTATTGCTCCTATAACTTAAATACTATTCGTCCTTTAAAGGGAATACGCAGAATTTATCACTGTTAAGCATGTTAAAAATATTTTCTGAATATGCTTGACTTTTGCAACGATAAATTATTTAATCGAGTAACTCGGATTTACGTTGCTTTTGGACCTGTATAATTTAAAATAACAAAATTTGCTGTATTTACTAACATTCCAGATGAAATAAATGTGTAACTAATGCACAAGTAATCTTTTGATAATAAACCTTACCTGTAAGTTGAATCTAGAAAACTTGGTGTTCGATTTATGCTTACAGTTGTTCATTTAAACTTACACAGTCACAAACATTTGTGCTTGCTGAAAGAGCACCATCTTGCGGGGGAATTATTAACCAAATTATTATCCTCATAAGCCACCCACAGTAACATACTACAAAGTCTGTTACTTGACCAGGCGTTCGCAGACCTAGTATATATATAACCACATAACATAACCACATGTCCCTGTATCCTACCCCTCCCCCCCCCCCCCTGTATCCTACCTCCCCCCCCCCCCCCACGAGTAGTGATAACAGATTACACCTTGGTTCTCAGGAAATAAAAAGAATGGGATGGCTTAATGTAGGAAACAGAATAGCTGATTGAAATTGAATCATATGTATAAGATTGTGCATAACGAAGCTCCAATGTACTTACAACAGCAATTTAATGAATATGAAAGGATCCATTCTCATTCCACAAGGAAAAGTAAATATTTATATATCCTGTAATTTATATTTTGTAATGGTACATCTTTTTCTGCTTTATCTTGACCACCAGGACCACTATGGAAATAAGTTTTACAACTTTTAGTGCTATCCTTTGTGTATTTCAGGATATCATGTTTTATTTTATATGCATGTAACTGATTGCAAGAATAAAATCAATCAATCAATCAATCAGATGAAGTGAAACTAACTGTATACGATACATTATTAATGCTCCCCTACATGGCAGAGCCTTTTCACTGTGATGTATTGAACTTCTATGTGTATTACTTTGATTGTATATATATATAGTGTCGAATTATAGTATCCGGTGGACCTAGAAACTTCTTACTGAAAATCCATGGAGGTACATAAAAAATCTGCCCGGACACCTGAAATAAGGTGATTGTGACCTTTATTCTTTGAGTTACGACGCCTGTTATTGCACCTTAGAATAATTAAAAATTTGATACAAAAGCTCCAGTATCTGAATAACCAATGCATCTATTACATGATTCTTTCCATGGATATTCATCATTAAGTGTAAAATTCAGTTCCTGAAGACTGGTGGCGCCACCTTTATTTTTTTTCTAATTTGTACGAATTTTTCTCCATTTTTGAGACTTTCAAATGAAGCAGTCCACCCGTAAACAGGGCACAAACCGTAACCATCAGACCTAAAAACATCTAACTGTACATATGGGCCGGGAGTCCGACGGGGTATAAATTATATCCGTTAGGTCTAAAATCGTCTAACGCAACATACGGGGAGGTTCTGGGCAAATCTCCTGTAAACATGAAACTAGGTCATGGTGACCTGTATTCTGCCAGCAAATGGCCAAAAGTATGATTATGAACACCAAGACAGTTAGGGATGCACAAATTATATCGGCTAGTCCCAGAATCTTCTGACGTAACATCCATGGAATTCCTGGGCAAGTCTCCATGGAAACCTGAAATTAGATCATGGTAAGTTATATATTCGGAGAACTACTGGCCAAAAACATGATTTAAAGCACACCGACAGTCAAGCAGGGCACATAACTTTACTGTTGCACCAAGAATCTTCTAACTTGACATCCAGGGAGGTCCTTGGCACGTCTCATTTGAATTTTGAAATTGGGTCACTGTGACCTGTATTTTGTGAGCTAAAGGAAAAAATATGATTTTAGCTCTGATAAATTCAGATGGGCATATATTAATAAGGTTGGAAACATAACCTTCTAACTTTAATTTTAAGGAGGTCCTTGGAAAATCTCCCTCAGCACCTGAGATTAGGTCATGATGACCCATATTCTGTGAGTCACGAGCGGAAAAACTAATTTTGAGCACCCAGAAAGTCAGAGAGGGCTAAACTTTTAAATGTTGGATCTGGAAATGTCTTTCTTAATGTAAAGAGGAATCATTTTAAAGTCTCTTTAGACAACTAAAATAAGGTCACCGTGACCTACAAGATAGGTGAATGAACATGATTTGAGCAACCTATAAGACAGATATTTATTATTGGTTACAGTTAAGCCTCGAAATTCTACTCTGATTAAGATCCAGGAGGATTCCTGTAAAAATTCCTAGGAACCTGAAATTATGTCACTGTGGCTTATATTCTGCGAGCGGTGAGAAAGAACATGATTTTAGCACCCTATTAGCTAGTCAGACGGACAGACAATGTAGCAGCTGGACGTAGCAATTCCAACTTAGCATCCTGGTAAAATTGTTCATGTAAACCCTAAATAAGGCCAATGTATTTTTTAGGACTGTTGGCAAAACATAATATTGAGCACTCTGGAAGTCAGGCTACCCATTGTTCATGGTTCCTTATTAAATATTTTTCACTAGATTATAACGTCAATAACTAGAATACGGGTAGCCGACAAGCGACTACGTGTATCCGCCGAAATCAGAGTGGGACGGGTGAAGTGAGGCATGGATTGAGTGGCAAGGGGAAATAGAGTGAGGTGCGTTAGATATTAGCATGGATGTCTGCAGCCGAAATGTGGATTTAGGTTGCGCCACCGACCACAAAATCCAGGAAACAATCTAAGTTGCATACATATGCAAAATTTTAGGCAGATAAGTCAAACAACTACTGAGATATGAGTGATTTTATTCCACGGCTGACAAAAAGACAGACGCTCCAGGTGGCGCAGGTGGGGCCTCCAGTTTTGCGTATGATAAAGAGTTATGCGAAATTTCATGCAAAATTTCAGAAGGACACAGCTAACCAGTCCTGAGATATAAGCCTGGATGTCTGAGGCGCGTGAACATAAATGTAGGTGGCGCCACCTGCCACAAAATCCAGAAAGCTATCCAAGATGTATAAACCTACAAAATTTTAGGCAGATAAGTCAAACCACTGCCGATATATGAGTGATTTTAATTCGCAGCAGACAAACAGACGGACACTGTGCAAAAATGGTTGCAGGTGACGCCACCATTTTTGCGTATGATAAAGAGCTATGTGAGATCTATAAACATACAAAATTGCAAAAGGATATGTCAAACCAGTTTTCAAATATAAGCCTGTATGTCTGCAGCCTGAACATGCATGTAGGTAGCGCCACCTGTCAAAAATCAAGAAAACTATCCAGGATGTATACCCATGCAAAATTTGAGAAGGATAAGTCCAACCAATGCAGAGATTTGAGTGATTTTATCCCAAGGCCGATGAACAGATGGACGCTGTGCAAAAATGGTTGCAGGTGACGCCACCATTTTAGTGTATGTTATAAAGCTATCCAAGGGCTACATTTGTGCAAGAATTTTAGCCTGATCGGTCAAACGGTTCCTGAGATATGTGGGTTTTATGTGTGGTAACAGACGCACAAATGGACGCTGGGCAGAGAGGAAAGGTCAGAGATCAACCAAAAATGAGGGCGCAGCAGTGCACATGTGACCAGATCATAATTCTGAATTTTAAAAAATTCTGCCCAGTGGTTACGGAGAAGTTCTCCGAAAACCTATGCGGTCAGGGCATTGTTGACACAACTGGAGGAGGGATGTCAGGTTGAGGGTCGGGGCATTTTTTGCACATCTCGAGGAAGGATGTGTGGGTGCGGGTCGGGGCATTGTTGACACAACTGGAGGAGGGATGTAAGGGTGCGGTCGGGGCATAGTTGACACAACTGGTGGAGGGATGTAAGGGTGAGGGTAGGGGCATTTTTTGCACATCTGGAAGAGGGATGTCAGTGTGCGGTCGGGGCATTGTTTACACAACTGGAGGAGGGATGTAAGGGTGAGGGTCGGAGAAATTTTTGCACATCTGGAGGAGGGATGTCAGGGTGTGGATGGGGGCACTGTTGACACAACTGGAGGAAGGACGTGGGGGCATTGTTTACACAATTGTAGGAGGGATGTCGCTGTGCGGTCAGGGCATTGTTGACAGAACTGGAGGAGGGATGTCTGGGTGCGGTCAGGGCATTGTTGAGACAGCTGGAGGAGGGATGTCAGGGTGAGGGTCGGGGCATTTTTTGCACATCTGGAGGGTGGATGTCAGGGTGCGATAGGGGCATTGTTGACACAACTGAAGGTGGGATGTCAGAGTGCAGGTCAGGCACTTTTTACACAACTGGAGGAGGGATGTCAGGGTGCGATCAGGGCATTGTTTACACAACTGGAGGGTGGATGTCTGCAGCCGAAACGTGTATATTCGTGGCGCCACCTGCCAAAAAGTCTAGAATGCTATCCAAGATGTATAAACCTGCAAAATTGTAGGCAGATTAGTCAAATCACTGCCGGGATAAGAGTGATTTTATCCCATGGCAGACAAACAGACGGACACTGTGCAAAAATGGTTGCAGGTGGCGCCACCAGTTTTGCGTATGATAAAGAGCTCTGTGAGATCTAAACACATGCAAAATTGCAAAAGGATATGAAGCAGTCTTGAGATATAATCCTGTATGTCTGCAGCCTGAATGTGATTGTAGGTGGCGCCACCTGTCATAAAATCAAGAAAGCTGTCAAGGATGCACACACATGCAAAATTTCAGGTGGATACGTCCAACCAATGCAGAGATATGAGTGCTGGACACTGTGCAAAAATTGTTGCAGGTGGCGCCAACATTTTTAGTGTTTGTTTTAAAGCTATCCAAGGGCTACATTTGTGCAAGATTTTTAGCCTGATCGGTCGAACGGTTACCGAGATATGTCGGTTTATGTGTGGAAACAGACGCACAAATGGACGCTGGGAGGAAAGGACAGAGGTCAACCAAAAATGAGGAAGCAGCCGTTCAAATGTGACCCAATCATAATTCCGAATTTTAAAAATTCTGCTAAGTGGTTGCGGAGAAGTTCTCCGGAAACGTATGCTGTGGCGGCGTCCAACTGAAAACATAGTATCCGCAAAACACTGTTTTGGCGGATACAATTAATGCATGCATCACCAGTATGTTGAATTCAGCTGAGCGTCATGGCCCATGGGCCACTTGTTTTATTGAAATGGTGTCACAATGTGTCATGCACCTAGCTGAAAATTCACGCAGTCTTATTAGCTGGAGCAAGCCAGCATAGAAATCTTTTGTAAACCAGTCTCTACTTTCCGTACAGACCATTTATATGATCCCAATACATGATCTAGGATGACGTCACAAGAAAGTTCCACACAGGCCAAGAAAATGCGGGTCGGATCATTGTTTACACAACTTTAAGGGTGAATGTCAGGGTGCGGGTCGGGGCATTGTTTGCAGAACTGGAGGAGGGATATCAGGGTGCGGCCGGGCCATTGTTTACAACTGGAGGGTGGATGTCCTGGTGCGGGTCGGGGCATTGTTTACACAACTGGAGGGTGAATGTAAGGGTGCGGGTCGGAGCATTATTTACCGAACTGGAGAAGGGATGTCAGGGTGCGGCCGGGCCATTTATTTTTAAAACTGGAGGGTGGATGTCAGGGTGCCATTCGTCTTCTAGACGTTTCCGTAAACGACAACAATATTCGTTTTATGGTATTTAGAAGATACACACACAATCTTCTTTTTTTTTTTTTTGCTGCAAATACACTTGCAATCTTAGAACCATAATTAATTAGATAAAGAGATATGCTGTGACCGTTTCGGGCCTGGAAAAAAAAGGTCACTCTTTTTTAGGATTCACTAAAAAAGACGCTCAGTACTCATGTTCACTCTTTTTAGCAGCACTCTTGTTTACTCTTTTTTCAGTGAAAAATTTTCGATATATACAATTTCTCTCGCGGCCTGCTGTGAGTGTCCAGTTAGAACAAGAATGCTACACTTTGCAATTTTTGTGTGTGCAAATGTCAAGCATGTGTCACAACATGTGGAAAATGCCCTTATCTTCATGCATAGGGTGTGCAATGTATATTTTTCACTTTTGGGGCGGCATATATACACACATACTAACTTATTATGCGAAGTTCATCTTAATTAAATTTGTGATTCAAACAAATGGGGAATTGCCGCTAATTTTACTCTTTATTTCAAAGAAGGCTACTATTTTCCACAGCACTTACTCTTTTTTTTTTGGTCATTTACCCTTGGCAGGCTCTCCGTGTATACATCAGCAGTAACGTGTATAGAATTATGTTCATTAATCTGTAAGGGTAATCGCAAAATTGTGCGACATAACGCGACCCTCGGACATTTGATGTCGTAGGTCATTATTCATTTTCTAATATACTGAACTGCCAAAGTGATTAATCCAAACGCACATACCAACTATTTTCCTACATATTCGCACATTTCTTTCTTAACTTTACTTTTACTCGAAATATATGTTTTACAGTATATTTTTACTACAGTTTTTGTGCTGCGTGAAAAGCTGGAGAATGCTTGATGAGTCATCAAATCTTGGTTGTAGACTAAACATGGATTTATGAAACTATGCCACCCTGTCACCAGGTTTTAGAGCACTGTATATGGGTGTCTTGTGCTAAAAGTCTAAAACCTATGTCACACTTCTTCACTTAGTTGTCCAATCTACACTTAGTTAAACTGTAAGAAGCATATAGTTATGTTATAAGCCTTAAGCTAGCTGTTGTGTGACTCTCGATGAACAGACGCTACCCTGACTACAAAAATATTTGCGTAAATGGAATTTTATTTGGAATTTCCCGATGTAAGCTGATATTACATAACGGGGCCATTCATTGTGCAAGCCTTTGGCCACAATCCAACTGATATTCTTTGGGTCACGTGCATGTCTATAAATATTTATCAGATTTGACTGACGTGGTTAGAGAAATATTGTTTTTGACCACTGTATTGCATTGTAACTCTCGACTGATTATGAAAAAAAAATCTATTCTAATGTTAAATTTTCTGCAGCAGAATTTCTTCTCAAATAAATTGTTTATATATGTATATTGAGTTATACAAAAGAAAGCAAGCTTTGTTTAAACACTTTTGAACTCTTCCAAATATTTTTGTCACACGCATGCGTGATAAATGAAATTGTGTAAAATGAGTAAAAATAAGCGTTTTCGCATGAAGTTCAGTAATTGACATTTCACTCTTTCAAGGAATATACATATCCCCCTTTCTCGAAACAAATTACTTTATCTTGTAATTATGATCTATGCTTTGATATTAATATTATAATATGCATGCTCAGCTCAGCCTTTAAAACAAACTATGGCCATCTATTTGCCCGCTTTTTCTGTCGTATTTATGTGATTTCCAGCTTACTATGCGTATATATTAATGGGCTGTAGGTAATTCCTGTTTTTATAACGCCTCTGTGAATTATCTATGAGCTTGTTTATATACAATCTGTAAGTAAACACGGTACATGTGCTAATGTTGAGAACCAGTAAAAAATATTACCTAAGATGGTTGGTTGCATATGTATATATAGGAGCTGAGAGGTAACCATTTGCAAAACGCCTTTTGTAAACTCTGGTTCGTATGACTTGCCGTCAGTTGTCCTTGTTCAATATGTTTGGATTATTTTGCCCCCCCCCCCCCCACGTTATAAACAAAACGAATTACCTGTGTATGATGGGATAAGCGAATTATTGCATATTTTTTTATTACAGTTTCAAGGGATTTTCTTTAGACGTCAGATATCGGAAGAGGTCCCCCATAATATATAAGCCGCAAAGACAGTACACCTTAGGCCAAAAAAATAAAAGGATATGGTTCTCAGGCACTTTTTTTCAGAAATCAAAGCGGGCGGGCGGTATTTTATTTTTAACCTTTTTTTGTATGTTTCGATAAAATGTTATATGATCAGGGAAAAGCATGTAAATGACAGGTTTCTTCTTGCTAAGCAGGCAAAAGCACCACATAACAAAGGAAATCGTATCGAAATTGTATTATTTTACCATTTTGAATGACAAAATCACAATAAAAATGTTTGATGCGGGGGGTTAAAATTGATGCGGGCGGTGCCTGAGAACCATACCTTTTATTTTTTTTGGCCTTATAGGACGTTGGTATTTCTGTTTGCTATTAGAATGTATAACATAAAATGTGATTCCATGCAACGATAGACTTAACTCAGTACCGGTCCTTATCATGATAGAGCTGGTCGCTATAGGAGAAGTGTGAATTATTTATATAATTTGTAATTTAGTCTTATCAGCTGTATCGACTGGGCCAGTCTACATAGACGATTATTTTTCCCTCTTCGTTCCAGCCAGGATTCATTCTGTCAGCAAGGTACAAATGGTAAGTCTAAAAGTCCCTGGTTTACACCCAAATAACTCTTTAAGGAACCTCATTGCAAAAGAAAACAAAAATAGGTTATGGTGACCAATATTCTGCAAGCTATCTGGTGAAAGCACAATTTTGAGCACCTTGAAAGTCATGCCAAAAATTTACAACTGTATCACAGATTTCTATATAATGCACCTCATGTTCAACTAAGCATATATCCCCGTCAGCATGGTGAAAAATTGAACAATAATCACCGAACCTTTTCTTAAAATTAAATCAACTCATCTGATATTTCCCTGGAATCAGTCCAGTCCGAGTAAAATTCATAAATTAGCTGGACTCTCTGAGCTATCATATTGATTGCCATGAAAAACGCCAAGCTTAATTATTCAACTTGGATAATTTAACCGATGTGGTTTGTTTTAGTCATATTTTTACTTGATTGACAGCCATTATATCCTGTGTATCTAATTTATTTCTAATTAGTGGATTGACTTTAAATTTGATATGCATATCTGTCATTCTTTTTTTTTCACTGAATAAGTGTAGTGATACCACCTAAATTTTTTTACTTATCATTTTTATTGTATCTTTGAGACTGCTAAAATTATAACAATCGGCCCAGTGTCCCCGCAGCGGTTTAATAGACTGCAAACGCATGACTGTGTACTTTGAGGTTCATGGCAATGTCTTCTATCAACTTTAGTCAACTGGTAAAACCCTCCATTGTCTTAGATCAAATTTTCCCAAAATTTTTTTTCCAGGCAGCTTATTTCTAATTCGCTCATTCTGGTCCTCCGATAAGACGAAGAATTTTGTTGAGAAAACCATAACGGACTGACCCACTGGTCAAGCATATTTCCGACTCTTTCACTAAGTATTACTCTTGTTAGGTGTAAATGTGTGTATAACTTGAAGTAAAATACGTCCACAGAGTACAAGATGCTAACATTGTATACACACCTTTTCCATATGAACTTGTACACAGAATTCACAACTCCCATTGCTAAATTTATGAAATCAGCAATTGACTCCAGCAGTAATTTGTGTAATGTGATATATATGTGTATTTTCCTATATATGTAAATACAAAAGAGACAGTAATGCGCAAGATTACAAACATAAAGTAAAGAAAAGAAAAAAGATTGATACTTGGGTTCGCCATGAGCTATTATATACACAAACTAAAAAAAAATAAGAAGAATGATACTTGGGCACGCCATGAGATCTTATAAACATAAACTAAATAAAATAAAATAATGATAGTAGGGCACGCCGTAAGATATTACGAACACAAGCTAAGGAATTTGATATATTACAAACACAAACTAAATACAAAATAAAAGAATGATACTATAGGGCACGCCATGAGATATTACAAACACAAATTAAAAAAAAAAAAGGAATGACACTTTGGGAACGCCATGAGATCTTATAAACATAAACTAAATAAAATAAAAGAATGATAGTAGGGCACGCCATGAGATATTACAAACAGGAACTTAGGAATCTGATATACATGTATTACAAAAATATACTGAAGAAAAATAAAAAGAATGATACTTGGGCACGCCATGAAATATTACAAACACAAACTAAAAACAAAATAAAAGAATGATGCTTGAGGATAGCCATGAGATATTACAAACACAAATTAAAAAAAATTAATAAAAGGGATGATACTTTGGCACGCATGAGATATTACAAACAGGAACTTAGAAATACGATATATTACAAAAATAAACTAAAAGAAAATAAAAAGAATGATGCTTGGACATGCAATGAGAAAAACATAAACTAAAAAATTATAAAAAGTATGCTACTTGGGCAAACTAAAGAAAACGAAAAATAATGATACTTGGGCACGCCATGTGATATTACAAACATAAACTAATGGTAAATAAAGAAATGATATTTCAGAAGGACTTCATCTGAAACGCTTTCCCCCTTTTTTTTGCAGGTAGGATTATTCATGTATATGAACTGAATCAAGATAAAATGCGTGGCCCATGCAAGACATACTGTGTTGTCCCTCAGATTCTTTATAGACAACAGTATATGATAACCCTTGCGACATGGGGGCCATAAATTTGGCATGCGGGTAATTCCAGGCGTAAAGCCTCATTGCATAATACAACACACGATCTTATCATGTGTTCTTGCTGGCCCATAGTATTTCCATACTGGTAAATCTTCACACACACACACACAAAGACACACACTAATTTATATATATATAAATATTTGTACATGAAGCAATGCACCCATACACATCTGAACAGAAAGGGTCGGGAATTCCATGGACTGGGTACACTTAACAGTGGTCATTTTTTTAATACTGACTTGACCACATGTGATCTTGTAGTCAAAATAAAGAATAAACCTGCTTATCGCCAAGCGCCACGTGTGCTTCATATCGTTGGGAAATTCAAAACATAAGCCCCCCGCCCCCCCCCCCCCCCGAAAAAAAACTTATACATATATAAGCGTTACTCATCAAAGGAGCAGAGATGCCCTCATCAATAAGCCGTTATACAAGAGAGAGATATAGAGAGAAAGAGAGGTACCCTTAGAGAGAACACCTGAAAGATTCGACTGACCGGAGCATCGTTTATGGTTTTATTTATTTTAATCATGGTAAGTGAACGTTTTTCACCAACAGAATGTGACGTAAATTATCATGCATTATCAAGTTTGTTTGTAAAGCATATTTTTTGCGCATGTTACATAAGATACATAGGGGTGCAAAATAATCAATTACATATTTATTACATGTATCTGTCTTACGTATGAATATATGAAATCAGGAACTAATAAAAAACATTAAGTGTCCCAAGTGAGTTAATATGCAGCATTTGAGTTCTATATGATAAATATTAATGTATTTATAAATTGATCACTTAATAGACTTAAAACTTGGAAGGCATGGCAGGAAAGCTGGGAGCAAAAGTGCGCGCATGCTAGGATGGTGTGCATGAATAAGGTTTAGAGAATTTGGAGAAAAGACTTTCTGGGAAACTTATCAACAATGCAGTTCAAACTTGGTGACCTATATTGATTATTCATGACTTACATTGGTGTATAACATCACACCAAATAGCAATAACAGACAGAACATGAGACAGTACCTGCTTATCATCGAGGTGTCAAGTAGCTGACCGTCCAGTGATCCACGCGGTAACTGAACTCCACAACCCTCCCCCACCCACCCACACACACACACACACACACACACACACACACGGACCGGCTCCGCGGCTCCTCTTCTTGAGGACATTTGCCTTACATTTTCTATCTTTGACGCTTTAATTCAGCTCAATACGTCCTTGTGTGTTACATGAAACACACAACTTAGCTCAACATAAAGAAACAGTGGTAAAAACGGCCAGATCCCTGTTGCAGGATTAGTCTCTTGTCAAGACACACGGTGGCGCTGTTCGCCAGCTCATGCTCAGAACTTCTTGTGGGCGCAATTTTTTCAATTCACGTGACCTGACCTTGAAAGTCTGCGGGTCAGGGTTGTGTTTATTCGCAACAAGGATCACGTGATCTGATTATAAAGCACCCATTATACTAAGATGAATTCTCATGTTATTTTCGGCCGCACGGGGAACACGGCTTCAGTTTCCCAGATAGAAAACGATGTGACGTCACCACTCCGCCAGAGACCTCTTCTAGTTTGGCACTCGTCTCAACTGTCAGTCTGTAAAATTAAATAAAAAATATATTATATTACATTAAAACACTATTTGTTTACATTGTTCTGAACATGCTTACTAAATATATCACTTATTTAGTGAAGTCATTGCCACTAAAACATCCGTGTCTATGTACTTTGCCTTAATATAATTTTTATCAAATGTATTTGAACGGACTACACGCCCTCTTCATTACATTTATACCTAAGCCGCTGGGGTATTATGAACCCTAGTGCATTGTGGGGTTTGAATCTCAAAGCCCATAAACCCCGCCCAGTAGGCCTACTCCTGTGAGTCTGGTTCTGCAAGGTTGTATACAAACTATAAAAATGCGTGCATTTTACAATATAAACTTCCTGAATATATGTCAGGCGTATATAAATAGATTAATCATGAACGTTTTAAATAAAGTGCTTAATTTCGGATATACATATATTTACTCGTGCATATATATTTGAGCAGACCGAGAGAAGAGTGTTATATTATAAGTAAACCTCTATTCAGACATATAACAGAAAGAAGTTGTATAGAAATAGAAATTTTTAGTGTAGAAAAATAAGAAACACTTATAAGCATAAGAAGAAATCATAAAGCTCGTAGAGGGCTAGAAGATACATGGCCTGTCAAGTGTGGAGTGTGCAGCATGAGTACGGCACTTCTGCGCTTAGACCCTTAAAGGGGCATCTTCTGATATCTGATGTCTAATAACTCAAGATAACCTATTTGACCTTTCATCTATAGGAATATGTACAGTATATTTATAACTCGCCGTTTTAAATATTTGCTGGACCTAAATGATATTTTTAAACGTTAACTCGCCTTATGGACTACGTTCAGCTGACTTGTATATATAGTGATGATACGTATATGTGCCGCAACCTAGTGGTCGCTTATGGAACAAGTAAGAGGTCCAGATTTAAACATGGTATATATCACGCTTACTGTTTTTAATATTCATCTTCTTAATTTCAGACAATGGTCTGTGCAAAGCTGCTTGTCTTCACGACGGTTATCATCGTCATTCCTTTAACCGTGTACAACCACCCAGCACCGGTTAACCTGACAGAGGTAACAACATTAAATTTCATGCACATTTAAAAAAAATGATATATATCTAAAATTGTTCTTGTTTCCTATGTATGCATGTGTTTTTATTAAGATGCATTCTCAGGAATGCAGCCCTCCGCCATGTGGGCGGTCCTTTAGGTCGGATGCTCCCCAAAACGTGTTTGCATTCACTTGTTCGGCCCATACTCCCAGGTTCTTTCGTGCAGAAGTTCCTTCAACCCATGCTTGCATTAACCTATTCGGTCCATATCCCTAGGTTCATTGCCCCTGCTAGGAGGATATGCGATCTTCGTGCATAAGTGATTTTACATTTATGAATATTCATTATTCCTGGAATTCCTTCCCGGACCCGGTTCAGAATACGTATATATGAAGCGTGAGAGCATAATATTAAGCTATAGTCTGTTCCATGTTGGGCCGTTCATTGAAGTTTGCCAATATTTTCATAAACTTACAGATTGATTTAAAATGGTATGCTGCAATGAAAGAATGGGACATATACGTAATTAACTACAATGAAATTAAAGCCATACCATGCAAAATATTTACGTAATGAAATAAAATCAATATTTGAGTAAATTGTCTATTTTTTACAACATATCAGCCCTATTTCAAAAAGGAAAAGGTCATTGGTCCTTTCTTCAAACAACTACCCTTTAAACTTCTGATTGATTGTTAAGTGTCATAAATATTCTAAAAAAATGTTACTATCAAAGTGAGGCTACCTACCCTTGAGAGACGCCACGTCACTTGGCCACAAGTATCAGGAAAACTAGAAGGCTGCCAAATATAAAAGTTTCTTTTAAATGAATTTTTACATCATGTCACAGGCCGTTGGTCCCTCTTCAGCTTTAGTGTCATAGAGTGTGATAATATTTAAGTTTAAAGCTGCCCATTCACCTACCTCTTGAAAAAGAATTTATGTGATTTCTGGCTTTTTCTCTGTATATATTAATGATAAAAGGGCAATTTTGGTTGTAAAAAGTTCATCTAACGCCTTCGTGAAGGCTTTATGAACTTATTTATCAGCAATGTTTGTAAACACAGCAATGTTGTCAAAGGGGAAAAACATGAACTTTGGGTGGTAGGTTATATAAATGCGGAGGAAGAGGAGCCACTTGTTTTAAATGCCATTTGCAAGCTCTGGCTTATCTTTCTTGCTACCAGGTGCCCTTGTTGAATTTGTTTTGATTATTTTGATGGGCCTCACATATTATGAACACATTGATATATAAACAAAACATGCAATCTGTTTGCGATGATATCCATGTGTTTTTGCCTATTTTTTATAAAAGCTCTAAGAGATAACCTTTAGTTTATAAAGGTCAGATAGGTGACTAGTCCTCTTTAAGAGGACAATCACCAAAATTCATTGGGCACCTACTGGTGGAACAGACATTACAGAAAATGCAGTGTGTGTAAAGATTTCGACATAATGTTTATCTGAAAGAATCCAAATATTTTGGTTATGAGGAGAATATCGATTAATTTGACGATAAAATATATTAATAATTTTTTTTTATTATGAACTTTATTACAGAACTGTCAGAGGAAAAATAATATTTAAAACATATCAACGTTGGTTTATATAGTTATACATATTCCAATCGAAAGTATATATATATATATATATATATATATATATATATATATATATATATATATATATATATATATATTGTATATCCTATCATCTGTTTCTTGAACTCTCAAATATGAAACATTTATTACAGAGAGGCCGGACGAATCTCAGTGAAGAAGCCGGCCGAATGCAACGTCACTTCCTGCGAGTCAGCAGACGAGCGCCTGGCAGTCTGCAGAACAACGGTAAACGACATTATAATATTATGTTTCGAATCCTCATCAGGGATCGTAATACTTTGAAAATTTCACCTTTCTAACGGAAAAGCATTTATACAGG
This sequence comes from Sipunculus nudus, assembly GCA_026874595.1. Taxonomy (NCBI): domain Eukaryota; kingdom Metazoa; phylum Annelida; class Sipuncula; order Golfingiida; family Sipunculidae; genus Sipunculus; species Sipunculus nudus. The sequence continues at coordinate 39,279,209 of CM049320.1, read as the reverse complement.
TTTGCCTTTTCGCAGAAAAATTTGCCTTTTCGCTAACATGCATCTTATCATCATATCAACTGTCAGTCAAACTTCGCTCTGTGTAAACCTGATTCTGCCATCTTACATGCCGTCCCTAATGCACACTTGCAAGAAGAACTAAATGTTCTCAATAGTAACACCGTTATATCAGAAACACGATTGTGCAGTAAAAAATAGGAAAATATAGGAAATGAGGGTCTAAATGCCTTTTAATTCCAGTATAAAAAAATTTTAGTCCATTTTTATAGGAAAATATAGGAAATAAAGGGAGTCAGTGGATGACCATCTATAAAATATTTCGTTTTGTGCAATGTTTGTCAGTTGTTACTACTTATCAGCTTCCAATGTGGAAAACATCTAGATATTAACCTTTTCAACGGATTGGTAAAAATGAAAAAAAACGCCTTTCCGCATGCCTGTGTCAGACAGGCGGAAAGGCGTTTACAACCCCTGCTCATCTCTAAAATAAGGAGAAGCGAGGTTATCATCAGCAATTATTTAGACATATTGGCCCAGTTACCGATATTAAATTGTCACCTGCAGATGGCACTACGTGTTAAACTAATCGCTACAATCCATTTGTCTTTTCTCCAGATGAGTGATTTCATAGTAACAATTAAAGTTGGCCTTCAGATAATATGCAATAATTTCTTACAGTTTGGAAAAATAAAAGTATTGAGCATGAATCTATTAAATAATTTTCAAATTCACGTTTTCACATCACTGTAAATAAGCTTTCTTTCCGATGTATATATAGTAAAAATTTGTAACCGCATCTAAAAAACAAAATATGTTATCTAAAAACTACTTCACAGAATTTTACATATTTTCAGGCATATTGGCTGTGTCTGACGTGTCAAATGTAGGTTGCGCCACCTGTGTTGGCCTTCTTCTGTGACGCGAAATGGTATAAGGTACAAATTTGCGATTTTTTCATCATTGATGAGAAAATTTAAATGTTTGGTGTTTAGTGGCTGTGTGTCCCATTTCAAATATTTCAGGAGTTTTAAACTCAGCGGTGTAACCCATCAAATGATTTGTGAACGGTCTCTATAGGCAAGCTATGCCAGGAAAAATACAGATCTGTTGTTATTCTGTATTAGATCATGCAACGGTCTTGCAATGCCAGAACGTCATCGATAATCTGAGTCATGCAAACGCATGCATTTCAGGGTCATCTGCTTTACAGAAATCCATATAGGAGACACTAACCAGAGGAAACCCTTCCATGAAGACCAATGCACCCTGGTGGTGGGATGTCGGTCATACACATTGTGCAGAAAATGTTATTCGACGAATTCTCCTTCCTTGGAATGTATCATGAATATCCACTCTTGAACTCTTTTCAAAACTTCCATGATATTCAAACAGCCTGAAACAACCTGAAATGTCCTTACCCATGATTTCCCATATTCTAACAAAGTCTCGTTAAATACAAACGTTAACACTACCGTGAACATATTGAGTATACTACCTAAATTTCTTTGCCTTTGATTTACCACTGGTTGTAGAATTTAATGTTACTATAACCTGCATTATCTGTTATGTTACGTGAATAATAACAATCTTTTACCCAGACCTATGTTGGAGTTAATTGTTTGTCTTTAAGATCGCATATCAAATATAAATCTATTATTAATGTCCTGCGGGATGAATCCCCCAGGCTGCTATATGGCACACGTGGAATATACGTAACAAGTTTAGATTTAAAAACTGAAATAAAGATATATTTGCTTGTAATGTTATTAACCGTTTAATGATCCACGACCTGCACAGACAATTGTTGTATGTTGTGACAAATCATTTCAAGTTAAATATTCAATACATGACATATATAATATCTTTTAATGTGCACTTCATGATAAAATATACTTGTTTGGGATTTAAGCGTTCTTTAGCAAATAGGTGACTGCTCTTTAATGGGTGGCGAATGAGTTCACTGTAAATGAATTCATCCAGTTGTAGTCAACTAAAAGCCTATGACAAGGAAATTTGACGTGATATGATTTTATATATGATGCCCAGTTTTGTAATGCTTTGTTAGAGGGGCGGGCAGGAAAGAGGCTATAGATACGCCGCCGAGTCTGATATCATCGATGATGTCAGTTTCATCTGACTGTATAGGCCTACACTTTGCTTTCCTGGTCTATGGGGCCTCTTCGTTCTTGTAGCTCCCTGTCTAGCACCCAACCAAGGCAACCAAGTTGGGAGAAATAGAAGGTTTGTCGTTCTACATTTGCACCACTAAGCAGTATCCATTCCCTCCTGGGTCGAGAGAGTGCACCCTTGTGCATGTTAAAGACTATGCTTTGAGTCATAGCACAGACGGCGGTCAGAACGGGATGAAAAACTCACAACCTGGCGATGACAAGTCCAGCGCCCAAGCGGCCTAGAGGGCAGTTATTAGATAAACAATACTGACTTCAACTAGTATGTTGATGTCAAACTGAAGGAATAAGATTCCAGATTGAACTGAAAATTCCATGAATAAAGAATTTCATTTTGTTTTCTTTTCAGAATTATCTTGTGATTCGTTTGACACTAAATGGAACCACTGGGTGTTACAAATACAACGCTAGCGCGGGAGTTCCAACATGGTCACGTGGTAACATAAAGGATCAGCAGGTATATATATTTCGTTCTCTTTTCTTATTTAAATGATGTATAACTTGTCACTCTCTGTGAAGTTTTTAAAAGAATAAACTAAAATTCAGAGCTACTCCGCTCGTATATGTGTTCCATTAAAAAAATTAAAAACGGTTTAATGCAAAAAGTGAAATGGGTATGATATATAGGAATGAATAAATTGTAAATATTTAGAGCAAAGAATTTCCGCTTTGCAAGTTGAGAATGCACTTTAACTGATTTATAATTGGGCTAAAGTCCTAAAATTCTTTTGAGAAGTTTTGGTGTCTACCAACTTTGATTAAATATTCTCTTTGAGCAAATCGACACATTTTTCTCCTTGATCGCATTTTACCCTGACCATGCAGAGTCGACTCCAAGGTCTTTCCAGTTTTTTCTATGGATATAAATTTATATTTTATAAAGATTTCAGGCAGGGTCTCCTGTACATATCCTTTAAGCAATGCTGTCCTCACAGATTTTCATGCACAAATCTGGATAACTAAAGAGATATTCATCGACAGATTAAAACATACTTTGTCCCTCTTGGTCTGTCGTAGCCAGCTATCATAGAAGAATTCAAGTTTTTTTCCCCCAAAGCAGCTCAACTCGGACAGCACAAAGATATTTCAGTTTTACCAATAAATGAGCTCTTGTGGGAACCTGCAGAAGCTTTTAATTTTACAAGTGCCCGTTATTCATACTGAAGGGTCACGTAATGATGATGTATTTAACCATTGCATGTTCACGCATGAAAGACTTATTTAAGACTGATGAGAGATTAAATTACTGTCCTGTACAAAGTTTCTTTGACTAGCTAAGATATTTATTCGGTTTTTTTTGGGGGGGGGGATTTAGTTTACCTTCTATATTATATTCAGAAGAAAAATCCTCTTTTTATATAAAAAAAACCCTTTTTTTCATTTTATTTCAGAAAAACCATACAGCACAAGTACACATGGTTGTTATCAAGAATCTTAAGGGCTTCTCACGTGGTCTGTCCGGGCAGGCGGCCGAAATGTGTCGTGGTCTTGATGTTTCATATATGATGAGGCTCGATCAGAAACCTCAGCTAGGCATCAACAAGTATCCGTCAAGTGGAAGTAAGTGTAATATTTAGATTTATTATAATTATTATCATACTATATTTATGAGAGTGGTGACAGTTATAACGAAAGTTATAACAGCCCTTCCAATATATAATTACTATGCTATTTTTTTACAGGGCGCAGGTCAAAACGTCAACACGTGTGCCTAGACTGTCAGGTAGAAGAAACATTCCCCTCGATAGAAAGATGTTTCGATCGAAAAGTAAGACCTCGTAACATGACGGTCAGTTTGTGTTCACAGATTGATCAACTGTGCTGAGATCACTGTCATAGGATAAATAGAAATCTGCATTATAAAGAATGCAGGCCTCCATCATCGGGGGGTCTTTATTGCGGGATGCTCACAAAAACGTGTTTGCATTCACTTATTCAGCACACATTCCCAGGTTCATTCATGCATAAGTGACCGTACATTTGTGAATATTCCTTGATGACGTTCCTGAATGCGGATCATTAGCCGGATCCACACCTAAATCTATAGTCGATTCTTCCTTCGCCCATTCCCAAAATGGGATTCAAGAGATTCCGTTCATGACTGGGTGAGTTATGTTGTGAACAAACGCACATGAACGGTTTTGAATGCATACTCCTGGCGGAGGCAAATATACAGATAAATTTTACTGAAACATACAGAAAAATTGGATAATGTTAAAGTCTCCAAATTAAGATGGAACTCAACTGTCTACCAGCTTCATCTGCTGTTGATTATATTAAAAAACGCAAACTATGGGGCTTACATTTAAAATATAGCTATTAATTTGTAATTTGAATGGGCCAAATCATGTGATAACAATGAAGAATGCTCCAATTAGATCAGTTATAAAATAAAAAAATTCTAAAGCCGATTACTTACATTTTAATGTCATACTTATTCTATATTAAGTACAAATGGTCTGTAAGTAACTAAAGGCAACATTTTTAGGAGAAAAAAATAAGGCCAAAAACAAGTCGATAGGAATAGAGACGCATTTACAAGAAAGCTTTAGGATAGATAAATAGTTAATTCATTTATACGCTGCGCTGTATAGGCTGTAAAATTTAAATGGTATTAAATATTTAAATAAAACTAAATGACAAAAGTCTTTCAAATCCTGAGTATGGTTTTAATTTATTTATTAATGAGTGACAAACAAGTGGTATAAATTAACCACAGGTCACGTGATTTGGCTGAATGACGTTATCATATAGTCTCGTCAGTCAGGGCTGGTACTGACAGACGGGTAGGCCTATATACCTACGTCATCACATGAGAACGGTCACCACCTTTTATTTTGACTTAACCGAACTAATTTCAAAAGGTCGAAGAGTATAGTGAACGGTATGCTAAATTACCGAATGTTACTTTTTTAGAATATTTGTTTTTCTTGACAGCTCTTTTAGTGTCATATAGTGTCCTGTCTCGCAAACAATAACATTTTAAGAACACTGAGTACTTAAGATTCCGTGTTCAAATTATTATTCAAAGGCCAAAGCGCGAATGCACTTTTGTCATGTCTTCCTCTGCAAAAGACGTGAAGGAGTTTCATTCACTACGGGTACTCTGTATATCATTGTGTTTGTACAATATTTTCTGACATATATAGGGAGGCCTATGTTTTGGAACATCAGTAGATAGGATATGAAACATTGTCGAAATTTTTAGTCAAACATTTAAACATATGTATATATAATCCATGAATCAGGGATTTTTTTTCTCAAAAATATGGGGTTATGGTGATCATATAGTTCATGACTGTATGAAGTCGTATTATCAGTATCAGTATATTACACGTTCTTGTGTAGTTCATTTAGATGGCACTGCGACGGTCCCTTGGAGAAAAAATATCAAACCTCTCGGGATTTAGGTGATAATATGGGAAACAACCCCCTTTAACACACACATGGCCTGACTACCGAAAGTTCAAGGCCATATAAAAGGGCCAAGGCTTGGTCACAACGGAGTTTCGTGACAATGGTTGAGAGGCAGCACCGTCAATTATATTTTAGTTTTAAGTATACTTGATTTAATTCCTCTATTGTTATAAAGGCTATGTATAAGAAACAAAAACTGGAATGACCATGTATAACAAGAAACTGTATTAAGGGTCAGTTAAGGAGAGATTACTCATATTGAGATTTCCTTAAGAAAAGAAAAGTGCTTGCAGTCCCACTATTCAACTGATTATTATAACATATTTTACATTCGGCATATTGTGAATTGTGATTTTTAATAATAAAACTAAAGGATAGGCTTAACCACTGGTTAAATTAAGCATAGCTAGCCGCAAACTGCGTACTCCATTTCATCAGCTTTTATATATTTGTATTGTATCTGTATTTGTAATATTTTAACATGATTTTTACTGTCAAACATTCTCTGCAGTCCAAATTATTTTACTTAATATTTAAGATTTTTATAAGCAATTTCTTAAGTTGAAGTCTATTTTATGTTACACTTTTTATCTCATGTGAAAACATATGAATGTTAAATTTTAATTGTGATCGATTTACATTGTTCCTTACTGATATTTTTTATATCATCTGTATATATTTGAGTAGTTTTATTGGTATATGCAAACTTTTTTTTCCATCTACGCATTATATTTACTAAAACATGTTGTTTATATAAATATGTATACACATATATATGCTGTAAATCAAAGAGTTAGTCGTATAGGGCTTTACAAATGAGATCTGTATGTTGACCGTAAATTCATGTTTCCTTTTTTCTTATAGAAATCTCTTTCACTCAAAGTGAATACGCTCATGTGACATGTGACACTACTTATAATTGGTTGAACCTGTGAGCTCACGATCTTTATGTGATGTGGTGTCTTTTTTTTTATTTTGGAGGGGGGGGGGGGGGGAGGGGTTCGTTTAAACTTTGATATATAGCATAAATATATGCCACGCTGAGATTATTAAATTGTTTACGTTCTTGTCACATTAATAAAATCCATATATAAATGCAGAGGTTTCTGTGTTTGCCTTTTTCTTCATTTTTATTTTTAGTGATTCTCCCTAATGTTATAGGAGTGAAGTATCACGGAATTCTATGAATTTGTTGTCATACTGACCATTTTGGCAAAATGGGTATATATATATATGTGTGTGTGTGTGTGTGTGTTTGTGTGTGGTGAGAGAGCGAAAGAGAGAGAGAGAGAGAGAGAGAGAGAGAAAGTGCATAACAATGTATGAAACAACAATTTTGCTTGCACATGAGAGGATTGCTGAATATAAAGTTATTTCTTTGGAAAACTATACGGCAGATTTACATGATTCGTCCACAAATTCATGTCATCAGAGGACATAAAAATAGGAGGACGGAGCACCCTGGTTAACAATGCTATATATAGGCCTATAAGACTTTATACAGGAGGGGGGTGGCACGGGTCTTCAATAAGGGTGAGGGCCTTAGCACCCTGGGACGGGTAAACTGGTATGCCGGAAGTGCTAGCATGCAGAAGTGCATTTGAAGAAACGACATTTTCGGTAATAAGGGTGATTTTTTTATTAAGATAACTAGGGACCCATGGGTCTCGACGCTCAGCTGAATTTGTCTTTTAGGATATTTTTATAAGCTTTTGCAAGATGTGGGTCCTGTGACTCTAACCAATGACCTTGTAACATATAAATCTGAGAACTGACTACCCTTGAACTTACAGCATTCTGATTATCGTAACAATCTTTTTTAAAAATGTGGGTCAAGTGACCTTGAGCTCTGACCAGGTAAACTCAAAATCTAGAGATTTCTTATACTTTGGGCAGGTAAGCCATGTGTGAAAGATGGAAAGTTTGGGATGAAAAGTTTGATTTACAGTGCATCCACAATCTTTTCAAAGATCTGGCTCCTGTGACCTTCAACTTTGACCCCAGGACTCCGAAATGTTTCTTACTTAAATGGTCATTAATAAATCAAGTTAAACCAGAGTTATCGTCCATAAACTAATATGTGGACAGATGACCCCTGTGACCTTGACCTTTGACCTTGTGACCCCAAATCCATTTATGTTCTTTCCCTGTTGGAAGGTCAGCTATATGCGCAAGATGAAAGGTTTGGCATGAAAAGCTTGGCTAAAAATGCAGCCATAATCTTTTTAAATAAGTGGCTCCTGTGACCTTGACCTTTGCCCTCATGACCTCAAAATTAACAGGGTTCTTACTTTAGTGATGGACCACATATGTTTAGTTTGAAACTAATATGTCGAACCAAACTGGAGTAATCATCTGTAAACTAAATTGTGTGGATAGACACAGCTAAACAGACGGACGGACAGGATGATTTCAATAGGGCATCCACTTATGATCTATAAACACACCAGGTTTCGGGACTCTAAATGATACCGCATCTGGAAAACATACATGATTGCAATCATTTAATAGTAAGAAATATAGAAAAAAATCGTAAAAATAAGAAAAATACAGGTGGCGCCACTAGTTTTTTGGAACTGACAAAACTAGTCATGGTCAACATTCAGGGCAAACTTTATGACAATCTTTGCATTAATTTTCAAACACAGGACATTTTGTATCAAATTTTTAATTATTCTGGGGGGGGGGGGGGGTATTTACAAGCCCCACAGGTCGCAGTGACCTAATTTCAGGTTTCCAAGGAGATTTTTTATTGACCTCCCTGGATAATTAGTCAGCAGTTACGATTTGTGCCCTGCTAACTGACGGCCGTACGGAATACGGACAAAGCGCAATACCAATCCCTCAGTTGACTTTCAGTCAGCTGAGCTAAAAAAAGATCGGTTCCCCCTCCCTTTTTTCAACCCCTGGCAAAAATGTCCACAAATGTAAGGTATGACAAAAATACCCCCAAAAAAGTTTTGTTTGATTCTTTCGTTGAAAATTGATGGAAATAATTCTTTCCACATTACCTTATGACCTTGCGAGAAATTTCAGAGAAAAGGCGGCGGGAAAGAAGTCAGTTCGTCAGAAGTCGTCTGTTTCTTTTTGAAAGAATCAGGACGCGCATGCGTGTGTCAATTTCACCACAGGTGTCGTCTGCTTTTCGGAGCCGTACGTGCATGTTAAGCGGAGTTGGTGGGTGAAGAGAAGAGATGCACATGTCTGTCAGTATTACGTTTTTAAAGGTCAGTTCCTGAAACAACTTACTCAAATTGACATAAATGCGTTATATACGTCTGGTTAATATAACAGAGTATGCTTTAGATACACAAAAGACTGTAGTACCTGTTATCTGGCAGCAAATTGTAATAAACCTACAATTGTCGCCCGGCATCAAGCATCTTACTATAATTCACCATTTTGGGCGTGTCCCCTCTGAAGCGTTAATGCGGATTCTGCTTCTTAATTAACGGCTAGTTAGTTGGGGTTTATTCCGACCTCCATGGCCTACCACGTTCCAATAAACCCCGGGGCTCCACACACGGATTCACTAATCATGGACACATGCAGGGTTTCACTATTTACAGCAAGTGGCCCCGGTTGTTTTAAGGCAGATCAATGTGGAGGTACTCAAAGGGACAGAGGGTGTCAGCTGGGTAGAGTCTACATGATCGTTCAAGCTACAACACCCCTGCTTTATTAGGCAAAAAAAAAATAAAAGGTATTGTTCTCAGGCACCGCCCCCGTCAATTTTAACCCCCCCATCAAAAATTTTATTTTGATATTTATCTTTCAAAAAGATGAATAATACAATTTATGTAGAGCTTTTACCTGTTTAGGAAAAACAAATGGTTATTTTCATGCTTTTCCTTATCATATGACATTTTAATCCAAACTACAAAAAAAGGTCAAAAATAAAATACCGCCCGCACTGATTTATAAAAAAAGTGCCTGATAACCATACCTTTATTTTATTTTATTTATATTTTTTTTGCCTTGGTGCATTTTTATCTATTTTCAAATTTCTGTACCAATACAGATCTATATAACATGTTCCTATCCTCATTTTCAGCAGTGTGTGGTGGAAACATGTGAGCATTTTAGAACTGTATGGGTATGGCTGTTTTTGTGGAATTTTCAGATATCAAAATTGTGTGAAAGCACAACCTGTTTTGAATTGTATTTCATATTTCTAGGTTTTATACCAAAACATACAAAGCTTATATGCTTCCACATTTACATATTTTGTGGGACATTTAGATGCAGGCATATAAGGCATTGTAAATCATATAGTTACCGAGCGTGCGAGTGAAAGTCTGGAATGATTGTGTGTGAATGCCCTATAAGATGTGGGTGAGTGATGTGTGCGGGGCCGTCGGGACACTGGGCACGTGGGCAAGGGCCCTAAGGATTGAAGGGGCCATATGCACGTAAATTTACATTGATTTTTGAAATACGAAAGAAAATATTGATAATATAAAGAATGAGAGCCTCTTTAACAAGTTATTTTATTCATTTAATTTCATTGTTTTGTAATTTTTTTGTACAAAGAACATGTTCAAAAACTGGTATAGGAGTGTTCTCACTGCTTATTAGTCGTTTTGTTTCGCAGGAGCTCTTGATAACTTTGAAACAGCAGAACTTGCCTGACGTCAGGAAGATCAGTTGATTGTAATGACAAATAAATTATGATGATTAAATGGATTCATTTACTGTCATCTGGTAGTGGTAACTGCGATAATTGTATCGATGTTAAGCAAATATTGTCATTATACAGATGATATTCTTTGTGCAGCTGCAAACATATGAGGGTGCACCTGAGTATTCACCGAGTATACTGTTTGCTTATCAAGCAATTACTCTTTAATCATTAGGGGATGGGCTAGTTTATTATGTTATTTAAGTGGTTAACATTCCGTATAAAAATGTCGGAATTTATAAACACTACAGTCAAGTGTCATTTCTACCAGACTAAATTATGTGTGCCCCTGTAAAGACTGTGGAATCACGGTGTCACCGTGTACGGTACACCTATATCAGCAATCAAAATTATACTACTAACTGAATATTACTTTTGATTCGCAGTTGTAATGTGTATGAAGAAATTTGAGGTATTGTATAGTCTAAACTGATCAGTTTTTAAACAGTCGCATGAAAAGAGCTTAGAGAAATCTAAAGAGGTATGGTTGTGGGGGTGGGGGTGGGGGGGGGGTGGGGGGGGGGCTTCATGAGTATTCTTTATGGACTTTCCGATTAGTTGCGTGTACAGGGCCCCCAGCCTATTGTTTCGCCCAGGGGCCCGTAATGGCAATGTAATTACGCACGCGCGTGTGTGAGTGAGTGGGTGTGTGCTTGTTTGTGTGTTTGTTCACAACGTAACGGAATCTCATAAAATTTCCAGGCCATTTCGGAAATGGGCATTTCGGAGTGTGCATCCAGCACGTTCTCCGGATTCAGGAGCGTCATCAAGGTATACTAGTATTCACTAGTGAATGTAGGCAAAAAATAAGTGAATGGAGACGAGTTCCAGACTCATGCTCCGCGCAGTGTGGCCTGGACATCTGTTCAGCTCACGGTCAAGCGCCCAGCACCTCGTAGTGACGGTGTCCAGTGTTTATCTGTAATATTGCTTGTGCACACCAGCAGTTCCTAATTTTAAACTAAAGGTATCGCAGAGCTTTTTTTTTTAAACATGGGCTCTTAGCTATTGGGTAGACTTTTTAACAAATCGGCCTCAAGTGGTTAAGATTGGTAACATTATTTCCGAAGAACTGTTCTTAAAAAACACTGGAGCACCCCAAGGTTGGGTGCTTTCACCAAAACTGTACTCTCTGTTTACCTATGACTGTGTCTCTACTTCTGAAGATTGCCTCATTGTAAAATTTGTAGATGACACAACAGTTTCTGGACTCATCTTGGGAAATAACGAAAGTGTTTACCGCAATGAAATTAAAACTTTAACTTCGTGGTGCTCTGAAAATAATCTGGAGTTAAATGTAAAGAAAACCAAGGAGATTATAATTGATTTAAGAAGGAAGAAAACTGAAATATAACCCTTAGTAATTGACGGCTCCGAGGTTGAAATCGTTGACTATTTAATTTTTTTTTTAAATTTTTTATTTCTTCTGATTTGAAGTGGGCCGAAAATGTTAATTACTGCATGAAGAAGGCACAACAACGTTTATTCTTTCTAAGGAACCTAAATGATTTCTGGCTCAGTCGACCAATTCTATTAAAGTTTTATCTGGCGGTAATTCAGGGTGTCCTGACATAGTTAGTCACTGTATGGGGAGGCAGTGTCACTGTCGGGGAAAGGAACCGTCTTTCGAGGGTATAGTTAGAACAGCTGAGAGGATCATTGGGGTTCCTTTAACCACTGTTGACTCCATATTTCAAACACGATAGTTGAAGAAAGAAAACGATACAATAGAAGACAATAGTCATCCGGCGCACTATTTGTTTAAAAAAATGAAATCGGGGGATTGCTATCGGTTGCTATCAGGCAATTCCAAAATAACTCAAACTAGCACATACGCGTCATCCGTTCGGCAAATATATCACTTGCGGCACAATAACCTAGTCAAACATTTTTAGTCATACGTCTTTTTTTAATACACAATTTCATTTTATTATTTCTTGTTTAATGTGTTTTTTTAAGCAAGTCAGTCAAGGAAATACTATTGTATGTGGTGATTTTATTACATAAATACAGCAATAAACTATATCTTATCTTATCTTAGGTGAGTGGACGCAAACACGGGTTGGGGAGTTCCCACAATAGGGACACCCAAATGGCGGGGACATGCATCCATTGTCATGCAAATTTCTAGTTTATACATGAAGACAACGTTATAGAAGTTTTTATTTCGTCACGCTGAGTGGAAGCTCTGTAGCTATAACGTAGTCCCTTACTAGTACATCATAATTGGATCGTAAGTCCCTCTTGCTTTGGCACTATAGTACTTCAGGTTAATTGGTAGTACGTCTTAATGATTCTGTGATATTTCGAAAATATTCTTAAGTATTGCTAAGGTACTTATTAACTGTATCGTAGCCAGTTCTTAAGGATTCGTAGTACTTCGTGGCATTTACATAGTGATACGCACTAATAAATTACCCATGCAGTGTCGCGATTTGGCCCGACGTATGCCGTGGTTGGGCTATACGAAGCGCTTCTAAGGGTTACATATGACCTACGAAATTTGACAATTCGTAGCAGCGGCAAAAAAAGTTTTGAGTCGACTCAAAACTAAAATCAAGGTGTACGCTCACTCACGCTACGAGAATAGTCGGCTCCTAAGTGGAACGTATTAGGCAGAAAGGCTTCACGAACCAGAAGAGCCATAAAGCCAAAACGTGCGTATTGAGTGCCCCATTCGTGGAAGTAGGACGCCCCTTAAAGCTACACAGACACACTACCCATGCAATATATTAGGTGAAGACCAGTTTTCTTCCAAATAAGATCGATGGCGCTGCAAAACCATGCCCTGGTGAAATCAATGGTAGATGGCGCTGCAATAAAGCCTTCGCGAAATATTGTCAGTTTTCTCAGAACTTATGGGGAAAGCATGAATAATGACTCCATTTGAACACACTCACTATGGTTCCCGAAACTTCATTGCCATATACACGGACATTTCAAACACGTGGCCACGCAAATTAAGAGCTTAGTGACAATCAACATCGGTTGTAATATTTATTAAATGTCACGAAAACCAGCCCAGGGGGATAAATAGTTTTAAAAGTCAGAAGATCTATCCAATGAACATCACATATATACATTAGTATAACATGACAGACCAAACATATGGGATATGCGGGGTCCGGTACGGATTAAAACTGCGATAGGTGATGTCGTCCATTAAAGCTTCATATTCATTTGCAAGAGTATGTGTTTATCTCAAGTTATTTGCTTATTTTGGCTTAATACAAAAGTTCCCATCAAAACCATCCCGGCAGCTTGTGCACCTGCGACAATTCCCAATCAAAGAGAAGACGCATGAAAGAGGAAACTTTGGTTGGAAGCTGAAAAATCTTTTCCCACTTGTGTACAGAAGCAGTAGTACAGTTTTAGAACGAAATATTGCAGATGCTGTAATATTTTTATGGACAATACACTATATTTCATGTATATTTAATATACTTTGTATGTGAATAGGTCCATTTGAAATTTTTTTCGATCTAAATACAATACCCACCCACACCCCCACAACCTTAAAAATCAGGATCTATGTATACCACATATATTTATATGACGGATGCTTTTAAATAATAATTTAAGTAAAATTATGCTGACACTTCTCCACAGTTTCCCAAATCTTGATAACATTAATCAACCCCCCCCCCCCCCCACACACACACACACACCCAAAACACACACACACAATCACGCACGATTCACATACACGGACAAACTCTGTAGTATGTTTTCAGCTATTTATTTGTATAGAAAAAGCTATACTGAAATAAGGACACTGTAAATAAAATTCTCACAGAGTGTATACAGTTACATTCACATTCATTTCTGAACATATCTATACAATATTCCATGACAAAAATCAGCTTTGATGTCTTGTGGTAAAATAACAGTGACTATACATTATACAAATGAGCTCCAGTGACACGTGTCACTGACATACATTAACATACATTAACATGTTCGTTAACATATCAAGGCAGATCGAGTCAGTCATCACATTCCAGTGCATTTCCCTTACTTTGCAGTTATATCCACACCATAAACAACTAATTTGTTTAGTAAGTACACAGAACATGGAAACTTCAACATATACTTGAGCGCTTATGACCATATTATCACGGTCACCAGTCCACTGTGAAAGGTGAAGGTGGTCAGACCACGTGACAGCTACATGACATGGGATTATGACATCTTAACACAGACATGATACGATGTGTCTGATTCGGGGGAAAACCTGGCCTGCATCCTGACTTGTTTAGCAGAAGCCCACTAGATGTCAGCACTAACAGACCAATCGACTCTTTGTCCCACAAAGAAACAACATGTAGCAAAACACCAATTTATGCCCCTCAAAGCTCAATCTTAAAATCATTAAGCTTTTTTCAAGTAGCTAGTTTATTCCAAGCAAGAAGGCTTACTTTATGTATCACTGGAATATGGATTCCAGTAAAAGTTTTACACAAATAACAGTTACCAACATGAATTTATTATCATAAACATGAATAAGACAAACCAAACCTACAGACATTCACTTGATTCATAACCATTAACAAGCCACATGTTAAAATGCATAGACGTAGACATCACACAAATCATACTACGAGTCTGCATTACGTTGATTAGCACGTTAATATCACTTATGTCCATGCTCAAACATGGCAACAAAAGAGCCGTTTCTTTTTTTTTTTCCTAGCAACAATATGTGTAAGCTCCATTTCCACAATCTGACAACAGAGAGCCCCTAACAAGCGTCAGAGTGCCCTACATCTGGTATGGAGGACCGCAGTATAAGGCTCGATGAGGAGGAAAGTATTTTCATCATTTTTGACACCTCATGCATGGCCTGCAGGCAGGCTGTCACTTAAAGTGAACCAGACTAATCCTTAGATATGTTTGTGCATCTTCAAACAACATCTCACATATGCCACAAAAATTCCATTTTAAATCAGCATATTGGTAAATGTTTTATTTTTTTAATTTCTGCTCCCCAGCCTACTGAGTCATTTATTCACGTAGGTATACATGAGTGTAAACTGTACATTTACTTGCTATCTTAATTATAAAGTTTACTTATTAAATTAAGGATCAGCCCAGCGCATCATTGCCATGTATACGTTGGTGATACAAGCCTGCATCTGACATTATATATATTTTATATTTGTTACATGTTTATAAGTATGATTATGTCTGCTAATATGCTTAATTAAGCAAAGCACAACATTTTATACATGTGAATGACAGGTCTGGATTTGCTCCCATCATTTCTTATACTTAAAAATCATACAGCTGTACTCATATATTTAAACCAATTAAATATCCATCATAAACACTCATATAATCTTGTATATTGTGATTTAAAGAAGTAAATAAGTTTTTCTTTATATATATTAAAGATTTCAATCAGCTTGGTTAAAAATGAAGTTAAAATATTGGCGATTTGAAAAAAAAAAATGAGTTAAAACAGATAAATAAATGGTTAAAATCCTGGTGTATACATACTGCAAAAAATGCCATCATTTAAGTCATAATCATTTGAAAATACATTTTGTGTGAAAATCAATATATAAATTATCTATGAGAGGGTTAATAAAATTATAATGGCAAGAAATGCACAGAATTATTTATAATTATTTTGTTCACATTCATCCTGTATAAATAATATCATGAGGTTAAATCAAAACAATTTAACCTGAAAATAAATGCAATTAGATTCATCCTTTAATTGCAAAACCATTACTACAACTAAAATAGGCTCTCTAATCTGGACATTTGTCACCTGAAAATGCATAGGCCAACCTTAGGAGCTCTGCATATGTTTTGGCCACATAAAACATCCTCAACTGTGAGAAACCGTCAGCACAAATACGATGCTAATCAAGGATTTTGTCATGTAGTGGGTGATGCCATCTGGTGGTGAATATAATAACTAATCTTATCCTGGCTACACAACTACACGTTTCATGTTGAAATTACATATTTGTGTCAGTGTTTTCTGATGATCGACATTTTAAAAAGTCAACAGTAGTGGCAGAAATACAGGAACTCTACAAAGTAGCATATATGGTCAATTATACAGAAATATCCTGGTATCCTGAATTTGATAAAAGCTGATTTCATTATAATAGCACCTGTGAAATTTAGGATTTAACATAATATACCTTTTATAAAACATTGTTTTAACTAATAACTATTGTTCATGTATCAGTCATAAATCAAAAGTTTTGCATACATCAGTTTACACAGTATTCAATTAAAGGTTTGAACATAAAATCAAAGTTATGCACAATAAATAACCTGGCCTGGCCATGTAAAACATTCAAGATGTCACTTGGTGAATCTGCAGAGAATCAGTAAGTCATTGTTGAATACAAGTAACAAACATTCTGTTAAAGGGAGGCTAACTATTTGAGAATCCGGTCCTGTCTGAAAGACCACCTGTCTTATAAGACCACCTGCCTATTAAGACAACCTTCGGGTGAAACCCACGCATTCACATTGGTTTTAACTGACCTATAAGGTTATAAGACCATCCGTGAATTAAAACCACTTTTGGCCAGTCCCATGCATGATGGATGGTCTCATAACACAGGTTTCACTGTACATGCACTCAGTGTTGTGGCAAATATTTTATCATCAAATTTGACATGCATACAAGCTTTAAAGAAAACTTCCGCCAAAAGAAAGAGGTACACAAGTTAACTGAAAGGAGCATAAAATATAATAAGTACACCCATGAAAGTACAGATAAACAGTAAACACAGGTGAAAAGATATTCCTCCTCAGTGGAGATATATATTGTACAATAATATAAGGCCCGCCAAAGGTAAATGACTGATAAAAAGAGTAAATGCTCTGGAAATAAAGAATAGCCTTCTTCGAAATAATAAGTGGAAATGAGTAAAATCAGCCATAATTCCCTATTCTTACTGATGAGCTGAAAAAAATATGTGCTTCACATTCTGTTTATATATATATATATCCAAAAATCTTAAACATGCATGGTGCACATGCCCCTGCTCGAAGATAAGGGCATTTTCAACATGTTGTTATACGTGCTGGACATTTGCATACACAAAAACTGGGAAGTGTCTCATCTGATACTAACTGCACTCTGACAGCATGAGAGAAATAATATTTCTTGGAACTCTTTCACTGCAAAAAGAGGGGAAAAAAGACTGCTGGTGAAAAACAGAGAAAAAAAGTAATTAATATCATTTTTGGTAAATCTTCAAAAAAGAGTCACTTTCTTAAAAGAGTGATTAGGCAGGCCTGAATATGCCCGCACTGGTTGAGATTTGATCACAAAACAACTTACATTTTCAGGATACAGCCCTACAGCTGCCTGAATAGCCATATTCTCTCAGAAAAAAACAGGTTTTGTGATCATAGTTTGATGATTATTACCTACAAATCAGGTGTAATTGCTGGCATGTCTTGTGCCATACCAGAGACATGGAAAGTGTGGTCAATATGGCATGAAATAAAGAATACTGACACCTGGTGTGAATTTTTTTTAACTACCTCCAGAGGTTACATTTACCATAGTCTGTTACATTTACCACAATCTATAAAGCATAATATACACATTACATTCTGAATCACACTAATTTCTATTGAATAAATATCCCTCAACAATTTAAGGCTTACCTTTAATCACAAATAAAACTTTCATTGTGCAATACAAAGGGATTTCCAAGATTATAATTGTCTAAATCATGGAAAACAACCCAGTAAATGAGATCTTTTCTTTAAGTTTGGCCAAATGAGAATCATATTTTTATTATATCACAATAAATCTTAAAGTAGCCTATAGTTGTTCCAATCTCTAGTATTTTGGAGCCAACAAGAGCTGAAATAACCCAGAAATTACTTTACAAAACCAACAAAACACCAAATGAGCAGAAATTATTATCCATTAGGGTAAAGGACACATCTTGAAAGATACACATTGTTAATGAAATAACAAGCACAGGAAAATCAATCAGCACAAAGTGTGACATTAATTATACATAAATAATACAAAATTTTTAAATATGTTTACCAGATGTGTCTGATAAATGTGACAATAAAACCACAATATATGCCGAGCTGAAACTTATCTTGTAAACACACACTGTCTCCAACTGGAAATGAATTTAGTATATATTTAACTGCTGTTCTTCATTAACTGTTTGCTTGCTGTTCTGCACTAATTGGAAATCAATCCAGCTTTTTTTTTAACTTGATATATTGTAAATGGCACAGATCCCAGAAATAATAATCTGGTAATTCATAGGGCTCCTTTTCATTCATGTTAGAGACCCATTATCTAATACTTTTGTAGGGTTTATTGAAAGATGTAACATTGGCAACAATGACAAAAGATGGAAAAGTGGAAACATTGGTAAACATAAAAAGATCAAGATACATAAGGCCTGAAGTAAATAAATGAAATGGAATAAACTTTAGTAGCACAAAGCAGAACCCAAAAGGATTAACATTCCAATTTTATATAATTGAAATGTATCAGCGCTTAATCATAGTAAAAAATATATATCAAAAGCTGAGCAAAACATATAATTCAATCAGATATTAATATATTAATCACTAGTGGCAGAATCAGCTGATAAACATACCATTAGCTATTTAATAGCTAGTCATAATTATTTGTAAATAGCTATTGCTTCATTCAGCTTGGTACAGCTATCCTTGGACATCATTTGATTTTGATTCAAGGGCTGTTAATATAAATACATAAATATGGGAATAAATATGTATCTTTACTTTTAAATACAAATATCTACGCATGCCTTTTAGCAGTAGCTGAGAGGAATGATGCATATCAAAGCTTTGGCTGAAAATCAGGAATATATTAAAATATGCATGAAACAATAATATATAGCGCAATATATAAATAGCTAAAAACAATATGACAAATGTATAGTAAATATATTTTCTGTTCCTTTGATTAAAGACTCAGTGAATTTTATTTTTGATTTACTAAATCATACGCATTATACAATAAATAAACATGTTTTTTGTGTTTATTATTTTTCAAAGAAATTAATGTAAAAATGTAGTTTCATCAATCTGAAATTTTTAGTACATTTTTGCATGTTGCTTATCTAAAACATGAATAAAATAACATTAACAGTATGAAATAGATGGGGAATCACATATAACATGTGTACTCATTTGAAATATCAAAAGTTAAAATTAATAATGTGTAAGGTAGGAGGCAGCCTTGTGGTTCTCGTGTCTTGACTTCTGTACTAAAGGT
Source organism: Sipunculus nudus (assembly GCA_026874595.1). Lineage (NCBI taxonomy): Eukaryota > Metazoa > Annelida > Sipuncula > Golfingiida > Sipunculidae > Sipunculus > Sipunculus nudus. The sequence goes on along the minus strand of CM049320.1, from coordinate 39,259,663 downwards.
GCCAAATTCAAAAAACCCGCCTGTGCCTCAAAGTAAATTGGTTTAATCCTGACATAACCTCAAGTATATCCTGTGATTTTTTAACATGTCATATAAGGCTATGACTTTTGGATTATTTCTAACTTTTTGCATATGAATCCAGAAAGCTAAATAATAGCATTTTTTTTCTAATAATATGGTCACCTTCGGTCCTGCTCCACAAACAGTGCCACCAATCCTTTAATCATAAAAGAATATCCCCAACAGCAGAACAGGCATTTAACATGTAATAATAAACATAGCAAGAAAGCTGTAAGTCATTCACACTGACACAATGTCTTGTAGAAATAGATATTTCTTGACTAAGTACATATCAAATTAAATGCTCATTAGAATCTGATAATTATTTCTTGACTAGGCCTGTATTTAACACTACTGCTAATAAGCTGATGCACTGCATATAATCTTGAATATTTCTGCCTGCTTTGACATTATAATACTGTGCAAATTTTACTTGACCATGCTGAGCCGTGGTAAGTGTAGTTCATCTATTCACCATTAGATGGGGCTCACTTCACAACTCTCAGCTTTAAAAAATAAATGGTTCTGCAGCTGAAACCTGGTGGTCAGCTGAAACTGGAAACCTACTTCCTGTCAATAAATGGTGTTGGATAAATGTGTTGTTTTCCCAGACCACTTTGTTGATCATGTTATAAAACAATTTTCATTTTTCACTCATGCTTGACAGGCATACCCTTGTAAAGTGTCTAAAAAAGTGTAGTTCAAATGCCCATCACTAGGTGGCATTGTCACTTCTGGCTGATCATTTTAAAATAATGACTCAGTACAAGGGGCAGAGTATAGCTAAATAGGTAACCTCCAGAAATGACTCAATTTTTTTCCCTGTACATGTCATGTGTTTATCACAGAGAGCCACCCTGGTTGTTTAGTTACAACCATCAGAGTAAAAAAGAGGCCAACAAGCTGACCAGTCTCAAACTTGAGATGAATAATAATTCTTGATCTCACATTTGTATGTCACAGATTTGCACATATTACAGAAACATATTACTATGTTTTGATGAAATAGTGCTATTTTCACAAGGTATAAACAAACTCAGGGACAACACTGACAGGCACCCGCTTTCTGAACCCCTAATACTCTTAATTCTGTGCAATGTAAGCAAAACTTCTTATACCACTGTTCATAGTTGATATTATGGATAAATGTCAGTTATAGTTAAAAACAAGGGACCTATGGGTCACTGTGCTCAGCTGACGTTAACCTTGAAGGTAAAAATCTAAAATAATATCTAATGGAGATAAAGTGTAAGAGGAAGAGGTAATAAAGGCCATGGTTGGTTTATATGACTGGTTTGTATTGATGAGCAAGAAATTGTTGCAAATAATATTTTGTGACCTGACCATGTGTTTCCTAATGTTGAAACTAAAGCATGTGAGCAGTTTGTGAACAAATGATCTGTACTATTACCATGATCATTAGTTGGTTTTTCAATTAACTGTTGACATTTCAGTAGTTTACACATTTGTTCAATTGAATCTATTTTTTTGTATAATATATATTATTAAATATATATGTATTTTTTAATGAAATGTATACAGTTGAAATATAGCTAATTAACAACATAAATTAGGGAAAACAAAGCCTGATCTCAAATTCTGCTGAGGCAGGAAAATAATGAACAAATGTTTGTATTAAATCCTGATTTTTTTATCACATCAATTATTTTCTAATTTAAGTTTATATTTCTATATCTCCAATTTAACATATATATCTGAATATAAAAGTTGATTCATAATTCTCAACTGCATCATCATAAATCTCAATCTTGTCAGATAACACCACATCATGCATACAAATGTTTATTTATTTTTTACCACAAAAATATATCTTTTAAATCTGCAAAACAATAAATAACTAAAAATAATACTTGATTTAGATTTCACAATTTGTAATTGTGTCTTTATTTATCCATAATGTGCTTCATATTTTATAATTTAAGCATACTGATGGGTTCATTTATATTTTGTTAAAATCATTTAAAGGAAAATTGATTTCTTTAAAAATGCTACATTACACAACATTGCATCTTCTGGATTACACCTTGAATTATTTTTTCAAGGAAAGTTTTTGCATATCGGAGTGGAAACAGCATTACATTTAAGGAGATACAGTGAAAACAATAACAATTACTGCATAACACTTGGTGGGTTGGGTTTGCGCGGGGGGGGGGGGGGGGGGGGGGTGATTGGGGTGGTGATATGAGAATAACTGTACACCTTTCACAGCAGGGGATCTCCCCCAGTGACTGTAACAAATCAGAAACCCTGGCATAGCTGACTTCCAGTGACCTGGAGTGCCTGGAGTGGGACCCTGCATCTGTAATCAAAGCAAGTGACTACAGAAAAAAAATCAATAACTAGCTTAATTTTCAAGCTTTTATTTTCTAATTTCAGATTTAGATAAACTAAATATTTATGTTTACATGCTGTGAAAATTAAATCAATGGTGCTTGCAGGAAAAAAACGTGCCATGGTCAAAGTTGGGCAAAATTTAAGGTACTGATTTTTTTTTATGCTAATAACTTAAAAAATTTACAAAATTCAGATCTAATTTTGGGTAAACAATTGAATCTTAATTAAACGTAGTTATATACTTGAGAAAATAGACTCTAGTTTCAAAATTTTTCATGTTAAGTGAGTTATTATTTTTCCTGATTTTTTACAAAGGTCATTATGTTTGGGCCCATAACTTAAAGAATTTATACTTTACAGACTTAATATCTGGCATGTACATAGGAACTATATAGAGGAATATTTATGATAAATATGAGAAAAAACAGATGAGTGGTTTTGATATTAGGCAGTCCTGAAGTGTGAAAATAGGATTTTAATAAAAAATTGAGGTTTTTCCTTAATTTCTCAAAGGAACGAAGTCGCAAAGACCCAGTTTTCGGCTTGGTAGGAGATCTTGGGGACATCTAACATTATGCTGAATTTTGGATTCCTAGATCTTACGGTTTCAAAACGTGCCACATCTACGGACGGACGGACAGACGGACGGACAGACGGACGGACGACGGACAATGGACCACGACTATAGCTCAGATGACTTATAGTCAGCTGAGCTAACAAAAAATGTTTACTTTACATTTGAGCACTGAACAGAAAATCCTCATTTTATGATACACTTCGAAATACTTCAGCTCAAAAGAAGAACTTTGATGTCTGAAACTGCCTCTCGGCGACCTTTGACTCTGACAACATGAGGAGCCGGTATCGTTGTCGTAAGTTTTTCGCTCGGATGTGCTTGCTGTGGATCTCCTTTGTGTGACTGGCTGGGAACCAACCTCTCTGTCCATCACGGATTCTCTCCCCTTCATACATTCCTGGTAAAAAAAAGGTAATTTAAGCAATTACTGAGACATCTTGTTATAAACTTTTACTGAGCAGCAAAATTCACCTGAAATTGTCACTCACTACATATTAACAGTATTTATCATTACCTGGAACACTGAAATTTGTAATATTAAATTAAACTGTACAATATAACATGTATATTATTGATTACTATAATCACTGTTAAAGCTGCCCATTCACCTTCCTTTAAAAAAGAATTTATGTGATTTCTTGCTTTATCTGTGTATATTTATTAATGGTCTAAAGGTAATTTTGGTTGTAAAAAGTTCTTATACCCCTTTGTGAAGGTTGTTTGGACATTTTCTTTCAACATTTATTAAACTGATTGCATTTTTGCATAATCAATTAAAACTTATTATAGATGCACATGCAAAGAATCCAATCCTGTTACGTTATGAATACCAATGTACATGTAAGACTATTTACTGGGATCAATATTTTAGGTACCAGTATACAACAGATTTTGAGGTTATATAGAAAGTACATAAAATAATCTATTGATAATCAATCATTGGTAATTTTAAAAATTTTTCAAACATCAATTATCATTTTAACTTTTAAAATCTATCCTATTTACTATAATGATGGCTGACAATATTCAAAATCCTGCATATCAAAAGGTTAATTAGTTCCATTCAGTTAATCCTGAAACTTCTCTTAAAATTTTTTATGCCCATAATGGAGATGATAGGTTTAACTGCTCTGCTTATTGAATTTTTTACACTTACCATCATTAAGTTTTCGGAACACATTGATGATGTCAGATTCCTCCAGGCTAAGTTCATCTGGTTGTGTTGCTGTGTATGGGCTGACCACTTGGACTTGCGGACAGTCTGTAACAGTACAAGTGTCTAGGTAATAAATTTGTTAAGGTGCAAAACATGTAGCAAATTACACCAATAATCAAAACTGTTGTAAAACACAGCACTTATCAAAAGTGAAGCATTATCATTACTTATTAAAATATAAGCAAAATACATCATTTATCAGAGGAATAGCAACATATAAAAAGTTGATGAGAACTTTAGAAAAATATGTCAAATATGAGAACTTATATAAGTTCAAGCACAAATATAGATTGCAACAGAACATATCCTAGGTTAGCATTATGAAAAAAATAAACCAGATGTGTCGGAACAACACAAATGCCCCCACATGGAGCAAATTAGAAATATTTGTTAAAGTTTGTAAAATTTTCTATGTTCAGGAGCTGTCATACGGTCAAAAGTAGATAAACTTGGACAAAATGCGAATTCAATCTGTAAGTGATTATTTTGCTGCCACACACCAAAAATAAGGCCAATATCTGCAAGCATTGTGAAAAAAAGTCTGTACATGTGCATTCTATTTTTTCTATTTTTCATGAAATTTTTTATGTTTTTAGGAGCCGTCATATGGTCAAAAGTACGTCAACTGGAACAAAACACGAACTCAATCTGAAAGTGGTCATTATGCACCCACATAACAAAAATTAGGCCAATATCTGCAGGAACTGCTAAAAAAAGTCTGTAAATGTGCATTTGTCATAAAAAATTTCTATTTTTCTGAAATTTTCTATGTTCCAGAGCCGTCATACGGTCAAAAGTAGGTCAACTGGAACGAAACGCGAACTCGATATGTAACTGGTCATTATCTGCCAACACACAAAAATGCAGGCATTGCGAAAAAAGTACATACAACTGTTTCATTTTGGAATGACGGAATTAGGGAATGACAGCCATGGGAAAAACTATATGCCACTTTGTGGCGGGGGCATAAAAACACATCTGAACTGTGATCAGTATTGCAGCAAAACACAATCCCAACAAAACTATCACAAAATATATACTGATCAACATGAAGCAAAATGTATCACTTATCCCATGTTAACATAATAGCAAAACAACACTGATCATACTTTCATTTTTTTCCCCCATTTTCCTTTCTTTGATTTTTCTGGGAGTAAAACTTCATGACAAGCACATTAAATTCTGGCTCATCATTTGATATTTTTATTAATAATCATATTGACTATTACTGGTGATGTTGCATGGCTTCATGACTTTTTAATGAGTTTTTTAATGATCTTACCCCAGTCTTCATATATCTTCTCATTTTCATTGACCTGTTGTGGAGGTGTCACAGCTTCAACCCAGCGAGTCATCTCAGATCTACAAAATCATAATTAAAAAAAGTTAACATTCATATATCAAGTCATCAAATTGTATGTGACATCTATGACTACTAAATATAAAAATATGCTAGTTTTCCACATACAGAGAAACATCACATTATAGGAATCTGTCTATTTTGTATATCTCTCTATTACTGCCACCTCTCTATTACAGGCACCTCTCTATTACAGGCACATTTATATTACAGGCACCTTCATATTACAGGCACCTCCATATAACAGGCACCTCCCTATTACAGGCACTTCCTTATTACAGGAACCTTTCTATTAAAAGCCCCTCTATATTACAGGCACCTCCCTATTACAGGCACTTCTCTATTACAGGCACCTTTTTATTACAATCACCTTTCTATTACAGGCATCTCTATTACAGGCACATCTCTATTACAGGCACCTCTCTATTACAATCACCTTTCTATTACAGGCATCTCTCTATAACAGGCAGCTCTCTATTACTGCCACCTCTCTATTACAGGCACCTCTATTACATGCACTTCTCTATTACAGGCACCTCTCTATTACAATCACCTTTCTATTACAGGCACCTCTCTATTACAGGCAGCTCTCTATTACTGCCACCTCTCTATTACAGGCACCTCTAATACAGGCACTTCTCTATTACAGGCACCTCTCTATTACAATCACCATTCTATTACAGGCATCTCTATTACAGGCACTTCTCTATTACAGGCACCTCTCTACTACAATCACCTTTCTATTACAGGCATCTCTCCATAACAGGCAGCTCTCTATTACTGCCACCTCTCTATTACAGGCACCTCTATTACAGGCATTTCTCTATTACAGGCACCTCTCTATTACAATCACCTTTCTATTACAGGCATCTCTCTATAACAGGCAGCTCTCTTTTACTGCCACCTCTCTATTACAGGCACCTCTATTACATGCACTTCTCTATTACAGGCACCTCTCTATTACAATCACCTTTCTATTACAGGCACCTCTCTATTATAAGCAGCTCTCTATTACTGCCACCTCTCTATTACAGGCACCTCTAATACAGGCACTTCTCTATTACAGGCACCTCTAATACAGGCACTTCTCTATTACAGGCACCTCTCTATTACTGCCACATCTCTATTACAGGCACCTCTCTATTACAATCACCTTTCTATTACAGGCATCTCTCTATAACAGGCAGCTCTCTATTACTGCCACCTCTCTATTACAGGCACCTCTATTACATGCACTTCTCTATTACAGGCACCTCTCTATTACAATCACCTTTCTATTACAGGCACCTCTCTATTACAGGCAGCTCTCTATTACTGCCACCTCTCTATTACAGGCACCTCTAATACAGGCACTTCTCTATTACAGGCACCTCTCTATTACAATCACCATTCTATTACAGGCATCTCTATTACAGGCACTTCTCTATTACAGGCACCTCTCTACTACAATCACCTTTCTATTACAGGCATCTCTCTATAACAGGCAGCTCTCTATTACTGCCACCTCTCTATTACAGGCACCTCTATTACAGGCATTTCTCTATTACAGGCACCTCTCTATTACAATCACCTTTCTATTACAGGCATCTCTCTATAACAGGCAGCTCTCTATTACTGCCACCTCTCTATTACAGGCACCTCTATTACATGCACTTCTCTATTACAGGCACCTCTCTATTACAATCACCATTCTATTACAGGCATCTCTATTACAGGCACTTCTCTATTACAGGCACCTCTCTATTACAATCACCTTTCTATTACAGGCATCTCTCCATAACAGGCAGCTCTCTATTACTGCCACCTCTCTATTACAGGCACCTCTATTACATGCACTTCTCTATTACAGGCACCTCTCTATTACAATCACCTTTCTATTACAGGCACCTCTCTATAACAGGCAGCTCTCTATTACTGCCACCTCTCTATTACAGGCACCTCTATTACAGGCACTTCTCTATTACAGGCACCTCTCTATTACAATCACCTTTCTATTACAGGCATCTCTTTTATAAACACCTCTCAATGACAACTTCCTCTTCATTTCATGCACCTCTCCATTACAGACACCGCTCTATTACATGAATTTTCTATTACAGATACTTCTCTTTTAAAGGCACTTCTTTATAACAGGCACCTCTTTATTACAGCCACCTCTCTATTGCAGGCACCTCTCAATCAGATACCTCTTCATTACAAATATCTCTCTATTACAGCCACCTGTTATTGTCATTCTCTATTAAAGGCACCTCTCTATGACTACTGCCTCTCTATAACAGACATTTTCTATTACAGGCACCTGAGGCAATCTGTTAAATGGAGATTAGGAAGAATGTGGGTTTAAATATTATTCATACACAACCGCAGGTTTAAACATATGAAAACTTATCTCAACATCACATACATGTGAACTTACGTATTTTTGGTTGACAGAAGGTATTCCACAGCTTTTCCCGCATGGTTTTCAAGTAAAACCATCAAGAAAAGGTTTTTCTGGTCCTTAGTAGAGCCAGGTGACTGTCCCTTGGATGGTGAATCCCTAATAAGGTACTGAGCTTCTACGTGGATGCGAGCCGTGTAGTCAACAACGATGTACTGGTTTTCACTGTCAAATATATAAAAAAGTCTGCCATGTTGTATGTGTCTGATAAGGCCAAAACATATGACTCCCATGTCAGTCAGTTTCCTTCACAATGACAGCTGGGCCATTTTTACTCAGGAATACACTTCAAAACATTAATAATCCTCTAAAACTTTTGACAAATTAGACCCCTCATATTATAATCTTATCTTATAGTTAATTTTAATATTCTTTAAGACATTCAAGAGAAATGAAATAGCTTGTTGGTTAAGCTGCTAAAGGGCAAGAGGCTAAAGGGCAAGAGGTTAAAGTGCAAAGTGTCCTTATGATGAACTACAAGAGACCTAGTACAGAAGCAGTATACATAAGGCAATTTCTATTAATTGAGGGACAAACTGACCTTTTCTTTTTGGTTATGACCAGTAGATCATTGAACAAATAGAAATGCAAGTTCTGAGCTCTTCTGGGAAGGATACCACCAAGGGTCTCTCTTTGGATGTGTGTAAGCATGCCCCGCTTCACAAGGTAACGTGCTCGAGACACCAGCGGGAATGTCTAGAAAACAAAAATTCAAGACCATGCAGTCAGGAATTTTGTACACCTGAAATTAATACATTTACTAATAATATATAACGAGTTGGCTCAAGCTGAAAGCTAATGGAGGGCTGAACTAAGAAGTGATTATTATCTGTTTAAGTTCAATATCTTTCCTATTTCTCTAATTGGAACAGGTAAATCTAAAAGTTCTCACATTATGATTAAATCTCTGTGCAATACACCTTGAAATCTTTAATGACAAGTTTATTCATGATGTCTACCACCTCTAGCTTACCTTGATATCTCTATAGAAAAGTTTATTCATGATGTCTGCCACCTCTAGTTTACCTTGAAATCATTATAGACAGGTTTATTCATGATGTCTGCCACCTCTAGTTTACCTTGAAATCATTATAGACAGGTTTATTCATGATGTCTGCCACCTCTAGCTTACCATGATTTCTTTATAGACAAAGTTATTCATGTCGGGCACCTTTACCTTTCCTTGATATCTTTATAGACAAGCTTATTTATGATATCAGCCACTTCTAGCTCACCTTGATGTCTTTATGGAAAGGTTTACTCATGTCTAGCACCTCTTGCTTACCTTAGTATCTTTGTAGATAAGTTTATTCATGATGTCTGCTACCTTTAGCTTACCTTGATATCTTGATAGACAAGTATATTCATTATGTCTGCCACCTCTAGCTTACCTTGATATCTTGACAGACTAGTATATTCATGATGTCTGCCACCTCTTGCTTACCTTGATATCTTGATAGACAAGTATATTCATGATGTCTGCCACCTCTAGCTCACCTTGATATCTTTGTAGACAAGTTTATTCATGATGTCTGCCACCTCTAGCTTACCTTGATATCTTTATAGACAAGTTTATTCATGATGTCTGCTACCTCTAACTTACCTTGATACCTTTGTAGACAAGTTTATTCATGATGTCTGCCACCTCTAGCTTACCTTGATATCTTTATAGAAATGTTTATTCATGATGTCTGCCACCTCTAGCTTACCTTGATATCTTTGTAGACAAGTTTATTCATGATGTCTGCCACCTCTTGCTCACCTTGATATCTTGATAGACAAGTATATTCATGATGTCTGCCACCTCTAGCTTACCTTGATTTCTTTGTAGACACGTTTATTCATGATGTCTGCCACCTCTTGCTTACCTTGATATCTTGATAGACAAGTTTATTCATGATGTCTGCTACCTCTAGCTTACCTTGATATCTTTGTAGACACGTTTATTCATGATGTCTGCTACCTCTAGCTTACCTTGATATCTTTGTAGACAAGTTTGTTCATGATGTCTGCTACCTCTAGCTTACCTTGATATCTTTGTAGACAGGTTTATTCATGATGTCTGCCACCTCTAGCTTACCATGATTTCTTTAAAGACAAGTATATTCATGATGTCTGCTACCTCTAACTTACCTTGATATCTTTGTAGACACATCTATTCATGATGTCTGCTACCTCTAGCTTACCTTGATATCTTTGTAGACATGTTTATTCATGATGTCTTCCACCTCTAGCTCACCTTGATATCTTTGTAGACATGTTTATTCATGATGTCTGCCACCTCTAGCTTACCTTGATATCTTTGTAGACAAGTTTATTCATGATGTCTGCCACCTCTAGCTTACCATGATTTCTTTATAGACAAGTATATTCATGATGTCTGCTACCTCTAACTTACCTTGATATCTTTGTAGACACATCTATTCATGATGTCTGCTACCTCTAACTTACCTTGATATCTTTGTAGACACATCTATTCATGATGTCTGCTACCTCTAGCTTACCTTGATATCTTTGTAGACACGTTTATTCATGATGTCTGCTACCTCTAGCTTACCTTGATATCTTTGTAGACACGTTTATTCATGATGTCTGCTACCTCTAGCTTACCTTGATATCTTTATAGACAAGTTTATTCATGTCTGCCACCTCTAGCTTATCTTGATATCTTTGTAGACATGTCTATTCATGATGTCTGCTACCTCTAGCTTACCTTGATACCTTTGTAGACATGTTTATTCATGATGTCTGCCACCTCTAGCTTACCTTGATATCTTTGTGGACACTTTTATTCTTGATGTCTGCCACCTCTAGCTTACCTCGATATCTTGATAGACAAGTATATTCATGATGTCTGCCACCTCTTGCTTACCTTGATATTTTTGTAGACATGTTTATTCATGATGTCTGCTACCTCTAGCTTACCTTGATATCTTTGTAGACACGTTTATTCATGATGTCTGCTACTTCTAACTTACCTTGATATCTTTATAGACAAGTTTATTCATGTCTGCCACCTCTAGCTTACCTTGATATCTTTGCAGACACGTTTATTCATGATGTCTGCTACCTCTTGCTTACCTTGATATCTTGATAGAAAAGTTTATTCATGATGTCTGCTACCTCTAACTTACCTTGATATCTTTGTAGACATGTCTATTCATGATGTCTGCTACCTCTAGCTTACCTTGATATCTTTGTAGACATGTTTATTCATGATGTCTGCCACCTCTTGCTTATCTTGATATCATTGTAGACATGTTTATTCATGATGTCTGCTACCTCTAGCTTACCTTGATATCTTTATAGACAAGTATATTCATGATGTCTGCTACCTCTAGCTTACCTTGATATCTTGATGGACAAGTTTATTCATGATGTCTGCTACATCTTGCTTACCTTGATATCTTGATAGACAAGTTTATTCATGATGTCTGCTACCTCTTGCTTACCTTGATATCTTGATAGACATGTTTATTCATGATGTCTGCTACTTCTAGCTTACCTTGATATCTTGATAGACAAGTTTATTCATGATGTCTGCTACCTCTTGCTTATCTTGATATTTTTGTAGACATGTTTATTCATGATGTCTGCTACCTCTAGCTTACCTTGATATCTTTGTAGACACGTTTATTCATGATGTCTGCTACTTCTAACTTACCTTGATATCTTTATAGACAAGTTAATTCATGTCTGCTACCTCTAGCTTACCTTGATATCTTTGTAGACACTTTTATTCATGATGTCTGCTACCTCTTGCTTACCTTGATATCTTGATAGACAAGTTTATTCATGATGTCTGCTACCTCTAACTTACCTTGATATCTTTGTAGACATGTTTATTCATGATGTCTGCTACCTCTAGCTTACCTTGATATCTTTGTAGACATGTTTATTCATGATGTCTGCCACCTCTTGCTTACCTTGATATCATTGTAGACATGTTTATTCATGATGTCTGCTACCTCTAGCATACCTTGATATCTTTATAGACAAGTATATTCATGATGTCTGCTACCTCTAGCTTACCTTGATATCTTGATGGACAAGTTTATTCATGATGTCTGCTACATCTTGCTTACCTTGATATCTTGATAGACAAGTTTATTCATGATGTCTGCTACCTCTTGCTTACCTTGATATCTTAATAGACAAGTTTATTCATGATGTCTGCTACCTCTAGCTTACCTTGATATCTTTGTAGACACGTTTATTCATGATGTCTGCTACCTCTAGCTTACCTTGATATCTTTGTAGACACGTTTATTCATGATGTCTTCCACCTCTAGCTTACCTTGATATCTTTGTAGACACATTTATTCTTGATGTCTGCCACCTCTAGCTTACCTTGATATCTTGATAGACAAGTATATTCATGATGTCTGCCACCTCTTGCTTACCTTGATATTTTTGTAGACATGTTTATTCATGATGTCTGCTACCTCTAGCTTACCTTGATATCTTTGTAGACACGTTTATTCATGATGTCTGCTACTTCTAACTTACCTTGATATCTTTATAGACAAGTTTATTCATGTCTGCCACCTCTAGCTTACTTTGATATCTTTGTAGACACGTTTATTCATGATGTCTGCTACCTCTTGCTTACCTTGATATCTTGATAGACAAGTTTATTCATGATGTCTGCTACCTGTAACTTACCTTGATATCTTTGTAGACATGTCTATTCATGATGTCTGCTACCTCTAGCTTACCTTGATATCTTTGTAGACATGTTTATTCATGATGTCTGCCACCTCTTGCTTATCTTGATATCATTGTAGACATGTTTATTCATGATGTCTGCTACCTCTAGCTTACCTTGATATCTTTATAGACAAGTATATTCATGATGTCTGCTACCTCTAGCTTACCTTGATATCTTGATGGACAAGTTTATTCATGATGTCTGCTACATCTTACTTACCTTGATATCTTGATAGACAAGTTTATTCATGATGTCTGCTACCTCTTGCTTACCTTGATATCTTGATAGACATGTTTATTCATGATGTCTGCTACCTCTAGCTTACCTTGATATCTTGATAGACAAGTTTATTCATGATGTCTGCTACCTCTAACTTACCTTGATATCTTTGTAGACATGTCTATTCATGATGTCTGCTACCTCTAGCTTACCTTGATATCTTGATGGACAAGTTTATTCATGATGTCTGCTACATCTTGCTTACCTTGATATCTTGATAGACAAGTTTATTCATGATGTCTGCTACCTCTTGCTTACCTTGATATCTTGATAGACAAGTTTATTCATGATGTCTGCTACCTCTAGCTTACCTTGATATCTTTGTAGACACGTTTATTCATGATGTCTGCTACCTCTAGCTTACCTTGATATCTTTGTAGACACGTTTATTCATGATGTCTTCCACCTCTAGCTTACCTTGATATCTTTGTAGACACATTTATTCTTGATGTCTGCCACCTCTAGCTTACCTTGATATCTTGATAGACAAGTATATTCATGATGTCTGCCACCTCTTGCTTACCTTGATATTTTTGTAGACATGTTTATTCATGATGTCTGCTACTTCTAACTTACCTTGATATCTTTATAGACAAGTTTATTCATGTCTGCCACCTCTAGCTTACTTTGATATCTTTGTAGACACGTTTATTCATGATGTCTGCTACCTCTTGCTTACCTTGATATCTTGATAGACAAGTTTATTCATGTCTGCTACCTGTAACTTACCTTGATATCTTTGTAGACATGTCTATTCATGATGTCTGCTACCTCTAGCTTACCTTGATATCTTTGTATACATGTTTATTCATGATGTCTGCCACCTCTTGCTTATCTTGATATCATTGTAGACATGTTTATTCATGATGTCTGCTACCTCTAGCTTACCTTGATATCTTTATAGACAAGTATATTCATGATGTCTGCTACCTCTAGCTTACCTTGATATCTTGATGGACAAGTTTATTCATGATGTCTGCTACATCTTACTTACCTTGATATCTTGATAGACAAGTTTATTCATGATGTCTGCTACCTCTTGCTTACCTTGATATCTTGAAAGACATGTTTATTCATGATGTCTGCTACCTCTAGCTTACCTTGATATCTTGATAGACAAGTTTATTCATGATGTCTGCTACCTCTAACTTACCTTGATATCTTTGTAGACATGTCTATTCATGATGTCTGCTACCTCTAGCTTACCTTGATATCTTTGTAGACATGTTTATTCATGATGTCTGCCACCTCTTGCTTATCTTGATATCATTGTAGACATGTTTATTCATGATGTCTGCTACCTCTAGCTTACCTTGATATCTTTATAGACAAGTATATTCATGATGTCTGCCACCTCTTGCTTACCTTGATATTTTTGTAGACATGTTTATTCATGATGTCTGCTTCCTCTAGCTTACCTTGATATCTTTGTAGACACGTTTATTCATGATGTCTGCTACTTCTAACTTACCTTGATATCTTTATAGACAAGTTTATTTATGTCTGCCACCTCTAGCTTACCTTGATATCTTTGTAGACATGTCTATTCATGATGTCTGCTACCTCTAGCTTACCTTGATACCTTTGTAGACATGTTTATTCATGATGTCTGCCACCTCTAGCTTACCTTGATATCTTTGTAGACACGTTTATTCTTGATGTCTGCCACCTCTAGCTTACCTTGATATCTTGATAGACAAGTATATTCATGATGTCTGCCACCTCTTGCTTACCTTGATATTTTTGTAGACATGTTTATTCATGATGTCTGCTACCTCTAGCTTACCTTGATATCTTTGTAGACACGTTTATTCATGATGTCTGCTACTTCTAACTTGCCTTGATATCTTTATAGACAAGTTTATTCATGTCTTCCACCTCTAGCTTCCCTTGATATCTTTGTAGACACGTTTATTCATGATGTCTGCTTCCTCTTGCTTATCTTGATATTTTTGTAGACATGTTTATTCATGATGTCTGCTACTTCTAACTTACCTTGATATCTTTATAGACAAGTTTATTCATGTCTGCCACCTCTAGCTTACTTTGATATCTTTGTAGACACGTTTATTCATGATGTCTGCTACCTCTTGCTTACCTTGATATCTTGATAGACAAGTTTATTCATGATGTCTGCTACCTGTAACTTACCTTGATATCTTTGTAGACATGTCTATTCATGATGTCTGCTACCTCTAGCTTACCTTGATATCTTTGTATACATGTTTATTCATGATGTCTGCCACCTCTTGCTTATCTTGATATCATTGTAGACATGTTTATTCATGATGTCTGCTACCTCTAGCTTACCTTGATATCTTTATAGACAAGTATATTCATGATGTCTGCTACCTCTAGCTTACCTTGATATCTTGATGGACAAGTTTATTCATGATGTCTGCTACATCTTACTTACCTTGATATCTTGATAGACAAGTTTATTCATGATGTCTGCTACCTCTTGCTTACCTTGATATCTTGATAGACATGTTTATTCATGATGTCTGCTACCTCTAGCTTACCTTGATATCTTGATAGACAAGTTTATTCATGATGTCTGCTACCTCTAACTTACCTTGATATCTTTGTAGACATGTCTATTCATGATGTCTGCTACCTCTAGCTTACCTTGATATCTTTGTAGACATGTTTATTCATGATGTCTGCCACCTCTTGCTTATCTTGATATCATTGTAGACATGTTTATTCATGATGTCTGCTACCTCTAGCTTACCTTGATATCTTTATAGACAAGTATATTCATGATGTCTGCCACCTCTTGCTTACCTTGATATTTTTGTAGACATGTTTATTCATGATGTCTGCTACCTCTAGCTTACCTTGATATCTTTGTAGACACGTTTATTCATGATGTCTGCTACTTCTAACTTGCCTTGATATCTTTATAGACAAGTTTATTCATGTCTTCCACCTCTAGCTTCCCTTGATATCTTTGTAGACACGTTTATTCATGATGTCTGCTTCCTCTTGCTTATCTTGATATCTTGATAGACATGTTTATTCATGATGTCTGCTACCTCTAGCTTACCTTGATATCTTTGTAGACATGTCTATTCATGATGTCTGCTACCTCTAGCTTACCTTGATATCTTTGTAGACATGTTTATTCATGATGTCTGCCACCTCTTTCTTATCTTGATATCTTGATGGACAAGTTTATTCATGATGTCTGCTACATCTTGCTTACCTTGATATCTTTGTAGACAAGTTTATTCATGATGTCTGCTACCTCTAACTTACCTTGATCTTGATAGACAAGTTTATTCATGATGTCTGCTACCTCTAACTTACCTTGATATCTTTATAGACAAGTATATTCATGATGTCTGCTACCTCTAGTTTACCTTAATATCTTGATAGACAAGTATATTCATGATGTCTGCCACCTCTTGCTTACCTTGATATCTTTGTAGACACGTTTATTCATGATGTCTGCTACTTCTAACTTACCTTGATATCTTTATAGACAAGTATATTCATGATGTCTGCTACCTCTAGCTTACCTTGATATCTTTATAGACAAGTATATTCATGATGTCTGCTACCTCTAGCTTACCTTGATATCTTGATGGACAAGTTTATTCATGATGTCTGCTACATCTTACTTACCTTGATATCTTGATAGACAAGTTTATTCATGATGTCTGCTACCTCTTGCTTACCTTGATATCTTGATAGACATGTTTATTCATGATGTCTGCTACCTCTAGCTTACCTTGATATCTTGATAGACAAGTTTATTCATGATGTCTGCTACCTCTAACTTACCTTGATATCTTTGTAGACATGTCTATTCATGATGTCTGCTACCTCTAGCTTACCTTGATATCTTTGTAGACATGTTTATTCATGATGTCTGCCACCTCTTGCTTATCTTGATATCATTGTAGACATGTTTATTCATGATGTCTGCTACCTCTAGCTTACCTTGATATCTTTATAGACAAGTATATTCATGATGTCTGCCACCTCTTGCTTACCTTGATATTTTTGTAGACATGTTTATTCATGATGTCTGCTTCCTCTAGCTTACCTTGATATCTTTGTAGACACGTTTATTCATGATGTCTGCTACTTCTAACTTACCTTGATATCTTTATAGACAAGTTTATTTATGTCTGCCACCTCTAGCTTACCTTGATATCTTTGTAGACATGTCTATTCATGATGTCTGCTACCTCTAGCTTACCTTGATACCTTTGTAGACATGTTTATTCATGATGTCTGCCACCTCTAGCTTACCTTGATATCTTTGTAGACACGTTTATTCTTGATGTCTGCCACCTCTAGCTTACCTTGATATCTTGATAGACAAGTATATTCATGATGTCTGCCACCTCTTGCTTACCTTGATATTTTTGTAGACATGTTTATTCATGATGTCTGCTACCTCTAGCTTACCTTGATATCTTTGTAGACACGTTTATTCATGATGTCTGCTACTTCTAACTTGCCTTGATATCTTTATAGACAAGTTTATTCATGTCTTCCACCTCTAGCTTCCCTTGATATCTTTGTAGACACGTTTATTCATGATGTCTGCTTCCTCTTGCTTATCTTGATATCTTGATAGACATGTTTATTCATGATGTCTGCTACCTCTAGCTTACCTTGATATCTTTGTAGACATGTCTATTCATGATGTCTGCTACCTCTAGCTTACCTTGATATCTTTGTAGACATGTTTATTCATGATGTCTGCCACCTCTTTCTTATCTTGATATCTTGATGGACAAGTTTATTCATGATGTCTGCTACATCTTGCTTACCTTGATATCTTTGTAGACAAGTTTATTCATGATGTCTGCTACCTCTAACTTACCTTGATCTTGATAGACAAGTTTATTCATGATGTCTGCTACCTCTAACTTACCTTGATATCTTTATAGACAAGTATATTCATGATGTCTGCTACCTCTAGTTTACCTTAATATCTTGATAGACAAGTATATTCATGATGTCTGCCACCTCTTGCTTACCTTGATATCTTTGTAGACACGTTTATTCATGATGTCTGCTACTTCTAACTTACCTTGATATCTTTATAGATAAGTTTATTCATGATGTCTGCCACCTCTAGCTTACCTTGATATCTTTGTAGACACATTTATTCATGATGTCTTCCACCTCTTGCTTACCTTGATATCTTTGTAGACACGTTTACTCATGATGTCTGCTACCTCTAGCTTACCTTGATATCTTTATAGACAAGTTTATTCATGATGTCTGCCACCTCTAGCTTACCTTGATATCTTTGTAGACACGTTTATTCATGATGTCTGCTACCTCTTGCTTACCTTGATATCTTGATAGACAAGTATATTCATAATGTTTGCCACCACTAGCTTACCTTGAAATCTTTATAGACAAGTATATTCATGATGTCTGCCACCTCTTGCTTACCTTGATATCTTTATAGACAAGTTTATTCATGATGTCTGCCACCTCTAGCTTACCTTGATATCTTTGTAGACACGTTTATTCATGATGTCTGCTACCTCTAACTTACCTTGATATCTTTATAGACAAGTTTATTCATGATGTCTGCCATGTCTAGCTTACCTTGATATCTTTACAGACAAGTATATTCATGATGTCTGCCACCTCTAGCTTACCTTGATATCTTTGTAGACAAGTTTATTCATGATGTCTGCCAACTCCAGCTTTCCTTGATATCTCTATAGACAAGTTAGTTCATTATGTCTGGCATTGTCTGCCACCTCTAGCTTACTTTGATATCTTTGTAGACAAGTTTATTCATGATGTCTGCCACCTCTAGCTTACCTTGATATCTTTGTAGACAAGTTTATTCATGTCTGCCACCTCTAGCTTACCTTGATATCTTTGTAGACAAGTTTATTCATGATGTCTGCCACTTCCTCCATGTTTGCCATCTGTTTTGCTCCTTCATTACACTGCCTGACGACCTGGAGTGGTAGAATTTTGATGTTGGTCAATACTAAGATTTGACTTTTAAATAATATACAACAGTTTTATTAAGTAATAACCAGTTTGATAATACATCTGTAATTTGATACATTGTTAATAATATACAAGTATAAGGGAGAGAAGCATTCTTCAATAAATATCAATACATTACTAAATTGCTCTTTCTTTTAATAAATATCAACATTATATTAATACAACTACTAACACCATAATAAATACATATAATGATCATCATAAATAAAAATAATTTAAAATAAAATAAGACTGTACTTTGTTTATATATGGTTGTGACACTCATCAAAACTTATGATAACAAATCAATCAAATGCCACAATACATAAACCGTCACATCTAGGATATTACAGAATTTCAAGTGACAACATATTCTGTGACACCTTGTTGACTTCCTGTAGTGTAGTTGTAGCCTGAGGGTAACCGTCATCTGTCATATCCAATCTGCTAATTACAGCGTCTATCAACAGGGGGAGCCGGGTGATGCGCTGCATCGGGAGGAGCAGAAACGACATCAGATTGAGGCTCTGACATCGGGGATCTGATTCTAGATGCCTTACATTTGCCACAAACTCTGGGTTAGATGCCCTGTTGGGAAAAAAGTAATGGAGTCCAAATAAATCCATCTTAACTTGTGTAGAAACTACTTATGATTGTGATATTCATACAAAATCAAAAAATGATAATAAATAATGATTTATTTATTACAGACTATGATAACAATATAAACTGAAATTTACTGACATTTACCTAACAACCTGCTATATTTATATTATACTGCTAAGTCTTTTATGGCTCCATTTTGAAAATGATCTACTTAAGATTACAAATTTGTGGATTTCTTCCATAGTTGTCACAGAAGCAAGTTTCTTTTCAATATATTATAGGAATTTGAATAAAGGTAAATTATTTCAGGTTTCTAGAGTAATATAACTGCAGGACAGTCTCTGAGAGTATTAATATGCATCATGTTACTGATACCAACCAATCATATCCATGTATAATATTAAGTTACTTGCATTTTTTATGTCACTGTATATTGTTTCTTATTGTTTAATAGAAAAGTTATTTATTTAATTCCAATAAATTACATACATTTTCACATTTTGCCTGTATAAAATATGGTTGAAAAAAACACAGGTGGACACCAGTTGTGGAACAAACTGAAAGCAAACACAAACAATATGCAGACATACATCTGTGTATGAAGTATCATTACCAACGCTGTCATCAACTTACACTAGTTCCTTCATTTTTCGATGCTGATACGTCTGGTTTCGGCAGTATATGACATACACATTAAAATGTTTCATGGCAAACTCCTTGATGATGTCACAGATTTTGAAAGACAGCAGTATGTTCTCTGTAAGCTCCTCCTCCAGAGCAGCAAGCAGCCTGGAAAAAAGTGAACCATGGGTCATGACACTCAGCTGAACATTTATACTGCTGATCTAACAGAAGAGCCATAAGCACCAGATCCAGGTATGGCAAGACCTGGACAGTCTAGGGGAAAACGATGAGAGCTCTCCACTTGCGACTGGGTTCAAACCCTGGCATGGCTATGAGAGTATGTTGTAGTTGCCCATCCAAGGTTGGTGATTTTCTCTGGGTTCTCCGGTTTCCTGGACATCTCCAGACTTCCTAAAACCACCATCCGAGCCGTGGAGAATGCTTAATATTAGTGATTATAACTAGTTTTACAATCCATGTTAAGTTAATAAAAATATGTAATGTGAGAAGACTAATAAGATTATGATTAAGATTATCAATAGCTCTGATAACAAAAGATTCAATTATCAATGGCTCTGATAATAAAAGATCCAAATATCAATGGCTTTGATAATAAAAGATCCAAATTATTAATGGCTCTGATAATAAAAGATCCAATTATCCATGGCGCTCTGACATGAATAACAGTGAAACCTGTCTATGAGACCACCCATGGGACTGATCAAAAGTTCCACCTTAAACAGATAAAACATCTGCCATTTTTCTTGAAGTATAAACATTAAAATATGACCAAAAAATACAAGTGTCAAAACGTTAATGGAGGAATTGTTATTGTGCTACTTACTTGCTACTGGTTTCCCGCACAGCTTCAATGTTTGAAAAGAGAATTTGCCGATCTCTCTTCTTCAGATGCCGTAGCTCGTCCGACATCATGAAATGATCATGAGCCAAGTCAAGACTCTTAACATATGATGCTTCTGATGTCACAATCTCAAACAGGGCCTGGTGAAAAATTGGAGTGAAAGTTAAAGCCAGCTAATCATTTACCTTTATGTGATTTCTTGCTCATTCTGTGTACCTGTACATATTAATGAACTCTATGTAATTCTTTGTTTGTAAAAGTTCTTATAACACCTCTTTGACAGATTCATAAGCTTGTTAATCCACATGCTGTTAGTAAACACCACAATGTTGACAAACGGAAAAACTATGTAACATACCGTGGTTGGTTGCATATATCAATATTTGTTTGTTTACTAGTTGCAAAACACCCTTTGCAATCTCTGGTTTAGCAAACTTTCCACCAGATGTCCTTGTTGAATGTGTTTGGATAATCTTGGTGGATGGATATAAACAAAATTTTCTGGTCTTTTTTTTTTATAAGGTTCAAGGGATTTTCTTTAGTTAATAGAAATCAGATATCTGAATAGGCCCCTTTAACTGTCATGTAGAAAACATAAATCAGGTTGATCTGGCATTAGTGGCTGATTAGATACCTTTCCCCTGAGCATGGGAATTATTCTTCAAATATTTCAATTTTGCAACTTTCTTGAAATCAGACCCTGACTTGGTACAAAATAAAATATTTTACATTTTCCTCAGCATAAATAGTAAGTTGTTTAAAATTTACCAGTTGTTAATCATCTACCAAGTCAGCATTTACCAAGTGTCCATATGATATCAGAACTTTTGCTAAAGGATAGGTCCATGGCCTGTTGGTGGCTGTGTGTGTGTGTGTGTGTGTGCTATACATGTACAAGAATTATATCAATCCAAGCCACAAGATTTGTGTCAGGGTTTACCAACATGATGGCTGAATCATAGGTCAGCTCTGCCTGCCGAACAAAGGCAGCTCTAATTAGGTCACAGCCATGCATGCAAACCAGACAAAATTTCACTGGTATCAGAAGTTTACACTTAAGGTTACATCTAACGCTACTAAATCACGACAGTCTTATCTAAACTGGAACAAACAAACTGCCCTGTCTCAGAATGGTAAAGATTCCTTTAAAAAAACGTATTATGATTATCCAGATTATCATCAAACTTTAATGGACTGGTCTCTGAGTGTTACTGTACCCATCCACCAAAATTCCACATAATCCATTTCATAACTTTCAGAGTAACTTTGCTGACAGACAAACGGACCCACAGTGACTAAAACATGTTAACTTAAAGGCGGAGTTAAAAAAGTCATAAATTATTTGCAAGGCCCCCGCTCAGTTATTCCATGCCAATTTGTTCCAGGGTTATACCAACTCTCAATGACCTCAAAGTCCATGAATTATTTACAGTAAAATGGTCCTTTTTTTGGCCAATTTTAGTCCTTACCTCTTTGCATTTGAGTTCCTGATCAGACATGCTAGGAATGACCCCACTCTGTTGTACCTGTAGAAACATCAACATTTAATTCTACAATTTTCTATAATATTCCAAACCTTTGTTTATACAATTTCATATACTACTACACTGAATATGAAATTAGATTTAAGCTCCACATCACTTGGTGTTACTTGACTTCTAATATAAAGAGCAGTTTTTATATATCTATTAACTGATATAAGTGTAGGCGATTCAAATGTATGTATCTCTAATTTAACAAAGACATGGTAAAATACCCTGGTTTCCTCCCAGAAAATCTACATTTGATTCACACTACAGTGCTGCTTCTAGTATTTTAACATAAAATATTAAGGACAGACTCAGAAAGCATGAAAAATGTCTATAAAAATATGAAAGAAAGTTTAAATATGTGCCTGAAATAATATGAAGCAAATGTTACAAATTTTGAACAAGCCTTGAAAATTGTGGCCAGAGTGGCCAGTTAATAAATAAAGGTATTAAACCTTTAACCCTTTACTGTTCAGATTAGCCTGTGGATTGTCACACTCCTACTGTTCAGATTTATTGTGCATTTTTTCCACATTTTGACATGAATCTATATAAGAGACATTAACTCAGTAACTGTTAAAGGTATCTTTGTGAAATTTTTCAGCTTTTACTGTCAGATATATTTCCTTCATGTTATTTTATTTATTTTCTACATACCTGGTTTGATATGTATGTAACTAAGGTATATACAGGTAAAAACAGGTAAATCTGTACTACCTGTATTTCCACTCACTGGTATATCACCAAAATGACCCCTTTCATCCTGTTCAGGTAACCCATGAACCATTTGATAAAAAAAGGGAAATGTAAGGATTTTTTTTCACTCTAAGGTAATTATATATTAAAGGTAAGAAAAAGGTAAATGATTTTGTTTAACACTGGAAAGGGAACCACCGACGAACCAGAATGTGCTAGTAAAATTGGATTTTTCTGTGGGAATCATATATTTTTCACCTGAAAAGCTTGCTGACCAAAAGAGCACATTCTATGACTATTAACATATAACACATATGTTTACCTGAACAGGTAAGAAAAGGTAAATTATTTTCTTTTCTGAATATGTACGCAAACACCTTGTTCATCATTATAGTTACTATAAATTAATACCTTCTCTATTTATGGACTGTATAATTAATTTTGATATAAGAACAGGTGCTTTTATTACAGTAATTAAGTTACCTATGTGAATAGTACCTTTGTTCTTCAACTGATTTAATTACCTGTGACAGTGACAAAATCATGCTGAAAAGTGGCTGGTGAGAATAGGGATAAAAAAGTGTCAACTGTGTAAAACCATTATATTTTGATTTGTCAGACATGTAAAACATAAATTGATAATTTTGGTTACAGTTACACATAAAAACATACTCACCTGTACAGGTGAGTTCAGGTAAATCCAGGTAAATTATTTTTTAATGAAGTATATAATTATACATGTAATTAGGGAGAACAAAAAAACAAACAACTTAATTTTGAGTGCCATGTGTAAAATTTATGAATTACAGGTACTAACTGCACTATTTATTGGGTTACCTGAAATGATACCTTTGATCTTAAACAGATTTAATTACCTTTGTAAGTACAGAATATAAAGACAACTTTTCATTTTAAAAGTGGAAAGGAAATTTTTGAAGGAGTCAAAACAATATGCAGAAGCTATCTTTTAATTAACTGCACAGCCATGAGACTTGTGCATTTCAATTTTGCCAATTGCTACCTGTAAAAGTTTACTCACCTGCACAGGTAAGATCAGGTAAATAAAGGTAAATTCTCATTTTTTAAATTTTAATTATATATTGCACTTGTTATAAGGAACATCGCAATAAAAACGATTTACTTTTGTCCAATGTGCAAAATATATAATTTATGGGTGTAAAATGCACAAATTATCTGGTTACCTGTAATATACCTTTTTATGTCAAATTAATATATTTTAACATGTGCAGGCAAAAACAAATCGCCGACGGATTATAAAATAAAATCTGAAAAATTGTGTGTACTCTGTTTGTTTACATTTCATGCAATAATAAAAATTGCTGTTTAGTTGGTCTGTCGCGTTTATCTGCACAGGTAAAAATCCAGGTGCGACAGGTAAACAGGTGTGCACTTGGTTCGATCAACGATTAGCCTTAATAAACGTTGATATATCCAAATCTTTCCCATTCTAAACAGTGCAAATGTACTAAAATTTGAAATAAAAATCAAAACAAATATGTCTTACACTTATGAAAACTGTTATTTTCCTAATTGAGGGTATCCATGCAATTTCTTTTGAAGTACCCGCCCCTTCGCGGCTGACGGTGATTGAGCGATAATGAGTGAATTCAGCAATGTGTAGCACACAAGGTACATTAATGACGCGGTTTTGCGGACTTTAGTCGCAGGATTAACCTATCTAGTCAATATAACGGAAAAATAAAAATAAATTAAACTTTTACTGGGCAATTAAGATGCAAGACGACACGTCTGTTTGGGTTTCTTTCCTGAATGGTCCAATTCAACCGCGTCATCCCTCAGCCAGCGATGACGCACTGACGCTGCAAACTTTTCTCACCCAATCGCATCTACTTTTACATCGGCAAGGTTCACGTGACTGGGTCTGGCGTGTTTATTATAAGAGGCATCATGAGATGCAGTGCCGACTGGCGGTCGAATTATTCTTTTTTTTTAGGGGGGGGGGGGGGGGTTGTTTGTTGGAGTTACCTGGAAACATCCTTTCACGTCATGCAATATATGTATATGCATTAGAATGGATTCTTTCCCGCAGGGATCAGAAACAATGAGAACACGTACTGATAGTACTTAGATAGTAGAACAATAATTCATTACATATATAATATATATGCACATTAATTTAAACAAATCGTTATTAACAAGAATATAAAATAACGGAAAATCAATATTTTTATTGTTGGAAAGGTGTTTTTAAAATGTGCTATTGGGATAATGCACATAATACCAAAGTTTATAAACGTGGGAAAACGATACTAAACTGTGAAGTAACACCAAAGAAACATGTTTTTCACAATACATTTTAATGTATGTTATGTTATTCAAATATATAGGCCTACGTATGTCCAACAATGCCTATCAAAATTATGCCTAGTTACTATGATTTAATAGCAGTACATTCTGGTATCTTAGAGGAAAATTGTACGTACATATCTTTATGCACTTACTTATCCAGGTCTTCAATTTGCACTTTATTTCAATGACATTTAAATGAAGCATAATTACGTTATGAAATTAATATAAAATGGAAATATAATATATAATTACATTTATTCAATTCAACTTCACTTGAAGAAAAGTAGGAAATTTATTTAATAATTTTGAGACGCCCAATTCCTTGGTTAACTAGATGTATACATGAGACCTAACTTCAAATCATATATCTAATCTGGTAACCTCCGTATGCAACTTTGTACTTTAAGCCTTCATATATTCAGAATGCATAAGTCATGCACTCCTGATAAAACTTCAGCTTCAGCAGGAATGCATGCGGTCTCCCCAGGCTGCAAGGTGGTGATTTCACGGAGATGCAGAGTTCCAGTTAATCATAAAACAACATGCAGCAACAATTCAATAATTCTAAAGAAGCGCCTGGAATGTTCCAAAAACTTCTAATAAGTTATGATCCCTTGGTTGTTTGTTTATTTATTTATTTTGTATTCACCAGTCCCGTCAGCTGTATAGACGCGGACCATGACCTACACCTTGCAATTATACATGTTGTTCGGTTCCCGAACATTGTAAATGATATCCTTTGTTGATTAATGTAATAGGTGCCATTTTAAAGTAGTAATTTTCACTCCGAATCCCTGCCTGGTTGGCCACATGATGTGTGCTGTCTTTCCGCTAAAATCTTCTGTGTGATAAGAAAATTTCTGTGTGCTAATAAAACTGTCAATCAAACGTGAAAATGACAAGGTCGGGTGGGTAAAAATAGAAGCTGACACCCTGTGGTATTTTAGGTCTTCGAAAGGGGCAAGTTTGAGACAAAGCCATCAAACATTTTGCAATATAGATATATTTGTATACCTGCATCTTTTAAATCTTATCTTACAGCAATGGAAAGGTACAATTATATTTCAGTCTAATTTGTCCACCTGCATGGTTTCTCGTCATTTTGAATACACCATGCGCATGCATATCGAAAGTCCGCATCTTCGGTCTTTATATTTTACTTTCACTGTGTCACCGTCACTATATATATACACGCTATAGCTTCTAATTTAAGATTGGCAAATGCATTTTATTCATTTGTCCTGCATGTATCATGACTGAGACTGACTCCGCCGTATTACTTTAAAGGATTATCATGACCAAGACACATTTTCCATATTTAATCCCTGGGCCATGCATGCACGGTGACTGGGTTTTAAGAGCGATATCAATATAAAGCGGCATTTATACCGGGCGCACGGTATATGCGATATATATGCAGGCGGTCTGCGGTATACAGTATGTATTTTTTATTAATTTAGGCAGCGAATGAAACTGATTTGAGAAATTGACATGGATGAAATGTAAAAAGGAGTTATAAGTTTTGGTATTAGTGGTAAGATTTTATGTTTAAAAGGTACAAACATTTAACGCAGTACTATTCCTTACAACAATGAATAGCCTGTTATAGGCAAACATGTATTACCAAAAAAAATTATTTACTTCAATTCATAATATAATAGGTTATAGTTTTATAATTTTATTTGCTATGTGCCATATATATTTAAGGATGTTTTGCAGCTCCTCCCAAAATCTGTTTCACTGGCAGTGACAGTGCTTTTTTCAATCACTAATGAAAATTATAATACGCACATACTATATACATGTGTATATATATATAGGCCTATATACACACACATGCACACACAAAAGCGCGCACACGTGCACGTACACATGTAGCCTATACATATACAGAAAGTACTACACATATACAAATTTGTAAAATCTGTTCAGTATGTGTTGAAACCGTATTAATACATATTTGTTCAAGCGTATAAGTCACTTACTGTCTTGTCTTACATATTCAAGGATCTGGGTGTAAGCGTGCAGTTCCATGTACGTCATATAATAATTACATCAATATTTCATGAAGTATATTATCATTATATTTTACACTGGAAAATTAACTATATCCATAAATTATCTGGCTCTTTCTAAGTTAAGACGGTATCAATTTTATTTTCAATTCATAAAGTCTCTTAGAATGATTGACAGTTCTTGTGCACGGCCGATTGTGCCCGATAACGAGTGTACATAGAATGTTTGGCACAGAAATGATCACTAGTAAACAATCAGACATCACATATATATACGACATGATATATGACAGTATCTTCGATTTTTATTTATGAAAATATGTTAATATTTAAAATAAATACTCATCTTATTATATGATATCGGTAAAACATGGTTTTCCAGTGCCATTACATGACACAATTAGGAGGTCACTCATATCATGTGCGTGGTGTCTGTCAAACGCGTCAGTCAGTCGGACGGCGATCATTGGTCACAAGTTAAACCAATAAAAAAAGGGATAATATATGATCTTGGAAATATTTAACGGAAGTTAACTCTGTAAACACATTGCACCTGGTTTTCTCACTGGAATTGATAGCCAACATTTAGTGATTTACCGATTTCTGATGAATTTAGCGAAAGTGTCTGATTTTACTCTCGCAGGCGACATGTTACCAGGGCCCACGTAACAAGGCCACGTGAGTGAAAGTCAATCATTTTTATTTTTTTCCAACAAGTCGGCGTCCGCGCCAGTTTGGATCTTGGTCACATGTTAGAACAACTCTTGACGTTCTGCTCTTTCATTTAAGTACAAATATGATAGATGACAATAGATATTTCACCCCCAAAACTCGCCCCAAATACGGGTATGTGAAATGGGCAGTGCGCCCTGGCGGGCGCCTTTGAATTCTAGGCCTGTGACAAACCGTGCGCCCGCCAAGGCGGTATTGGAGTTTAAAGGCTTAATGAATAGTGCCATTTACCTCTGGGAGTTCACGCCACAGTGATCGTATCCCCTTCAGTGTTCCTGCCAGTGTGTCTTTGGTGATGGAGCTCTGAGTTTGTACAGAGGAGTATCCAGACGATGACGAACCTGATGTGTCAATGTAGATCTCCTCCTCCTCAGGTAAGTCTGCATCATCTCCTGTTAATAAATATATAAATAATCATCATCATCATCATCATCATAATAGTATAATAGAAATATAATGGTAATAATAATAATATTTAAATTATTATTTTCATTAAAATTGCAATTATAAAATAATAATTTTAATAATAATAAAATTATTTTTGATAAGTATACAATCAAGTATGATCCTTTCACTGCCTGATTATATCTGATAAATTTAAAGAAGAGCTATAATACTTAAAACACTTAATAAATATACAGATGACTGTACAGAAGATGGCAAAAGGAATATAATTGAAATGAATAAATATATATATCCCACCGGCAGTGAACTCACTTTTCTGTTAAACCCTTTCCATATATATATATATACATATATATATATTAATTTATCATTAATGCCTCACCTCGTATCATATCTCTCATTATACATCCTTTGTGGTACATCTGGTACAGAGGCTCATCCTCAAATCTTGACCCCTTTCTGTATACCTGACAGAAATCCTGGAATAATAAGAAACTTTGTCTGAATGTTACATATTGTTGCAATTCATAAGATAATGTTTACAAACCAACCTGATCCTACCTTATGAATATTCATGAAATATCTAGACCATAAAATAATAAGCAACCAAATGATAACCTGTGATGCCCTGCTATCTCTTAGTTATTAGTTAATAAGAATGCCAGAAGGTGGCAGTACATACTACTTTCAAAATAAATTATCTGGAGAGAGCAAAGTAAAAAATATTTTATAACCTATTACCAAAAAAATGGAGAGCTTCATCATCTCCTACCATTATGGCAAATAAAGATATTCTCCGTGCCTATTAATATTTGCTTTGTTTTGAAATAACAAAGGTAGGAAGATTTTCTATTATTTTACAGACCTAAACATTCTAGACAATTATTCTTTTGTCTCAAATTGATTTAATTTGTTTGATATGCTAA
Organism: Sipunculus nudus; assembly: GCA_026874595.1. Classification (NCBI taxonomy): domain Eukaryota; kingdom Metazoa; phylum Annelida; class Sipuncula; order Golfingiida; family Sipunculidae; genus Sipunculus; species Sipunculus nudus. The sequence continues at coordinate 39,229,957 of CM049320.1, read as the reverse complement.
ATAATTGATTAATTTAGTAATTCAGTTTACTTGTAAAATAAAAATGTGACCTCTGATCTACTTCAAATCATCTGTATATGGGTTAAGTCACTTAATAATATTATTACTTTTAAATTTGACCTAATTATGGACCATCTATATTGAATTCAGGTCACTTGTGATATTAAAATGTGAATTTAAAAATCATCTGTATCTGGGTCAAAGTCCAGTCACATGTGATATCAGAATTTGACCTTTGACCTACTTCTGAATCATCTGTATCTGGGTCATCCACAGTCAGGTGACTTGTGGTGGGTTGTGAAGCCAGCTCTGTGAATGGGTCCATGTAGCTATCAGAGATTCCAGAGGACCTGTTAAAACAGTAAAAAGCAAACCATGATTTATCAGAAAAGTAAAGAAATATAAACACTCAATAGCAGCATGTTTTTCCAATACCTGTAACAATTACCGTAAAGTATCAAGTAAAAGCTGGAAAATTTGTTCCGAAGTAGCATGGTCTAAAATCCCATTTGATTTATACAAAGGCCTAAGAATTTTGCCATGATCTGCCAGTAAACACCAACAAACCAACAAACCATCAAGAAATTGCCTGGTCATGGCATGATAGCTCTGACATCAACAAACATACTGTTAGCATATTCACACAATAAATAAAAACAATATATACAGGTCAAGCTCATACATGATACTTCACAGTAAATATACAGTGAAACCCCTGTTGTTGGCCACCTATCTCAAAGAGACACCTCTCTAGAGACAAAAACCCTTGAAAAGGACTTCTGTCATTTATTACAGATGTTCCTGCAAGAAAGAGAAAGCTATCTACTGTGCCACCACACTTGCATCAGGTATACAAGATATACGTTTATATATGTTTTAGATATACGTTTTCTTAATTATTTCATACATCTCCCTATTTTTGCATCATACATTATGTTCAGCTTTTTTGAATCCCATGCCTCTGGGTGAGCAAATCAGAAAGAGAATTTACACAGACGCATATTATCTGTTTCAACACTTTAGATGTTTTACTCACATTCAGAAAAGTTAAAATGGGAGTGTGTTATTTTAATCATTGAACTCTACTTGCTATCAATCTGAGAAAACTATCATTTATAGGACAACACAATTCAGGTAAAGAATAAGTTGACTTTAGTCTATCTGAAGCCTCGAGAAAATTATTTAACTTACGCTACTTCTTCGTAACAGGTTTATTCATAAACTGACCATGTAAATTTGAATTTATTTGCAAAATGCATAGGGACACACATGTTTCAGCACATGTTTTTAAAAATGATTTCATAGTTTGAAAAACTTATTGAAAAATAATGCGAATTTTACAGCTTTATCAGGTTTTATAAACATTTTTGTACTGAAGGAGCAGCTTACAGCTTCCAACCACAAAAACAATATACTTTATATAAAAGGTGTTTCTGTCATAGGAATTCATGTGCTTGCACATGTACACACACATACATGTTTGATAATTGTTTAAATGTTTCCAATACCTTAAAGAATGCCATAAACAAACAAAAAGACAAAATTTGTAGCTCTCCATGAATAAAACCATTGAAATTACTTACTTTGAATGAATTTTGCAACTGTTGTGAAAATATAGTAAAATAAGATATATACAAAATGTAAGTACAAAATCATTACAAAATATAGAAGTGCAAAATTCAAATATCTGGTGCAACTAAAAGAAATAAAATAAGAAATAAGGTAAGCGAACTAAGCAAGTCTCAAATCCATCAAACAGCCCTGACCAAACAATTATCAGGCAAAGTGTGAAATTAATCTAATATAAGATTTACCAAGAGATCCTTAAAATATATAAAAATATACAACATAGCAGAAACAAACAATAGGCAGCCATACACAACAGCACAGGGGGCAAAAGTTCATCAGAGGATTAAAAGTTCTTAAATGGCAGGATGAAAAAAACAGCATGCCATCATGTAAGATCAGCTGTAACCTATAGAACCATATTGTCTCTCAGAAAAGTTGGGCAATACAACACATCTCCAGATGAAAACCCAGCTAGTCAAGCTGGTATAACTGGTAAGCTGGATCTGACCCAATGTGGTCAATCCAAACATACAGCACCACCTATCTCTGGTTGGGTGAACTAAGGCAGCTTTCCACCTCTTCCACCCTCTTCCAGTTAGAAATCGTGTGCCCAGTTGGGACTACTTGTTGCAACTTTCAAACTCCAAAATCAAAATTTGTCACAGTACATTGCACATGCACACTCTTGCAAAATATTACATATTCCATAAAGTCCTACCACAAAAACATGAATGTAGTACTCTCTCCACTACATTTATAATTATAACTATGCCCCAGGGGTATTTAGAAGCCCCTCTGCATTGTGGGTAAAGTTTTTCTTTACCCACAATCCCTAACCAGAAGAGTCATACTGTTGAGCTTATGATTATATCCAGTGTGGAACTAAGGTTGCTTCTAAGTGAATATAATAGATCTCAGTATGAGCATTAGAACTTTTTTAATATTAAAATCAGTCAATGTACAGCTGTAGTTCTACAATTGTGGATATTACCAAAAAAATATAAAACTTTGTCAGAATAAAGAATCCAAATTAGAAAAAGATAAAAACTAAGAAAATATCAAAGATGTATAAAAAAAAGCCAAAATAGCAACCTTTATTAAGCATTGTGATATGAAGTTTCAAGGATGATATCAGAAGAGGTGTACATGAGCAGCTATGGCCAATGTTCCACAGATATTTCTGTTTTTGTTGTTTTGTCACTGATAAGGGTTGGCAAAACCAAACTCTATATATATATATATATATATATATATATTATTTATGCTAATACACTGATAGAGCTTATCTCTCTGTTCTTAATTAGAACTCACTCAGGAGGCAGAACGTTTTCATCTTCATTGGTTGGTTACTTGGTTGATTGGTTTGTCCGTTAGCAATTATGATAAGAAAAGGTATCAAAGGATTTTTGATGAAATTTGTTTGGATGGTTGGGGTAACACCCAATGAACAAACCATTAAATACTTGAGGTATGGATCACCCTAATTTTATTTTCTAAGGATTCTTTACTATGAGATAGGTCAGTTTAATTACCTCTGCCAAGCACCTTCCCCATTCACTAGTATTAGGGCTGCTTGTTCTAACAACTTGATTGGAGACATTTAACTTTGCCACATTTACCTAGGTAATTCATAATGTTTTTATAACATTATAGCAAAGCAGTATATGTCCAAGGATGGTTTGAAGAATACAGATTCTAATATCTAATGACCTAACTAAGCAGTTTCAACAGACACTTATAGTCTGTAGTTCTTGCTGACAACAGCATGCCACATTCCATCACTGTCATCATTACGAGATGACACACACACAGGTACAGGTAACCTACAGCAAGAGGACTGTTCAAATATGCAGTTCGACACTAAAACCCATGCATCAAACCAAGGTGTTACTGTTCACTACGATTCAATCTTCACTTAGAAAAGTGACCACTTCCCATACCTGAAGGGGCACCCTCCTGAAGAACATGTAACCTACCATAAGTTGTGTCAGCAATGGTTTGTAAAATCATATTCAATTACTTAAAGGTAAAAATGATGTATGACCAATTATTAAATGATCATTTTAAGTACCTTTTACACTGCTGTGAAATCTACATTAGATTTACACCTTAAATATTTACTGAGTAAATAAAGGTTGACTTCTGCATCACATTGAAAAGTCAAGGTAATTGACCTATCAATGAACTCTATGCGACCTTAATTGCATATTCATTCAATGAATAAACATAAGCATGGGACTAAGGAGCAACCAATCAGGTGACCTTAAACATTGTAAAGCGTCAATCATCTGACAAAAACAAAATTTTGCATAATTTGACAGAGCTCTGTCAAACAGAACACATGTAGTCTGTAAAACTACCAGTACCCATGTCTGCATGTTTTCCGGGATATTTTATTATACGAAGGAGACAGTATAAAAAGTTTCTAGGCTATAGGTTGCTGGAGCCATTCCTCCGACTACCAAGTGAATAATAATGTCTTACCTGGCATATAATTTGTATGGGACAAATAATCCAATATATATTGCAACACAGTTCATATATGACTGCGATATAGTAAACAATGGTCAGGTGATACCAGTTGATGACGTCAGTCAATCGACGTCATGCACCATCGCCCTTTGTGACGTCATTACTATGTTGTAAACAGCTCTCGCTACCATGGGCATGGAAGTCCATATGTGTAGGAGTGTTTTAGGGGCTCATTAAAATAAGAAGTTAAAAGGGCGGAGCATTTGGGCTGTGGTGGATAGGTCAATAATAATATCAAGGTTGTTGTTACTTATTTTTTTAATGCTGTTCGCTTTTTAGTGCACTGCATGTCTTCCTTATATCTCTGACAACTGGAATATTTCATCTGGGTAATGACTTGTTTAGATGTGCATACATAATCCTTTGCTATTGATTATGCAAATATGCAACTAATTTAAACAATAATGAAAGAAACGACTAATCATTGATTAAATTAACTGGCACACCACTAATATGTGTCCATAGCTATATCAACACCAATGTGTTTATCAATGGGCACATAGCAATTAAATTTTTCACTTTCATCTACTTACTCAGTGGGATATGATTGTGTGAGAGAGAGAAAAGAAGAGAAATATTTTATTTGACATAAAAGTGATGTATTCTGAAGAGACTGTCATGAGACTGTCGTAAAGGAATTCAATCTGCTATACAAGAGCCACCTGTGACACATATAGAAATTATACTCTAGCATATACTTAAGCTGGGAGATTATATGAACCATTGGGGAAATTTAGAAGATTATTGACTTATGTTACAAATACCACAATCTGTTATCTATTTGAGATATGGTTTTGTGTACCCAAATAATGTCTCTGTGTGAAAATTTTGTCAATCATAATTCGGTCGGGCTCATTTATGATTTTTGGTGTTATGTTTCTTAGATAGTTGTCAGCCATCTTATCTCATCGTATTATTTGTAACAAGGGTATCTTTCTGTCTTGTGTAATGTTTGTGACAGAGTTACGGTTTCATTCATCATATGATGTTTCAGCAGTTACAGGAAGACCACCTGCAGGTATGAGTGTGGTATAAACCTTTATACTCAAACTGAATCGTAGTGAATCAAGTAACACAAATACTGCATGACCAGCTATCTTACCCTTCCGAATCAGTAAACTGCAGCTCACTGCTTGGCACTAATGCATTATGGGCCTTATTTATCAGGGACAGAGATTCAGCTAGTCCGCTAGACATAGACAGGTAGTCGTTCTCGAACTCGCTGTCATCAAAAAGGCTCCACTTTGGGGAAGCTGGGTTACTTTGGGGTGGGGTTGGAGGGGGTGCAGGCAAATTTGCCCTCGACAAGCATTTTTTAAACCCTGTCTGATGCCTGCAAGAGGACTTAAGCTGCTCATCAAGGCTGCAAAAAAGAATGTAACATCAAAAAGAACTGAATGAAAAAGTTGAAACAAATAAAAGCATTAAGCATTTAAAATAATACATGTATTATCCTATGCTGTTACCAATAGTACAATTTGGCTTAATAAAAGTTTCCCAGCAAACCATCCTGACACATGAGTTACAACCGGGATATCCAATTAACAAATTTTTAATTGTTGCCATGGTTCGATGTGCGAGTAAACATAATCCATGTGTCTGTTTATGTCGCAAGACTGTGTGACCAGCTATCATTTCACCAGCTATTTAAGGTTTTTTTTTAATATTTATAAATATTGAACCTTTTCCTCACACAATCAAATATCATTAGCATATCAATATACAGAGTCATTTGATGATACCAACATGATATCTAACTCCATATCACGTTGTATCTGTGCACGACTTAATGGTTACAGAACTAGTGGTCATATTTCCTTTTACAAAGAAACCTCTACATGATGACACCTCAGGTAACTTAAGGACCCTTATGTGATGTTTGTCAAATAATTGGAATGAGATCTCCAAAAGAGAAAACTTTCTACCCTGGGAAAACTTGTTGCCCAGTCAATATTCAGACATAAGAAAATCTACTATCACCCTTATCTCTGACCATGTGTAATATATTTCATACATTAGGCAAAAAGTATGGTTCTAAGGCCAAAATAAAAAAAGGTAGGTTCTCAGGCACTTTTTTTCAGAAATCAATGCGGGCGGGCGCTTTTTTTATTTTAAATTTTTTGGTATTTTTCGATAAAAATGTCAAATGATAAGGGAAAAGCATGAAAATAACTGTTTTATTTTGCTAAATAAGTAAAAGCACTACAAAACAAAGGAAATTGTATGGTTTTATCTTCTTGAAAGAAATGTCGGAGGGGCAGCAGCTCAAAATTGAAAAGTTTTTATTTAAAATCAAAATAAAAAGTTTTGATGCGGGGGTTTAAAATAGATGCGGGCGGTGCCTGAGAACCACACCTTTAATTTTTTTTGGCCTAAGGCACTTTTTTTAAAAAATCAGTGTGGGCGGGGTTTTTTATTACCTTTTTTGTATTTTTTAATAAAAATATCATATGATCAGGGAAAAACATGATAATTACATAATTTTTTTTCTAAACAGGTAAACGCACTACATAACAATGAAAAACTAAATATTTTACCATCTTGAAAGATGACAATCAAAATAAAAATTTTGATGGGGGGGGGGGGGGGGGGGTTAAAATTGACCTGGGCAGTGCCTGAGAATCATACCTTTTAATTTTTTGTTTGGCCTTATGTCTGGTGAGTTAACTTATTATCTAATTTTACTTCTGAACCAAAACTGAATCTTTATGTTTGATTTATTATCAAAATCACTAACCTGTCGGAGGCTTTACACACTGATATTCTTGGAGGTTTCTCAGGAACTGTCAGCAGGTTAACGTTGGCTGCCATAGACTTGGGTCTTGGGGGCCGCTGGGGCCTCTCAGAGCTAGGCTCCACTACCTCAGAGTACACGCATTCCTCTGTTCTGTCAGCCAGACAGATCTGGGTCTTCGGTCTTGGAGGTAGCCTTGGCGCATCACAGTTTGAAGGTTTTCTTTTGACTGTATCATCTTTTGTATTCCACTTGGACTTTGGTTCCCTTGGTAACACAGGTTCAGGTGGTACATCGGATTGTGTACCGAACACCCAGTTTTTCGTAGCATCTCTGGTTTTACGACTAGGAGTACCACGTGACAGACCACTGAGAGGCTTAGATTCCTTAATTTCGACAGATTTAAGCTCAGCTTTTAATTTGTCTGATTTTTGTTCCATAACAGAGTCCGTGTCCAATATTTTGTTCCTTGGAGGAAGCAGAGGAGACTTATCTCTCACTAGGCCTAATTTCCCGGCGGGCAAAACACCGATTTTATGTGACGGAACCAGAATATCGCTCCTACTACTCTGACTCCAATCACTCGCAGATGAACTTGACCTTGACAATGGTGTCAGAGTCGGCTCTGAAGAACTATCTTTTGGTGACATAGACTGTGATGTTGGGGGTAGGGGCAAAGGCCTCTTGAAGTCAATATTTAGTGGAGGTTCTGCCTGACTTAACTTTGTGTCACTTCGAGCATGTTTAAGTTTGGTAGGAGATCCAGTAGGTGATGAAGCACTCAGGTCACATGACCTTTCTGTTTTCTTTGACGGAGGTAACGGCGGCGGACATGATGGGCGCATGACTTTACTCGTTGGAGCCCCTCGTTGTCCTTTCCTGACTAGATTTTGATCTCCGGACCCGCCAGGACTGATGGGGCCAACAGGGGGCCTCGGTGGTAACCTGGACGTGACTGATGTGGCGCCCTCTGTGGGGGCTGATGGACGACGAGGGAGAAGTGCAGGTTGAGTGGAATTTGCAGAGCTCTCTGCTGGTGATTTTTTACGGTAAAAGTGACCGGAGGAAATGACAGAGTACCCATCACTCTCACTGTCTGTCTCCCAGGAGTCCGAGGAGCTGTCTGAGGCATTCTGGGAAAAAAACAATTATTGAAATTTATCAAGTCAGCCATTTTTAAGATGTGGATCCTGAAAATTATTTCATAGCTAACAACCAATGATGTATGTTAAGTGACAATGGCATTAAAATATAATGGACTTTAAAACAGTTTGTATGATTTCAAGGTACAGTACACCGTTTATGGAATGAGCCATAGTGAAATTAGGTGAAAACATTTGAATGAGTTTTTGTTCTCAGAACAACATTATACTTTGTATTCAATATGAGATCAGTATGAACCTAGGAATTACAGCTCTGGAGTGTATCAAACCCTAAGAAAATATAATCACCGTTATTATGGCAATCACCGTTATTATGGCAGAATCTCCACTGACCTGCTTAATAAGTTGGAATAACAAGGGACCCATGGGTGTCAGCACTCAGCTGAATTTGGTTCTAGCTTAAAAATTTACTGTATGAGTTTCACTCAAATTTTAGCCGTCAGAACAATGGAGAAAGGACCAATGCCACAACTCAGTGTTATGAATAAGGTGCTTTTAGCCATCACCAAAGGCATCAGAACATCTTTTTAACAAACATATATATAAAAAAAATTTAAAAACTCAGTGTGTAAGTGTAATTAATGGACAAGTGTAAAAAAAAATCTAAAATCTCAGTGTTTAAGCATAGTTAATGGACAAGTGTAAAAAAAAATAGAAATTTTTTTGAGATAATGAAGTAAAAAAAACAGGAATATAAGTTATATGGTTTTAATGGTAATGATGTTTGGATTTTCTTTATCTGTGAAGCCCATGTAGAACTTGATGTGTTTATTATTAAATATAATAAGAACAATCATATACAATATAACTTCATTTGACACTGACAACCACAGGGAAGGATATAATAACCTGTGGGTATATTCATCCAAATTTCCCAAAACAAATAATGATGTGATTAATTAGCTATGATGTAATTAATGTGTTTTATGCTTGTCTAACTCTTATTGAGTTATTACCCAGAATATCAAGAACTTTTACACCAGCTAATCATATCAGGCCTGTTCTTCACTTCATATATGAATGGAAATTTCACTAACTATTTTTATGCAGCAGTTTCACATAAGTTTATGTTAATGTATATGGAATAACCACAGGTATATATATATATATATATATATATATATATATATATATATATATAAAGATGATATATATATATATATATATATATATATATATATGTCACAGGACAAACTCCGATCCAGTAGAATCGTCGATCCTACTAGGACAAAGTCCGATCGGACTTTCTACTAAGAGAAACTCTGATCAGACTTTCTACTAGTAGGATCAGCGATTCTACTAGGACAAACTCCGATCATAGCCTCTACTAGGACAAACTCCGATCAACCAGAGACCACAACATAATTAGACTTTCTACTAGTAGAATCGGCGATTCTACTAGGACAAACTCCGATCGTAGTATCTACTGGGACAAACTCTGATCGTAGTCTCTACTAGGACAATCTCCGATTGTAGTCTCTACAAGGAGAAACTTACCATAATTTACCTAATTTCTGAAACCTGAGATTAAAAATGAATAAAACACAGTAATATTTTAACCAAATGTTTTATTTATGTATTTGAAAAAAAATAAAGAAAAATAAATACAAGCACATATGATAAAACACAATATCCTACGATTATATATACAAGTCACAGATATACATCTTAATGTTTCATTCAAACATATTCATACAACTTTATTTGATAAAAAAAAAATTACAAATATAAGCACAAGTACATGTAAGCACAAACTGTTATCTTCTTGTATATATGTAAAATTCCTGAATATTGATCTAAAATATTTCATTCACATCCTGTCTTAAATTCACAGTAAAAAAATGCAGTATATACATACAACAGCACTTATGCTACTCAATGAAAAAGCCACTGATACAGAATGTAGGTTTCATATAGAACATACAAGTTTATGTGATAAAAAATACAAATAAAAGCACGAGCACATTTTAGCACAAACTGTTATCTACAATTCCTGAACATAGGTATAACTTATTTCTTAAAATAAAAAAGAAAAATGCAATATATACATCGGACAGTACTTATATTTATCAATTAAAAAGCCATTTATACAGATTGTGTGTATTTTCATACAGAACTTTTTCAAAAGACTCACTCGCAGAAATACAGTTCCCTCGGTAAAGTGCAAGTCCGCCCATAAAAATATCAGTCCTAAGGTTATGTCAACTTCCTCAAAGCTCAAAATCTGTTTTGACAAACACTGAATGTTTCTGGGTGGCACTTTGCAAGGAGCAATCATATACAATACAGCATTATAACAAGAATTCTAGAAGTATAGTACATAAAACAATGAATAAATATAATGGTTATACAAAAAAAAAACCTAACATGTCAACCATTACCATATACCAGTGTTTAACCCTACATTAAAAACCAAATAAACAACCGTTGTCCTGTATATTGTATGAAACAATCATGATATACTTTAATCTTTTAGAAAGTCATATTGTGTATATTCATAAATAAAACATTTGGTTACCATATTACTCTGTTCAATTTATTCACAATCTCAGGTTTCATAAATTAGACCATTATGGTAAGTTTGTCCTAGTCGAGACTACAATCGGAGTTTGTCCTAGTAGAAGCTCTGATCCAACTAGTACATTTATATATGATTGGAGTTTGTCCTAGTAGAGACCACGATCGGAGTTTGTCCTAGTAGAATCGCCAATTCTACTAGTAGAAATTCTAATTATAAATGTTGTGGTCTCTGGTTGATCAGAGTTTGTCCTAGTAGAATCGCCGATCCTACTAGCAGAAAGTCTTTGTCCTAGTAAGATCGAAGATTCTACTGGATCGGAGTTTGTCCTGTGACATATATATATATATATATATGTGTTTAAATAGGAATATAGTACATGTATATTTATGAATGTTTTGTGAAGTGCCATTGAAAATTTCATAACTGTAATGAGCGCCTTAAAAATGTGATTGTAATGTAATATATATATATATATATATACATATATATATATACATATATATATATCAGGGTTTCCGCCAGGGTTGAAAAAGTGTGTCCGTTTTTACTTTGTGACAGGGAGTGAACCTAGCGTGGGGCAGGGGAGGAGGGTGTGGGAGGGGTCCCCCTCCCACGGTGTGGAAATTTTACAAAATCAAGGTTGAAAACGTTTCTGATGTTCTTTTTCAGCTTAGTATCACGCCCATGGAAGGCGTAAAAATATACCAGTAAAACAGTAAAATATTCGTTAGGCCTTCATGTGATGCAGCATGCACGTACAAGTCGTGTCTCCCTGACATATGTAGGCCCACAAACTGGCCTTTTACTTAACTATTCCTTGGAAAGGATTCGCCTAAACATCTGTTTTGGAAACTTGCGCAAACCGAATTGACGAAGATAAATATAATAAATATAGGGCCTGTTCTGCCCAAGCGATGTCCACATTGTTTGTTTTTTTTTTAAATCGTGCACGCTTCCTGTGTATCCCCAAGCTATTGACCAATTCAACATACCCCTCCAGGGACTAACGGTTTCCCGCGCTCCCAGATTACCCGCGCCTGGTGCTTAGCGCGTGATCTCCGCTGACCGGGTGTTCACGATGGGCCCGCACTACAGCCGGCGTTTTGTCGGCTGCTGCAACGCATTCAACGGCCGGCTGCTTTTCTCAAAGTTAAATGACAAAAAATATATATTGCTGTCGCATGCTTTTACTTAAAATTCGTGCAATATCCTTGAAATTTAGTGTGTTAGGCCTACTTGTTATAGGCCCAACATTTGATTCTGCGAAATCCCTGATTGCGATCGTGTCCGAGACGGCCCAATCATTGACCAGCATAACCTGTTTCTGCACGTGTGACATTCAGTTGAATTATTCAGAACTTCCTCGGACGCTATTGGCTGCATTTGCCACAAGTTTTTATTTCAATAGGGAATTCCCTCATGAATATTCGCACATAGAACAGCGCATTCACTACGCTCCGGCCTTTTGAAATTTGTTCGGTAAAGTCAAGACAAAAGCCCTTTGCATTGTGACCTCGCTGCATGGCTCGCGGTTTGTTAATATGTCAAAGCAGCGATGTCCACAGCGACTGCATGATGAAAATGATTCACCTTCTTCAAATTTTGAAAAATATATCATCACAACCAAATAAAACACAAATTTAATTTCCATTATCGATAGGTTTATCATTTTTACTGACTACAGAGACTGAATGTACGGTTGTCGAACGATTAATTATAATATCACACCTTTGGCCGGTAGCGCATGTTCATGGCCGACATCGTACGTCCGACATCGTACGTCCACAACCTATGGTTACACAACTGATTACCTTCTCCAGAAAATTAAATGGCGAAACAGCATAAAAACTATTTGCGCAGATGTTGTACATGTATAAGGAATCTTTTTACTGATCTATTCTTTTCAAAGTTTTTCAGACATTGTCAGGAAAGTGACTGAGTGGCACCGAACAGGCGACAGGGGCGCGCAAATCTGATACATAGTTTGAAGATGATGAAGACAGCACGACACTCGTGCTTGGGTTATTATTAAGCTCTCTCAGCCTCTTTGGCTGGGGGAATTTTTAATGACCCTCGCGGGGGAAAGAGTCCGTTTACCGGCCTAAATTTTAGGGTCGCGGAAACCCTGTATATATATATATATATGTATATATAATTAAATAGGAATATATATATGTATACATTTATATATATATATAGTATTTCCTTAATCAGGCACCAGTGCCCTGCTTTATTTAGTCACCAGGGTAAAACAAAGTCTCAGAAAAATAAATGCTGGCCTTAAATAGACGCCAGTCTTGTTCAGAGGCCAGGTATCAGAGTAGTTTCCATGTTTGCTGCCAGATGTCTTTTCCTGTAACCATAACTGGTGCATTTACCAATGTTGTATTAATTTCAGTTTGTGTTTGTGTTGATAGTATGTTGTATGAATTTGAGTTTGTGTTTTTGTGGATAATACGTTTAATTCCTCTAGATATAAATCTTTCTTTTTTTCTTAAGTGCATGCCCGTTTTTTTCCATAAGGGACACGAAATATTCCTGATTCGTCCATTATGATTAAAGCTGATCACCGATCCTTGTAAACACTTCACAAATACGTCGGACAGTGAGAAGTCTAACACAATCACTGCTGTCAAGCTAAGTACAAGTGACCCATGGGTCATGACGCTCAGCTGACTGGGAAGAGATTCCCAAAAGGAAATTTTATCATCAGAATGGTAGTATATACCCATTCAACTGAAGCATCAAACAGATTAACCAACAGGCCAAGATTTAGTCTGTATTTATATATCTCAAAAATAGAGAAAAATGTGTAAACTTTTAAAACTAGAATACGGGTAACCAACAAGTGACTACATGTATCTGCCAAAATCGGATGGATTGAGTGGCAAGGGGAAATAGAGTGAGGTATGATGCATATTAGCATGGATGTCTGCAGCCTAAATGTGTATGTAGGTTGTGCCACCTACCACAAATCCAGAAAGCTGTCCAAGTTGTATACACCTGCAAAATTTTAGGCAGAAAAGTCAAACCACTACATGTATATGAGCGATTTTTGCCCATGGCAGACAAACAGACAAACACTGTGCAAAAATCTTTGCAGGTAACCCCTCCAGTTTTGTGTATGATAAAGACCTATGTGAGATCTAAACACATGCACAATTTTGGCCCAATCGGTCAAATGGTTCCTGAGATATGAGCTTGGATGTGTCCAGCGTTAACTAGAATGTAGGTGGCGCCACCTGTCATAAAATCAAGAAAGCTGTCCACGATGTATAAACCTGCAAAATTTTAGGCAGTTATGTCGAACCACTACAGAGAAATGAGTAATTTTAGGCCACGGCAGACTAACAGACAGACGCTGTGCAAACATTGTTACAGGTGGCGCCACCATTTTTTGTGTATGTTACAGAGCTATCAAAGGGCTACATTTGTATAAATTTTATTTCCTGATCGGTCAAACGGTTCCCGAGATATAAGCTTGGATGTCATCAGCGTGAACGTGAACGTAGGTGGCGCCACCTGTCATAAAATCAAGAAAGCTATCCTGGATGTATACACATGACGAATTTCAGGTGAATTAGTCAATTCACTGCAGAGATATGAGTGATTTTAACCCAAGGCAGATGAACAGATGGACACTGTGCAAACATGGTTACAGGTGGCGCCACCATTTTTTGTGTATGTTATAAAGCAATCCAAGGGCTACATTTGTATCAATTTTATTTCCTGATCGGTCAAACGGTTCCCGAGATATGAGGGTTTATGAGTGGAAACAGACCCACAAATGGACACTGGATAGAGAGGAAAGGTCAGAGGTCAATGCAAATTGGTTAGGCACCAGTTCACATGTGACCCGATAATAGGTGTAAGTTTGGGAAAAATCGGTCCATTAGTCTCCGAGGAGCCCTCTGGAAACGAACGCCGCTGCGGTGGAGGAACTCGGTCAAAAACATAGTATCTGCAAAACTTCGTTTTGGCGGATACAAAAATACAGGTGGCTCCACCAGTCTGCAGAAACTAATAAAAACACTTAATGGTCAATATCCATGCAAAAAATCATGGTGATCTCTGCATTAGTTGTTCAGATACTTCAGTTTTTGTATCAAATTGTCCATTATTCTGAGGGATACTTCGGAGTCCTATAGCTTGAAGGATATGGGTAACAGAGACCTAATTTCAAGTTTCCACAGGCACCTTTCATGGGCCTCCTTGCATGACAAGAATGAAGATTCTAGGTCCAGTTGTTGCGATTTGTACCCTGTTGACAGATAACCACATCTTTAAAGGTCTCAAAAAAAAGAAAAAAATTTGTAAAAATTTGAAAAAAAAAATAGAGGTGGCACACCCAGTCTGCAGAAACTGATGGAACAGCTCATGATCAATATGTATGCCTAAAATCATGACCATCAGTGTTGTAGTTATTGAAATACTGCAGTTTTTGTATCAAATTTTCCATTATTCTGGGGGGGGGGTATTTTGGACCCATACAGCTTAAAGAATATGGGTAACAAAGACCTAATTTCAAGTTTCCATGGAGACTTTTCATGGGTCTCCCTGTGTGTCAAGAATGAAGATTCTTGGTCCAGTTTTTATGATTTGTGCCCTGTTAACATATGTTCATATCTTTAAAGGTCTCAAAAATACAGAAAAATTTCGTAAAAGAAAACAAACAAATACAGGTGGTGCCACCAGTCTGCAGAAACTTATGAAACACTCCATGATCAATATCCATGCAAACAATTATGGTTATCTCTGCATTAGTTGTTCAGATACTTTAGCTTTTGTATCAAATTTTCCATTATTCTGAGCTGTACTTTGGAGTGCCATAGCTCAAAGGATATGGGTAACAGAGACCAAATTTCAGGTTTCCATGGAGACTTATCATGGGTCTCCCTGTGTGTCAAGAAGGAAGATTCTAGGTCCAGTCGTTACAATTTGTACCCTGTTGACAGATAACTACATCCTTAAAGGTCTGAAAAATGGAGAAAACAATTCGTGAACATTGAAAAATACAGGTTGCTCCACCAGTCTGCACAAACTGATGAAACATCTCATGATCAATATGTATGTCGAAAATCATGACCATCAGTGATGTAGTTAATGAGATATTGAAGTTTTTGTATGAAATTTTGACTATTCTGGGGGGTAATTTTGGGCCCCATAGCTCGAAGGATATGGGTAACAGAGACCTAATTCTGGTTTCCATGGAGACTTTTCATAGGTCTCTCAGTGTGTCGAAAATGAAGATTCTAGGTCCAGTCGTTACGATTTGTGCCACGCTAACAGATGACAGCATCCTCAAAGGTCTCAAAAATAGAGGAAAAAATCGTAAAAAATCAAACAGTACAGGTGGCGCCACCAGTCTGCAGGAACTGATCGAACATCTCATGATCAATATGTATGCCAAAAATGAAGACCATCAGTGATGTAGTTATTGAGATATTGAAGTTTTTGTATGAAATTTTTTACTATTCTGGGGGGTACTTTGGGGCCCCATAGCTCAAAGGATATGGGTAACAGAGACCTAAATTCTGGTTTCCAAGGAGATTTTTCATGGACCTCTCAGTGTGTCAAGAATTAAGATTCTAAGTCCAGTCTTTATGATTTATGCCTTGTTAACAGATGTTCACATTTTTAAAGGTCTCAAAAATAGAGAAAAAAATTCGTAAAAAAATAAAAAAATACAGGTGGCGCCACCAGTCTGCAGGAAGTGATGTAACATCTCATGATCAATATGTATGCCAAAAATCATGACCATCAGTCAAGTAGTTAATGAGATATTGAAGTTTTTGTATGAAATTTTTGACTTTTCTGGGGGGTACTTTGGGGCCACATAGCTTGAAGGATATGGGTAACAGAGACCAAATTTCAGGTTTCCATGGAGACTTATCATGGGTCTCCCTGTGTGTCAAGAACGAAGATTCTAGGTCAAGTCGTTACAATTTGTACCCTGTTGACAGATAACTACATCCTTAAAGGTCTCAAAAATGGAGAAAACAATTCGTGAACATTGAAAAATACAGGTGGCGCCACCAGTCTGCACAAACTGATGAAACATCTCATGATCAATATGTATGTCAAAAATCATGACCATCAGTGATGTAGTTAATGAGATATTGAAGTTTTTGTATGAAATTTTTGACTATTCTGGGGGGTAATTTTGGGCCCCATAGCTCGAAGGATATGGGTAACAGAGACCTAATTTCTGGTTTCCATGGAGACTTTTCATAGGTCTCTCAGTGTGTCGAAAATGAAGATTCTAGGTCCAGTCGTTACGATTTGTGCCACGCTAACAGATGACAGCATCCTCAAAGGTCTCAAAAATAGAGGAAAAAATCGTAAAAAATCAAACAGTACAGGTGGCGCCACCAGTCTGCAGGAACTGATCGAACATCTCATGATCAATATGTATGCCAAAAATGAAGACCATCAGTGATGTAGTTATTGAGATATTGAAGTTTTTGTATGAAATTTTTTACTATTCTGGGGGGTACTTTGGGGCCCCATAGCTCAAAGGATATGGGTAACAGAGACCTAATTTCTGGTTTCCAAGGAGATTTTTCATGGACCTCTCAGTGTGTCAAGAATTAAGATTCTAAGTCCAGTCTTTATGATTTGTGCCTTGTTAACAGATGTTCACATTTTTAAAGGTCTCAAAAATAGAGAAAAAAATTCGTAAAAAATCGAAAAATACAGGTGGCGCCACCAGTCTGCAGGAAGTGATGTAACATCTCATGATCAATATGTATGCCAAAAATCATGACCATCAGTCAAGTAGTTAATGAGATATTGAAGTTTTTGTATGAAATTTTTGACTTTTCTGGGGGGTTCTTTGGGGCCACATAGCTCGAAGGATATGGGTAACAGAGACCTAATTTCTGGTTTCCAAGGAGATTTTTTATGGACCTCTCAGAATCCCAAGTTACAAGGTTCTAGGTCCAGCGGTTACGATTTGTGCCTGGTTAACGGACGGACAGACGGACAGACGGACGACGGACAAAGAGTGATCGCTATAGCTCAGATGACTTTCAGTCAGCTGAGCTAAAAAATAGTACTGATTGACACAAGGGATACAACATGGCTTTCATTTCTGAAGCACTTTTAAGTGCATCCCAAATGTTAGCAAAACCATTCTTCCAGGATAATCTTAAAAGTAATAAACAGTATTTACTCTTGTTAACAAATATACATTAAGTGGAATATTCCCTGCATTAAATGTCACATACCAGTATATTGTTATAAACAAATGATTGAATATGCTGTGTCAAGCTGAATCAATTTAAAGACAGGAGGAAAATGTTATGAAAAGGAAGTACGCTGTGCTCTTATATGAACCCCCCCCCCCACCTTTATTTCAATGGAACATATGTTACCAGTTGTACTTGGTGCACAGTTACTGGAAGAGCCACCCTGTGTTCAGAAGGACACAATGTTACCAGCTACAGGCAGTGTAAAATAAATGGAACAGCCATTATATTAATCACATATGGTTAATAAGATGAAATAAAAGGTAATCAAAGTATAAAAGTAGCACATAAATTTTAAGAAGAAATAACTGGAGAAAGAGAATCATGCATGGTACATGGTTCATTTTTTAAAGAGGTGTATGAAATATAAACATTTAACTGAAGAAATCCAGTTTTTGACAATGTAACATACTTACATTTGAGTCTGGGGTGATTGGTTGCTTTGAGGCCTTTTTTAGTTTCTTAGCCGAGCCTTTCGATGTTCGGTTTGATGATATGCGATTCCTGTAACCAGAGAAAGGCACATTGAAACGATCAAATTAACTAATATAAACGCAGAACCTTCCTACTCCACAAAAACAAGGTGACCACCTCTCAACAGCAATATCTATATCCACTCTCAGCAAAAGACTATAATGATTATCATTTATTATGAATTGTTAGAGTAGTGATACTTAAATTCCATAGGGTCCTGAGGGACCAGATGGTTGGAACACCTCTGAAGTCGGGTTTTAACTTATATTATTGTCTTCTCCTGAAACAAAAATTGCACAGCTATTCCCCATGAGAAAACTTAAAGTCAGGGTGTGACTTGCAATAAGGATGCAACTTCTGTTAGGAATTATATGGATACTTCTCATGGGGAATTTGGAGCTTGCAGTACATCTTACAATTTATTCTTAAACAGAGAAAACTTTTACAAATTAATAAAATTTTAAGAACCTGATTTTTATTATTTTTTTAGCACAAACTCTTCACATTGCATATATCATTCATAAATACTGATAAATGTTAATCAGACCTTGTGATCTTGTACTCACTCATCTAAGCACTATTTAATGACATCAACATAATACAACTTCCCAAATTCCACAAATTTGTACTGAATAAAAAAATATTGATTCTGAATTTTTTTTAACTTATGTTTGTAGAACCTTTACTTCTGAATTATGAAACATCAATTCTATGAAAGTTGTACGTCGCATTATTCCTTTGAGGTTCTTAAAAGAAAGTCTTGTTTATTACATGTATTAACAGTAATACCACTCTGGCTACTGGCACAACCTAGCATTCATCACAAGGTAAATTCTGTATGATTTTTATACCAAATAATTCATTTATTATCCTTATAAAAGACAAAACACACAAACTAAGGTGATCATGATCAGAGGATATTTACATTGCAACAATCTGAGGTGTAATTTCAATGCTTGTGTTATATTATGAGGAATAATTTATAAATCAAAGTTTGAATACTAGATGGCTCTGACTGTCACAAACTAGAATACGGGTAGTCGACAAGCGACTACGTGTATCCGCCAAAATCAGAGTGGGATGGATGAAGTGAGGCATGGATTGATGGGAAAAGGGGAAATAGAGAAAGGTGTGTTGCATATTAGCATGGATGTCTGCAGCCAAAATGTGTATGTAGGTGGCGCAACCTGCCACAAAATCCAGAAAGTTATCCAAGTTGTATACAATTGAAAAATAGACAGATTTAGCAAATTTAGGCAGATAAGTCAAACCAGTCCTGAGATATAAGCCTGGATGTCTGCAGCCTGAACGTGAATGTAGGTGGCGCCACCTGCCATAAAATCGAGAAAGCTATCCAAGATGTATATACATGCAAAATTTTAGGCAGATAATTCAAACCACTGGTGCGATATGAGTGATTTTTATCTGACGGCAGACAAACAGACGGAGGCTGTGCAAAAATGGTTGCAGGTCATGCCACCAGTTTTGCGTATGATAAAGAGCTATGTGAGATCTATACACATGCAAAATTTCAGGAGGATACGTCAAGCCAGTCCTGTGATATAAGCCTTGATGTCTGCAGCCCAAACGTGAAAGTAGGTGGTGCCACCTGCCACAAAATCAAGAAAGCTATCTAAGATGTATTTACATGCAAAATTTCAGGCAGCTAAGTCAAATCATTGCCGAGATATGAGTGATTTTATCCCACGGCAGAAAAACAGACGGATGCTGTGCAAAAATGGTTGCAGGTGGCGCCACCTGTTTTTATGTATGTTACAAGGCTATCCAAGAGCTACATTTGTGCGAAATATTTTTCCTGACTGGTCAAATGAGTCCGAAGATGTGGGTTAATGTGTCAAAATAGATGCACAGATGGACGCACTGGAGACAGGAAAGGGCAGAGGTCAACAAAAAATATTTTGGCACCAGTTCACATGTGACCCGATAATCGTATAAAGTTTCAGAAAAAACTGTCTAGTGGTCTCAGAGTTCTATTCGGGAAACAACTGCTGCGGCAGCAGAACCTGGTCAAAAACATAGTATCCGCAAAATTTCGTTTTTACGGATACAATTACAATAGTCATACAACAGCAGTACCCATTACAGGTTCTAAATCCTTTGATTTATATGGTTTACAACTTCTGATTACACTTGTTACATTGTCATAAGTAGACTCAATGTACCTATTAATCTGTTGTAAGATTATTCAAATGTACTATACAGGTGATAATGCCACCAAGAGATCAGGGGCCCACACTGCAGATATAACAATAATAATAATTATCACCTCTTCTGGAAACACTAGGAGATGTTTGTACAGATTTGGGGAAATTGAACCTTCATTATACTTTTTTTAAAACATCCACCAGAATTACATCAGATAAGCTTTGTTCATGGTACCAGCATGGGTGTGATAATTAACAAGGTTAATCATTAATGTTTTATCATACAGGCTGCAGAAGTATAACCTCAACTTCAAACATAACAATAATTATCATGTTGACATTGTTCCCACCACTATCTATACCAAATTTTGAAATTCATTAATTAATTATGAAAGTTTATTTTGAACTGGATGGGCCACATGAGAGACTGGTACAAACTTTCTGTGATGAAAATTAAGTTTATTACATGCATTTATTGAAAATAGCATAGCTTATTGTTGAGGGTGTGCCAGATGTGCACTATATCACTGACTTTCTGGATCCTGTATATATTTTTGATAACAGGTGTTTAATCACTGAATTTATACACAATTGACTTCAGTTAAGGGCAAACGCAGCTTGTGCCAGCTGGAAATTCTGATGGATCCATGCTAGATACTGGATTCATGAATGATATGATACTGGATGCATGCAAGATAGTACTGGATGCATGTAAGATGATACTGTATCCATGCAAGATGAAACTGTATCCATGCAAGATGATACTGGATCCATGCAAGATGATACTGGATCCATGCAAGATGATACAAGATCCATGCAAGATGATACTGGATCATCAAGAAGATACTGGATCCATGCAAGATAATACTGGATCCATGCAAGAAGATACTGGATCCATGCAAGATAATACTGGATCCATGCAAGAAGATACTGGATCTAGGCAAGATGATACTGGATCCAGGCAAGATTATACTGGATCCATGCAAGATGACACTGGATCCATGCAAGATAATACTGGATCTATGGAAGATGAGACTGGATCCAGTCAAGGAGATACTGGATCCATGCAAGATAATAATGGATCCATGCAAAATGATAACAGATCTATGCAAGATGACACTGGATCCAGTCAAGGAGATACTGGATCCATGCAAGATAATACTGGATCCATACAAGAAGATACTGGATCCATAAAAGATGTTACTGGATCCAGTCAAGATGATACTGGATCCATGCAAGATATTACTGGATACACACAATATGATACTGGATCCATAAAAGATGATACTGGATCCATGCAAGAAGATACTGGATCCATGCAAGATAATACCGGATCCATGCAAGATGATACTGGATCCATGCAAGAAGATACTGGATCCATGCAAGATAATACTGGATCCATGCAAGATAATACTGGATCCATGCAAGATGACACTGGATCCATACAAGAAGACACTGGATCCATGCAAAATAATACTGGATCCATGCAAGATAATACTGGATCCATAAAATATAATACTGGATCCATAAAATATAATACTGGATCCATTGAAACACCTTGGCTGACAACAGATATGAGAGTTTCTCCTGCTTACCAACCCAGGGACAGATCTAAAGGGGGAGGGTTAGAAGTTTTTACTTAGATCTTTGATGCTAACAATGTGACATCTCCATGCCTTTCCTGACCTTTTTCAGGAAGTAAATTCCTCGATATAAAAAGTTAACCCCTAACCCCCACCGCTTCTTCAAACTCTGGATATGCCCCTGAAGGCCTAATAAAGACCCTGTCATTTTCCTGGGTGTTTTTTTTTTCAGTGTTACAAGGTAAGCAATACTTCATACTTTTGTATGAATGTTTCCTGTTCACACAACTTACAAACATAGCTCCACTTCCTTGAATATGACTATTATGTGACATCATTACATACAGAGATCAAACTCACACGAGGATACAACATCAAACTTACCTACATACAGAGATCAAACTCACACGAGGATACAACATCAAACTTACCTACATACAGAGATCAAACTCACACGAGGATACAACATCAAACTTACCTACATACAGAGATCAAACTCACATGAGGATACAACATCAAACTTACCTTCTTCCCAGACTGCCTGTTTTGTTGCTTGGCAACCGTATGCGCCCACCATCTGAAACATACACCACACATATAGATAAGCTATTTCACATAAAAATACTACCCATTAAAAGTGTGTTTGCAATTTTTTACCCTGACAAGCTGAACCTACAGAGAACCCGTAACACAACAAATACTCCCTCTTATATAATATAATATGAGGTATTAAATAATCTGAAAAATGAGAAGCTGTATGCTGTATGCAAAATGCTTAATTGATTCATATAATTGCATAGATTTTCACAATATTTCCTCTGTTCACCATAAAATATGATTTCATTATGGAAAGAAGCAAAGCAATAAAGCTTGATAAAAGTGAACCTGAAATACGAGGCAGCCCTGGAATATTAAAAGATGCAGGAAAGAATACTGTCAATGGCGCTGAAAAAAAGTAAATGCAGTAATGATTGACCACATCACATGGTAATATACAGTATGTTTTGTATTTGTCCGAATCAGACAATTATGGCTGTTTCCAGATACTGTGTCCCAAATGAAATGTTTAATTTTTAATTGCAAAATTAATAAAGAAAATCCAAATTTAATCAAGTGTTGCCAGAACCTAATCAGCTGATGAGAACCTAGAGATAAACTTGCTATGTGCAACAGAAATGGATATGGGTCATTGAAAGATGCACAGACAGACGGATGGGACTGATCACACCACTGAGGCAGCACAACGGGAAAAGCCAGACTTCACTAAGACAAAAGACAGGAACCCCCAACTCCAATTCCTTCAGCCCAGACATTCACAAAGCAAAGCAAAATGACACTAAACAAAAATATAATTTGTGATTCTGAGACCACCACATATTATGTTATTTGGAACTTCTGTTACTCTGATGTAAAATATTCTATTGCCAATGTGAGGCATATGTCACCTCTACATTCAGGAATTAAAGCAGTACTTCTGCACTCAATGTAATCAGGGCATAAAAGTCAGACTGACTCTGAACTTATCAATACTGGTGGAACAGGAAATGTTCTGATCTGTTTTATTTATGTAAGTTCAACATGACTTACCCGGTACCGGGGTAATTGCAAGTTGTCCTCCCTGATCACATAGATTTAGTACTAGAATGGTGGTCAGGATATCAGGAAAAGGCTTGCTCAGGCCTCAGTCGCTTGTATTATTTTAGGGGAAATGGTAAGACACCAATAGAGAGTAGGTTTTTGGGCACCTTTTTTGTAATACAAGCCGACTCCTTACAACACCAGGTATAACCATATACTCACTGAGGGTACAGTTTTGTCCAGTTGTGATAAAATCACAACCAAAAATTTATATTGATTCAAGCGACAGTGGTTAGGCAATGAAATGCCCACATATGACAAATGTGCTGGGCAGCTAATAACACTGATTATAGATAAGGAATTAATCAAAAATTGGGTTTGGATTTGACAAAATGAAAGGTCTATACCACAGGATTCTAAAACATGATTGATTTATGCATATTTATTTTGTAACAAACATTCTATGTAAGCAAAATCATCAGAAACTGACTCAGCAAGCACTGACATAATCTTTTATTAGTTCATTCCGTCTCGTCATGTCCATCAGTTTTCACCAAACAATGATGTTGACAATCCAGAATATACAAAATTCACACATTTAAATAATGATCATAAGTACCTGGTTTTATTGTTTTTATTTATATTAAAAAAAAATAAATGTAAAATATTCATTTGGACTAATTTCACATCATTGTACACAGTAGACACAGTAGGAATCTAGATTAATATTATCAACTGCATCTTTGTCTATCATTAGTTTCCTTCATATGATCCCTAATGATTAGTAATGAATATGATTTACTTTTTTATCATTAAAATTGAACTGAAAAATACCATAGGTGACTGCATGGTGTTATTTCGAATACGTTACATTCTATCCATCGATACAAGATTCTTATATCATCAGTAACTGCAAGTTAATTTCCTGTTATTATCAACTAACAAATTCCTTTTCTATTTTTCTTTAATTTGTTATTAAAAACCAATAAAAATTTATTAATTTATTGTTTATTGTTATGTTGTTGGTTAAAACTACTAGATGAGTTGGGTAAGACACCTGGATCAACTGTGGCTGGCCATAAGCTGCCTGACTGCCCCAGTTTATGCCTCGCCTCAAGCATGCATAATTTGCTGAAAGTTCAACAAGGTCAACATACATGTGACTCAAGAGGTCTGACATGGTCTCATAAAAACATTAATAAAAGCTACAATTTATGGCCAATTTCTTTCAGCTTTCTAAACTAAAAAGCTGAAATCCTTATGTGTGCATGATATGAAAATTATATCAACAGTGCTCACAAGAAATAAACATGCCATGGCCAAATTTGGGCAAAATTTAAGGTACTAATTTTATATTTATACTAATAACTTATAAAATTTGAATTCAGAACTAATTTTGGGTATTTAATTGAATCTTGATTAAATATTGTTACATCCCTGACAAAAAATCTCTAGCTTCAGCAATCCTCTTCTTAAGGGAGTAAATATATTTCTTGATTTTTTACAAAGTGCATTACGTTTGGGCCCATAACTTAAAACAATTACGCAATACTGACATCATTTCTGGCATGTGCATAGAGAATGTATAGAAAAATATGTATATTATATATGATTAAAGTCAGATCAGTGGTTTTGATATTAGGCAGTCTTGAAGTGTAACAATGGGTTTTTAATGGAGAAATGAAGTTTTTCATTAAAATTTTGAAGGTATTAAGTCCTAGTGACCAAATTCTTGGCATGGTAGGGGATTTTTGAGACATCTAATTGTATGCCAAATTTTAGGAACTGAGAGCTGAAGTTTGGGAGCTGAGCTCTTGCAAACTGCATGACACTAGCTTGATGTAAACAATATGTTACTTGGTGCTTGAAAACTTGAATAAAATCTACAGTTTTTGATCAACTGGTTTCAAATTGTTGATGTTTACAGACAAAATGCTAACAAAAATATGCTGTGAAAATTAAATCCACAGTACTAACAGGAAAAAAACGTGCCATGGTCAAAGTTGGGCAAAATTTAAGGTACCAATTTTTTATTTTTGTTAATATTTTAAAAAATTTTAAAGATTTTGATCTAATCTTGGGTATACAATTTAATTTTTATTAATTAAAGTTATATTACTGGAAAAAAAAGTCCATAGCTTTAAGATGTTTTGTGTTAAGTGATCAAATATCTTTCCTGATTTTTTACAAAATGCATTATGTTTAGGCCCATAACTTTTTTAAATTATATAATACAGACATAATTTCTGGCATGTACATAGACACTATATAGAGGAATATTTATGGTAAATATGAGGAAAAACAGATGAGTGGTTTTGATATTAAGCAGTCCTGAAGTGTGAAAATAGGTTTTTAATAAAAAATTGAGGTTTTTCCTTAATTTCTCAAAGGAACGAAGTCGCAAAGACCCAGTTTTCGGCTTGGTAGGAGATCTTGGGGATATCTAACATTACACCGAATTTTGGATCCCTAGGTCTCACGGTTTCAAAACGTGCCACATCTACAGACGGACGGACAGACAGACAGACGGACGACGGACAATGGACCACGACTATAGCTCAGATGACTTATAGTCAGCTGAGCTAAAAATACAACCAGCCAAAACAAAGATGGCTGCTTATGCATGAAGGAACACATCTGATCTGTAAGATGAGGAGAAAGAGTCCAAAACTTTGTGAAACACAAACTGGGAATTTGAAAATTCTTTATTTCCATATTACCGGTAATTTATTATTATGTCATCACTTCCATATGGAGCTTTCTATGGGATCATTGAAAAATACATAATTCTGAGAAAACTAAAAATGGGCAGTTGACAAGTGACCACAGGTAACCATCTACAGGTACATCAAACCACTCTTGAGAAAATGGCAATATATTCTACGAAAAAAAAAGGTAGTTGGCACCACCTGTCTAGTCTATGATGGATCTAAGCTATGTGAAAATAATTGCTGGTGGCACCACCAGGCTTGTGTACAAGATGGAGGTATCCAAAATCTGTAGACATGTGAAACATCAGGCTGATACATTAAACCAGTCCTGAGAATAATGCATGAATGTATTTTACAAATACATGAATGAAGGTGGTCCAACTAGTCCTGTGCATGAGAAGTCTAGTTGGAGGAACCCATGTGAATACATTGTATCTGCAAAACTCTGTTTTCACAGATAAAATTATTTCTAAAGATAGGTGTACACAGGTTGAAGGAACAGAGTAAACCACCATGAAAATGCTTTGGTGTGACCTTTCATGAGACCTAGTACTACCAACATATACCTGCAATCAACAAGATCAGCAGAAAATGATATTTCATATCATCACACTAACCATACTGAATTACACAGAGGTACATATTTGAGTAACCACAGGATCAATTGTTAATATGTAGAGTTATTAACAAATGGAAAGTATTTCCTAACTCTACCACATTAAAATCTCAGTATCTTTAACATTTATTCAGAGTGATGTTATAAATTAATCATAATAAAGACTGAAAGCAGTTAGTAAATTTATTAAATATTCATTTCTACAAAAGTTTACAGTGAGGCAATTTATCATTATACAGACTGATGATGATTCAAAATAATTTTTGTTCAATACAAATATACACTTATAAGCACATATATACACAAGTACAAACGCACATATAAGTGAATCTTTTGTATATATGTGTGAATTCAGGTAACACATGGGTTTCAAGCTGATCTCATCATACATACAGGCATTTATAACAATGTCTAATACTAATTAGTACACAAGGAGTGTCACACTGAGTATATATGAATCATTATGTCTTACCTTGGACAGCATTAATGATTTCTGTATATCTGATAAATTCCCACCATAAACCTGACATTATTCCGACATTGCCTACACAAAGTGTCACAGTTACTGGCAGGTAATGCAAGTGACCTCTGTGACCTTAGTGTCCAAACCTCCAAACAAGCAATCAGATTAAGGTAAAGGACCTGGCACACACTGCACCTGACTTAGTTTTTGCTGTGTAATAGTGTGTATTGTACATGTTTTTATATATACAGTTCACCCTCATCTATTTGCCACCCCTCTGTCTGCCAACCTCACTCATCACTGACAATGATGAATATCCTTAATATTTACTGAGCTTATACATTTGCAAAAAATTGATTCCCAGGGACCATATTCCATAAACAATCTTACATATTCAAAATGGTGACTTGGTCTGACTTTTATTTCTGATAAAATTGAATTTTTAATTTCATGTGCATGAAATCAAGGCAGATTTCTTACTCAATTTTGTTGGTTTGTTTTTTTTAACCAGATCATAAACAAAGTCTAATATAATATTTTCAAATGGATCATCCCTGCAGATCACATATTATCACTTCCTATTATATATGAGGTCAAAAGTCATTGTGATCGAAAGATCCTACAAGTATATGTGAAGTCTTCACCATAACAGCTTCAATTTGGTAGAGGAGTATTGGGAGACCTTTCTTTGAGTATTTGGCCTCAGAGGATGTAACTGTGCTCTAATGAAAGACCTCTAGGGCCAATTTATTCAATTTAATATTCTTTTGCTATAGAACCTGAGAGACCATTGGTATATGTCCTTTAACATTCACATATTTTTAAGGGGCTAGTGACACTGGTAAAAGCAAGTACTAATAACATAACCAGCGGAGAATAGTCCATCTACACAATTGGTAGTATAAAGCATGTGATATTTTACATCTTCTTACAGATGTTATTAAAGTGCAAAGCTGAGCCCTGGTTACCATTTATATAGTGTTAAGTACAGCAGCCCTGTTATTATGAACTCTAAATGTGCAAGGTCAAAAGTTGAAAATAGTGTTCAGGCCATATGGGCTGCTGGATGACTCACCAGGGTCAGGAGGTGAGGAGGAACGAGGACAGATTAACCAGTACAAAAGTATCAGTTTTCTTCTTTACACACAAAGGCACAGAAATTTAAAGTTATGACTTTGTACCATTTCAACAACAACAACCAAATATTCTGATGAAAGCCTGAATTTGATTTTAATAATGGGAGCTCAACATAGTTACCCTGGCAACCACTGAGGGGAGTGCACACCCCCAACAGATGGTGGGGTTGCCAAGTCAACACGTGATTAACCCTGGGGGTTATTTGGGGTCAGGAACTTGGCTTAAATGTACCCTGACAGTCCTGCAGTGTTGCTATATCTTTGCTGTAGGGCTTGCTGGTAACTGGGTCCAGCCTGTGTGTGGCTGGAGACCTGACTGTTTGCCCTCCAGCCATGATAAGTCTAACAATACAAACACCCCCAGTCAGAGGTGTGATAATACATAAAATCATTCCCTTTCTTCCTGGCAGGCTGGCAGTCTTGTTTACTCTGCTGTGCTATCATGACCAGTTCCCTAGAGTCTGCAGCCTGTGTGACTTTACCAAATACTCCCTGGTTTACAAAATATGTCTGTCTGTCTCTTTGTCTGTAATTGTCATCTGTCAAATCTGACTATCCTTTTTTTTTCTTTTTGCCTCTGTCTATGTCTTCAGTCTTTTTCCATCCCAGACCCCTGTGTCTCTATCTACCTGTCAGCCTCTCCTTGTGTGTCAGCGTGCCTGTTTGTCTCATTCTTATTTCTGTCTGTTTAACTGTCTGTCCTCTGTGTCTTTCTGGCTGTCTGTATTTGTCTGTTGTTTTTCATCTGTCAATGTCAGATTTTGCCTATCTCTATCACTCTCTGTGTCTGTCTGTCTTTTCTGTCTCTGTTTGTCTTTCTGTCACTCCCTGTCTGTCTACTTTTTAGTAAATACAATATACTCTTAAGGTATAATTCAAAGTCTGGTTAGACGTTTATATCGGCTTGTATACATTTTGGCACCTAGTTTATAAATAAGACTTACAACCTTTTGGTCTGTTTATGTACATAACATTTAAATAATAATAATAATATATAATAATAATATATAATAATAATATATAATAATAATAATAATAATACACAGTATTTATATAATACCATGAATGAAACAGACTTTAGTTTTCTGAGGGCCAAGGTTTTTTTGAGGTCATATGGCAGAAAGCAAAATACTTTGAGGGCCATTCCAAACAAAGTCTATAAAACAATCTCTGTATTGAGAGAGAAGCAGTAGCAAAGAAGAGGCTGAGTCTGAAGAAACCATAAGTTTCATTTAATCTCTAAATAATGCAATGAATTCTAAAATAATAAAGGGATACCATAATAGTACATAATTCTTGAAAGCTGAATGCATTTGTTCCATATATATAAAACTATGTACTCTTCTTGGCTTAGTGGCTGTAACATGGTTATGCACTCAGACCATGAATATAATCGATGTAACTAAATAAGATTTGATAACAAAAGCTATGCAGCCAGGTTATTTGTAGACAATGAAATTACATTCAGACTTATCTGCTACAATGGTAATTGTATAAATCATAGATAAGGAACTGAAAAGTCCCATATTTTCTTTTTTATTTTATATCACAGATAACACAATACATCCTGTACAATTATTTCAATACTTAGCGAATAATACATGACTCAAGACACAATTATACTGGATTGCTGGGCCTACTTTGCGTTATGATGTTCACAGAGGTTTAATAAGTCCTCCGTTCTCTCATCAACGGTGTCATACTCCATTAGATACAGAGGTTATTTGGTAACAAAGACTTCATTATATGAAGCATGGAATGTTGTAAAAAATGAAAGAATATTTTTTTACTATAACATAAAGACATTCTGGTAAAAAACAATTATGAGATGTAACTGATAGTTGCCTTTGGTAATCGAGCACTTGATAGTGGCAGCAAACTGACTGACTTTCGAAAAAACTCAATGATCGACCCACCACTAAGGTTAAGTATATTGTATAAATACTTCCACAATACTTCTACAAAAATGCTTCCACTAGCATGTAATTATTTTCCTTCCTGACATCATAATGCATCTAATTAGGAGACTATCTTCAGAAGTATGAAATGACTGACAGTCGTACTATCTTTCCTGTATAGGGAATATCTTCTTTTTTTTTTTAATCTCTACACAAAATTTTGTTTCCTAATAAAGACATTCTGAATACAAAATAAGGAAAACAAGAACCCTTTTTCGTGAACAGGAAACTTTCACATGCATCAAGCATTAATTTTTGCAAATACCATACAGACATAATAGAAAATTGCTGCATGTGAGAGCATCTTTAACCCAAATCTACTATAGCAAATCACAGGATATTGTTTTGGATCCATGGATTTGTTTTAATTTATAAAGTTTTGGATATACAAATATTTTAGATGCTTCTGAATCTTTTGTAGGAAATCACCAATGTCACCTGTGGCTTAATGCAACATTAACAGGGTGGTCATGTACCATCACAAACTGTCGTAATGCAACATTAGCAGGATGGTCATGTACCATCACAAACTGTCGTAATGCAACATTAACAGGGTGGTCATGTACCATCACCAATGTCACCTGTGGCTTAATGCAACATTAACAGGGCGGTCATGTACCATCACAAACTGTCGTAATGCAACATTAGCAGGATGGTCATGTACCATCACAAACTGTCGTAATGCAACATTAACAGGGTGGTCATGTACCATCACCAATGTCACCTGTGGCTTAATGCAACATTAACAGGGTGGTCATGTACCATCACAAACTGTCACCTGTGGCTTAATGCAACATTAACAGGGTGGTCATGTACCATCACAAACTGTCACCTGTGGCTTAATGCAACATTAACAGGGTGGTCATGTACCATCACCAATGTCACCTGTGGCTTAACGCAACATTAACAGGGTGGTCATGTACCATCACAAACTGTCACCTGTGGCTTAATGCAACATTAACAGGGTGGTCATGTACCATCACCAATGTCACCTGTGGCTTAACGCAACATTAACAGGGTGGTCATGTACCATCACAAACTGTCACCTGTGGCTTAATGCAACATTAACAGGGTGGTCATGTACCATCACCAATGTCACCTGTGGCTTAACGCAACATTAACAGGGTGGTCATGTACCATCACAAACTGTCACCTGTGGCTTAATGCAACATTAACAGGGTGGTCATGTACCATCACCAATGTCACCTGTGGCTTAATGCAACATTAACAGGGTGGTCATGTACCATCACCAATGTCACCTGTGGCTTAATGCAACATTAACAGGGTGGTCATGTACCATCACAAACTGTCGTAAACAATGGCCATGTTCTGATGAAATGTATGATTGCAGAAAACTGCCGGAAGCAAAGGTGTATATGAGAACTTCCTATACTTTAATATCCTGTGAGTGTTGATGACTGTTGAGGGAAGCTGTTGGGCAGGAAACCAGTAATATTGTCAAGTCCACAACATCCAAGTCTGAGTGCAAGTCCAAGGGCAGGTCACTCAAGTCTAAGTCCACAAGGTTAAAGTTCAAGTCCACCTTCAAGTCCATAAGTTTTGTGGAATCTAAGTCCAACACAAATCTCCTTATTCTTCATTTAAAAAGAAGGTTATACAACTATGCAATTACTTTTTATGTACTTTAATGTTAGGCTACACATTTTTTTAGTTCAATGTTTAATTACACAGATCCTGAACTAAAACATTTAAATATAGTCTTTTTTGTAGTAGTAATCACATGTATACATGTACAGGTCTTTCTAATATGTGATAGAGCTTTTTCCTGCTGGAGGAAAGATGAACTAAGCCTAATTTTTTTCAGTATTACCCCAGAGTTGTAGTACAAGTTGAGTCCAAGAAACTCAAGTCCAAGTCTCTGGATAAAAATGGACTACAGTCTGGACTTAGGTCAAAGTCTGGACTCGAATCCTACATCACTGCAGGAAACCACTGGACACAAGCATGGCAAAGGTGCATAGTATGCCTGATCTAAGCCCTGTGACCTCAGACCTCATTTTTTATGAGCAGATTGTGCAAAAATTAAACTCAAGGGAAAACCTAGTAAATATTCATAGTCAGTATCATAAAATATATAACTTATTGCAGCAACACAACAAAGAAGTCTGGTAACCTGTGACCTTAATGAATTATTTTAGGCGCATAAATCTTTTTATGAAATTAAAAAAAGAATCACAGGCAGATTTCTTGGTAACCCTTTTGATAACCAGGTACCCTGAGTTAGCTTTGGTTAATTAATTGAATGACATATGACATAAAAAACATCACCCTTACCTCCTGAAGGTTTAAATCTCCCACCTTAACCACACTATGCATCAGCTGGCCACACACATTAAACACAATCATTTGTGTCACAGAGATACCATACAGACACACACCCAAAATTATATATGTTCCAGGCAGTTATGTATTGATCAGCCCTTGTTTGTTTATATTGAACCCATTACCTCTGCTCGGAGTGTATGGTTTTAGTCCCATTTATGTGTGTTTGTACATTTGTTCACATGACAAATCACACAATCATGAATGGAATCTCATAAAATTTTCAGGTTATTTTGGGAATGGGCCAATGAAGAACCAATTAGATTTTGGTGTGGACCTGGCATAAGATCTAGATTCAAGAACATCATCAAGGAATGATCACAAATGTACCGCCACTTATGTACCAATGAACCCGGCAATATGAGCCAAATATAATAAGTGAATGGAGGCATGCATTAGTTAGGAGCAGATTTTAATTGGATTATTTTAAAGGTTGATAATAAATTTTTGAAATTTCTCTCACAAGGATCTAGAAGAATCCATCAAAGTAGCATTATCTCCTGGTCGGAAGCTGTCTTTTATAGGCAAACTCTGAATTACAAACACAACTCTGTTATGAAAACCATATTACAAGCATTTCCTTATTTTCAATGAGAGATGTATCGGCAAAGGTTTGTGTTGTAAACTCATTGTATGGATATAGGCAACTAGCAATATACCCACAGTTTCAACATGAGCAGTTTTGAGAACCTGGGAGAGGAGCACGGATGTGACACTAACCCTAACCCAAAACCCTAAGGGCAGGGTCCAGGCAAAAACATATCTCAAGAGAGAGTTTGTTTTCAAGGGAACATGTATCTATGAAGTTTAGAGCAGAATAACACTTTGTTTTTACCCCGCCCAAAACCTCAAATTATAGCAAGATATATTGTACTGTTTCATAAAACGCCTCACTTTTACAGAAACACTATCATGGAGTCATCTCCATCATGGAAACCTCTGTACCTCTGTATTATGGACAAAAGAATGTCAAGAGCACATCTCTAATGAAGCTAGAATATTATCACAATGTAATACAAGCAATCTAACAACAAATCATTGTACCAGAATGCATGTTTCTATGTCACTATATCTGGGGAAACTCTACACTGAAAGGAATGTACTATTTGAAGACTCAATATGGCATTTACTATGTCTACATAAGAATTACACAAAGTAAACCCTCACTGTGATAATGATATGTTCTTTAAAGCTGAAGTCATGTGTATAGTCAAAATTTAGTTTAAATATTAGTGCATTCAAAACTCTGATGAGTCAGTTGTCAGTCCGTTAGGTTAAGACACAATGAGGTTTCACCGTAGTTAAGCAATCATGGATACTGAATTAAATATGACTGGATTAATGTAGTGTGGTTGAGTAATTATGTGCATGATTCTAGTGGTTATTGTATAGTAAGATTAGTACTAGGAATATCAGCTACAACTACACACAATAATAATTTATAATCATCATTATTATTAAAGAGTGACAGTGACATGTCTATTATCATCAAAAGCTATACACTGACAAGGTCAATAATGTCAGAAACATCTGACTCTTTAGTCAATTTATGATCATAATAACACATTACCCAGTAAACATAAAACAAGTTAAATTAATAGATAAAAGGCATAAAATGCATTAAGATCACATTATATTAACCAAGTTACAATGGTATATCATACAATAGATTGAGCAAAACCAGTGAACAAAATTATAAGAGTGTAACGTTATAATGTTATATGTGATGTAAATAACAGCACAAGCCAGTAAATCACAAAATAACATCTCTATCATGAATTGCATGAGTGGATCATCAGCTCATATACAATGACAATTAGTACCTTTATTATCTAATTTTGGCTGATAATGCATTAGCTGTAGATATCACAACTATCAACTGGATATAAACTCATGTGACATAAACTCCTGTATTCACATCTACCTTTAAAGTGCCATAGTTCAATACATGGTTAGTGTAATATGACATGCAGTGTAATTATATTATTAATCGCTATAAAATAAGCATCAAATAGCCATAGTCCTTGACTATTCATCTTTATCAAATTTCAGAATTTCTCACAGTAATCCAGCCTGGTCACATGACAAGCCAGCCATCATGTCAACTTTTTGGTTGTGTTAGTTGACTATCAGTGTATATTATGACTACAATAACTCATGGTATGAATAATTTAAAGATATACAGTGAAACCTGTGTTATAAGACCCCCCATGGGATTTCCCAAAAGTGAGTCTTAATTCACAGTTGGTCTTATAAGAAAGGTCAGTTATAAACAACATGTGATTTCAGTTTATCCAAGGGTGGTCTTAAAAGACAGATGGTCTTATAACAGAGGTGGTCTTTCAAAACAGGTTCCACCGTACACCAATCCATGGTTACAGCCATAGTCATAACATCCTTTTTTCACCCAGTAAAATCACAATGTGTATTTACAAGGAAGTGCTCCTATATCATTCTACAGTAGCAGTGAAGAAAGCAGAACTCATCTAGCTGTTTTTTGTGAATTACCTCTATCAACCTTTGTATCAGCATCGCCATGGGTTACAGTCACTGAGACGTCTTCATAATCATCCTGATAACGGCGAAGTCTGGACCTCTTTGTAACAGACTTCCCTGTAAATCCTAATACAATCAGCACAACATTCAGACTCACAGAGTCTCCCCACTGTGTTACAGTGTAATCAATAACAACTGAACATGCAATCTTATAGTCTTACAGAGAAAATCTTAGTAAATGACTGATACATTTTCTTTGATATTGCAAAATTTTAAAATTTCATAATTTATATCCTTGCCCTCAGAACCTAACCTAATTTGAATCATTCATAATTTGGTTAATTTACAGGTTTATTTGATTATTTTCTAATTTGGTTAATTAACAACTTTATTTTATCTTTAGTTCATAATTTGTTTAGTTTACAGCTTTATTTGATCTTTATTTCATCATGTGATTAATTTACAACTTTATCTTATCTTTATTTTGATGTTTCCTGATTTGAAATCTTGACCACTGCATCCTCTTAATTAAATTCAATGTTTGTTAAACCACTGACAGTGCAATTCCCAAATTTAGTCCAATGGGAGGGGGAGGTTAAATGAAAAATAATTCCCAGGTTGCATACCAGTACAATATAAGCCTAATGTACTGGTACAGTTAAACCTGTGTTATGAGACCAACAATATGACTGGCCAAAAGTGGTATTAATTCACAGGTGGTCTTATAAGAGAGGTGGTCTGTCAGACAGGTTCGAACATACACCAATCCATGGCTATAGCCATAGTCATTTCATCTTTTTTCACCCAGTAAAATCACCATGTGTATTTACAAGGAAGTGCTCCTATATCATTCTAAAATAGCAGTGAAGAACGCAGAACTCATCTAGCTGTTTTTGTGAATTACCTCTATCAATCTTTGTATCAGCATCGCCATGGGTTACAGTCACTGAGACATCTTCATAATCATCCTGATAATGGCGAAGTCTGGACCTCTTTGTAACAGACTTCCCTGTAAATCCTAATACAATCAACACAACAATCAGACTCACAGTCTCCCCACTGTGTTAAAGTGTAATCAATAACAACTGAAAAGGTAATCTTACAGTCTTAAAGAGAAAATCTTGGTTTATGACCGATACATTTTCTTTGATATTGCAAAATTTTAATGTTTCATACTTTATATCCTTGACCCCAGAACCTAACCTGCAAATTAATTATAAGTGTTCATAATTTGGTTAATTTATGGCTTTATTTGATCTTTATTTTGATGTTTCCTGATTTATGACCTTAACCCCTGCACCTAAGCATAAAATTTCACCTGTATATGAATAATTCATAATTTTTTTAAACTGGCATCTTTATCTGAACTTGATTTTTCATTTATATGGTCCTGTTTTACTATATTGACCCTTAACATAACTCGCATAATTTATTTGCATAACTTGTATACCATGATTCCCTTGATCTATAACTCTGACCAATACTTCAATGCATTTTTAATTACTCTAAAGGAAAAGATTAGCCTCAATTTTGACAATCCAACCTTGTAACTAACTTGTTACTAACTACAGTTAAGAAGGATGCATTCCGGTATTTTAAGCATTAAATACAACGCTCATAAACTGTACATTTTGGCACAGTAAATTAAGGTTATCTCAAATTACAGCTATGTTAAGATATGTATTGTTTTTACAGTTTTTATTGCACTGTGCATCAAGTCAAAAATTTAAACATGCGACACCCGACTTGGACCACTGCAGTGTATAACCACTGCATGAGGAACGTACCTTAAACACTTTATTTAAGTTCTCATACTTTACATACTGGTGAATGATGTAATAAATCAATTATAGATAACAGTAATAACTGTTTTATTATAATTTCCAAAATTGGTATAACAAGAAAATACTTCTATTAAGGTCTGAATATGTGGTTAACATATAGTAATGTATCCCTTATTAATTACCTCTTTTGCACTCACTGACCCTAGTGCACCGATCGACCTTGCAGACAGTTTTATTATTCTGTATGGTTACATCCACGTATTCCTCCACGTATCTACGAGGTGGCTTTGTTGGGGGTCCTGAATGCGTAAATTCAGGTAAAAGTCAGAAAACATGCATGTACATTTAGTTTTAAATATAACATGAAAGCATTATTCTTAAATATATAAGTTTGCAAGAGATGTTTGAAAGCAGGAACCTGCACTGGTAAATATATCTGTATGCATGATCCTTACATGCAGTTAATTAATAAAATAATGTAATACATAATTATTATGCACAGTCATGTACACTAATACTTGTTTAATTACACAAAAGTCATTTTCACATCATTTTGAATACATGACGGCTAATACTTGTTTGGTTACATATAACAGTAAGTCATTTTCACTTTTGAAAACTGTACCTGCTGTGTAAGCTATTTAGTTAAATAAGTGTTCACAATTCACCAAAAACTAGTGTATTCATTATAATGCTCAATAGGTTATTTGATCCATTTATCACGTGCACATTTGACACTTAAAATGTTATCAACAGACAGTGTGGGAAAATTTGCTGTGTATGCAGTGCAGAAACAGAACAGAAAAGCAACCTTGTGCTTACAAATTATTGACAAATTTACCAATTTTCAAATCCCAAAGCTAGTTTATTGAGATACATATTAATATAACTGTAGTATGGAAGTAAAATGATATCCAATGCCATATTCATTTTATGCTGGTAAAGTGTGCACAATGCTATAATTTGGCTGACATGGTAAGTCTGAGTGCAATTATAAACTAGAATACGGGTAGTCGACAAGCGACTACGTGTATCCGCCTTAATCAGAGTGGAACGGGTGAAGTGAGGCATGGATTAAGTGGCAAGGGGAAATAGAGTGAAGTGTTGCATATTAGCATGGATGTCTGCAGCCAAATTGTGTATGAAGGTTGCCACCCCCCCCCCCCCCCCCACCACAAAATCCAGAGGGCCGTCCCAGTTGTATACATATGCAAAATTTAAGGCAGATAATTCAAACATGTACATGAGTGATTTTAGCCCGTGGCAGACAATCAGATAAACGCTGAGCAAAAATGGTTGCAGGTGACGGCACCAGTTTTGCATATGATAAAGAGCTATGTGAGAACTATACACATGCAAAACTTTGGCCCAATCGGTCAAACGTTCCCAAGATATGAGCTTGGAAGTCTGCTGCATAAACTAGAATGCAGGTGGCTCCACCTGTTATAAAATCAAGAGAGCTGTCGGGGATGTATAAACCTGCAAAATTTTAGCCAGATATGTCAAACCACTGCCGAGATATGAGTGATTTTATCCCATGGCAGACAAACAGACAGGAGCTGTGCAAAAATGGCTGCAGGTGGCACCACCAGTTTTGCGTATGTTATAAAGCTCTCCAAGGGCTACATTTGTGCAAAAAAATTTTCCTGATCGGTCAAACGGTTCCCGAGATATGAGCTTGGATGTCTGCAGCGTAAACGTGAATGAAGGTGGTCCCACCTGTAATAAAATCAGAAAAGCTATCCAGGATGTATACGCATGCCGAATTTCAGGTGAATCAGTCAAGTCACTGCAGAGATATGAGTGATTTTAACCCAAGGCTGACAAACAGATGAACACTGTGCAAACATGGTTGCAGGTGGCGCCACCATTTTTTGTGTACGTTATAAAGCTCTCCAAGGGCTACATTTGTGCAAAAAAATTTTCCTGATCGGTCAAACGGTTCCCGAGATATGAGCTTGGATGTCTGCAGCGTAAACGTGAATGTAGGTGGCGCCACCTGTCACAAAATCAGAAAAGCTATCCAGGATGTATACGCATGCCAAATTTCAGGTGAATTAGTCAAGTCACTGCAGAGATATGAGTGATTTTAACCCAAGGCAGACGAACAGATGGACACTGTGCAAACATGGTTGCAGGTGGCGCCACCATTTTTTGTGTATGTTATAAAGCTCTCCAAGGGCTACATTTGTGCAAAAAAATTTTCCTGATCGGTCAAACGGTTCCCGAGATATGAGCTTGGATGTCTGCAGTGTAAACGTTAATGTAGGTGGCGCCACCTGTCACAAAATCAGAAAAGCCAGCCAGGATGTATACGCATGCCAAATTTCAGATGAATTTGTCAAGTCACTGCAGAGATATGAGTGATTTTAACCTAAGGCAGACGAACAGATGGACACTGTGCAAACATGGTTGCAGGTGGCGCCACCATTTTTTGTGTATGTTATAAAGCTCTCCAAGGGCTACATTTGAGCAAAAAAATTTTCCTGATCCGTCAAACGGTTCCTGAGATATGTGGGTTTATGTGTGGAAACAGACGCACAAACGGATGCAGAGCGCAGAGGAAAGGTCAGAGGTCAAAACAAAATTGGGGCGCAGCAGTTCACATGTGACCCGAACATAATCCCGGGTTTCGTAAAATTCCGCCCAGCAGTTACGGAGGAGTTCTCCGGAAACCTTCGCCGCGGCGGCGGCGTGCAGCTGAAAACATAGTATCCGCAAAACTCTGTTTTGGCGGATACAATTATTTCAATTTCACCAGTCACAAGTGATGGAATGAATGTTTAAAAAGAACTGCCCATGTAAGCAGGTACACTTACACAGACTTGTTTCAGGTGATGGTGTACAACTCTGAAACCCTTGTGTTAAGGTTTATGGCATTATATCAGTATGTATTTATTAAATGGTAAAATATGCATCACAAGATCATCTAGGGAGTAGTTGAGTTAATTTTATTATATATGAAAATGAAACATCACTAATTTACATAAAAATTTTTTTTGAAAACTTCCTTCACAGAAGTTGATCCAAATAAATACTTAAGTTTCATAAGTACAAATAGTGGAACTCCACCTTGCGACCACCCCTAAATTGCAACCTTCCCAACAATCATGACCACTTTTCTTGGTTCAGTATATATGATTGAGGTAGCTTAGAATTTCACTAATACGATGAACCCAAATTATGAACACTCTGGTCAGTCCCAAAGGTGGTCGTAATGGTGGGGTTATACTGTTACTAACAAAAATGTACCTGAATATATAACTGTGAAAATAAGTTTCATCAAAACTTTGTATGTGTATGTTACCTGTTTTGCTTTCGTCAATCTTTACGTGAAGCATAGACAAAACTGTTTTGAGTGCTGACCTGGCTATGGTACTTGATGGAGCAACATGTATATATTGACCTAAATATTAGAAATAATCTTTAAAATATTTAAAATAATATTGATTTGTGTCAAAATCATTTTCATCAAACAACATTTCTAATGACATGAGCATTAACAGCTATTTTTATTAAGTATTTGTTTCTGTTTACTTATGAACCCAAAGGTGCATTTGCCCATTATTAAATTAATAGACATAATTAAGTCAAA
Organism: Sipunculus nudus; assembly: GCA_026874595.1. NCBI lineage: Eukaryota > Metazoa > Annelida > Sipuncula > Golfingiida > Sipunculidae > Sipunculus > Sipunculus nudus. The sequence continues at coordinate 39,189,286 of CM049320.1, read as the reverse complement.
ATTTATACACTAAGACTTGAATTCATGAACTGATCAATACAACAAAAAGGTTATCAATATATTTTAATTAAGTGACATTAAAATATTAATCACAGGTTAAAGTCAAGTCCTTCAGACCTGATTTAAAACATCCTATATTGTATTGTAATGTCTATAATCAATGATCTGGCCTGAAGATTATATGACAGGCAACTTGTATATAAATCAAATAACAAATATATTTGATTTATTGATAAGAATAACCTTAAATCCCCCATTGCAAGTTATAAACCACTGCACAGGACAAAAAGTCTTTAGTATGCCTGTCAAATATTGAATTGTACCAAAATATCATTTTTTGTATTAAAAAGTCGACCCCTTGATAACCCAACACTCTATTCAGTGAGCTCAGGCCATCATGGAGTTAGGAAAATACCATATACATTGTTAACAGTTTTGTAACATTAGACTGGCCTTTTCCTCATATCATGTATGTTTACTGACCATTATTATAAATGCTCATTAATTCATGACATAAAATCTAGATTTGTAACATTTGAACTCAACCACTGGCTGATTTAGGCTACACAGGATTATTAAGGTCATACAACAATCTTATTTTCACACACACACACACACACATTATATATATATATATATATATATATATATATATATATATATATATATATATATATATATATATATATATATATATAGTACTGTAATGAGTAGGGCTAATTCTGTTTAATAAATTAATAAAAACTGCTGATAAACAGGCATGTATTTACCTACACCTGCATAAGTATAAGGCTGCCTAAGCTGAGAATAAAAGGAAATTGTGCAAGGTACCAGTCTAAATTACCTGGATTGGCTTGATCTTTGTGAGTATCATGCATCAAGGACACAGCCATGTTTTTGTAGTCTTTATGGTATTCACAGAGTATTGGTTTTGCCGCATTTCCTGATGGAGCGACATGAATATACTGACCTACAGGATGAATCATATATCAAAACTGAGTCCCAATTAATCATGGGAATCCTTCAATTGCTAGGTTCTCATGATAAATATCTTTGTATGTTCACCCAAACAGTCAAAGAATCAATATTTTAATATATTTATCTTTCTGCTTCAATAACTTTTTTAACTTATGGTAGGATGTGTAGTTAGTCTCGGTTAAGAACTATCTGGCTGAACTTATAAGTACTGTTATTTATCTGTCACAGATTTTCACATTTTTTTTTTTGTTAGTAAATAATATGTTAATGAGAGTTTTAATGAACTAATAAAGCTCTGAGCGCTTGTTTTAATCAAATGTATTATATACTGAACATCAGTGGTTTACCTCCTTTATTTTCATCATCATGCGAGTCTGACTCATCATGTAATACATCACCATTCACTACTGTCACGGTCACATCTTCATAATCATCTCGGTGAGCTCGTTTCTCCTTACGTTTGACTGGAGCCACCACTGTACCACCTGAATTACAGCTTTGTGTAATTCACAATACAACCACAAATGACAGCAGTTCACTCTTTTAAAATTAATGCAAAACTTTTTCTCCCTACTGTTTTATAATAACTTGAGCTTATTAGCATACAATATATTATATTCTAAGTCACTGAAATATGAAATACATGATACTCTTGAAACTGACTGAAAAGCATAATTTTTTTTACAATTAAGTAAAGTCAGTCTGATGCCAATATTCTACAGATGTATTACATACTGGTAGGCCTGATATTCATATTCCAAGGTGCAAACAATAAAATAAATTAAAAGTATGGGTATAGGTTAATGCATATATGAATGAATATATAATATTTGTGTGATAAGTAAACCTGCAAAACTGTTTAAAATTATAGTATCATCCTCAAAATGTGATAACCAGCAATATTTTGCAGTCGTGTCAGCATTATGTGCTGTTTCAGGATATAAACTTCTCAACAAAGTGAATGGTGGTGAGGCACATGATATGGTTTGAAGCTTCATTTATATAATTTGAATTGAAATTCCTTGCCAGTGTAAGTGTCTTTATCTAAACATTTAACATGCAATAGTTATATATGTAAAACAAACTAAAAATAATTCTACCTACATTTTTAGATAACTTTCTAAAAACTTGCAAGTTTCAATTCCTGTATGGAATTTCAAGTCCAGTATCACTATCAGTCCACCCATACTTATTAATAAATTAATAAACCTTGTCTCCCTTAAACTGTATGTTTTGCAATCATTATCATTGTGTTAGTGCCACAATATATATTATTAAAAAGCTGCACCAAATATGGACATGTTAAAATTACCTGTAGCATTCCCATCTCCCACAGCATCAGCATGCACTATCGTCACGACAACATCATCATAATCATCCTTTAATCCTTTGACTCGGCCCTTAGCCAGAGAATCTGGTGACTCAGCAGGCAGGGATTGACCTATGTGAAACGCCCTATTATCTTTTTTAATAATACATGCAGATAATAATTATACAATCAAATTTATCATGATTATCACAATATTTAAGCGTAATTTTATAAATATTTAACAATTACGTTTTTGCCGCTCTGATCATCATTATAGTCTTCTGAGTAATAATCCAAACATTATTATAAATAACCACATTTTTTTAATTCTTTCTCAAATTTGCTAAAAATAATGAAAATTACAGTTTTGTTTATCTGTCATTATACATCACACAAAAATCAAGAAATTAATCTCATTTAAAAAGAAATAATGAAAGATATTTTACTCAAAAATATCTGAAAGTATTTAATAACACCATTTATTTTAACAAAAACATGCTCCTCTTATAGGAATCATTATAATAATCAAATTGATATTTTTTTTGGCATATGAAGCAATTGGTCTTTTAATCAAATTTATGATAGATAATATAAAAAGGATGCAACTCTTTTTTTTTTTTCATACACTTTTGCTCATAAGATTGACCCCTTTTACATAAGCAATACAGTTCAGTTTAGATTAACATTTAATGAAATATTAACTTTTTTGTTAAAGATTATTGACAGACATTGATCAGGTTTCAATGACATTCATATGATCATCAAATAATTATACTTTGAGAAGATATCAGTCCCAAAAATTTTATGAATTTAATGCATAAACTAACACTTCATACAGTTGAACAATAAAAAGATAAATATCATGAAATGTACATTTGTGTAAATTTAATCTTAGTAATTAGGAAAGAAATGACATAGGTAGTATTTGCCTTAATCACAATCTTGATCTTCTACGACTACCATGTAAAATCAATATATCAAAGTGTAAATGTGTAATGGTCTTGTACAGCAGATTTCAATAAAAGTGCTGGTCAAACATGACTTAAATTGTACCCCTTTCACCCCCAAAAGAAATTCAAAATTTTCCAGAACTGTTCCAAAAATGCATTTAGAATGTTCATACAACATGATGAACAAAATATTTTGAAACCTGATACACAGGTAATTTTACAAAGATTTGATTGCTTACAAATGAAAAGAGTTACAAAATGTTTTGTCATATTTGTGTCTTGGAGAATGTGGTATTATACATATAAGAGATGTAAGAGACAGGTATCATGGCTTAGAATATGATGTAAGGACCATTACACCTAAAAAGCCAAAATTATTAGGTAGGTATGTACACATTTAGCTTCATTATGATTTGTATTAAAACATATCTATGAAATTTGCATATAACAAAGCACTAAAGTGAATTAGCATCAAATCTGCAGTCAGTTCTGTCATCACATACAGTGGTTATCATCATGTTCATGGGGTTACATTTTCATTATATTCACTTTTTTCAGTGTTCAGGAAGGGTTTCAATTTCATGATCTTGACGTATAGGTTATAATAATAAGTGTACCTGTGTATCAATTATCATATTACTAAATATGCCAAAAAATCTTAATAATTTGACTAGAACCTAGGAGAACACTGTAGGGGCAGAAATTCTTGATGATTACTTGGAAATAATAAACAAGATCTGATATTATCCACAACATAATCAAACCTTTGATTTACGGGTGATGGTAAATGTATGTTATTATTTATAATGTCAAATTTTTACCTGTCAGCATTTGAGGTCATGGTATGTCAATAAAGATTTTGTATAAATGTGCACTCTTTACCTGGGTAGATGAGGCATTTTATTAATAACCAAGATTTCAATTTTCGCAAACACTTCCCTTTCATGAAAATTCCAAAATTGAAACCCTTGCATCCAAAAAGCCAACCACAGTATATATCCAGCCATATGGCAACAGCCTTCCCCATTCTGGATGAACAAACTAATTAAAACAGCAAGCATTAACAACCCCCCCCCCCCCCCCACCCCTTATCCCTTTTAATTAACTTACCAATAAAACTCTTGAATTCTGATGCAATGGCCATATGAACACTTGGTCATGAATGGAAAGAGAGACCCATTTGGTGGCTAAAAATTTGGTTATGCTAATTTAAAGAGTTTACATCCTGACATACAAGTATGTAGTTAGTTACATTATGCCCAAAGTAATTTTAAGTCTTTGTATGAGCAATCAGATACAGTTACATTTATCAGATTAGACTTCACATGAGTAAGAAGAAATGAGCAAATTATGAAATAAAATGAATTTTTTTTATCATTTATTGTGTATTAGTATTCATTTGCGTACCACCACCTAAAGCCATTCTATCCACCACCTCTGGAATTAGGTCACTGATACTTCAAGCAATCCATTAATCAGTACACTGTATATGTCATTATAATACAGCTTTTATCCGGTAACATCTGTACAAGTCAACTGAGTTTCTGATTTTAATTATTACCCATAATGTAAAGAACTACTGCTTCATTTTAATTTTAAATGTTTCCAGAGAAGTTGCAAATGTGATATCACTTTTTTTTAAATCAAATTCATGACTTGCACCAAAGTTAGGCTGAGCAACCATTTTGGTGGAGAGAGTAGCACATTTTGGGGTTAATGACAGCCCAAAGCCACCAGAAAAAAAGTAAAACAATTACATCATCCTCCACCACCCTCCTGTTATATTTTGTGCAGTTTAAATCAACTAACCAGCCTTTGGTCAACCATCTGTGGAGAGCTGTTCCACAAAACAATCAAGATAATCTTTTTTTTTTCTTGCATCCACCACCTGGAGGGCTATTCCAGAAAATAACCTAAACAGTATGGTCAAATCTTCTGATCACTTGAAGAGCTATTCCACAAAACTAATGGTGACCTAAAAGGGCTGTTCCAGAAAATGATTCAAATATTATTTTCCAATTTTCATATGTGATCACTGATGTGTAATTCATGTTATATCTCTTGCAATCATTTGAGTAATCTTCAGAGTATGATTAGCCAATGATTATGAAGCAATTAACAGAGCATTAATCATGATTAAAATCACTCAAACTTCTACAGAGGTCAGTGATTAGATTTATTAGTATTTACCTTCACTGCCGTCATCATCATTATCATCATGCATTTGTTTCACAACTACATCTTCATAATCATCCAGAGACCTATGACGTCTCTGTTTTGTTGCAGATCTTGTTGGGTGGATCACAACAACCTGACCTGGATACATAATCTGTATATATTTAACCTCTGACATAATTAATAAAACCAATCAGAACCTGATTTACTCGAACGTATGTCAAAGGTTGCTATGCATGATCCACTTGTTATATTCTTCACTCAACATAATAAAAAAAGAATCAGTACCATAAAATACCATTAAATAAAATAATATAATTGATCAAAAAGAGCTGAAAATACATCAATATCCAGTGAATTTGATCAAATACGGTAATACAGGAAATCAAGTCATTAATTTATGCATCAAATGTTCTCAAAATGGCAGAATTAACAGAGGTGTATTTTATCAATACGCATAAATTAATCACCCAGATATTTACCCCTACTGCTTAAATAAATATTGAAAGTGTTCTTTTCTTTTTGCAAAGACAGCAAATACACTCAGTAGCTGTTCAACTTATAAAACCATTTCAAAATTATTTCAACATAAATTTCCCTACCTCAATTGAAATTACAAAGACTGATTAAGTCAAAATGCCAAGAAAGAAAAGAAAAAAAATAAATAAGTACAAATCTTATAATATATAAGTTAGGGCTTACTGGCACTTGTTCATCATTTTCCTGATATTGCAATAAACAAATGGTTAATAAATGTGGTATTCTTTTTCGTCAGGTGTTATTTTGCACATACTTGGCTGGATGTCATGGAATGTCACGGTTTATTGTAAAGTCAATATGTTGTTAAACCTATTAAGAGGAACATGTTGCGACACATTAATATAGCCAGAATAATTGTCACATATGTAATATAGATTGATAACCCCTGTGATATTTTAGTGGGGATTCAGAAAACATCAAGAGATTTGGCAATAATTGCCATAACCTGTCTAACTGTAACTGACTGCCACCTGTCATATAATGGGGTGTCCAGCTGAGGCAGGCAGACAGAGCTTGTGACATATGTTAGAGATCATGTAAGTAAAACAAAGCATACATGTGTGTGTGTATCCATGTGTCTTAGTCATGAACATATGACTCAATAGGCAATTATATTGGAATGGTAAGTATAACTTGAGTCATGATTCAAGCCATAAGAGGGAATGTACTTCCACATTCATCCATCCTGTTGCATTGTGAAAGAGTGAATGAGTGTATACATTTATGTATGTGTGAGTGTAAGTGTAAATCACTGCATATGATATTAATAATAGAGAAGCTGAAAACAGATTAAAATTGATATCCACAGAGCCTGGAAGCAAACTGAAATCCCTTTACAGGCTTGCCAGGGAATTACCAATGCTTTCCAAATTACATATATATTTCATAAAATTAAATAAAATACAGAGAATTTATTAATTAGCAATTTAAAGTGTATTTCTAAAATATTTAAGTATTCAGATGAATGCACCATGTGAATGACATGACCAAAAGCTATTTTCACAGCTCCATTGTTCTTGTTGGTTTCTAAAAATAAAGAGTACACATAAACACAAGCAGCAGGCATATTGGCCATTTTCACTTTTATCTTATGTATACATGTGACAGTCAGGATTTGCTGCAGGCAGATTTTAGATGTCACGATTAGATTGACCAAGATTAAAAATCCCACAAATTTGCTGTCCTGTTATCATAATCTATTAGTGCCATACGGAGGTGTTATCAAATCGAATTCAAATCTTGGCCTATTATCAAATCTGATTTACATCTCACTTAATTAAATTTAAAAACTGTAAGACAAAGTTTCTATTATTTATATTATATTTTACATGGCAAACTGCCAACAGACAGTTTGATGTTTTACTGTTGAACATATAAACAGTATCACTGTATGCATACACACAAAAAAACATCCCCACACACTGTCATATCATGTCCGGGGTATAAACTAGGGCTATTTCCTGTTTGTTTATAAATTCTGTCCAACAAGGAAGGCTACATAATGTTCAAACAATGAGTAACACACAAACAGTTACATGAAAGGGACTGGATTGGTGTGGCATGTTTACATGGGACATGTAATACACACAATGCCAACATTTATACGCAATTGTTAATTTGTAAAACATGCATATATAATCAAGCATAACATAATAATTTATGTATATTTTAGTTGAAAGGTTTGCATTTTAGTCAGAAAACATGACAAACAAAACTATGCCAGTATATGTTAATCAAATTTGAATGACTGTGGTTGTTTTTTGTTTTCGACGGATTCAAATTAGCGATATTCGCGGACAGGAAATTATCGTGAAAATAAAATTCATGAATAAGAGGCTCATTTATCAAAGGCAAGTCGACAGGAAAAATATTAATATTATAAATAATAATAGATCTTGTATGTTACCTGTAAATCAAAGATTGCTATTATAAATGAAATCCTAACTTTCAGATTATCTGACAGTAATTAACATAAATTTCTACTTGTTGGATGTTCCATTGGGCCCCAATCTGGTTAATATGTTTTAGCGCATGTATTATTTAATATAATTAATTCCTATAATAAGGATGTATAATCAGGGTAGAATATATCAGGATAGAATATATTCAGTGCCAGGTGGTCACCTTCAGTGCCACATGGTCACCTTCAGTGCCAGGTGGTAATCTTCAGTTCAGTGCCTGGTGGTTACCTTCAATGCCAGGGGGTCATCTTCAGTGCCTGGTGGTCACCTTCAGTGCCAGATGGTTAACTTCAGTGCCTGGAGGTCACCTTCAGTGCCAGATGGTTACCTTCAGTGCCTGATGGCCACCTTCAGTGCCAGGTTGTCACCATCAGTGCCTGGAGGTCACCTTCAGTGCCTGGTGGTCACCTTCAGTGCCAGGTTGTCACCTTCAGTGCCTGGAGATCACCTTCAGCGCCTGGTGGCCACCTTCAGTGCAAGGTTGTCACCTTCAGTGCCTGGAGGTCACCTTCAGTGCCTCTTGGCCACCTTCAGTGCCAGGTTGTCACCTTCAGTGCCTGGAGGTCACCTTCAGTGCCAGGTGGTCACCTTCAGTGCCTGGAGGTCACCTTCAGTGCCTGATGGCCACCTTCAGTGCCAGGTTGTCACCTTCAGTGCCTGGAGGTCACCTTCAGTGCCTCTTGGCCACCTTCAGTGCCAGGTGGTCACCTTCAGTGCCTGGAGGTCACCTTCAGTGCCTGATGGCCACCTTCAGTGCCAGGTTGTCACCTTCAGTGCCTGGAGGTCACCTTCAGTGCCTGATGGCCACCTTCAGTGCCAGGTTGTCACCTTCAGTGCCTGGAGGTCACCTTCAGTGCCTGGTGGTCACCTTCAGTGCCAGATGGTTAACTTCAGTGCCTGGAGGTCACCTTCAGTGCCAGATGGTTACCTTCAGTGCCTGGAGGTCAACTTCATTGCCAGATGGTTACCTTCAGTGCCTGGAGGTCACCTTCAGTGACTGGTGGCCACCTTCAGTGCCAGGTTGTCACCTTCAGTGCCTTGTGGTCACCTTCAGTGCCAGATGTTTACCTTTAGTGCCAGGGAGTCACATTCAGTGCCAGGTTATCACCTTCAGTGCCTGGAGGTCACCTTCAGTGCCAGATGGTTACCTTCAGTGCCTGGTGGTCACCTTTAGTGCCAGGGAGTCACCTTCAGTGCCAGGTTGTCACCTTTAGTGCCTGTAGGTCACCTTCAGTGCCAGGGAGTCACCTTCTGGCCTGGAGGTCACCTTCAGTGCCAGGGAGTCACCTTCACTGCTGGGTGGTCACCTTCCGTGCCTGGAGGTCACCTTCAGTGCCTGGTGGCCACCTTCACTGCTGGAGGTCACCTTCAGTGCCAGGGAGTCACCTTCACTGCTGGGTGGTCACCTTCCGTGCCTGGAGGTCACCTTCAGTGCCTGGTGGCCACCTTCACTGCTGGAGGTCACCTTCAGTGCCAGGGAGTCACCTTCACTGCTGGAGGTCACATTCAGTGCCAGGGAGTCACCTTTACTGCTGGAGGTCACCTTCAGTGCCAGGGAGTCACCTTCACTGCTGGGTGGTCACCTTCCGTGCCTGGAGGTCACCTTCAGTGCCTGGTGGCCACCTTCAGTTCCTGGTGGTCACCTTCAGTGCCCGATGGTCACCTTCAGTGCCAGGTGGTTCTCTTCAGTGCCTGGAGGTCACCTTCAGTGCTGGGTGGTCAACTTCAGTGCCTTGAGGTCACCTTCAGTGCCTGGTGGTAACTACAGTGCCAGGTTGTCACCTTCAGTGCCAGAAAGTAACCTCCAGTGCCTGGTGGCCACCATCAGCACAGCATGGTAAACCATCAGGACTGCCAGTGACTACCACCATCATTTGTCAATAAACGTGATGTGTGTGCATCTGGTTTACCAAACAACCAACACAATCATGTTAAACTATAAAGGTGTAACATTGCATGGAGTAATCCAGGCGTTTAATTTCTACCCCTCAATTTAATTGAAATTGATTATTAATCTCAGAATCGATTCATTTTGAATCATATTTTGTCTCTTGTACCACCTCACTGGGACCTGTGAGTTGTCAAATTTGATGGCATCATATGATGTTGAAGCTCTTGAACATGTATGTGCCATAGATCTAGTTTCGATGTTCACCCATGGACAGCTGCATTCACACAGACGCAATAAATGAGAAACAGATACGTTACTAATTTACTTGCTAACATGGTGATGATCTATATCAGTAGATTTCTCTGTGAAAATGGTTCTTTACACACAAGTTTGAGTCAGCACATTTGTATAAATCAGTTTAAAGTGATAATAAACTGTTGCTGGGTAAGAGTAAATCATCATAATCTCCATGAGGAGACTGCTAAGAAACCTTGTTAATACTGTTCATCAATGACAAAGAGAGAAAGGAACTGACAGACGAGAAAACACACCAGATATACTTGGTAATCCTGAATTAAAATATTAAAAGTGCAGTACAGGAGACTCGCTTCGACTGGCTTTGACCGTTTATATTTCTTCTTTAACACCATCTTATCTTCAACTGATTCTTATCCTTATCTAAGCCTCTTATCTTAGCCTTCCTTATGAGAACCTTCCATGCAGGAGCAAAAAAAAAACCAAGTGACCCATGGGTCATGACGCTCAGCTGACTGGCAAGAGATTCGCAAAAGGAAATTTTATCATCTGAATGGTAGTATATACCCATTAATTCAACTGAAGCATCAAACAGATTAATCAACAGGCCAAAATTGTGTCTGTATTTATGTATCTCAAAAATAGAGAAAAAATGCGTAAAAAATACAAGTGGCTCCACCAGTCTGCAGAAACTAAAAAAAAAGACTTAATGAATCATGGTGATCTCTGCATTAGTTGTTCAGATACTTCAGCTTTTGTATCAAATTGTTCATTATTCTGAGGGATACTTTGGGGCCCCATAGCTCAAAGGATTTGGGTGGCGGAGACCTAATTTCTGGTTTTCATGGAGACTTTTCATAGGTCTCGCACTGTGTCAACAAATGAAGATTCTAGGTCCAGTCTTTACGATTTGTGCCCTGTTAACAGATGTTCACATTTTTAAAGGTCTCAAAAATAGAGAAAAAAATTGTAAAAATTTGAAAAAATAGAGGTGGCGCACCCAGTCTGCAGAAACTGATGGAACACCTCATGATCAATATGTATGCCAAAAATCATGACCATCAGTGTTGTAGTTATTGAGATACTGCAGTTTTTGTATCAAATTTTTCATTATTCTTAGGGATACTTCGGAGTCCTATAGCTTAAAGGATATGGGTAACAGAGACCTAATTTCTATTTTCATGGAGACTTTTCATGGATCTCCCTGTGTGTCAAGAATGAAGATTCTAGGTCCAGTCTATACAATTTGTGCCCTGTTAATCGATGTTCATATCTTTAAAGGTCGCAAAAGTAGAGAAAAAAATTCGTAAAAAAACCCGAACAAATATATGTGGTGCCATCAGTCTGCAGAAACTGATGAAACATTCCATGATCAATATCCATGCAAACAATTATGGTGATCTCTGCATTAGTTGTTCAGATACTTCAGCTTTTGTATCAAATTTTCCATTATTCTGAGGTGTACTTTGGAGTGCCATTGCTCAAAGGATATGGGTAACAGAGACCTAATTTCAGGTTTCCATGGACACTTTTCATGGGTCTCCCTGTGTGTCAAGAATGAAGATTCTAGGTTGTCGTTAAGATTTGTACCCTGTTGACAGATAACTACATCCTTAAAGGTCTCATAAATAGAGAAAAAAAATTATAAAAATTTGAAAAAATACAGGTGGTGCCACCAGACTGCAGGAACTGATGGAACACCTCTTGATCAATATGTATGCCAAAAATCATGACCATCAGTGTTGTAGTTATTGAGATGTTGCAGTTTTTTTTTTTTATCAAATTTTCCATTATTCTTGGGGGTAATTGGGAGCCCCACAGCTTAAAGGATATGGGTAACAGAGACCTAATTTCTGGTTTTCATGGAGACTTTTCATGGGTCTCGCACTGTGTCAACAAATGAAGATTCTAGGTCCAGTCTTTACGATTTGTGCCCTGTTAACAGATGTTCACATTTTTAAAGGTCTCAAAAATAGAGAAAAAAATTCGTAAAAAATCGAAAAATACAGATGGCGCCACCAGTCTGCAGGAACTGATGAAACATCTCATGATCAATATGTATGCCAAAAATCATGACCATCAGTGATGTAGTTAACGAGATTTTGAAGTTTTTGTATGAAATTTTTGACTATTCTGGGGGGTACTTTGGGGCCCAATAGCTCGGAGGATATAGGTAACAGAGACCAAATTTCTGGTTTCCAAGGAGATTTTTCATCGACCTCTAAGAATGTCAAGTAACAAGATTGTAAGTCCGGCGGGTACGATTTGTGCCAGGTTAACGGACAGACAGACAGACGGATGACGGACAAAGAGTGATCGCTATAGCTCAGCATGACTGAAAGTCAGCTGAGCTAAAAACAAAGGAAAATAAGGTAGCCTGTCTCAGGCAAATCATCTATGCTGGACTTGAACCATAAAAATATAATTCATGCACAGAAAGTGAAACTGTAAACCTTACCTGATTTTTCTTGGTCTTTTTTGGAGCTTGTGTCGCCATGGGTGATGTTTATTTTGACATCATCATAAGCACCTGGCTTTGTGCCAAGCAGAGTCTTAGGTAAGGAACATGAGGTCTTAGGTTCATCACACTTTGACAACTGACTAGAATTACCCGAAAACTGTTCCAATCTACTGCTGATAAATGAACTAGACTTTGAGGTGTCCAACGAGTTGGACTTTTTGGTTATATCGGACAAACATCTACTCTCTCCAGATGCTGTGTTTTTTTTATCCGTATTTTTTGTTTCCACCACACTACATGTAGATTTAGTATCAGATTCTAACTCATTCCTTGGGGGTTTCCTTGGTAAAGTTGGGCGGCCTTTCTTGCCCTTCCGAGTTAAGCTCCCAAATCGATCAGTCTTAGTGTGCACTGCAGGTTTGGACACAACGCCTGGAGTGACTGCTTTATGTTTTGTGTGCGGTGAATCACGAACTTTCATCACAGGAGGCTTGGCCTCATTTTCATTTTTACGGGTTTCTTTTGATTTCCAATCACTTGGTTTATTTAATGGTAAGTCCTTTGGTTTTGTGGGAAGGGAAGGTTTAGTAGTCCTCAGAAGACCTGATGGTTTTTCATCGGAAGTCAGAGAACCACGAGGACTTCCACACTCTTTCTGCGCTGGTCCCTTTTTCACCGACCCAAATATTTGTGCTATGTTTTGTACACTTGGTAGCCGTTCATCAGGATCATGCCTCGGGGGCCGGGCCCTTGATGGGGGATGTATCGTTTGGTTACTCATTCCTGTAGCACCATCACTTACTGACCTATCAAGGCTGCTTGACTTTTCCGAATCTGCAGGCTTTCTCCAGGCAGGCACACTGGGTCTTGAAGCGTCACTGGCACTGCGTATCAACTTGTTAGTACTAATATCAGTTTTTAACACTTGGCTTAATAATTTTCCTTTCGGTGACTTATACTTCTCTGCCAGTGACAAACTGGCCTTATCATCCTTAAGTCTACATGACCTTCCTAATTTCAACGGACTTGGTGTCTTCTCAGAGGAAGGCTGCTGCCTCACTTCAAACCTGGAGGTAGATTTCCTTGGTGACTGATCAAGGGGATCTTCAGACTCACTTTTCCGTCGTAACTGTTGTGTGATGGCAGCAATCCGACTTCCAGGTTCACGCTGGCATCCCGACCTTTGACCCCGTGTATGGGACGGACTTTGCATGTTGACCTGAAACAATAACCATTGACTTGATTAAAGCTTAAGTTTAGCAATTCAGTAGTATCACTGTAATATAGTAATGAACAATTTTCTTTCACTCTCACTGAATTTAAACAAAAGACATAACAGCACAGAAGCACACATGAGCAAACAAAGATATTTTAGATTAAGAAGCAGAACTCTCTACAGCTGTGACAATGATAACAGCCACTTTCTCTACACCTAAGAGACTGATAATACCCGCCATCTATATACCAGAGACAATGATAAGAGTAACTCTCTCTATACCTGAGACAATGATTAACTGCCACTGTCTCTATGTCTGAGACATTGATAATGCCCACTATCTCCATACTGAGACAATGATATAATAGTCACCATCTATAATAATTCTATATACCTGGGACAATGATAATAGCCACTATCTCCACACCTGTAACACTGACAAGTCACTATCTCTACATATAAGACACTGATAATAGCTACTATATCTACACCTGTGACACTGACAACAGTTACTATCTCTATAACTGAGACACTGTTAACAGTCACTATCTCTATACATGAGACACTGATAACAGCCACTATCTGCACACCTGAGACAATGATTATACTCACTATATCTACTCCTGAGACTAATAACAGTCACAATCTCTACATCTGAGAAACTGATAACAGTCACTAACTCAAAACCTGACACAAAGATTACATTCACTATTTCTTCACCTAAGACATTGATAATAATCACCATCTACATACCTGAGACAATGATAATAGCCAAAGGATCTCTATACCTGAGACACTGATAATAGCTGCTACCTCTACATGTAGGACACTGATAATAGCCACTATCTCTACACCTGTGACAATAATAACAGCCACTTTCTCTACACCTAAGACACTGATAACAGCCACTTTCTCTACACCTGAGACACTGATAACAGCCACTATCTCTACATCTGAGACACTGATAACAGCCACTATCTCTAAAACTAAGACACTGATAACAGCCACTATCTCTACACCTAAGACACTGATAACAGCCACTATCTCTACACCTAAGACACAGATAACAGCCACTATCTCCACACCTGAGACAATGATAATGCTAAATAACAAACACAATCTCTACATTTGAGATACTGATAACAGACACAATCTTTACATTTGAGATACTGATTATACCCATTCCCTCTATGACAAGAAACATGAAAAAGAGCATCTCTCTGTACAATTCAGGAAAGACTTTTCTCTGTTTGACATATCAATTTCCCATCTCAAATGAGACCTGCCATACCTATTTCCTCAAAATATTAACCACCCAATAACCTAAATTCACACTTAAATACATATTATTTTCAATTGAAGATATAAAATTTTCACCATCTCAAAAATAGGAATACCACAAGCTACTTCTCAAAGAATAAATAAAATAACACTAAAGATTAAAGTTAATGTAAGTGAATAATTAAAGGATCCATGCACAATTTTATCAATACAAGTTGTTACTCACTGCAGGAATGGCAAGTTAAAAATTTAGTACACTAAAGACAAACCGAAGAAAAGTACATACTTACCGCCAGACATATCATGTTTAAAGTGATGAATCATAAGTAACTACTGACTGAGGTGAGTGTGACACTGTTACACTTGACCAACGACAAAGATGACACCAGTCCCTGCACTACCTGTCTCTGGTATTGTTAGAATGAAATGGGATACAAGACCAATCCCAAAGGGATATCCTGCCACATTAAGGGACCATTCATTAGAAATACACCCCAAAGGGATCAGTATCAACAAAAATTAATTGTTCAGTGTTATCACCACACTGCGGTTTTAACTTCCTGGACTGGCATGAATTATAAAGACTGGTCCCTATCAGAGGGTAGATACTGCAGGAAGCTGACCTGATCTATCCTGACTAATCTTTCTACATCTGTTGTGGTTCCTGGCATATGTTTATAAGATGAGTATGATAGCATCATTGTAATACAGTGTATACAGGGCACTTATATAATTGAATGTATATCCATCCTGCATGGTGATTATATCTTTTAAACTTGGAATGTTTAAGCTATTTTACCATATTAACTTTTGTTTTTTTTTTTGGTTGAGGTAGTCGCCTCCATTTTTTTTAATGCTAAGTTAACTAAGTATATGTATATCTGCAGTGTTCCATACCTGTTTTGGACTATGAAATATCCTGGTGTTAACCAGGCCCAGTGACTACTGCACCTGCGTGGCCTGGGTGCATAATCGTCCCCATTGCTGGGTCATACCACTGAGGTACAATAAAGCGCACTCATTTGTGAGTGAAACAGCCGTAGGGCATGTCCTTCCCATTAAGCCTGCAGAGCTCTCACCCTGGGTTGGGGCCACCCATGAAAAATCTCACCACCAGCTGAGATTTGAATTCACAAATTTTGGTTCTACCCCTGAGCCACAGAAGCCAGATTAACTTCATGTATGTTCAGGCATATGATGGCAAGCCTAGTGACAGGCCCATGAAATGTGGAGTAAAGCTTGCTATAACCTATTTATAAAGAGAAACTTACCCCAATTACCAACCATTTCTCTGCATGACAAGTAGAATCCTGGATTAAAATGTTCTTTAATTGTTCCTTAACAATGAGAGGACCCCATTTTATTATCAAGCATGGCCATTAAGACAGAAGTAAATTTTAATATGTAAAAACATCAGCTGATCTTATACATCATACCTCTGAGCTTCATACAGGAATATGCTTTAAACAGCAAACAAGAAACTTTGCACTTATAATATAAGGATATATTGTAATTTTCATGTCTTTTTATTAAAAAAAAAAATAAATAACTTGGCTCTCCTTATAAGGAAATATTTCTCTTGACATTGAAATATCTAGAACAATCTATAAAAGGCTATATGGTTCTCTTGGCTTTGAAATAGTAACAAAAAAGCTCCAGTATGTTGTTGTTGAGTTATCATGTGCCAAAGAAAGTGTCACTGATGGATGGACAGAAGTACGGAAGGACGGATAGACGGAAGGAAGGACTGACACGGTGATCACTATAGGGCACCGCTTGTCAAGCGGGGCCCTAATAACTCTGCACTCCATAAACTTATCTACCAGTTTTACTTTCGGCTTTTACATTGAGAATAACTCTGCACTGCATATAAGGATATGTTTCTCGGTGTTTGAAAAGTAAAAAAAAAACTCTGCATTCCTTGTAAAGGTATGTCTCTCTTGGCTTTTATATAGCAAAACAAAATACTCAGTACTCAATATGTAAAGACATTCTCTTTGCGTTTAAATAACAAACAAAAACAAGCTGCACTCCATATAAGGCTATATGACTTTAAAAATGTAAAAATAAAACTCTGCAATCTTTATCAGGGTATGTTTCTCTTGGCTTTTATAAAGCAAACAAATGACTCAGCACTCAAACACTCAATAAAAAGATATTTCTCTTGGCTTTTAAAGAGATAACAAATCGGTACTCATATACATTTCTTTTATCTTTCAATAGAAAATAAATGACTCTGCATGCCTAAAAAGTATGATTTAAGAATTGACAGGTTGCTATCTATGAAATCTGAATAAATCAAAATTGCCTGGTATGTTTTACAAGGAAACATTTTGGGATTATGACCAGATTAAAATAGCTATCACTTGACCTTAACCCACAGTGTTAATCTGGTGTTGATTTGGTTTTAAACCCAACACAAAATATATGTCAGACAATATCACATATCCGGACCACTTGTTAGTTTTTTTCTAGCAGGAGTTTAGACCGGAATGTGATTTTGATCAGATCACTCACAGACTGACAGATATGTCAATATTATATACAACAAGGACCTAGATGCTCAAATACTCAATTGCCGCATGTTTTACTAGAAAAAAGCTTTTGCTTGAACCTGTTTCATATATAAAACCTGCCTAAAAATGGTTTGGACACTGCCTATAAATCAAAAGTTCCAAAATGTTTTGAGTATATACAAAGACATACAGTAAAACCACAATGTGTCAAAAGTCAGAGGGACTTGCAATAAAGCCTCAACTGACACAATGCTTGACAAAAGGTGGGTTTTGTATGGTACCTAGAATGGCTTTGTTTTGCCATTTGCAAAAACAGACATGTCTGTCCCCCACCCCCATCCCCAAATAAGAGGAAAAGTATGCAATACTCAATGGGTTATAGGGTTCACAATAATCCTAGAATTATCTAGATCTGAATTGAAGATTAAGGTCAAGGTCATGAGTTTCGAAACTCAACACAGGACAAGGCAAAAACAATTGGCAAAAACAACAAACCTCAATCAAGAGTACGTTTCATCCCTCTGTAATGACTTGTGTTAGTAGCTATGTTTCAAAACAAAAGTGAACATTAGATTTAAGGCTAGCAGTATTACTGAGAAGAAATGACCCATTTTCAAATGAGGAAGCTTTATTAGCTAAAAGATACACATCAGCTCAGTTGTTTGTTGTAAGCAGACAGTATGAGTCAATGGAGGCCATTAATGATAATTTACGGTGACAGTATCATGCAGCTTGTGGTTTAAATCAGGTCTTATGATTTGTTGTAACTGTATGAGATGACAGATAACCATGTAACAGGAGAACAGAGCTGTCACGTTCCTGTTACTACAGTTTGGCATATGAATATACAGCAAGTAAATACACTGCTGTATGCAACAGAATACTGAAAATAACAAATATATTTAACTTTTATTCATTGCCAAAACATCAGAAATTTGTCCATTTTGAATATTTAGCTTTATAAATTACTTGGAGCAGCAAGATACAACTAAATACCAATTTCTAACTTGGTAATCTGGATAACAATGTTTTTTTTTTTCTAAATGATTCTACACATTATTACAGACAAAGGTCATACCTATTCACTGGTATTAAGGGCCACCTTTCTTTCAGAGCCCAACTGTAATCAAACTATGAGTCAGTAAATCTGTGTAGCACACAGCAGTCTGGTTAGGATCCTTCAGGAGGTATATTATATACAGTTAGTAAACAAGGGTATAAGACTATTTCTCTAATTCAGAATGTATTCTCATAATAGACTGAGGGAGATGTTAGAATTAATGATCTACATACAAACTAGAATGAGTTTGTTTTTGCGATGTTAAAACAGATATATGTCTCCCCTCTCTATTGGTCACCCATTTGAGGAAAAAAATATGGACTTCTTAAAAATATTTCTGAAGATTTGACCTTGAAGAGGAAGATCAAGGTCTACAGTTTTTGAACTCATCTGAGATTCTTGTAGAAATAATTCATGTATCAAAGGTGAAGATCACCAGTTTTCGAACACATCTGAGATTTTGGTAGAAACAATGTACTTTTCAAATATAACAAAAATGCGGAGTGGTTCAAAAGTAATATTCAAGTTTTCACAAAAAAATTGTATTTCACCTGATTTGATCTTGAAGATAAAGGTCAAGGTCACCAATTTGATGACCAAGCAATAACTATATTATCTTCCACATGGGAGGGGGAACATAATAATACAGTGTAATCCTGCCGTGTTGGAAGTCAGAGAGAATGATAGCAAAAATATTTCATGATGCAAGGCTTGACACAAGATAATTTTGTTGGTAATAATTTCACTTAATTATATTGGATGAAGTAGCTTAAGATTTAAACAAAAAGGGCATTTGACTTAAACTTTCACACATGACAAGGTATCACTGTACTTTTATCAAGGTTAATAATCTGTAGCAGTCATGCACTAACTATTAAGCAATAAGCATCAAATTTCAGGTACTTCTGTTAGTAAAAACCTCCAACCCAAGAAATACATATTTCACAAGCAGGGAATAACTCACCATCCATTTTGTTTGTCTTTATGTACCACCTGAAATAACAACCATGCACATGCATATAAAGTGATGAAATATTGACAACATAAACTTTATACAGGTGAAAGAATTTACATAAAATACATCATATTTATTACTCAATACACAGGTGAAAAGTTGCAAAAATTAAGGCAGACAAATTTTAGGCTACACCAAAAAATCTTTTGCTCTATGGACTATGGGACCACAAACACTGAGCAAGCAGGTATATATATTTTCATTATTTTACTCTTCAAAATAAATTAAAAAATATGTGAATATTTGCTATCTTTCTGGAAGAAAATAAAGATATGAAACAGTTCTTTAAATGGTGCATGTATGAAAAAAGAAAATGTTAAAAACATTTCTATGATAAAATTATAAATGAAAATGTTGCATTATTAATACATCCTTTGGTATCTAGCTCTGCTGGTATCTGATAAAAGAATAGGAATTAGCATTAGCAGCATCAGCAGTGAATTCCAGTGACTTGGTGATCACTCATTAAAGAACTAAAGTTGGTCTTTGGCCTTACACTGTAACAGGAACATTGCCAGGTGCAAACAGAAAATATCAGACACAGGTTTTAATGTGCATTTGGTTTCCTGATGCTGGATATTGGATTGTCATGTTACATAATGCACCATGGGCAGTGACAAATATATATGTACATATATAAACACACAGATGAGAATTTAATCCAAGCATTATACAGATCAGCTCAGGTGAGATAGCAATTTTTATCTCACCCAGGCAATTTTACACTTGAATGCCAAAAAGTGCAATCACAATTTTGTAGGTAGGTGAGATTAAAATCGACTATTAAAGGACCAGTCATAGATTTAAAACATACCCAAGAAAAGTTTAAAATATGTCTAGCATATCATCTACATTCCTCACACAGTGGTAATACACTGCAGTCATTCAACAGATATCTCATTCACTTTACCCACTGTTTTGTATAGCAAGATTCCCCAGGCTTCACCACCAGGGCTGGCAGAGGGCAAAGAATTGTAAACTGACCAATGAGAGCATGGTATCACGTTGGGCATCCAGCTCCAAGTTTTGAACCTGCAACACTCCCCTCTCATTGGTCTGATTCTCGGCCCTGTGCCAGCTCTGGTGTTGAGACCTCAAACTACTAGCTAAACCAAGCAGTGGGTTGAAGTGAAGGAGATACAGAGTGACTGCTATGTTTCATCACTGCGTGAGGAGTGTATATCCAGGCATGAAAGAAATAGTGACCTAAATATATTTCAAGACACTGCTGTTATGGCAACAATTTTTAATATTAATCTTATTTTAAATGTTATTTTAGACCTTACTTATTCATATACATATTTATGTTGTTATTATTCCTTTCCTCAAAGACAATGTTTGGGATAAACACTAGTAAACCATTTTTTACTTGAGCTGAAAAAAAAATTAAGCTCCTTAATGAAAATTCTTGCATAAGAGAAACTTTAATGTTTTCCATAAACTAAAAGTTGAAATGTGTTTTGATTTTCCTAATCACAAAAGTGAACCTAGAATAAAAATATGAGCACAAGTTACCATATCCAAAATAAGATTTGTCATATCTGCAGAAAAGTTACATTACAAGGGTTTTGATTTGTACAGTCTGCATCAATCCAATTCAATTTTAGATTATTAATTAATTCTTAAAAGTTGTGATAAAATATCACATAATCTATTCAAAACTTACCATACAGGGGTTGCAAGATTTCTCTTATTATTAAACAATATTAAAGCAAAAAAATAAGTTGGAAAAGTCAGATTTTTCAGTTTTGTATATTGACAACAATCATTCTGATTTATTGATCAGGTTTTGTAAGATTGTTATGAATGGATCCCCATTCAAATTATATATCTATTCACAATTATAAAGGAAACTATATACAATGTACTAGCATTGATACAAACCGGTGAAATTTCACTAGCTCTCTTCAATGATTTTAAAATCACTGTTCTCATATGCACACTCTTCTTGATACTTACATAAACAACTGTCTGTTGTCAGTGTAATCTCAGGAGTACAGATACTGGTCTTTTGATGTATAATGCACATGTACAGTAACAGTGTAAAACTATGTCATGATGTTATCAATATTATATATCAGCTGTATATTAAATGAAAGTCTCACAGAATAAGCCACACTGCTCTGACATAAAATCAATATTATTATGTTACTGGGACACTAAAGTTACTGGTTTATCCTGGTTTAACTGACTGGTTTTTTTTTGTTTCCATCAACGTACATAGCATGCATAGACTTTTAATTCTCAATGTCAATGAATATATCAATGTATGTCTCGATATTAAATGCACATGTCTCAAACTTCCGCTTTAATGTATGTCTCAAATTTCTGCTTCAATGTAGGTCTCAAACTTCCACTTCAATGTATGTCTCAAATATCCACTTCAATGTATGTCTCAAACTTGCACTTTCTTAAACATGAAAGGACAAATTATGCATAAACCCATGAACCCAAGTACTTGATCTGAGACTAGTTTGTAAACATCTGGCTTGAAAGTCAAAATATTCAATGCAACCTTTTCAATTAATCATTTCAATTAATCACAAAACTGCATGTTTTCTAGCTTTATTTGCTACTGAAGCATCACTGAACAGAATAACCTAGTCCCCTATACTTCCCCACTTTACAGATTACACCTGTAATTATTTGACACAATATACCCTCAACCCCCTTTATATTGTTCACTGCTTACATAGAACATACCTACACAGAACCTACACAGAAAACTGTGGTCTTTTATGAGTCCACTCAACCCATTTATCAGGACTAAGTGGCAGTTTTATGCCCTCTTAAACACCTAACTTCTGTGTCACCACTATATAAGGATATCTGATACAAACACACACATGTATAAGATCTAGGGCAGCCACATCCTCCAACCCTGAGTAAAGCACCATGCAGGGGCGTATCCAGGATTTTGGAAGGGGAGGTATAACCCAAGAAGACTTAAGAGAAATCCTGTATACGGTCCTCACGTCTAAAGAAGGGGAGGGTCCAGGCCACAAAATTAGGTTTTGAACCCCTTAATAAAGGCTGCAGCAGCTGGGATGAAGGGTGTTCCAAACCCCATCACCCCCCCCCCAGTCCACTACTGCAGTGCCCTGATAGATGACACATACTTGTAGTTAGTACCTGACATTTACCCCTACCCCAATGTTATCTTTACAACACAGCTCTTGGTACTAATATTACAGATTCAGGAAGCAGATGAAAACATCTCTCACTTTAGAGACCCCTTGCTATCATAATTGTGAAGTTTTTAACTTAGCATGTGTTTAACAAAACTAAGAAGCTTGGCTCGGCAATGATACAAGGAACAATTGATTAAATTTTTGGGGTGACCCGTATCACCATCGGGGTCGAGGAATTTTTTTAAAGGAAAAATGCTGCAATTCTGAAAATGCCAAATGGGGGTAATCATTAATAAGCTGCCATGGCGGAGGTCTGTGTTCTCTGAGCACATTTCTAGTTTTTCAAATAAATTTTAGCATAACCATTTAAATGGAAGAATATAACATAAAATATGTTAATATTTAAATGTAAAGTATTCACTTGTCATGTAGATATGAGATGGAGAGAAAGATCATGTCATTTATTGATGTAAGGGTGTGCAGAGAAACAAATAAAATATATGTTGAATAGATAAAGTTAATATATGAATATGATAGCCATGCCTCTTAAAATTGAGGTACAAGATGAGTCACAGCTACTTCCTATCCGTCTTCTGGTGATTGACAGGTCATGATTCTGATGATTGACAGGTCCTGAAGGGTGGTGTCCTGAGGTAACCATTATATACAAGTAAAATCATTAAATGATTAAACTTCCTAGTTTGGGTGGCCCATTGTTTATGCCTTTAGATTGAACTTACTCATGCATGTGCATGCCTAGTCTACCTACCCCACTTTTATCACATGACTGGTGGTGTCAATATACAAGTATCACCAGTATGAACTCACTACTAAATTTTTACTACTCAATACTAATTTTTACTAAAAAATTTTATAGTCAAAGGTGATGGAGATCATAAATAACTACAGGGATTTTTTTTAAGTATTTAATGATGACAGAAACTTAAAAATTTACATAAAAAGCAAGCATGAACTTACATTAAAATGCACAAGATTATCTCATATTTCCTTTTTCTATTTTGAATAATTTTTTAAACTTTACTGGACTAGGACAAGGGAAATGTTTCTAAAAGACTCACACTCAAGCTAAGTAAAAGAAGGTGGACTTCAACTTAAACTTAAAGGATTCTGACTTAGCCAACCTGGACTCAGACATATACTGGGACTCGGATGGTGTGCATTCAAATCTTTTGTTCAATATTTAATGTATTCCAGTGATAACATGTCTGTATTAGAATTAAATTTAAATTATTGAAAGATAATCAAGTTTAAGTATTTATACCAGTTTATATAAACAAGGAAATATATTAAATTATTCATAGATTTATGTATGGGAGATATTTAACATAAAATAATGATGTAATAACCACTTAAAAATAATTTTGTTTAACAAGAAATGGCCATCACATTATTATTAGATTATGAGATGAGAATGAATATGCATAAATTGACAGGGAAGGATATTTTAATGATAAGAAACAAAAAGTCCATTTGAAGAGATAATTGGGCTAAGTGACAGAAATTTGCACTAAACAATCAACCATTTCATTTTTAGATTATTTTTCACTAGACCAATAAAGTTTTAGTTTACCAAATAATGCTGAGTTAATAATACAAGTCATATCAGATTTCTGTTGGCTAAGAATAGCCTACTACTATAGCATTTGCATAATTGAACTGAAAGTGTGAAAAATCTTAACTGGCTTACTATAACTGAAGAGTATGATAATACAGACAAAATCCACTGATGACCCATTATTTAAGTCATGAAATGAAAATATGTTTTAATACTTCAGTCAGAGACTCAGAGTGGACCATTTAATAAGCCATGACACGAAGGTACAAGAAATTTATAAACTTTCTCTCTCTTCTTCTCTCTCAAAAAGTAGATTAAGTGAGCACACAGGATGTTAAGCTGAATGGATGTTTACATTCACAAACATTTCATATTATAATTTATTAATTATTCAAATAAATTTATAAACAAGTAGCAAAGGTTAAAGTATACATTTTAGAAATTATTACAGATAAAATTTATCAAAACCAAGTGTGATCAGGCATGTATGCTCTCTGGCAGTGTCACATATTTTTTTACAATCATCTTAGACCCATGTCCGCCAACATGTGCTAAAAATAGTAACAAATCAAACAACCTTCAGCATGACTTTGTCTGATTTTGACAGCAAGACACTTGAGTCACACATTTGAATATCAATGAATTATTACCCTTTAATCCAGAAAGTAAACATAAAACTGTATATTTTATATTTTTTTGTGGTTTAAGTTCCAGTTGGCTGAAATACATGGAAAATGAGGAAACATCTTAGTCAAACAAATATTCAAGCTGATCAATAAACAAATATGTTGTTAAATTCAAAGGTTATATATCAGAGTGGTCACATTAAAGGCTTTATGCATATGATACTAATATTATAATGTTATTAACTGAAGACTGATTCTTCATAAGGAAATTAGTGATTTTTCACGCAAGGTCACTTGGTGCAGTCACGAACCGAGGATGGTTGCTCAGGGCAGTGTTATTCATATCCATGTCACCCAGTCTGTCAGTCAGCACAGCATATTATATCATATAGCAAAAGATATGCTTGTGTATAGATATTTTTCTAATCCCATGTGGAAATTCTTAAGGTTTTCATGTAAACAGACACTATTGTGTAGCGACTCCAGCTTTTGAATTACTTAATGATTAATAAATACCTAAAGCCCGAAGAAAACAGTACAATAAACAATTTGTCATGAGTGAAAAGTATATAAAACTAAAGGACAAGAGATGAAAGAATCACTGTCCTCAAGGCTACATATTACTGATTACTTCAAAACTGAACTCTGATAGTTTAATATAACATTCCAAATAAAAGATCCATGAAACAAGGTCAGAATGGCACATTTGGAGTAGAGTTTGGGTAAAAATTGTCTAAATCTAACTCAGTTTAGCTTAGTCATATCAGGATTATCAGATCAAAGCAGATCAAACTCAAATTCACCATATAAAATTTAATTCTGCATACATAAATAAAAATAAGCCTTTCAGCAGAAAGTATCAGCTAAAAAGTTTCATTAAACACAAGCATACGATAACTGAAATATACTAGATAAAATGATGTTATATAAAACATTTACTAGCCTCTCAACAATGATTCACTGCTTGATATGGTGTTTTATCATTTTATTGAAAGTAATGAGGCATTTTATTATTCTTTAGTCTTATGTGGTTTGATGACTAGCTGAGGATAAAATTGTCAGTGCTGATTAAATGGAATAACCTGTTGCAAAATAAAAAATTCAAAGCTTACAGAAATAAGACAGACACATTGTTAAAGTTTTACAAGTATATGTTATGTGGAAAGACTAACATCACCAATGCTCAGATGCCTCACAGCAAATATATTAATAGGAAATGTTATAAATAACTTACTGAAAATAACTATTAATTTAATTAACAAAATATTAAAG
This sequence comes from Sipunculus nudus, assembly GCA_026874595.1. Lineage (NCBI taxonomy): Eukaryota > Metazoa > Annelida > Sipuncula > Golfingiida > Sipunculidae > Sipunculus > Sipunculus nudus. Next base: position 39,163,073 of record CM049320.1, on the reverse strand, counting down.
GGGCATAATCAGAAACAATATTATGCCTATTCTTTTACACTATTAGTTCAGTTTTACTTAATACAAAAGTTTCCCAGCAAAACCATCCAAGCACACAGTCACAGTACCTTGCACATAGCTGTTTAACACCTTGTAAAGGCTCTGCATTTTGGTAAACACAGTCAGCATGTGTCTGTTTACCATAAAACAGTTGCATGACTGGAGGTCCTAATGTGAGCTGCAACATGCAATAATTCAGCCAGCAGGAACATGTATAACATTTTTTAGGCCAAGTCAGTCAGGGCATCTCCTGATTGACACATGTTGTGGGGACTGCCTAAAACGCGTGCACGCCTGCGTGCACGCCTACGTGCACGCAGTTTCGACTGCCTTAGCAAGTGCCTAAATCGCGTGCGGCCGGATTTTGCGGACAACAACGTCTGACCAGAAAAAAGTTATTGTGGGGTGTGTTTTGTTAATTTGTATGATGGAACTTATTATTATTTATTATATATATATATATGATTTATGTTTATATTATATTTATATAATTTATGTGGGAATTAACATAAACAGTATTCATCATGAATATTTTTTTCACTGTTCATATGTGAGAAATTATAAAAGAATTAATTATTATTAGTCATTTGATTTAAATAATCATAAAAGACCGAATTTGATTATTAAATTCATATTGAGAATACAATTATCACTAATAATATTTCTTGGGTGTCTTTATTCTGAGGAAGTGAACTGAAGCCACATACTGGTTACAACAAAATTATTTACAACAAACACAACATATACAGAAATATGTGATACAATAAATATGTACAGAATATCATTACTGTTATAACAGGCAAAAAAAGGACAAAGTGAAATATATTATGAAAAACAAGTTACTGAGACATATACCACGTATACCAACCCAACTAAAACACGTACTAGCCATTCTAGAATAATTAGTATGGTTTTAAAAATAAAAATTGACCATGTAACAACCAAGAACTTGAATGTGAAATATATATTTTTATTACATTTTACCCTATTTACATATGTGACAAATCCATCTTTTTCTACTAAGTTCTAGATTTCCAAGATTACATAAAAAATGAAACCATTTATCACAACTGTCACATTGAACCATTTCAGATATACCGTCAGTTAGTTGTATTCAAATGGACACAATAACTAAAACTTTTTATAAGTGTAAAATCTAAGATCACTATCCCAGATAAAGCTAATTTTATACATAATTTTTTACATTTTAATTAAGCAATATATTACAGTTCAGTTATTTTGCAGGTCACTTTAGCGATATGACTAATCCTTATATTTTAAATACATACAGCAAAAATGAATTAATGATTAGATCCTTTATAATTGATGTTTTGATTGCCTGTGACTGGTTGAGTAAATCATAGCTTCTGTATTACATTGGCCATTATTCCAGTGAATGTTTAGCAAAATTGGCATACACATTTAACATTTAATGGCACCAAACTTAAAATTTAGACAATTAAGAATTCATGTAAACTGGTACCTGTCCTATTTTACCAGTACATAACTGATGTAATTATTCCATTATTAATATATATATATATATATATATATATATTTATATAGCAAAAGTAAAGATAAACAGTGACGCCTTTTAGATAGACTAACTAGTTTATTAACACACGAGCTTCGAAGCTATATATATATATATATATATATATATATATATATATATATATATATATATATATATATATATTCCTGTCAAAATCGGTAGGCTATTATTAATAGATATATAAATTGGGCCATTGCTTTGAATTATAAACAGGTACTTTCAAAATGGTAATGTTTGTCTTTTAGTTTTTACATCTTTTATTCTGCAAGTATTGAATGCATGACGTTGAAGTAGTAAAAAGCCATGGAACTTTGTAAGTAATAAAGAAGACACAAGGTGTCATAATAAATTTAATGGGGTAAATAATACGTAGCATGTTATTACAAAACGATATTTGCAACGCATATACTTACTGGATCATTGCCTCCAAGTATAGTCATTTTCATACATAATTTTTACATATTTTATCTTTCCGTCCGCCCTCTCTGCCATTCAACTAAAAATGGACTCCTCAGCTGCTTTTTACCAAGTAAACCTGTTGCAGCATGCAGTGTTACGTCGCCGTTACTCCCCGGGCCTTCATGCTTGTGATGTACAGCTGTAATCTTCATATTAATAGTAAAAAAATAATCATGTTATTCCCCGCATAAATTATATAAAGTTCCCTCATACAAATTAACAAAACACCCCCAAAAATAACTATTTTTCTGGCCAGACGTTGTTGTTCGCAAATCGGGCCGCACGCGGTTTAGGCACTTGCTAATTTAAAGCAATCGAAACTGCGTGCACGTAGGCGTGCACGCAGGCGTGCACGCATTTTAGGCAGTCCCCATGTTGTGGCCTGGACAAAGCAAGAGCTGTGTTTATGTTGACATCTGTGATCGGGCCTGGTCCACTGTTTTTAAGTTTACCAAGTAAACAGAGTAAGCAAACGGTTTCAGGGCAATTTTTTGGAAGATACAAATGATTTTAAAGGGAAGAAGCTATTTTCCCTGTTAATTCAACATGCCTAATTGGTGACTGGCCCCTTTAATTAATAACAGCAAATGTCCATAAAATCACTAACACTCAAACAACAGGAGCAATCTGCGATTCAAACTTCTGTTAAAAAACACTGTCAGTTCCTATATGTCATACTTTTGATAGTATTGACTATTGTATATTTTTTTTAAGTAGATTATATGGATGTTTTATTATCTTGTGTAGTTTGTTTATTATTCATCTCGAATTGCTTAAAACTGAAGAATTTGTCTGGGCATCTTAGATTTGTTGAATATTTGAGTAAACTTGATTTAACTCAAAGTTCATAAATCCGGATTTCTGTTTTGTGAAAACAAAAAAAAAATGCTTAATTATAGATATTAATATAATTATAAACAAGTTCAAAATCAAGTTAAGGTTGGTGTTAAGAAATCAGTTGACAACATATTTGATTTCATTATCATTATACCTTAACATCAACTGTCACACCTATTTTAATGCCCTATTGTCACTACAATAACATCGCGATGAAATCATTGTTAAACATAATCATAGATTCATACACAAACATTAATTGACTCAATGAGTAATCCCTCAAATCCTCAGAGTCCAGGGCAGAGCTCTGTTTTTACATATGGTGCGAGGAAACAACATTGCTTATAACATATTTACAGGCATTTTGCCAAGAACATGAGGAACTAAAATTTTCCGTTTTACCTGATGTGCATCCCTCTTCCGATGTCCTGATATTGGATCCCCCGGCGTCCAGCGCTTTGTTAAGAATCACCGATGACAGTTTACATTCATGACTTCCGTTTAACATTCGTGATTTCAGACATATGACGTCGGGGGATGCCCTTTTCATGAGGAAACCCCCGCAGCCTCGTTTTCAATTTCGAACAAACAGGCAGTCACCATTTTTAGGTATTTAGTGCTTTCGAATTCAGTGCATTCGCCCTTAACAATAATTCACTATAGGGTACCTGATACCGATGTATAACTATTTCTTATAAAATAATGGAAATTTAATATCTCTGTAAAAAATGATGAATAATGCCATCTAGTGGCCGCTGTTGATACATTACCGTACCTACCCTAAATCACTATTGATTTCCCGCGGGACGACCACGTCTGCTCACAGCCAGTGTAATCAGTAGGTGAGAATTGGGTTTCCGTTCAGAGCAGACGTTTTTCAACATGAATTTGACAGCGTCCGGTAAGAAAATCAAAGCCGTGAACATATCATGCCCTTTCGAGAGTTTCCATCATATACTCAATGCTAAGCCCCAACCATGGCTTGCAACCAACGCCCACGGACCCCGGCTAAAAATAGAACAAAAAGTTAATTTATTCTGTAACGGCGCAAGTATTTTAAGAAAATTTGAATGTGCTTAACTCTGAACATTCAAAAGATATACATTCTATCCATTTTTCAAAGTAAATCTGGCCTTTCCAACAAGTTTAGGTCCTTACCGCTATATGCCTATATATGACAACACTTCTAACCGTCCGTCTCGTGGGAGCTAGAATCCATATACAATTGAGTCACAGAATGACAGCGAATTAAATTAATATTGTTATATATTAAATGGTGGTTTACCCTGGTTATATTTGGTATTGGTATATTGCATTTCTCGTCTGTGCCTGGTGTTACAAATCTTTACTGCCATCTAGTGGTAGAATTGTAAACTATCTTGCACATACTGACAACCGACCAATATGTTATAGGCCTACTTGGTTAATGTAGTCCGACATTTGATTTACCACCACTCAGATCCAGTAAGTTCGCTCTTTTCCTTGAAACATAAGACAGAAGAGCTGTGGTAACCCCTCTACTCAGAAGAGAATGATAGTGAAGGATCGTATCTCTAATTAGTGGGTGTTCAAAAAAGTTGACCGATTGACAGCTGAAGTATTTAATGAAAGCGTTCATGAACAGGACATGTATGTCATGCATGTACGTACTGTTACGTGAGATGGTGAGAGAAGCAATTTTTTAAGTAATACAGGCTATAAGCATAAAAATATCTAGGACCTCGAAGTAAAAACTATTAAATAATTGGACCCTTTATGAATATATGAAAATGGCCTTCGTTATTGTATTAAATATTATTACATAGATATTTAAAATAAATTAATCTGTTTGCCATGCTTAGTTGCCCAGGTTATATCGCTGATATCAGAGAAGTTTTCAGTCTTTACAGGAAATCAAAATTTGTTGATTTCACCGTACAAATTTATGTGTTAACACAGGCTGAACCATGCACGTGCTCGTGTAAAATGAAATATTCTCTGCTTGACCTCTTTTTCCTAAGAGTCGTTTATCTTCACTTATCTTATATGTTGTAAGTTTTGATTTAGCTTATGCCGACCACCATGAAATTTTTAAGATATATGGGCCGCACTAAAATAACCTTTTGATTGTTCAACCTACGTTGACATCCTTTCTGCAAAACCAAGTAATTATCAAGTCATGCATGCAGTAGGCCTATCAGTATTTTGGCTTTCATGTATATAGTATATAATAAACATGCAGTTCCTTAGTAAAAGGGGAAATGAGCATGAATTGAGTAGAAGGGGGCGTTTTTATTGGACTACAAATTAGGCCAATCTCAAAGTTTGACAATTTAATGTGTATGCATGCATTATTTTTGTTACAGACATTTTCAAATATCCCAGGAATGACCGCAGCTGTCATTATATCAGAACCGAATATTACCGGAATATTTTTGATGTGGTTGATTTTGAGCTGCACATAGCTCACATATGTCAATATAGTCCCTCTGATCTGAAATGATATTTTTTTTCACTTTTAGGTATAAACAAGTCGGGGGGAAAACACTTAAGATTTCATTCCATGAAGACAATTCTAAGTGGAAAAGGAATTAATTTTTATGAACTGATTAACGTTGTAACATGTATTAATTGGTGTCTTTACGGAAGCTTAAATTTGGTTCCGTTTCTGTTTGTGTTTCCATAATATATATAAGTCTGTTACAAACACAAATCTCAGGGACAGCTATAGCTTTCGGCACCAAATTTTACAGGATATTTATCATATGACTGTTACGTGATTTTGAGCTGCAGATGGTACCTCATGTGTTAACATACTTCTGTGATCTGAAATGATTTTTTCCATATTCATATAAAACTCTCTGCGGATGGAAACTTTAGTTTTCATATCATATAAAAAAGATTTGCTGTAATGTCTCTTCACTTGATCGATGTCATATGGAATTTCTTTTTAATTTTTCAATAATAATTCGGTGGTGATGATTTAACTGAGATTTTTTAACTGAAACTATAGCAGTGTGATACGTGGAGATTCTTTGTGGATCAGTAATCGCTAATATGTATTGCACTGTGGATGCTGTTGTTCTCCGGACTCCTCGGACGTCTCTGCTTGCCACGTGGACATGCATGTTGGCAGCGCTTGATTGACTTCTTGCTGGGCTAGGTGACATCTCCGTAATCAAAATTTCAAAATTACGCCTGGGGAGCGGTCGGAAGGCTTACTACATTTTCATTCGGTCAGTATATATTAGTTAAACTACAGGTAGTTATAACAATCACCCATTAATAGGTTTATTGGGTAAAAATAAAAAGCAGTGGATTAAAAAACGATATAATTATGTTTCGCGCGTGCTGGTCATCGAGCACACTTATTTCTGTTAAAATATCAGGTTTGCTGGCTTTGGGTTCAGCCGCTCTGGCAATTTATGGTACATTGTACTTAAATTGTGTTCCTTTTTAGCGAAACAGTGAGCTTATGCGATGGTGCGTCGTCTGTACGTTAACCATAGCAAACTCAAAAACGGCAGGAGCTAGCATCATCAAATTTTTTTGCAAATAATCAGTCATCTGAAAAACTCTTTCGGATTTTGTTTATTTTTTCTAACTGAAATTTCTTAGATTTTATGGGGAAAAGCTGAAAAAGCTTTAAAAATCTTCTTCTCTGAAACTGTCCAGCCAAATTGTCCCATATTTCACAGAAATGATCCCTGGAACAATCTCTCTCAAGTTTGTTCGAATGGTTCCAGTTCGGATATTTTGGCCGAGTTACAGGAGGCTGAACTTAGTCATCTGTCCAAAAAAGCACACTCAAATTTCAGTCGCAGAAACGGCCAGAGCTATCATCACCAAATTTTATGCCAATGTTTGTCACATATGTCATATCCGAAATTGAGGTATTAGTGGCGCCACCTACATTGATCTGTTTTTTACAAGCGAAAATGTAAATTTAGACTCTTCTAGCTTATACACTGTTTTATGATGAAACTGTTAAGCTGATTGGTTTAAACTTTACAAGAATTATTCTATGGTAGGGTACTGCCTGTTTTATAAGAATAGATTGGGTAAATGAAGCTTTTAAAAAGGTTTTCTGTGTTTGAAAACAGATTTGACAACATGCTGAGTTTCGGCAGCCAAGTCAAGAGGTCACTCAGTACAACCAGGTGGGGTCCAGACATCACCATGGCAACTGACCTGGCTCTGTCTGGTGTCTAGACAATGTGTCTAGACGTCTAGACACAGCGTCTAGACGTCTAGACACATCGTCCAGACGCAGAATGCCCAGATTAGAACTATTGAAACTCTTATCTTTGAACTGTTTCAAAAAACTTGGTTTGCATTTTTAGCGAAACTGTGTGCTTATGCAATGGTGCTAACTGCATTTTCTTAGATTTTATAGGGAAGAAGCTAAAAAACATTAAAAAATGTTCTTCTCCGAAACCATGCTGCCAAATTGTCCGTTCATCTGTCTCAATAATCCTCCCTTGCAAAAAGAACATGTCTGAAAAATCCTGACTGATACATCCTAGTTTTAAAATGTCCTAGTCCGAAACTTGCAGGTCTGAAACGGCCATTTTGCTGAAATCATAATGACTAGGGAAGATATGCAGGACATAAGAGGATCAAGATTAAATTTTAAAAAATAAACCTCCATTCATACTCCCAGACTTTGCACAGGTTCGCATTAGGCCTGTAGGCCTTGTTATTTTTACACCAACAATTCACCACATTTTTACCATCATTTTTACGCTACTCGTTCCTACCCCTCAAAATTTAATTAAATATACTTTTCATGGGTGTCATCGGATATTTGAAGCATTGACCTGAGCGGAATGTTTTGGGAATTACGTTTTTATGGTGCTTTAACCATCCTCTTTATTCTGCATTCATATAAATCAGTTGTTCATTAACATAGGTTTAGCTTTACTTGATGTTCGGAACAATTACTAGTTAGATTTATACAAACTATTACGTTATTTTGTCTGCCTATCGTTTCAAAATATTGTGCGTGTTGTGGTCGAAACGAAATATTATTTTGATCTGTACTGCCATCTGTTGATAGACATATGAACAACCGTAAACATTCTTGCTACTGGATTTTACACAAATGTGAGAAGGGTCGGATGCATTTGTAAGCAATAGCCAGGTGAACGTCTCCTTGTGCAAATATATCACGGTTTTGCTCAAATAATGAGAACTTGAACTGAACCATTTTACCTTATAAGTTGTGCAAAGCTATTATTTCTGACATGGCAGAAATTCATTGACATTAAATACATCATGCCAAGAGATACTAGTATAGTTCAAGTTCTGGTAATCCCTGGTTAACATCAACCAAAATGTTGGGGGGAAGTTTTAGAATCAAAGAATTGTGAGATGAACGGGTATGCAGCTTGTAGGTGTTAATAGTAATAGATATGGAACTTTATAAGCAGAGGTGTACAGACAGTAAACATAAAGGGTGTCCATATTCAGCTTACGTGTAATTAAGGGAATGCATGAAATATATATCTGTATTCTGATTTTGTTTTCAGTAGGTATCTCTTATCATTCTAAATAATTTGATTAAACTATTAAGATATCAGCTTGAAGAAAAAATGCATTTTCATTGGGGGGGGGGGGGCGCTCTTTCGATATCTGTCGTCTGTTAATTGAAGATTGTCCCTTGAACCCACACTCGTTTTTGCGTAGCATACATCCAGGTTCATATCTTAGGAGTAGTTAGACGTATCGACATGAAATATTGCGTGAAATTTTGTTTTCTTACACATGTTTGGCCGTGTCACAGACAATCTTTGGTTTTGCATTACGAAGATCCAGGTGTGGTTTGACGTATCGGCCCTGAAATTATGCATGCACATACATTTTGGATACCTTTCTCGTAAACAAGCCTGGTGGCTCAACCTAAAATCGTTTTCCCGTAGGGTACATCCAGTGCTCATATCTCAGGAGTGATTTGACATTTAGGCCTGAATTGTTATCATATGCATACAATTTATCAAGACTGATGGCGCCACCTACAATTGTTTTTTAGCTCAGCTGACTGTAAGTCATCTGAGCTATAGCGATCACTCTTTGTCCGTCGTCCGTCCGGCCATCCGGCCGTCTGTCCGTTAACAAGGCACAAATAGTAACCGCTGGACCTGGAATCTTCTTACTTTACATCCAGAGAGGTCCATAAAAAATCTCCTAGGAAACCTGGAATTAAGTCTCTGTTACCCATATCCTTTGAGCTATTGGGCCCCAAAGTACCCCCCAGAATAGTAAAAAAATTCATACAAAAACTTCAATATCTGATTAACTACATCACCGACGGTCATGATTTTTGGCATACATATTGATCATGAGATGTTCCATCAGTTTCTGCAGATTGGTGGCGCTACCTGTATATTTCGATTATTTTACGATTTTTTCCTCTATTTTTGAGACGTTTAAAGATGCTGTCATTTGTTAACGTGGCACAAATCGTAACCGCTGGACCTAGAATCTTCATTCTCGACACACTGAGAGACCTATTAAAAGTCTCCATGGAAACCATAAATTAGATCTCTGTTACCCATATCCTTCGAGCTATGGGGCCCCAAAGTACGCCCCATAAAAGTAAAAATTTTCATACAAAAACTTCAATATCTCTTTAACTACTTGACTGATGGTCATGAATTTTGGCATACGTATTGATCATGAGATGTTCCATCAGTTCCTGCAGACTGGTGGAGCCACCTGTAATTTTCGATTTTTTACGAATGGTTTTCTCTATTTTTGAGACCTTTAAAAATGTGAACAGCTGTTAACAGGGCACAAATCATAAAGACTGCACCTAGAATCTTCATTCTTGAAACACAGGGAGATCCATGATAAGTCTCCATGGAAACCTGAAATTAGGTCTCTGCTACCCATATCCTTTGAGCTATGGCACTCCGAAGTACTGCTCAGAATAATGGAAAATTTGATACAAAAGCTGAAGTATCTGAACAACTAATGCAGAGATCACCATAATTGTTTTCATGGATATTGATAGTGGAGTGTTTCATTAGTTTCTGCAGACTGGTGGCACCACGGGTTTTTTTACGAATTTTTTCTCTATTTTTGAGACCTTTAAAGTTTTGAACATCTGTTAACAGGGCACAAATCATTAAAACTGGACCAAGAATCTTCATTCTTGACACACAGGGAGACCCATGAAAAGTCTCCATGGAAACCTGAAATTAGGTCTCTGTTTCCCATATTCTTTAAGCTGTATGGTTTCAAATTACCCCCCAGAATAATGGAAAATTTGATACAAAAACTGCAGTATCTCAATAACTACAACACTGATGGTCATGATTTTCGGCATACATATTGATCATGACCTGTTCCATCAGTTTCAGCAGACTGGGTGCGCCACCTCTATTTTTTTCAATTTTTTACGAATTATTTTCTCTTTTTTTGACACCTTTAAAGATGTGGTTATCTGTCAACAGGGTACAAATTGTAACAACTGGACCTAGAAACTTCATTCTTGTCATGCAAGGAGGCCTATGAAAAGTGTCAGTGGAAACCTGAAATAAGGTCTCTGTTACCCATATCCTTCAAGCTATAGGACTCCAAAGTATCCCTCAGAATAATGGAAAAGTTTATACAAAAGCTGAAGTATCTGAACAACTAATCCAGAGACCACCATGCTTCTTTGCATGGATATTGACCATTAAGTGTTTTTATTAGTTTCTGCAGACTGGTGGAGCCACCTGTATTTTTTTAAAGTCTACGCATTTTTTCTCTATTTTTGAGATATATTAATACAGACACAATTTCAGCCCGTTGGTTAATCTGTTTAATGCTTCAGTTGAATGGTTATATACTACCATTCAGATGATAAAATTTCCTTTTGCAAATCTCTTCCCGGTCAGCTGAGCGTCATGACCCATGGGTCATTTTTTTTTTTTTTTTTTTTTTGTAGTTTACATTCATACTCATATCTCAGGAGCGGCTGGACATATCGGCCTGCACGTTTACATGTCCACAGAACTTAGATAGTTTTATTTATAACAGACTGGTGGTGCTACCTACATTTTTTTTCGAGTGTGGCATGCACCTATGCATCTATTTTATTTGGAAAGCACATATATCTCGGGAAGGGCTTGATGTATTTTGGCTTGATATATTTAATTTCCAATTTTCTATACGTCTTGGATAGTTTATTGGTGCCGCCTGCAATCGTTTGTGTAGCATACATCAGTGCACAGTCCAGGCCTTACTACAAGTGATTGCTCGTGTGATTCAGCCATTACACAACTTCTATTATCATTGGCCGATATTGTAGTTAAAACCAGTAAATGCAAATGTTTTAAGTAAAATGTGGGCTTATTAACGGAAAGTTTTAAACAGCCTAGAAGTTAGGGATTTTATGGGTAAAGACCAGACTTTTCTCTGAAAGATACGGTTAACAATATGTTGGTGTATCTGCTATAATTGTACTTTCCAAGTGTGGCAACACCTCTGGGCATGTAGGAGAGGTTTGAGATCTTTCAGTTTTATGAAAATGTTTTAATTGTGTGGTTATACTGTATCATGGCTGCGACCGTGACATCTATGTATAAAGCCACGGCTATCAACTGGAAGAAAATTTGAAGAGTCCTGGAAACTCAGGCAAAACTTTTGGGGAGTCCAATCTGAGTTTAGAGCGTCCCAAGCGAAGATGACATATGTGTTCAAGTTTGATGGTTATGTAGAATTAGATTGGATCTTTTTCGTATTTTATGTAATTATTATATCATTATATGAATAGAAATCGTGTCATCATATGGATATTTGCTTATAGCGAAATATAAGCCCCCAGTTATCAACGCGTCGTTTACACTGCTATAACGGGTTCGGTTGAGGCACCCGGTAAATGGTCATTGACTACTACAGGATGCTTAATTAGAATTTTAAAAAATTAAAGTAACCAGAAATTCGCGCGTCCCATCGGACGCTTGGACACTGAAAACCAAGCATCCGTAAGAGATTTCAGGCATCAGAGACAGAAACACTTAACCCCGCGTTCCTGAAAGCCATGTATAATCATTTTGTATACAATCACATCAAATACAATGTACACATTTTATACAGATCATATCTCGCATTGGTATTATTTCTTTAATATTTAAAATATTACAGTTAAATAAATTTATATCGTTCGCTTATTTTCATAAATCTGATACAGAGGAGATTATGGGTCCAACTGGAGATTGTCTTCATATGGGAATATTTGGGAGTCCGCCAGAGCCCCTGTTTAACCTGGACACACACGGGATGCAGCCCGAGCTTCTACATGACTGGCTGCACGTGCTGGCACAAGAGAATATGGCCCTCCTCAACGGAACGTCCACAAAACAAGTAAGAAAACACCAAATGAGCTGCAAGGTGGAGTCTATGAGGGCATAGGTGTAGTCCATGTATATGGTCTTATAAATTTGCAAATATATTATGAAGGTTAAGAACACATTTCCAAACTCAGGTTTTGGTATTTGTGTTTATCCAAAAAAAAAGTTTAACATTAATTTTTATGTATTTCAGGATAATGTGCATTGGGGTGCCGCTTTCGTGAGAAAAATGTTAGTTTATGAAATTGCCACCAGATGTCACTTACCTGCGGGCGCTTCAGCAACTCCGCCACTGCGTCACGTTTAAGCCTGGTCCTTCACTTCTCTTCAGTATGACAAAGAATTCTTTATATTTTCCTCGTTTGCTTTTTCTTGTAAAATAAATACACTTTTCACTACCTTACATTGACACTAGAGTCTTCTACAGTCGCAAGTAGTAAACGCATTGTTCGAAACTTGCTTACGCATGCGTAATAAAAAGCGCAATATCAGTGTTAAATAATTACATGTAGTATATATGGTACAATGATTATCTTAAGAGTGACCAATTAGTTTCGCTAACTGTTAGGTGAAGTTGTGAGTCTTTTACATACTGATCTTTTAAATTAACGTCAAACCGATGTGAAAATACATATACCTGGGCGTAAGAGCACGGCACATAGATTTGAAAAGTGGCTTTCACGCTGAGCGATATACTTTCATCCTTGTACACGATTTATCGGAAACAAACAAAAAATAAAAAGGTAAAATAAAATTAAACATTCCTGGCAAAATAACCCTTCGTAAAAAAAACACTCAACAATTATTTTAAAGTCAAGTTAGGTTCTAAATAGTGTACATTATTTTAAACTCGCCACAGCGTTGTATCTAAAAGTACATATATCAATTAACTGTCTTTATAATTTTGTATTCTTTTTGATGTTTAGTTCAGTATATAAATGGAAACACATTAAGGTATTCTAAGCTTCCAGCAAGAGTGAGCTATTCTTTAGTGGATCCATGTTAAACTGAATGATGATATCGCCGGAACCTTTCCTTAGATCATTTAAAACACAATTTTATTTTAGATTAAACAAGAAATTAATTTCTCTATTATCTTGTATCTTAATATAGGCAAATTAATTAAAATTTTAAACTTATGAACTTCTTACGTGTTGGTGTCCTGACTAAGGGGGGGGGGGTTACTTATTTTAAAGGAATTTAACCAACTTCTTGGGGATATGATTACATCTCTGATGCCAGAATTTTCAAGTATTCACATATGTCTAAGGCGGTTTTATATACAGGTATATTCCCCATGACAATTAGTTTCATGGTCTTCCGCCAGATGACATCGGAAGGTGTTTCTCAGTAAATTTATTGAGAACCATTTCGAAGAAAGATCCATATCCAGATTCTTTTTTATAACGAGATAATTAGGTGTTGGTTGATTCCTAAACACTGTTTGCTCAAGTGAACGAGAAAAGCTCATTCTTATTTGTCCGGACATGGGTATGTCTACGGATAGGTAAAAAGCTCCCTGATTGTAAACATTTAAAAAAAATAATGCTACGTCTTTGCGGATTAGGATACGGTGATTTCAGAACTCGGGCTGCAGAGTTTAAATCAAGCGACATATATATCGCTATATACGGGCATTCCCTGGCTAATGTTACTTTTTTGGGTAAAGGACCGTGTACTGTAAAAATTAAGTATTAACACTTCATTATATTCAGTCTACGTTTGTAACAGTTAGTAATATATAAACTATATTAAACCTGTGATTATTTGCCCAATTAATATACGGCACGTACGACCACCATAATACACACCATGCATGGAGATATTGAAGATATAAGATAAGATTTATTGCAAGTGGGGAACCGGGGTGCAAACAACTTGCATGTGGCACAGTTAAGAAAAATAAGACTGTATAAATTAATAAGTATACGATTAGGGACTAGAAAATAAATATTAATACGTTACATGTGCTTATCGATCAAAACGCAGGACTGGACATGAATGAATCCCTAAAACGATTTCTTTTGCTCATAATAGACTTCGAGGCTTTATCAATCTGATACCCTCATGGATCATGACTTCTCATCATGGTTTTAAACTTCCTCGTTACCTTAAACTATACACACTTTCGAAGTTTTCCAAGTTTTTTTTACCTTTAATACGTTCTGCAGTTTTCCTTGTCGTTCATTTACATATCCATACCCATATCCGTGCCCATCAGCTATAACCGTACTAATTTTTTGTGAAGGGATTTGTCTATAAACAGAAATTTGCAACGTCAATGAAGAAGACCAGGTGCAAATTCAGTGACAAAAATGGTCCAAGAAAAATAGGGGCTTGACTCTATAGAACAACTCTTGAGTAAATTGTAAAATAAGTAATGATAATTAATGCTTTTTAAAATAAAAGCATTAGTAATGGTAAAATATAAGAAATAGGTGAATTAGTAGGAGTCCAATTAACAGAATCTAGGGGCGCAATTTCCTTTCGCAATGTCCGGATGAGGACGAGGACTTCTACACCCCCACCTTCTCACACACATAGGCCCTTGTAATGGTTTATATCACATTAAACACCCCCCCCCCTCCCTCTGAATATAGTATTATGATTAATCAGTGGATCCAGCCCCCAGTTCTGGGGGGAGGGGGCAAATGTGTATTCAGGGAATCGCGACTGTGAGACAAGTTCCCCCCCCCCGCCCGCCCCTCCTTATTGCGCCCACGACAGGAGGCAACCTAAAAGACTAACAAATATTACTCCCTATTACTTCACATTAAATGGTAATTTAGCACATATGATCAGATAATACTGCAATGTTCTCGTTCCGTTCTGGTCCTGCATGGGCAGTGCGCATTGTTAAGGTGAGCATGGCCCAACTGTTATCTTTGGGTGGTGGCCAATGGGTATAATTACTAGTGCTTTAAAAAGTATTACAGTATTCAATCTAATTCGAAAAGGAGGGGTATGTTTTTGTAGGAATACTGCCTGCTGGGGTCATCACATATAATACTCTATACGCCCGTTTTCCCCTTTATGCCGTGTGTTACAGGGTCTTTTTGTTACAGGGCCTTTTCAAGACCGGAGTTGGCAGCGAGTTTGTGTTCCTTTGTTGTGAGAAACTCAAACTACCTCCTGACTCCAAATATGTGGCTCTGGAGATCTTTGACAAGTGAGTATTTCTTAAGCCTTCCATTTCTTTACTTTGTCGGTCTTTGTGACTGTGACTGTGACTGCACTTAATTTGTTAATACTACACAAGGTGTGATCTTAGATTATTATATTTCTTCATATAAACACGTGCCTACAAATCACCCATTATTTCAGCACATATAATTTAGCAATTATTATTTCTCATTATTTTTTGGTCAGTTGCTGTATATGTATATTAAAAATATTTGTATAATGGGTAATGTAATTAAATATTTTCCCATATGTTAAGGTTACCATGCAGGTATATCTGTGATGATCAGTCAAAATAATACAAGCATTTCTAAACCAAAAAAAAAAAAGTTCTCTTTTATAGATACAGTTTGTGAGATGGTATTACTATTTTACATAATTTTCAGCAGTGGTTCTTGATGTTTTCACGTACATGTAGTTGTTATTTTTAAAGTCTCGGCCCTTTAAATTGGTCACTCTGTTGAGGATGGAGGTAAGTGAAGAAGAATGGGGTAACTTCAATTGTTAACGGTACCGGTAATACCTTTACTGCTAATCGGCGACCTTCAGTGCTCAAAGCACCATTTCTTCTAAGATATTCCCATTGCACAGTATCTAACGGAGATGTAATATATATCATGGTTTTAACTCTACGAGCCTCGCCTACTTGAAAGCCCCATTCGACAGATACTTGCATCAGAGAATTGAGTTTTCCTGCGTTTGTAGGGACGAAAAGCTAATAATTACCTGATAAACTTTTATGTTCTCATATGGGCTGTTTATTGCTATTTTTCTTCGTGTTAATCTAGTACATATGATTGAGGCCTGTGACTATAATTAATACAAGTTAAAGTATTACAATGCAAGTTAGAGAACAACACATCTCAACCAGGTTCATGGCGCAACACGTGGAAGATTTGTACCAGCATGTGCTGACATCTGTCAGCAAGAATCAGAAACAGACGTGGCTGACTATCCAGCAGAAGGTTCAGAAACAGATGATGCTGAGAGCTGTCTCTTGTTGCCAGCTGGCCAGCAAGCTGACGTCACATTACAAGGTCTTTATATATACCCAGCATCAAGTGAAGTATATTCGCATGATATTATAATGGTTTATTACCGTCAAGTAAAAAAAATATTTGTTAACTCACCAGACATACATGCTGCAAACTGTAATCTAACTTTACATTTAATTTTCTGTATTTTATCATGCACATATTATATTAGCTTTCAACTGCAAACAGTGATGTACCATTAGGTACATTTGGGATCATTCAGGATTGTGATCTTTTCTTTGAGACAACGCTTGTATTTATTACATTGTCATGTTTTTTATGTTCAACAGATATAAATGTTACATTGGCTATGGGCTTTGCAGTGACGAAAAAACGGTATATTATATCTCAAATGTGCAGCTGTTACGCATGGATTAAGTTATTTTCTATATTAATTTGTAAATAATATTTGACAGTGTGACGTACAATGTAATAATATTTGATAGTGTGGGTACAATTTAAAAATATTAGACTGTGTGACGTACAATGTATAATAATATTTGATAGTGTGACGCACAAGTGTGACGTACACCAACTACCTACACATGTATCGGATGACGTAAATCATTTATCGTTCAGATCATCACTCCGAGAAGGGTTCGTAACACCATGTCAGAGGTTGGACATAACTACAGTCTGGACAGCGTGGTGCAGTCCGAGATTAGAGTGCTGAAGACAGTCGGCTTCAAAGTGTCGGTCACTACACCACTCACATACATCGAAACCCTGCTGGAGATCCTGGGTATAGTGTGGTTGTCTTTTTTTGGGGGGAATTTCAAATTTGCGATTTTCACGAAAGGGAAATTTTCCACGTAAATAAAACCTTCGTGCGTGAATAATACGCTTTGTCATCTACACTTTCAGTTAAAAGTTACCTTAAACA
The DNA here is from genome assembly GCA_026874595.1 of Sipunculus nudus. NCBI lineage: Eukaryota > Metazoa > Annelida > Sipuncula > Golfingiida > Sipunculidae > Sipunculus > Sipunculus nudus. Next base: position 39,145,769 of record CM049320.1, on the reverse strand, counting down.
GCCTCATTAATTGGCGTCTTACATATGTTATCCATACCTTTGCCTTTAGGTTGGTAAGGCAAAAGATTCATGATAACAGTTTAACACACACACACATTTTTATATATATAAATATATATATATATATATATATATATATATATATATATATTAACCGTAAACCGAAGGTTATTTCTGTAAATAATGCCAGTCTGTTATTTTATTAGTCATCAATGAAGAATTTTATATTCTTTTGGGTAACCTATTAGATAGTCAAGATCAATAATTAATGAAATAATCAATGCACTCTGTAAAAACAATGTATTCACAAAATTCCAAAAATAGATTCATTGGTGAAAAAAAAAATAAAAATTTAATATTACGAACATGTTACCCCGCGAACATGAGGCCGACCATAAGATATAGGCCTACTTACCTGCAGTGTCATTTCGTTTCTATATATAAGGTGTTTTCATTCCAAACTAACATTATATATACTGTACAGATAATTTCAAAGTTTGTTCATCAGATTCTGTTGGTTCACCTTTACAAATCTATTACACATCTCATGTAGGTATATGATAAAAAGCAATATTTTCTAATGTATTTTAATTTTACTTTAATATTGTAACACCATGTTCAGTTGCTTATTGATGATGCTCAGTCCGGTGTACTTATATGTCAATGATGCACGACTTTATTAAAACATGAAATGTCTTGTTTTATGTGTTAAACCATAAATCATTTGACTGATATTCAAGGTGTACCTACCGATATAATATATTCGTAAATTTAGAATCTGCATCAGTGCATACACAAAGGAACTGCACATGCCAGTGTCAACTCTATTATAGGTGTTGCACTCTATGTTGTGATGTACATGTTTATACACCATTTTCATTTGTATAGGTCATAATGATCCAGAGAGACCGGTGAAGGCATACCACAGAACGTGTTTGCTGGTGCTGGATCTGTACTACTTGAAGAGACATGACATCTACAACAGTCTGTATAACATAAGTACAGAAAACGCTCTTACATCTCCGCGTCTCAGGTGCGTATGCATCCCGTAAAGCACCTCTAAAGAAACCCCGCGTCTAAGTTTAAAAGCCCACAGTCCGTCAAACACGTTAAAATTATTTTAAAAAAACTGATGAAACACTCCATGATCAATATGCATGGGAAGAATCATGGCAATCAATGCATTTCAATGCATTAGTTATTCAGATACTGAAGCTTTTGTATTACATTTTTAATTATTCTGGGGGGGGGGGGGGTACTTACGAGCCCCATAGCTCGGAGAATATAGATCGCAAGGACCTAATTTCAAGTTTCCATGAAGATATTTATGGACCTCTATGGGTATTCAGCGAGAACTTTCTGGGTCTAGTGGTTACGATGTGTGCCCTGTTAACGGACAACGCGGGCAAAGATGGATCGCTATAGCCCCTGCAGGAGCCCGTACGAACACCCCCCCCCCCCCCCCCCATTTTTACCGAATATTCAGCCCTCAAATAAAGATATGTAAAACTAAAACTCAGTACAAAATGCTCTGATTTTTTTTTCATATATTTAGGAAGTATGACCATCTTTTGTGAGGGGACAGCGTTACCACATTTTACTATGACTATTTTTTAAACACTAAGGACGGAGTGTCAGAGTGTCATAGAATTACTAAATTTCTACTCGAAACGAACCTCGATCTTCCTTATAGGTACTGTTGGATGGCCAGGACTACTTGTCTCAACTGTCAAACTTCAAAATCAAAATTTGTTACATTTCAAATAAACATCTTCTGTTTATATAGTTCACATGCGTATGCTTATAAAATATTACTCCGTGAAGTTCTTACAACAAACCACCCATGTTCATGTTATTTGCCTTGAAACAATTTTAATCCAACAGAGTTAATTGGACTTCATTACCCTCTTCACTGCCTTTTTAATTGCACCGGTAACGTTGGTGTGTGTAGAAGCCACGGTGCATTGTTGGGCCCCCCCCCCCCCCCCCATAAACCCTAAACAGCAGAGTCGCACTCTCGGAGTCAGAGTCTGCGCACTGCGCAGCATGATCCTCTGACACTCATAGGCCTACACACACATATGATAGGTATGATTTCCGATGTATTAGACTATATCCAGATTATGCCAAATTAAAAAAAAAGCTATGGTTGTCAGGCACTTTTTTCAGAAATCAATGCGGGCGGGCTTTTTTTTTTTTAAATTTTTTTGTTATGTATAGGTAAAAATGTTAAATGATAAGGGAAAATCATGATAATGACAGATTTATTTTTTAAACAAGTTAAAGCAACACACAACAACGGAATTGTATGATTTTATCTTCTTGAAAGAAATGTTCGATCGGCTGCAGCTCAAAATTGGAAAGTTTCTATTGAAAATCAAAATAAAAAGTTTTGATGCGGGGGTTTAAAATTGTTACGGGCGGTGCCTGAGAACCATACCTTTTAATTTTTTTGGCCTTGGTTGTCAACATACTACTTCTTTATGTAGAACTCAACTCTTACAATATCTGACCATTGACTTGTATGTTTATTTATAAATAGCTGAACCTAATATTATAAGTGTAGCGATCTCTTCTGCTTAAGTAGAATGCATTTGTTTAATTGACCAAGATAACATTCATAGTTAAATTAATTATTTTGTTTTATCATTGTACAACTTGATAGATCGGACTTTGCTCCTGTGGAGGCAGACATGATGCTGCTAGGGGCGTCGACGGTATGCGCAGCCGCTTACATCATGGACCAACCGTCCACTGACAAGGTGATCTTTTTTATCCACTCTGTTATTATCCCCCGTCCCGCTTTGGCGGAGGGGGGGGGGGGCTGTATAGTGATCAGCTCCGCCCGTCTGTCGAGCCGTTCGTCCGTCCTTCGAGCCGTCCGTAAAAAATTCTTTTGCGACGCGATATCTCGAAAAATTTTAAGCCGGGTGCTCACTTCCCGATTTTATCAAGCGACATTGTCGGGCGATTTATTTGGGCAGATTTTCTCAAAGTCGGCTGAAAATCGGCTCGGTTTGGTTTGCCGATTTTCGGTGTCACATTTACGACGCGGGTGTTCCCACCTCTCGATTATCGCCGAAGTAGTCTGTTTCATCATGGCGATCTGATACTGAGATACTAAAACCAAAAGGAAATATTTGTTCGCTTAGTGGCTTGTCCAAATCATTATGTGTCGGGAGAGTGACTTGTGGGTTACAATTTGGCTTGAGTGAAGAGAGGAACTAGGGGCACATGAACAATACACATGTATGCGAACTGAGACAGCTAGGAGGATGAACCGTCCCTCATAAATTTAATGGTTTTCTCCGCATATCTCAGAAGCGGGTCCAGGATTTAGGAAAAGACTAATAACAAAACCTTAAGAAAGGTCTCCAGGTCCGAAAGGATTGGTCTTAAACCCGTAAAACGATTGCGGCAGCAGATCTGCAGGATTTGGTAACCAAACATCTAGCATCAGGATACTACATTCAGAAGGGCTATTTCACCAGACACGAACTCTAATTTAGAAAATGACATTCTACTCGCATGTGTTCGTGATTTCCAGGATTTCCTGTTTCTAGAAATTCAAAGAAGTGATATGTATTCTTCTATTCTGTATAAACCAGCCAACCCTTCATCATCCTTTTTCATTTGACTGGTACACATGCACAAATAAAAATGCCAACAGCAGCAGGTATTTTGCGTCATTAGGTTTTAATTTTTATTATTCATTCCCGTAGATGTGAGATGATCAGTTATATATCTGGCGACTCTCTGTTATCTGTCAGATTAAATATATTAAAACGACTTAAAGTACAGCATCGCCAACAATGTCGCTGACTTATGGTCGTTCAGTATTATGTTTACAGAAATGTTCTCACATTGTAATTATAAGTATGGACACTCCTTTATAATGATTAATAAATTTCAGGTCGTCTTTTAGGAAATTTTGAATCTTTGCCAAAATCGGTCTTGAATTCTTTTTAAATACAGAAATATGTCATTATACAATATACACTAATAATGACAAATAATGACAACGTACAGAACGTGAACTCTGATCATACAAAAATAAACAAAATCGGCCGACTTTGTCGCAAACATTGGCCCACTACACGATTTCGCTAATCGCCCAATAAAATCGGCCGATTTTCTTTGTCAATGCCAGACTCTTGGAGACGGGCGATTTTTCACGCCGACGCTGACAATATCGTCGCTTGGGGTGTCATATACTGCACGACAATGTACCCCCGTCGGTAAATGGTCGGCCGATCCTATGAATCGGCCGATAAAATCGGTTAGGGAGCCGCCGGCTTTACTCGGATCTATACTTCAAATTGTAGTAGCAGGTGTTTCTTAGGTTCTTCAGAGTTGATTAGGTTTTAGTCACACTTGAATCATTTTTGGAATTTTTAAGTGATTTTTTTTTATGCAAAACTTTAACATTTCATATTTGACGCGGTGTCTCTAAAAGTTTTCCTCAGATCTACTTCTAATTATAGAAGCAGGTGCATCTTAAGAATCTCAAGAGTTGATTAGGATTTGGTCACACTTGGATGATTTTGGATTTTTTATACGCCTTTTATGACGGGACATATAATGATATAACCAAAGTTATATGCAGTCCGTCCGTCCATCCATCTGTCCATCCGTCCGTTAATTATTAGTGTTGCCGCGATCACTTTCCAGGGCTTTGGTTGATTTTTACGAAGCTCACCATAACTAATTACCTATAGATTATCTCTATTTCGATTAGTAGTTAATATACATATAAATATACATATTTACCAATAGAGTTTCTCACCTGAATTACATTCCATCAAAATTCACGCATATTTAATGAGGTCGGAGGTCACCATATACACAACGGGCAGCTATTGTATATTTTTGCGGTGCTCTTGTTGTGAATTGTTTTATACAAAACTTTTACATTTTACATGCGACACTGTTTCTCACCAAGTTTCACTGGGGTCTGCTTCTATTAATAATAGCAGTTGCATCTTATGGGTCCCCAGAGCTGATTATGTTTTGTTTACACTTGGTTCCTTTTTTATATTTATATGAATTCTATTATTGCTGGCATTTTTTTATGATTATGGATAACCTAACCATTTTATATGCAAATGCATGATCTCTCAAATGCATTCCTAAAAATGACAGGCATATCTGAATGGTCTATTTACCTGAACAGGTTGAGGTTACAGGTGGATGGATTGTGGGATTTATTTATGAATTTTCATACGTTTCTTGCAAACATTTATATACAATGCAGTATCTTAAAAAGTGTTTCTAAAATCCATTTCTAATTAACAAGGCAGGAATACATTTTATTGTTATCCTCGCTTGATTAGGTTTAGGGGCATTCTTCGTTTATTTTGTAATTTTTTTTACATGTATCTTTGTTATGTTTCATATTCGATTACAAGGCAATGTACACATTTCTCACATATGTCTCTATCCGTATATTGGCAGCAGATTAGGCTCTCTGATTAAGCCTGCACAAAGTGGACCGTTATTGTTTTCGGTAAATTCTGTGTGAATGTTTATAATTGTGTGTATATATGTGTGTGTGACGGTGCATGTGTGTACACATTTCTTACATTCCCTGAACACCATTGTGTCTACTGAGAACTTGATGTGTCAATTGTTAACTGTAATAATTTGTAAATTGTAAAAAATTGTAAAGGGCCTGTTTTTGTGATTGTTCACATTTATTATTTGAAAACAATCAGGGCACAATAAACCAGAGATTTCTTATAGTCGGCTCATGTATAAATAGTATTTGGTGATCGACGTTTATATATATTTTTAATTTAAAATAGTATAAGACCAACGAGTTTCCATATATATATATATATTAAACCATTCACAAACTGTAAAAATTATGCACCATGCGTATGATCGACCATTATTCGCTATAATTTCATGCACAAATCACTATCTAATTCAACAAAGCTGAATGGTTTGTTTCCTTCGTTAGTGTAGTATTGTGATTAAGTTAACCTTTAATTAAATTTATATCCACCAGGTTTTATCTTTGCCCCGGGAGTATTTATATCCTACAATGGGTGTTATTTTATTTACGCAAAAACTTTGTCATGGCTTTTGTAGCGTCCGGTAGTGCGCTAGACAAGATGGAGAGAGATGGGGGGAGATGAAACGTCCTGCGTTGCGCCCCCTGCGGACTGGGCAGTGCGCTGGGTCCTCACATTCCACGCCTTACGGAGTAGAAAATAATAAAAAAAAAAGAAATAAAAATAACAAAAACAAATCAACGTGCTTAATGGAACTTTTATCATTTTTAGGTATTTAAATGTATGTATTTTCTGTATAATTACAGGTGATAAACCAGGTGAGCGGGATTACCAAGATACCGTGCGGGGACATCTTGGACTTCGCCAGCATACTCGTCCAGGAAGTCCCCGAGGACAATGAACCATAGAGGAGTTTCATAAGATAGAAATGCTGAATAACATAACAAAATTGTATATATCAGCAGATAATATATACCCAAATAGTGCCAATTAGGTAAATCATATATAGTCCAAAAATACCTCTAAATCCATGTGTGTTTGCTGTAGTATTTTGATGATCCTTTCACATGCAAACTGATCAGTAATAGTTTCACGCAGATTTCAATTACACGTATCAACCGTTTAATCGCGCAAATGTCTGTATGTGTGTATCTGTTTATAGAAGTTAGAAAATGCCATTTGTGTTCACGTAATAGGATGTCGTATACTTTTTTAATTTGTTTTATAATTCGGAAGTATAGTGGTTGTCGTATATATTAATATGTTGTATTTTTATTTATCTTTTCATATTTTTATATTGATAAGTTGTTACATTAAACTGTACAATTCATGCGTCGATGGTTCATTTATTTTTACGATACAACTTTTACACAAACGTTCGCATTTGGCATAACAGTTTTCAGTGTTCGGTTCGTACGAATCAATATTGTGTATACGGTTATCCCAACTGTAATACAGTCCGGAGGATACGGAAGATAGGCCCTCATAAATATACGGTATATATATGACTTTGACGTTGTTATCAACTTTGTGGGAGCAGAAATGCATGGTTATCTGTTTGTTTTCTCTTTTTCAAATATATATGTCATAAGGTGAATGTTTTGCCTTTCATATATCATATGAATAAAATGAGTAATAATTCGGTTGAAATATTTTCAACTCAAGACCACAAACGTGTATATCCATACAGGCCCTATATGGAGGGGGGGGGGGGGCAGACGGTACACCCTTTAAATATTAAGTAAATAATAAAAAGATGGACCATATATTGTGTGAAAAACGCTAGGAAAGTGTAAGATGAGTCATAGTTATAAGGAAATGACCCAGAAAAGTAAAAAAAATTAACCGAGATCTTCATCATATAGCAACTCAAGCGCCTATATATGGTCCAGGTCAGCCAGTTGTATTGTATAATACAGGGTGCAAGAAATGCGCGAACATGCTTTACATGCGGATGTCAGGTCAGTCCTCTAATTTAATCGGGTTTAAAGAGGCTCGGACCAGCCAGGAATTTCCCATATGGCCCACTGAAATGTTTGATAATGAGAAATCTTATTTTTTTTCAAACCGCCGTCAAGGGGAGTTGGTTTGTTTTTTGCGTGTCTGTCATCAACATTACTTAAAATGTGATTAACGGATTTTAATGAAATTTTCAGGATAGCTCGGCAATGATTTTTGGGTGATCCGGATCAACATCTTGATCCATGTATTGTAAGGAAAAATGCTGCATTTTATAGCAATGCCATATGGGGGTAACGAGCTGCCTTGGGGGAGGCCTGCGTTCTCTGAGTACTTTTCTAGTTTAACCTTTGGAATTTCCAGGAAGACACAAGGAAATGCTCGAAAATCATTAAGTCACGTCTTTTGCGAAGCGTTAATAGGCTTTTATGAGTTTCTTATATAGGGTGTGTTCTGAAGGGGCCCGGGCCCGTCAGGAGTTTCCTATATATATATATATGTAAAAACACCAGAAAATACTTGAAAATGAGAAAATCTCTTTGGCTTTTGTGTTAATTAGCATATATATAGCTTTCATCACGACAAAAAGGGTCCGGCTCTCATTAAATATAGGGCCCGATTAAATGCTTGTTAATGCGGATTTTTTTCTTGGGTCTTAGCTTATATATAGAGTTTAAATCGGAAGTAACATGCATAACCCATGCATGCAGGGCGGCTCGGGCCCAACAGTTTCCTGTGGCACCAGAACATGCAAGCTTGAGGATGAAGTCTCATTAGTCTTAAACAGCATTAGCTAGTTTATATAGGTTTTAACCCATTGCGTCCAAAGTTCTTATGGCTATTAAAATGCTTGAAAAGGCAGAAATCCTCGGATTGACCTGTTGGTTACGATATAACAGAATGGCCAGGCAAATCTTTCAGACGTATATTTCAAATAATAAAGTATAACACATCCATGGAAAAATTTAACCAAAACAAATATTTATTTGCTTTCATTCTACTTTTTTTCAATTTATTCTTTCACTATATTTTAAGTATAAACTGAAACATGAACATCATATTTATGTTGAAGATTAGTTACTTTGTTTAATATAAATTAAGTATTTTTGAAGTGAACAGAATTAATCAAGGGACCAAAATTATTTATTGATTCACTCTGAATATAAAACGGTTCAGTGGAGATGCCCCTTTTATTATATGTTTTGTTTAAATTTATCATGACTTTTTTTCCTGTGAGTGTGGATGAGGCTGGGTGGCTGGGTGTTGAGCAACTTCCATTTTGTTTATAAATCCTGTGCTCCCTGTATATATATATATATATATATATATATATATATATATATATATTTATGTATATATATGTATATAATGTCGACTATCAACTTTTCAAGAACTCATATATTGCTTCATTATTCCGACAACCCAGGATGTTATTTTAATGCTAAATATCAAATAGCCAAACTCATACAAGCAAATATCGGCCTGGCCTTATATAAATTATATTACACTTTTTTTTATCATGCATAGAGAATGTTCCTATAAAGTAAACAAAACGTTGGCGGTTGCTTCGACTTTCAACATGATGCAAGCTGATATATGTATTTTTATTTCAAAAAGAAAAGAAACATTTCTCACCGAATCACAGTATTCATCGATGCAGCTTCCACTTTCTGTCTATAACACCTGTCAAATATGAACAACCTTTCGCATCTGCACTCGTCTTTGCTGTGTCGGCACGTGGTGATCTATAAAACTACTAAACCCCTTATTATTCTCCCGTTAATATTTCTGTTTTCAATTAAGCCTATAATTTGGTTGTTATTGTGATAGTATTGTTGTTGATCATACATATAGCTTGAGAGGCACAGACTTTTCACATATACTGTGGGTTACCTCTTGTATATTTATACGTAGCTTGCCTTGCCCTTGAGATTATATACAGGGATACCTGCTAAGACCTTATGACTTTTTTTCCAGCTAGTTTATCATGGCTGATAAAGTATGTATATATAAAATCTGTATTAAACCCGTCAAACTGAGGTTATTACAACAAGAAAAGGGGATGGGGCCAGGAAACCCTTTCGAAAAATTTCTCTCGGAGGCCCTGTGTATATCTCAGTCCGACAACCGTCAATTTGATATAGATGACGATTGCTGGGATTAGTTAAAACCTGACTGTTTCGGATCAATCAAATACAAATAAAAAATGTTAACCGAAATAACAAATGTAAATGCGATAAAAATTATCAAATGCAAAAGCACTTATAAATTATGTTTTTATATATGAATTATATATTTTTTTAAATAAATAAGTCATAAGACTAAAGAGCTGCAATTATTCTGAGATAGGACTTATGAACCCCCATGCATTTGTATTTACAATTGAAATTTAACTGTTTCTCACTTTTGCATTTAAATACAAATGAAAAGTTTCCTTTATTTCTATATGTATAAACTTTAAATGCAAATGTTACTTTTTCAGATACGAATGTATTTGCGTTAAAACATAACCCTGGTATTCCTTGGTGCAAAATATTAATTCTTGAATAGAGGTAAAGAGGACAGGGAGGAACGTCTTAATTTTTGTTAGATAAATGTCGACAAATTCAATATATAGTATTTGTCTCCTGCCATAACAGTCCAGTTAGAACTAGCGGCATTTCGGCCCTAGACTAGACTAGAGAGTCTACACTTATAATATTTCAGTGCTTGTACTGAGTCAGGTTGTATATATTTATATATTATATATAAACTTAAAATGCAAAACATCTCTTATTCAGTTTGTTAGAAAAAATGGGAATCTCTGCTAATTTCACTCCTTTTTTCACCCTTTATTTCAAGGAAGGCTACTTTTTATTAGAGCACTTTTGCCTACTCCATTTTTTGTCATTTACCTTTGGTAGGCCTGTTATGATAATTGTGCTAATTGTATTTTTATGTTTTAAACAAAGAAATGAAAAGTAACGGTTACAATTTGATTTATCAACTGATGACATTAGTGCAAATATCAAGAAAGTGAAAGAGGATAAAAGACCAGGGACATGTTTCATGAAAAAAAAATTAAAGTCCCGCCAATTCCACGGGTACGGGGTGAGTGCAAGCGTTAAATTTTGAGACACCCTGAAAATGGCGGGCGATTGAGGACACGCAGCGTGAAATCGCTAAAATGTCTGGGCCACCCTGCGGACATCAGAAAGCATGACAACTTGGGAAATCAAGCGGAAGATTGAGGGCAGGTATGTTTCCACTAAATTCACGTAATTTCACAAATAGATCTTTACGATTTTCATGCTTTTACGAGGCCTGTCTGCTCGCATCAGACCGTGTCTGTGCCCTCTCTGCACGGGGTGAACTCGGCTCAGGTTCGCAAAGAGGAAAACCAGTAAAAGAAAGATATTGAAGTTGGCTGGTTAGCAACAATATGTGTTTAATGTGCGTATCATTGCTGCGATATGTTTGGGTTAAGGGAACTCTTAGAAATCATACTTGTTTAAACGCTTACATTTTGCATAGTGTACAGTAACTTCTTTAAATAAGTCGCGGGCCGTCCTTTGTGTGATGTTTTGGCACTTTGCCAAACCATATCAGCCAGAGTGTACAGATAGCGGGGCCAGTCTCCTGACCTCAATCAGCAGGTTTATCTAAGTATCAAGAATTAAAATTATACCTTTGCCTTGAATGTGTGCATTCATATTTTATTATCTGCTTAACTGATGTATGTCATTTATAAGTAGGGCTGTATATTTTTTGGGTGCAAAATTTGTCACCAGGTACATGTGCTATTTTATTAAGTTGGTCTTGAATTAAATAAAATCCTGGTTAGCATACCCATTGACTATCACAGTCTCATGCTTTCTGATTGCATCACTGGTTAGCCTGGAGATTCATTGGGTGACTTAATTCCATCTTATACATCTGATAGTATAATTTTTAACTCGGCAGCATAGTACCATACACATGCACTTTGCAAGGGTTAAAACTTAGGCTCAGTATGATCAATCTTTAACTTAATAAGACAGAACAGATTTAAATCACAGGAGCCTCACTATTAAATAAAGCCAGATAAAAAGAGGTTCTTTCCAATTACAAGGCTGAAAATTTCAGAGTAGGTAGGAATGGACTATTTTATTTTTAATTATATTTTTTGGAGATGAGGAGATGTGCATAATAAAAACAGCATTTTACCTGATGTACAACAGGCAAACTGTATGAAATATGCCCTTAGGCATGTGCTTGTTGTGAACTTGTGGACACATATGGAAACTTTTGTCAAATATCTACTAATTTATAAAACTGGTAGGAATTTTCAAAGTATTTGAGAAAAAATCTTGAAAATAGAGACACAAAACAAAGTTCCTGATAAGGTTAAGCAACCGTGACATTTAATAGGATACGGCATACTGTTCATTCACCAAGATGCAACCATTCCTATGAGATGGATACAATAGATCATTGCTTTGCTGAATGTGATATTATTAAAACATTCTTGAGCTCATTTCCGTCTTTACCTTGTGGTGAATTATATGTTTGTTACTTTCATTTAAAAAAGAAAGATAATAATTATAATTGATGTGTTTAGTGCTGATTGTACTATGATCTAAGCTTTGAATTAGTCTTCTAATCGCAAAGAGATATATCTACCCTGTAAATATTCAGGAATATGTTTATTCTTTTTAGAGTACCTACACTACCTTAAATACAGGTAAGAAACTGATATTTAACATAGAAAACTGTGAATAATAATTAAATATGGAGAGAATAGATACATTAAGATATGTCAGTGTGGAACTGTGAATGTTGATGTCATGTTATTTGTTTCAAAATAAGATTGTATTTATTAAAAAAAATGATCACCTGCCCCTGACTTTCAGCCTTGTGCTTAACCCTTACATCACTGAAGCCAGTGTTTTTTCCTATTCTTGGGTTAGACTTGTATATAAAACCCTGTATGTGGTTTCATGGGCTCTGATCATTGTTTCAGACATTTTCTTTAATTAGTTTGCCATGTATTACAATGTGTTTAAACAAGTGATAATAGTGATTTCCAGGGAATTTACTCAGGAAAAGAAAAATAATTTATTTTGTGAAAATATATTTGTTTCAGTTTGTTAACTTATTTTGAATTCTTCTCATGAAAATGTTTTCAAGGAAATTATTTCAAATAGCAGTGTTATTTGTTTACACAAATGTCATCTGATGAACATTATAATCCAACATGCATAGTTTGAATATGGTCACATGGCTATAAAGAAGAAATATTACATTCATTATATGAAATGATCAGTGATTGGCTGTGATTAAATGATAGAGTGAATGATAAATAAAAAAAAGGAAGCTCAAAGATTAATTGATAGTCCTCAGGAATATTAGCACTTCTGAAAACAGTTGCATGACAAATAGTCAGATACTATAATAGAAGATGATTTTCAGCATGTTCACTAGCTTTTAATTCAGTATAATATGAGTGTTAATCATCATACATTTAATAAGTTAGGGTACTTCTTTTCTCAGACAGGTATATGATTTACTCCTGTTGTCAGATATGTCAAGTAAATATTGATTCAATTTATCACTTATTTATTAATCCACAATTTTAACCAATACTGACTGCCAATTAAGAATTGTAATCAGCAGTGTTTGTGAGTGACATCTGTTGACAATTGAATAAAATAGGAATTTTTATTCAACCTTTAAGCATATTATATTGTTATATGTAATGAATCTAATACTTTTTCTGTAATATTGAGGTTTTTCAACAGTCTGTAATATGTCAGAAAATTCTTGTTTAAAATCCAGACAGGTCCTGGTAAGATCAGCTTACAAGTCAAGAGAAAGGTCTCTGGGGGTGTAACAATGCATCAAAGAAGCCATGCATTGAATTACAAGCCCTCATTAAAATTGTAATCAATTATTAACCACTGAATCAATTCATTTCTGTTATTGTTTTTATGTGTGTTCCATCCTGATGTCCTCTGTGAACTCGCAAATTTGAAGAAGCAGTTCTTGATGTCACATGATTCCTAAATCTACTTTAAACATTCCCTGGTGGATCACTCAACTGGCATAGAAACATATATGGTGGCAACGAACAGAGGGAAATCTACATTTTCATTTATCTGCTGAAATTTACTAACATCCATTTTGGTCAAGTTGCTTTCATTTGTTAAAAAGTCTGAAATTTGATCTTTAAGTAAGAATTGAATCGAGAACTGGGTCAAATATAAAGAATGGATAATTGAATCGACCTTAACGGCCCTCACAGTACTCAGGCCTGAAGGTCACAGTAGCCAGGAATCCAGGAACCATCATGAATCTAATTTGTACCACACTTTACAATGATTGCGGTGCAGGCAATCCGTGATATAGTCGAGTCCACGACATCCGAGTCCAAATTCAACTCTTATTCTGAGACACTTGAGTTGGAGTCCTTGAGGTTGGAGTACAAGTCCACCTTTTTTGAGTCAGAGTCACTTGGAAGACAAGTCCATGTCTGAGTCCAACTTGCATCTACTTGATAAGAATTTTTAAATAGATACTTAAGATTATTATGATTATTATGTTTTAAGTTTATTTATACATAGTCTTTACTTGAATGTTGAATTATCTTAAACTCCTGATGCCTACTTAAGTTTGGTAAATATAGTTTAGTTTCTATGCCTAGTGCTCTTTTTGGTAGTTTGTGCAGTTTGTAAAAACGTCTTTATGTTAGGTGACAGGGTTTTTTTTCAACTGGAATTGAGATGGACTAGGTCTGATTTCTTGAGTCCTTACCTCTGAGTACAAGTCTGAGTCCAGAACCTTTGAGTCCAAGTCCGGGTCCCTAGAAAGTGGACTCCGGTCCTCCATCACTGCAGGCATGCAATCTTTGATAAATACCTCTGACTTGTTCTTTTAAATTTTCATTTATATGAAGATTTCCAAACTGTGAACTAAGCTAGAAATCTGCATCCCTATGGATACATGCCTCCTCTATGGGAACAAGAGTTTTATAAAATGCTCTGCAAACACAGTGGACACTGTCATTCCGAGGTGCTCGGGACTTGAAAATGACTTGAACAGATGACTGGGCCACACTGATTAGACAGGACCTTCTGTGCATTCACTTATTTTTCGGCCCATATTCCCAGGTACTTTCATGCATAAGTGACTGAAAATATGTGAATATTCCTTGGTGACACTCCAGAATGTTAAGATAATGCTGGATCAACACCAAAATTTATTTGCTCCTTCTTCTGCCCATTCCCGAAATGCCCTGAAAATTTCATGAGATTCTGTTTATGATTGTGTGAGGCATGTTGCGAAAAACACAAACACACGAACAGGAATGAATGCATACCCTCCTTTGGGATCATAATACTTTGAAATTTCACTTTTCCAACAGAGGTCATTAATTTACATGTTTGCCTTTCTACAAAAAATTTTGCCTTTCCGCTAAAGATACATCCTTCCATCATATGTTTATCAAATTGTCATCACACTTTGCTTAGTGTAAACCTGATTCTGCCATCTAACATGCCATCCTACATGCACACTTGCATGCAAATAGAACTGAATGTTTCCAATAGTATAACTGTTTCAGGCCTATCAGAAACACGGTTGTGCAGGGGAAAAAACTGAAAATATAAGAGATGATTGTCTCAGTGCTGGATAGTATAAGAAATTGTAGATCATCTTTAGAGGAAAATAAAGAAAATATAGGGAGTCAGTGGAAGATCACAGTTCTGTAAAATATTTAGTTTTTGTGTCATGTGTATTACTAAGTATCAGCTACTAATGTTGAAAACATCCAGGCAGTCACCTTTCCAATGGATTGGTAAAAAATGACAAAATGTCTTTCCGTGCACCCTTTGTCTGAGACAGGCAAAAAGGCAAATATTTTCATTCTCTTACCACAAATTGATGAAAACACTTAAATGAGGTGTGTCTTTGATAAATACCAAATTTTAATCACATGAAAATTAATATTTGAATCTTCAGTTTAAATTCAGTGACATTAATGAGATTACATGAGTGATACCATTAAGAGTATAATCAAAGAAACAAGATGGTGACCGCCAGTAGTGATGCCTGTGATGGGTCGATGAACGATTATAATCGGTAATCAGTCAGTCAGTGCAAAACAATCAGATCATCAATTGAATACAAATGATTGCACAAAACTTACACTTTGGAATGAGGAAATGTATGCTTTTATTTAATTCATAATAATTTCAGACCTCACAGAAAAATAAGCTATAGAATAACTACATTATTAGCACATAACCCATGCTATCAGTTGAGACAATGTACAGATCTGAATATGGTCAGAAATTCATATGGAATGGATGGCAGATGTGATTATGAACCTTATGAAAAAGTACCTGCAGATAATGCATTGTCTTTTAGATGATTTAGGTTTCTTAGATGCTGTATTATATAACAAAGGATCATCTGGTGGAATTTTCATGAAGCCCATAAAACAAAGCTTGTTCGGTTTATATCATATGTGTTGCTGATGTTTTTAAACATGTCATGGATAATCCAGCTACCATATAGTATACCGCAGGTAAAAATCTCTGATTCTTGTTATTTTTAGCTCAGCTGACTGTAAGTCATCTGAGCTACAGCGATCACATTTTTTGCATGGATATTGGTCATGGAATGTTTCATCACTTTCTGCAGACTGGTTGCCGCACCAGTATTTTTTTTCGATTTTTACAAATTTTTTTACTCTATTTTTGAGATCTTAAAAGATGTGGTCATCTGTTAACAGGGCACAAATCGTAACCACTGGACCTAGAATCTTCTGTCTTGACATGCTGGGAGGCCCATGAAAAGTCTCTCTGGAAACCTGGAATAAGGACTCTGTTACCCATATTCTTTGAGCTATTTGGGCTCTGAAGTACCCCATAGAATAACGGAAAATTTGATACAAAAGCTCAAGTATCTGACCAACTAATGCATTGATCACCATGATTTTTTTGCATGGATATTGGTCATGGAGTGTTCCATCACTTTCTGCTGACTGGTTGCGCCACCTGTATTTTTCAATTTTTTTACAATTTTTTCCCTCTATTTTTGAGACCTTAAAAGATGTGATCATCTGTTAACAGGGCACGAATGGTAACAATGGACCTAGAATCCTTTTATCTTGACATACAGGTAGGCCCATGAAAAGTCTCCTAGGAAACCTGGAATTAGGTCTCTGTTACCCATATTCTTTGAGCTATGGGGCTCTGAAGTGCCCCCCGGAATAATGGAAAATTTGATACAAAGGCTCAAGTATCTGAACAACTATTGTATTGATCACCATGATTCTTTGCATGGATTTTGATCATAGAGTGATTCATCAGTTTTTGCAGACATCAGTTTAGGTCTCTGTTACCCATATTCTCTTAGCTTTGGGGCTTATAAGCACCCCTAGCATAATTAGGGCCCCGCTTGATAAGCGGTGCCCTATAGTGATCACCATGTCAGTCCGTCCATCTGTCCTTATGTCCTTTAATGACACTTTCTTTCGTGCGCGATACCTCAATGACAACCTAAAGCAGCTTTCCCAAATTCACAGGTATGATTGGTGCGTATGAGGGCTCTAGACCTATTGACTTACAGACCTTTGGGAATTCCAATATGGCTGCCACAGCCCAATCCCTGTTTTTCTTTTGCACGCTTAAACTCAACGACAACCTAATGCAGCTTTCCCGAATTCACAGGAATGATTGGTACCTATGAGGGCTCATGACCTGTTGAATTACAGACCTGTTTAAATTCCAATATGGCCGCCAATATGGCCTCCATAGCCAGATTACTGAATTTCTTTCATGCGCAATAACTCAACAACAACCTGTTGCAGCTTTCCCATATTTACAGGGATGATTGGAACCTATGAGGGCTCCAGACCTATCGAATTACAGACATGTTGATAATCCAATATGGTCACCACAGCCAGATTGTTGATTTTCTTTCGCACGCGATAATTCAACAACAACCTGTTGCAGCTTCCCCAATTTCACAGGGATCATTGGTAACTATGAGGGTCTAGACCAATTGAATTACAGACTTGCTCAAAATCAAACAGGCCTCGATTTTATGCATTCCCACTTTCCCATGAAAGGCAATATTCACGGAGGGAATGCTGAATTTTTCATTGAATTCCCAATTGGGAATGCCAGCCTATAATCAAAGAATTAATTGAGTTTATTTTACAGGTCATTTATAAAATGAAATAAATTTACGTAAAGGAAGGCAGTTAAAAAGAAACACTACCAAAAATGCTGCTTTAATTTTATGCGTGTCCTGATCAGTTGTGGCCGGTATACAGTTTGATTTGTCAGAAACTGACCTGCTTCTAATATCCTGTCATGATCGTTACAGAACTGAAGAAATCACGCAAATCTTGCAATAACAAACATTTGATTTTTGAAGATCGTGCACTAGACATTGTCAGCTGCAGGTTCCATTATAAAGCCTTGCCTTATTTGTTTTATAAATGCACGGTGCCGCCATTATCTTAGCTGTAAAAAATATTCATAACCACTGAAGGGACGCGATGTCAGTGAATATTTTCCCGCCAAAATTGTCATGAATGAAGTCACTCGGGGTGGATTTTTACTACAAATCTCTTATTGGCTCTCTATAAATGACAAGTCATCGCTCCACCAATCACAGGAACCTATGCATGCGGCACAGATTTATACAAATCAACATGTAACATGGTTTCTATTTGGCCTTATTGCCAACATCGACAGGCTGACAGTATGAAAGATGAGCATTATAATGTGACAGCATTGAGCTTGCACTTTATTTGTTATCAAATGAGAACAATTTCAAATTTCTTAATGTGTTTTTTCCGCGATTCGCCTATTTTTAATAAAAATTTGTGCATAATAAGATGTCAAATTTCATTGATCTCTGGCTGATGATGCCCGCAGGCTGTTTTGCACAAGTGACGAAATTTGGGAGCGGTTTACTGGCAGTTTTTTTCCTCTTACTTACGAGAGTGTATCTGTCATTCCACAAATATAGGCACAATCAGACTAATTTTACAGGCTCAAATTAAATTATCGGCTACGTCTGGCACTACATTTCATTATGGAAACAACATCTTCCACATGAACCGAAGGAGTGTAAGAATGTAATAGAGGGGTGTTAGGCCTATTCTAGCACATAAAGGCAGACTTTTTATGGGCCTGGGCTTGCACCTTCACATTATTCGGGCCCGATCCAAAAAATACGGGCAACCCTGGTAGGACGATCAACTGAAATTGCACGCTTATTAATGAATGAAAAATATGTTTCATGATCTGATTGATGTTAACACGGGCACTGATGAAAATCGCCATCCGATTGAAAAAAAAAACGATGTCCATTTATTTCAACTGAATTTTTCCAAATGTCTCACATGTCAGCAGCCGTAGGGATGTGTTGTTAAAATGGCCCTTATCTCTGGTGGGGACACCTTTATGGTGCATGTTTGTAGTAAAAAGTGCCAGCGATTTGGTAAACAAGGGTTTCAAACCCGGATATCAGGTATTTGTTCAAGAAGAGTGGACCCCATCAAAAGAAAATCTGAGGTGATACACCAACAATTTATTATCTAAAAATCAACATTACTACTGCTGTATTTTTTTCATGCAAATATTGTGAATGAAAATAAACAAAGCTTGTCCCAACGTACCCTCTGCTCTGGTTTCTGCACTTGAGTTTCTCTTGGGTCATGAGTGTCATTTGACTTTGGCGGGAACATTCATTTTGATCCTGGGTACAATACATTCATGCAATTTTTTCCCCTTGGTACCCTTTCAAATGTGCAGGTCCCGCATGCGGCAAACACATTTACATGTACATGTATTTGTATAGTATTATATTAAATACATCCAATACAGAGGCCAAATACAAATGCAAATACAGATATTATAATTGTACACAACACAAATGGAAATAGGCCTACAAATACACAGTGTAGATGTACATGAATACAAATATGTATTTGACCCCAACCCTGCAAGAAACGCATTTCACTGATACCATTTGTATTTTGAAGTTTTTTTTTACATAGTGAACTTTGTCAGAGCATGATGCATCAGATGATCCTTTTTCTTCGCTTCAACAAGTCATTAAGATACCCTTATTGCTCATTTTCTATATTTACATTTCCATATCTAAATTAACAAAAAAAAATGTTTAAGTGTTTTCTTTGTAGTCATAGGGATATTGCTTATTATTTTTTTCAGCTTAAAACTTTTGATATTTAAACAAAGTTTCTGAGAGAATGTGATAGGTCTGGTGGGAATGCTAAGGAAATTGTTTTATTCTTGCGAGGGAATGTTACAAAATTTGATTATTTCGACCCCTGATCAAATATGGCCAACAGACTACATTCAGTGATTTTCTATTGAACACATTATTTCAGATATATCTTCTTTAAGATCATTTGATCCGGTAGGATTTTTCCCTCATGCATATGGATAAAAACCTGTTTTTCTTTGTCATATTTTTCAAATTTAACTTAATTTTTTACCCACATGTAAACTAGTCCAGCACTACCAGAAATGCGGGGCCCTCTGAGGACCATTGTCCGACCACATCTAGTTGAAAAGTTTATACTAAAGCAGGGCACAAATTATAATCATTGGATCTAGAATCTTCTAACTTAAAATCCAGGAAGGTCCATTAAAAGTCTCCTTAGAAACATGAAATTAGGTCTCTGTTACCCATATTCTATGAGCAATGGGGCTTATAAGCACACCACAGAATATTTAAAAATTTGATACCAAAGTAGGGCACAACTCATAACCTTCGACCCAGAATCTTCTCACTTGGCATCATGAGAGTTCCTCAAAAGTTCTCCCCTCAAAATCTGAAATTGGGTCACTGTGACCTATATTCTCAGAGTTTTGGGGTATGTTTGAGCATCCCAGAAGTAATGAAAAATACACACAAATTGCCAGGTTCCTCAGGAAAGGCTGGTTGGATTGTCATCAAATTTTGTGTGCTAATGGGTCTTTGTGAACATAAGCTAATATGCATGAATGATGATGCCACTTATATTATCTTAACTTAATTAGTTCCCTTGCAAGAATATATTGTCAACATGTCAGTCGGCTGAGCGTCATGACCCATGGGTCACTTGTTTCAGGCATGCTTCAGATTTGTCAAAAAAACTTATCAGTCTGTTTTATAAATCTTTGCAGGGCTTGACATAAACAGAAAAGTAGCACTGACCTAAAGAACTAGTTATTAAGTCACCCAAAGGTGATCCTGTCCGGAAAATGTATATTATTGATTGTTGACTTGTGATGGCAGTACTCCTGACAATATTGTGCCATTTTAGTTTATTTTTTGAATTCATGTGTGGAGACTGATATGTGATATGTGGTGCCTGCACTTCAGTACAAATACTTCAGAATCTGGCAAGTACATGAATTTTCAGTGTACTTTAGTACAAGTACAGAGGGTCTGTACTTGAGTACATATCCTTTATTTATTTAAAGACAAATTCTGAATATTTAGAAAAATTAAAGTCTTATATTATCTAAATTTGATAATGCATGTTTTGATCTAACTATTTGATAATTTGTCAAGTTATTCTTGACATTCGGAGGTTTCATCACAGAATATTTTTGGTCAGTATATATTTTTTTAATTTTGAGAAAAAGAGCATATGCCTGAAAAATACTTGAAACATGCTCATTCAAGTGTAACAATTGCAGGTTTAAGTAGGTCGGTTAGAACAAAGTATTTAAGTGACCTCATTCTAAAAAAAAATTGTAAAGATAGTTGGTACCAGTGTACATCTTTTTCTGGAGCAGTAAAAGTGAAGCCTACACATTTATTTATTAATGTGATTCATGGATGAACTGCAGGCTTTTACTCCCTGACCAGTTGATGGGAAAAATACATATAGAAGTAGACTTTCAGATATTACAGATCTAATTATTTTCCATTCAAATCTTAATGTGAAATTGAAACTACAAACAAGTAACCCTCAAACTGATAAAGTTTACCCTAAAGTGATTCTAATAAGATTGGCCAGTGCTGACACCTGTGTGCAGATGTTGAAACTATTTGAGAACTTAACTGAGACATTCATCATTGCAGATTTTTTACTCATGATGCCCAGCAAAAAAAAAAAATCAGATGACAAAAAAATTATTATTAAATGAATTTACAGCTGTAACCAGCTTAATGAGATCACAAAATTAGCAGATATATTTAACCCCAGCCAGGCATTACATTATATATTTGAAGGATATACATCAATAGCTTTGGTTGAAAAATCACAATATTTCATTATTAAACATTGTTTGTCTTTTCACAAATGGATTATTTTTTTTTAACTCATCTGAAGACTACTAAGAGGGTAAGATTATATGAAATTTATTCTTCAGTATGATTGTAATCTGATACGTGCCTTTGTTTACTTGATTTGGAAACATGACCATGCATGCAGTCTGTCCACCATCAGGACTACCTAGTTGAGATAGTAATTAATCAGACATGGATTAGGTTGCAGGTGAATGGAGTATGTTTTCTGATAAATATTAATATGGTCACTGTAAAAAAGATGTTTTATTCGCGAATGTTCTCATTGAAAATTGTAAATTTTAACCTTGTCATGGTTTTTATATGCTTTTCATATAATGGAAGTATTATGGTATACCCACAGTCCGTCCATTAACTTTTAATGCTGTCGTGATAACTTTATGGGGCTTTTATGGATTTTCACCCAAACTCACCATAACTACTAACCACCATATTATCACCTGAGTTTGATTATCAACAAAATCCACACATATTTAATAAAGTCATGGATCATTAGGCTACTTTGTAACTTAAGAAGTATATGAAGGATTTGATAAAACTCAAAATATAAAATATCTTGCCTAAGTTCAATTTCCAGCAAAATCCATGCATATTTCATGAGGTCAGAGATCACTGCATTTTGGAGGCACTGTGGTGACTTAACAAAAATCCTATGGATTTTCATGAAACTCAGTATCATAACCAATAAAGTTTTTCACCACAATTAAATTCTCAGCAGATTTCACGCATATTTAATGAGGTCACCAGGTTACCAGGCTGCTTTGTAGTGTCATTATGATAGCTACCATGATAACTTGTATGAAGAATATAAAGGATTTGATAAAACTCATTAGAATGTTCATAAATAAAATATCTAGCCTAAGTTTGATTTCCAGCAAAATGCATGCATATTTAATAAAATCAAAGGTTGTTGATGTAGAAAGAAGGTAAATGTTTTTATGCGTTATAAAAAGATAAATTGGTCCTAGAATCTTCTGACTTGACATCCAGGGAGGTCTGTGAAAAATATCCTTGGAAACTTGAAATTAGGTCTCTGTTACCCATATTCTCTGAGCTATGGGGCCTATAAGCACCCACCAGCATAATTAAAAATGTGATACCAAAGCAGGGTACAATACATAAACACTGGACCTGGAATCTTCTATCCTAACTTCCAGGAAGGTCCATGAAAAGTTCCCCCAGAAACCTAAAATTTGGTCATTGTGACCTATATTCTCAGAGTTTTGGGGTATGTTAGAGCACTCCAGAAATAATGCAAAATACACACAAATTGCCAGATTACTCAGGAAAGGCTGGTTGGATTGTCATCAAATTTGTTGTGTTTATGGGTCTTGATGAACTTAAGCTAATATGCATGAACAATGATGCCACCTACATAATCATAATTAGTTGTCTGTGCAAGGACATATTGTCAACATCTCAGTCGGCTGAGCATCATGACCAACGGGTCACTTGAAAAAATGTTACAACCATGTTATCCTTTCTTGTCAGTGTTTGGACAGGTCCATGTGAGCAAGTCAGTGACATGTATTCTGCTGACTGGGATGGATATATTCTCTCTTAGTTTATGACATATGGCAGTTTGATTGCTGCCTTCATGAAATAATGTCAAATTTCTCAGAAGCTGTGTGTAAATATATGGGAAATGACCCCATTTACAACACACTTGGTATAAAATATCTTGAGGCATTGCTTATGCATGGTCACAGAGGATTTTTTAACAATGGTTGAGTGAAATTACCATAAAATGTAAAATATATTTGACCATAACAGTCTTGCAAAGTGACAATAATAGTTAATTTTGATGAGAATTTGACCACACAAAATATTAATATCTCAAGAAAGGATGGATGGATTGTTTAGTGTGACCAAGTATCTATGACCAGATCTCTATTTAAAATGCAGGGTAGCTTAAGTGTGTACAGAAGACAAGCCTTCTACAGCCTTTGTTCTGTTTCTGTCCATTGTACCAAACCATTGCTTAATCTAAAAAAACAATGTGCATTAAACTGAGATATACAAAGTAATTATTATTCACTGTACCATGACAGTTTAATAAGTTATTATAGCGTAACTCACGCATTATCATATGTGGTAAATTCACCCTTCATTGTCTTCCAAATTTTTGGTATATTAATGGTCCTTTTTAGAGTTTATAAGATTTTCATCAGTTTACCACAAATAGTTTAGGAGAAAATTTATAGTGAAATGTTGTGATTACAACTTTATTTCAGAGCTGTGACCTTAAAAATAGATCTAGGTCACTCAAGCTATCAATTGATATCAGTCCTGGAGAGGTAAACCAGATTTAAGTTAAAAAAAGTGACATACAAATAATAATAATGATAATGAAGACAAAAACATATTTCAGCTGTGATAGGAGATAGATACAGTAATTGATTTAATAACTAGAAAACTAGTCCGAAACTACAGTTATATATCCTCCAGAATCCTGATCAAACTTTGAAACAAAAAAAAGACTGTCCCTGATGACAGTGAATGGCTTTTGCTTGGGGCAGGAATAAAGGAATCACCATGCCTTGCAGTGATAAAGAAGTATTTAAAAACATTATGGTGATCCAGATTACATCCAAAAAATTCATAGTTTGTTCCTTGGTTGCCATCCATACCTTAGAATGAATTTAATCAAAATCTGTTCACAAGTTTTTGAAAGAGTTGCTAACAGACAAACCAACATATTAATCAACTGACTAACCAGGTAAGCAGCCAAACAGGTGTAATGAATTCATTGTCTATATGACACAGCCATGCAACAAAGTACAGATCTGACAGGGTTTAACAGTTTGATAAACACTGAAGTGATATGCTATTTTCTTTGATTGTCAACAGAAAAGCAACATGGTTTTAAGCAGTTTTGAGACCATTCATTCACAAAAAGTTTTTTAAGCTGTTCAGTGCCAGATCCAAAGGTGGGTCCAGGGGGTCTGGACTCCTTTTGAGCCGCAAAAATTTTTGTAGCAAACCTGTGAGCTTATGCAATGGCGTGGCGTCTTCCTCCGTCTGTCGTCTGTTGCCCGTACATTAACCCATACTAGTGGCTGGAGCTATAATCACCAAATTTTATGCAAATGTTGATCAAGAGTCATATTGAGGTAGTGGTGGCGCCACCTGCATTGACCTTTTTATATAGGGGTCATTGGTCATCAGTACATTAACCCATAAATTCTCAGGAATAAAAGAGCTAGCATCCTCAGAATTTATGCAAAAATCTATCACATGTCAAATGTTGTGATATTGAGCTTTTTGTGCTGCCACCTGCATCAACTTACATTTTATGGGGAAAAAGCTTGAAAATCTTTGAAAATTTTTTCAGAAATCATTCAGCCACGTGGTTCAATATTTCACAGAAATGATTCCAGAGAAGAGCTCTTTCAAATTTGTCCAAATGGTTTGGGTTTGATGAATTTTGGACGAGTTTCAGGAATTTGAACGTAGTCATTTGGCATATACCAACTTAATTTTAGATTCTTGTTTTATGATGAAACTGTCAAGCCGAATCATTTAATTTTTCACAAGAATTATCCTAGGGTATGGTTCTTTCAATTGTATAAGAATAGATTTGGTTCATTGATTTTTAGTCATAGAAAGCTGAAGTTGGTCTTGTGGCTATTATTAAGCCTATTTCAAACTGTTCTTCAGCAAAACTGTTGTTTCAACTTATATAACATTGCACAAAAATTATTCTTTTTGTTGCCTTTGTTCAAGTTTACTTAAATGATTTTTCGCAGAATTATTGGACCTGTTACAATGAAAGGACTAAGATACTTTGATAAACAAAGCTGGTAGATTTATTGTGTTAACAAACTGAGCTCTTTGGGTATATAACAGCATAACAGGCAACATAAATAATTGGTTCCATATCCAACTTATGTGCAAGATTAATCCATGAATAAATTTCATGTGTAGTTTGATTTTGCTTTCAATAGGCATCTGTTATTATTCCAAACATTTTGATAAAAACATCATATTTGGAAATGTCAGCTTCAAAAGTGCATTGTAGCCAGTCTTACAGTTTGTGTAAACAGATTTACCAACAGGCCAAGATTGTGTCTGTATCTATAAATAGCTTGGCAGACTGCAAACTGTATCAGATAAGACAACAGATCAAGAGTTCAGTCAGTACACTACAGCAAAGTGCAGGTCAAGAGTTGACTCGGTGCAGTGGCTGCAGCTGGCAATTTGTTCCGTTCACTCTGGACAACTGCCTGCCTTAGCTATGCTTGGTTAGCCCAGTGCATCTGACTCCAGAGAAGTTTGATGTATTCACATAAAATTTTGACTTTTTGATGCATCATTGATGGCTTTCTTGTACACAAGACTGGTGTCGCCACCAACAATGATTTTTGCACAGTGTATGTTGCTTCTTATTCTAAGGAGGGATATGATATCATCCTAAAATAGGGCATATTTACACATTTTTTAATGGCTTTGTCATATACAAGACTTTTGGTGCCACCTACAATTGTTTGGTGTAACAAATGTTTGTGCACATATAGCTCAAGAATCGCTTAAAGTATTTGCCTGAAATTTTAAATGTCCATACATCTTTGATGGCTTTCTGGTACACAAGACTGGTGTATGTCGCTTCTTATTCTAAGGAGGGATATGATATCATCCTAAAATAGGGCATTTTTATACATTTTTTAATGGCTTTGTCATATACAAGACTTTTGGTGCCACCTACATTTGTTTTGTGTATCATATGTTTGTGCACATATAGCTCAAGAATCGCTTAAAGTATTTGGCAGAAATTTTAAATGTCCATACATCTTTGATGGCTTTCTGGTACACAAGACTGGTGGCACCATCTAAATCATTTTGTGTTGTGTACACCCATGCCAGTATTTCAGGAGGAATGTTTGTGCAATTGGAGCTTGTACTTGAGTTTAAAATGTTTAGTAATTGCATAGTACATGTGCATGTCACACTTGTTCTTGAAAATTAATCAAGTACTTTTTAAATATTGGTCAAGCATGTTATAATGGAAGCATTATACAAGATGTATATCCCATTGCACAGGTTTGCTTTAGGCCTGTAGGCCTAGTTTCAGGATTTTAAACCAATTTTTCTGGCTTAGACCCCTCACTTTCTGGACCTGAGGACCTTTTTCAAGGTTTTCTTATTAGTTTTCCTGGGTGGTCCTCCCCTTTCCAAAATCCTGGATCTGCCCCTACTGTTTGAAGTGGCTGACTGAGTTATGCTGATCAAAGTGAAGTGGTGTATTGGTGGTGTTATCTCCATCCTCACTTCCATCTGTCTTGTTGGCTGTCAGCAGAGCACAAATTGTAAACATTATACCTGGAAATTGCTTGGTTAGTATTTAAACAGGTCATGGTGAAATCTCCTAGAAAACCGAAAATAAGGTCATTGAGACCTATATTTTGTGATTTACATGGAAAAAACATGCCTTTTTGATCATTATGAAAGGGTGACTCTTTGGGTGTTCAAGGCTGTTTATTAACAAATATTAAATATATATATACATATTTACATATACCTGTATAAGCATGCAAAATTTGAACAAAATTGGCCTGTTTCTTCAGAGGTGTTACTCAAACTTTCATTTTGATTGGTCCATTTTGAGCCAAATTTTATACTTATGAGTATGACTGTCTCAGTTATATAGCATTTGGAGATATATAAACAGCCGTTTTGATAGAGGTTACTTTGATTGAACAATGCTAAATTTTACGCAAACACGTTTATTCTTGTGTTTATATTCGGATATATGATGAATATATTTAAAGAAATGCATAGACTGATAGTGTGTTATTCATAAGTCAGTTTATGTAGTGCATTATATTATTTTTGGCATTCTGTCTAGTCTTAACATAGAGTATATACCACCCATGCTGTTGGGTTCAGAACTCGGATCATTTCTTAGAAAACATGTCACCTTTTTTTGCAAAATAGATGCAGTCTGGACATCAATTGTCATAATGGCAACTACTTTAGAGTTGTATTTCATATTGTGATTTGTCGACCAAGTGCATTTCGTATTCTTTAGGCTGACCTAAATCAGGGTTGCCACGGTAATGGTTGTTCGTAAGAAACCTTGAATAAAAGGTCATGTCATCGCTTCATGCTGAACCGCTCCAAGCTGTGGTACCCAAGTAGAAAATGTCACTTAAATTGAATTTAAGCATGCCAGCCCCACCTCCAAGATATTCCTGGAAATTTTGCCTGTGTTTTCTGGGCATGTTAATTCCAGAAAATCAATTTAAAAAATGTTTTAATGTCTTGGAGGGTATTTTCTAATCACTGGCTATGGAAGCTTGGCTCACCAGCATCCATTAAGTTAATTACTCGACTTTTTTTCTGGGTATGCAAAAGTGATGGCGTCTCATGGCTTCCTGGCATGGTGAGAAATCCCATCTTTATATAGTTTACTTGCTGAGCCGGTCAAGGTGTATTAACCTTGAAAAAGTGATGTTTTGTTTTATGCTGCAGGCTTGGAAGGATATATTTTAACGCATGTGTCATGGTAATGAACAAAATTCTTGAAAAAAGCAAATTTTGCATGACAAAACCTTCCGCTATGTGGACACCTTGGTTATAGGCAATTTGAAATAGTTGTTTTATCTGTGATTTAAGAATATTAAAAAAAAAAGGTTGGATATGGATACTTCATTAGCCTGGCTAGTTTAAAAGGTGTAGGTTTTCAGAAAAAGACCAATGTTTGTGATAGGAAATGACTTGTGGTCAGGGGTTGTGACCTTGAAAGTGAAGATCCCCCACCTTGAACGAAATCAGTGCTCTATACTAGGAAAATTTATTGTATATTGACTGGTGCTGGTTGATGACTTTATGAAATTTTACATTATGCATTTACTAGTGTTTTGACCGATAATCGATTATAATCAATGATCAGTCAGCTGATGCAGATGATCTGATGATCAATCTAGCATTGGCATAATCTAATATAGATTTCACAAAGGTTAGGCTTTTTAATGAGGGATATTAGTACGCTTCCATAAAATTTATGTGAAATAAATTTAAGTAATATATTTATTATAATATATAAAGAATATTTTTATAAATATATGTTTATTAACAGATTCACATCTACATATACTATATACACACAAAAAATTTAGATTTATATGATATTTCAGCCAATATCAGGACTCTATATCAATTGAAGGGATGTACAGGTCTACATTTGATCAGAAATTTCATACTAGAGATCAACCAATTTTTACTTACGACTGATCATGAAATTACAAATGATTCCCAACACTTCTCAAAAGCAACTCATAATTGGTCATCGATTGCTGATATGCTGGTGATGATCGAGGTATGAGGAAGGGAGCGACTCCCGACACTAGTATTTACATTACATATGTGCTAAATTCACAGACCAATGTGCAATTTAAATTATATTCATCTTTTCAGTTTTAATGCAAAATAAGTGAAGTTGAGATCTTGTATCTCCTTATGGATAATTTAATCCACTGTCAGTGAAGCTAAGGGTCTTGTGTTTCCTTATAGTTAATTTAATCCACTTTCAGTGAAGCTGAGGTCCTGTATTTCCTTATGGTTGATTTAATTCACTTGCAGTGAAGCTGAGGTCTTGTATTTGCTTATGGTTAATATATATGTAGCCAGTGGTAAAGTTCCATAGTTTTAAATGTTACTTTACAGATTGTATTTTAAAAGTCTCTGGAGAAGAGAAATGAATTCAGAATATGACAGTAATAGAGTTTTCTTGTACAGTATGAACACAAAAGGTATCATATAACATAAGTTAATACTGGGAAAATGGTGTTCATCATGCTTGTAGTGTGAAACTGGTTTGATTGTTCCTGTTAGTTTTGAAGGTTTGTGATAATTTTTTGGGGGCAAAATTAGTTTATACTCATGATTGCTTAGCGATTGTAATACTTCTTTTTCATTGTAAGTAAATATTGTGTAATGTCCAGAAATGTTTCTGCCTGGTTTATTTATTCATGTCATCTGCTGCCATTGTCCTTGACTTTAAGAGGACAGATTAAATGTAATATTGATATTATTAAATGTGATTAGTTACTTATATTGTCACCAACTGTCTGCAGTAACCATAAGTTATTTACAGTAATATCTTCATCAGATTTTCATGTCGAACTATAGATAAAACTAAAAAATAAATATCATTCCTGACAGACCCAGAAAATCCAATGAAACTGAATAATTCATGCTACAACTACAAAATATACATTTGACACTTATGATAGCCTTGAAATTAAGGAACGATTGTGCAGTGGAAATGATGTGGTTTCCATTGCTTGGTTGTGACCCAGTAGTCAAGTTTACAATATATTAAAGAACCTCCTAATTTTACTTTATAATGCCAAGGAAATTTGCAAAGATTTTGAAGCTTCGGGTTTCGTCATTGTAAATTACAAATTTAACAGACAGCCGTGGCACTTTTGATAGATAGATTCGTCGCCAGGGATGTCACTAACATCATCGCAGCCAATTGCGACAATGTGCAATCAGACACATTCTTTTTAGATTTTCTTTTCATGCCTGGCTTAATTACTTGGATATCCAGTGGGTAGCACATCTAAGAATCTCCGTGGATAGACCTGATGAAAGTCCCCTATGCCCTTTGGCGATAATTATTTCACTGAATTCCGCACTTGATTTAAAGTATGTCTAATCTTCTGGAAAGAAGTAGCGTAAAAGATATGTGTGGTCTTTAAAGACTACAGAAAAGCCAAAAAACCAAGGCTTTTGCATTTAGTGTTTATTAACTAGGTTGAAAAACTCCATTAAACCTGAGACGTTGCCATGGCAACGGCCAGCCGGAGCAGATGTTCCCCGAGGATGCTGAATCCTGTTCATTGGTCAGCATATGTCTCAGGAGGTATTAAATTATCGCAAGAAAACCACTCGGAAAAGGTTACATG
Organism: Sipunculus nudus; assembly: GCA_026874595.1. NCBI lineage: Eukaryota > Metazoa > Annelida > Sipuncula > Golfingiida > Sipunculidae > Sipunculus > Sipunculus nudus. The sequence continues at coordinate 39,115,078 of CM049320.1, read as the reverse complement.
CAACCTGAAGAAATATATGCAAGTATTAGAAAAAGATGGCAAGCATGACCTGATCTTTCTTTTCTTTCTCATTTTAGTCTTCAAAAAGTAGATTTTAATGAGAAAAATTATGTTGTATAACATGTATGAAGTTCTTTTTTTGTTATGCATTTTTGGAAAGGAGTGATACATAACAGGCTGGTTTAGTGTTTACAGGGTTTGCATCTTAATGCTGGGAAATTGTGCACTATTTTCATTTTCAGAACATTTAGATTGTATATATCTGTCATCTGTCAAGTGAATGGGAAGATTTAACTACATTGTCTGTCCACAAATGATTTTTTTGTTTGTATAACATGACTCTTCATTCTGACATGCAGACAAGTATTGTATAGACTAAGTAGTCCTTATTCTTTAATTTTATACACAGGACTTAAGTTTACAAAAGTAAAATCTTATTATTGATCTTGTAATATTATTCTGCATGGAGACAGAATTTCATGTATTCTGTCTAACTGTATAATTCACAGAATACAAGTGTTTCGAGTAAAAAAAAATTAAAAATAATAGTACCTATTATTTCGAAACTTCATCAATGATCAAATTGCATAAACATTTCAAAGAGGAATGAAGTTAAACAGGGTGGATACAAAGACTGACTCTCTGAAATATACAAGACTGCAAAAATTATTAACGCTACTCTAATTTATAGATGCCAAGCCTAGACACCCCCTGTCAAGTGGGGTACACTGCCCTTTGGCACCCTCTAGGGGGCAAATTCTGATGTCTTTAAACTAAAATAATCCATGGAACCTTTGATTTAAATAGCAAGAAAATGCCAGTCCAACTTCACATGGGATGATTATTTTGTTTTTATCCATGTTTACAACATATGGGTGTGAGCCAAAATAATTCAAACACATTCAACAAGGACATCTGGTGGCAAGTAAGACATACCAGAGTTTTGTAAAGGAAGTATTGCAGCTTCCTCAAATATGCAACCAGCTACCTTAGGGTTACATGGTATTTTTTTTTGGTCAACATTCCTGTGTTTACAAACAACTTAAAGATAAACAAGCAAGCTCTTAACTATACATCTGTCACAGAGGCTGTATAAGAACTGTTCTAAACAGGAATTACCAAGAGTTTATTCATTGGAATGCAGAGTATGCGGGAAATTAAAATTTCCATAGAAAAGGAAGGTGAATGGCCGGCTTTAAACGTACTACTTTGTGATTGGCACCGGTCAGTGAGGGGTATCCCTTGAATGGTCTGTGACAGAACAAGGCAGGAAATTACAGACAATTACTACAATATCTGTTCAGGAGCAGATAAGTTAAAGAACTTTACTTACTTTTCTAAGCTGAATCCCACAGAATTGTTGTTGAGTTTTATCATGAAATATGTTCATTTTATGTCAGAAATCTTAACAAGAATCCAGTTTAAAATTTGACATATTATGCTAAATATTTATTAGTTGTCCCATGTACACAACTGCAGATTATCATCTGGTCTCCAGTTTTATTTTAGGGTTGGCGATAAGAAATTTCCATCATTTGAATGCATTAAATTCACTCGTTATTCAGATTCTGACAGGGACCCTGGGACCCTATAGTAATCATTAAATGCAGAAACGTGTCACATTCCAATGTGCTTCCACTGGTATTCCTTGTGTTTATGCATTGCCTAGAAATTTACTTTTAAAAAAATATTCTATTTCCATTTGAATTGTTTTCCAAATTTTTTTTTCTGATTCGTTAAGTAAGTCTGTATTGATGACATTTAGTCTAGACATTGGTCAGATCCAGTAATTTGACAGGTTCTAGACTGCAGCATTTATGTGTACCTCTGAAGTTACTTTGGTGAATGACTTGGAATTAAAGATTACAGATTTGCACATTTCAAGAAAATGAGAATTTATAGTTTTAATTTAGAGACAAATGTTTTTATGAACATTTCCATGTTTAGGGTGGCAAAATTATCTTTATTATGCATCACTTCCACTATACCATATGTATTTTCAACTACCAGAGAACATTCAGTTTTGTACATAATCACTGATGAGATTATGTTTAATAATTCTCTGCCTTATAAGTATAAAGTTTCATTAGTTATTGCTTGCAGAACCAGCACAGGTAAAAGGTGTGAACTCTTCAGTACTATGAACAACCTCAATTCATGCACAACTAAATATACCCATACCTTTGCATATTAGTGTTTCATACAATATGTAATGGTTTGGATAGGAATTGAACAACTAAAGCCAGTTTTAAATAATTCCAGTTTCATTTAGGAAAGATTGGAGAATAGCAAACAGATGTTGTTTCTGGTGTGACTTGTTGTCTTTGAAAAAGCTCAGAAAGAAAGCTAAGAAAAACAATTACCGTAGCAGGCTTTTCAGGAATGATTGGGTTAGCACTGATCTATGTTGCGTGAATTCTCCCTCAGACAATCAGTTCTTGGGGTCTGTGCATCTGACAAGACGAGAAGTACCTGGCTGTCAGACCAAATGGATAAAAGCTGGCTCTTGCAGGGCTCGGCATTAACTTTTGAAAGTACTTGCCCAGTTGGGCAAGTAACAATAATTTTTAACATACCTTACATGAATTTTTACTGGCCCTAAAAAAATCATTGATTGTATTTAAGAACACAAACAACCTTTTTCAGGCCTTTGGATAAAGGTTTATGATGGACCCACTTGCCCAGTCAGGTAAGTAGGGGGTCACTTTTAGTTGCCCTCCCACTATTTTCTGGAACTTTCACTTGCCCTGGGCAAGTAGTTGACCGTTAATGTCGAGCCCTGTCTTGTAGCAGTCACTGACCATTGCCAACTAACTAAAAAACTAGTCAGCTGTGTAAACTGTGCTTACAACTGTCCCTTAGATTTACCCAAATCAAGTATAATTAGAAAATGAAAAAAATATCTAATCATATAATGACGTAAAATAAAAATTTCAATTTTATAAAACCCATCATTATTTTAAGAGATGCAACCTCACATTGGAAGGCTCCAAATTCCCGTTTGATGAATTTAAATTTTGAATTTTGGTGTGAATAATAAGGACTTTTCTTAACAGGAATAACCTTACTGCTCCGTATTAACTACGCAGATCAGCCCAGAAATCAGATAAATTCTACAGAATTGTGAGGTGAATGGCTGCCTTTAAAGTGGTCTTGGGCCTTAAGGTATCATTACTGTTTGAATTCCCTATATCTAAACTCAATTCAACAGTGTTTTAAATTCATATTAGACCCCATAAAGTGTACATTATTTTGAACCTGGTACCCTAATCTTTCTGATGGTAAACATTGAATAATAATTTAAATTTCAGTTTTAGGGTAGATAAAAACATGATAGGGGAAAAACAAAAAAAAAATTTTTGAGATATTGTCATTTAGATTAATATAAGCCCATTTAAAACAGGATTATTGTTACTTGGGGCTTAAAAAAGTATACCTTTAATTTTTTTTTAAATTGCAAAATCATGTGAAAATGAGTGAAAAATTAAAAAATGTGTAAACCATCAGAAAAATCACTGTACCTAGTTCAAAATAATGTATACTTTATAAGGCCTTATATGAATTTAAAGCACTTTTGAATTTATATATAGGGGGTTCAAACAATAATGGTACCTTAAGCAGAGGATTTCTTTGCTCTACTGTTTTCTGTTATTGCCACCAGATGGCTGCACATGAACTAATATCATTGCCTCGGAATACCCATCCTCCTGACAAATGGTGCACTTAATTAGGCAGACAATATTTTTTTACCATGTGCATTGAAGATATATTTGGCTTTTTATCAAGATCGTTGACATTTTAATTCAGTGTTTATTCTTGCATGGATTAATGGATGTAACTTTTTGTTTCCAAATCTCCTGATTTAATTTTATTCAAAGGTATATTATTCCCCCTGGATGAGAGTAATCACTTAAACAATACATTACAAAGGTGACAGTAATTGAAACAGCCCCAAACCCTTACTGAATAAAAAATATATGGTTATTTATAATATATTTTTTCTCAGAATTTTCCGTAATATTTATTTTGGTCATTTTAGGTATAAATGACTCTGAAATGTATCATGACTCTATCTCTCTAGTGAATCTTGTGTGGAATGTTTTTAGGGTCCACTCAAAGAAATGGCAGTTCTGCATGTTTAAATTAGATATAAAAGTTAAGTTCATGTGGAAAAGGTAAATGGAAAACAAACATCTCAAGATGTGGCAGTGATGGAGGATTGGAGCCCAGATTGGTAACAACTCAAGAAATCAGGCCAAATCCATGAACTTAAAGGTGCCAATCCACCTACCATTTGAAATAGAATTAATGTGATTTTTGGCTTCCTCTGTGTATATATTAATGATCAAAGGGTTATCTTGGTTGTGAAAAGTTCTTAAAAGGCCTCTGTTAAGGACGTCTGTACTTGTTTATCAACATCATGTTTGTAAACACAGCAGTGTTGACAAACAGAAAAAAACATGTAACCTAAGGTAGTAGGTTGCATATATGTGGAGGTAGAAAGATCACTTGTTGCAAAATACTATTGCAAAGCTCTGGCTTATCTGACTTGCTGCCAGATGCCCTTGTTGAATTTGTTTTTTTTTTATAATTTTGGCAGACCCCCACATATTATAAACAGGTTGATACAAACAAAACAAGCAGCCAGTGTGTGATGCTATCCATGTTTTCTAGCCTATTTTTACAAAAGGTTTCAAGGGATTACCTTTAGTTTATAAAGGACAGACAGGTGATTAGGCCCCTTTAAATTTTTACAGAATAATACAAGAAAAAAAAATTTACACCAAGTTTTAGCTCTGCATTAGGAGCTTAATGTAATTAAACACTCAAGTAAACAGCATACATGAAACATAAAAATACTTATGGTAATCTCAATTTATATTTTAAATTTCTTTCAATAAGATTTTTTATTGGAATTAGACTTGAACTTGGACTCAGGTTTAAGATGACTCAGACTCACTGAAGATGGGCTTGAACACCAGCTTCTGTGGCTCAGGGGTTGAGCGCAGGACTCAAAGCAGGGAGATTGTGGGTTTGAATCTCAGCCAAGGCAGTGAGGTTTTTCACAGTGGGCCCCCATCCAGGGTGAGCGCTCTGAAGGCTTAATGGGAAGGTTGTGCCCCACAGCTGTGTATCACCCACATATGAGTGCGTCTTTGGGGGGTTCCTCGGTGTTATGACCCAGCAATGGGGATGATTACACACCCAGGACCTGCAGGTGTGGTAGACACTGGGCCTGGGTGACACCAGGATACAAAAATAAAAATGGTAAGAAGCGAGTGCTACTGCCCTGTCAAGTAGTCCCAAACCGAAAAGAAAACTCTGCAGATGTACATACTTAGGTTAAGAATAAGATAGTCAGCATTAAAAAAATGGAGGCTGTTACTTCCACCAAAAAAAATTGGAAAAAAGATTGGCTTAAACAAAAACTTCATTGACTTAGACTTGGACTCAGGTTCAGCACTCAAGAGTTAATGTTGATACTGCCTTTGAGAGGCACTTTTAGCTGTTATTGGACACTTTTATCATGTTCTGCTTTGTTGTATTTGTCTTCATTATTGACACATTCAGTCACTGGTGCAATCAATATGTCAGACTACTTTTGAAGTTGTCTGAGATATTTCTGTTTTTGCAGAGACAAACTCATTCTAGTTCCTGTCCTGTTAAAAAGATGTTCAAATGATTCTTTGAGGTTCTTCAGGTTTCTCACCAATTAACTTTCAAAGTTTTACAGGGTATGGCAGGGTTCACACTACAGCTCCAAAGTTTAATGACTGAACCCCTGGGCTCACCCCCACAAATGTGTTATTAATAGGTTAAACTTTTCTCTTGAAATTAGTTCCTTATAATACATGTGTACAAGAGATTTTCCTGACACGCAAATAACAATGAAATATTTTTTTATGTCATAAAGAAATGCATATGGATGTGGAATACTTTGGGATAACAAAAGCAGAAAAAAATATGAAAAAGTTGGATTGACTTGAACTTGATGATTTGAAAAATATAGAATTAAATTAAACGTAGTAATTTCCAGTACAACAGATGTCAATCAGCTAAACAATATTTTCATCATATTGCAAAAAGTCATGGCAAGGGTTTTTATAGTATATCTGGTTTGTGAACCTCTGGTAATGTCCACTGACCCTCCAAGCAAGCATTAAAACACCTGTAGCACCTGTTGATTTTTGAAAAGGTATCCAGGTTTTATGGTGTGCTATAAGAGCTCTCTGAGCTTGAGGTTATATTTATAAATATAAAGGAAGTCAAGCTTTTGTTCTAAAACTACCCCATTCCCCCCCCCCCCCAGCCTGCACCACCAAGAATGTAATAGCTGTCCTGCTAGTGAGGAGATTCTAGGATTTCAGAAAAAAATACCCAGATTTTTTTACTGTTTATTAAAAATTTCACAAATTTAAAAAATTAGTCAATTTTTTTAAAAAAAGAAACTTAATACTTATTCAAATGCAAAGTCTTGTGCTTGGGAGAAAAACTTTAAAAATTTAACTTCAGATTGTGAATTTAAATAAAATTTTATTTTAATAAATAATTTAATCAAGATCCAGAATAAATTAATGTCTGTTGGCTTGGCTTAGTGTATTAAAATTTATGTTTGTAGACATATTTCCAGCAGTTTTTCGTTACATATAGTGATTCAAGGTATTGGCAATATGTGTTAAATATTATTAAGTATATAATATTTCAGTATATATAATCAGTTTTGGACTTCAGTTCTTTAACCAGTTTGGGATATGCACATGTAGATATATTGGCCTAAACTTTCATTTAGAAAATATTAATTTCTTTGTTTTTTAAATCTCTTTATGATACTGCTGGAATAAAATTTTTTTCTGATAAAAGAAATTATGTTCATATGGTACAGAAAAGTTGGTACAGACTAAGTAGGTATAATAGAAGGTGACAGAGCAAAAAGTTATATTAAATGCATGTATAATTTACAAGAAATTAGAGTCATGTTTAAAGGTTGCTTAGGTATAATGTAAAATAATAATATATGAAACAGGTATATTGATAAATTACTTTTATGCATATAAACAGAGTACCATAATATTTTCTCTCTCAGTTTTTTTACCCCAGTAGGCTAAGCAGTTTTTAGTATAGAGTGAAAAAATTCGGCGTCACTGTTGGCATATTGAATTTAACATTTTTAGATGGCAAGAAAGGAAAAGAGCATATTGTCCTCCACAGAAAAGGCACCTTACCTGCAGAACCCCCCCTATACCGGTTCCTGTTTTCCTGCATCTGTCTGGTGTCTCGTAAAAAAAATGGGCAGTTTGGCAATTGTGCATTTGTGTTAGGTTTCAGTGTCCTCTTAGAAATGTGGAAATGCGAGCAGATACCAGTACCCCCTGTAACACAAAATGGCTACCGGTTTCTTAATGTTTGCGATTATCGTGAAGCAAAAACAAAATGGCTGCTGCATCCTAATCTTTCCCCTGAGCTGTTAAGTCTTTCAAAGAGGTGTTTAAAATGGTTCTGTTTTTATTGTGAAAATTACTGCATGTTAACTAATGTACAAGTTGGCATGTTTGCGTTTTTTTGGTGCTCTGCCGACCTTGTCAGGTTATCTCGAAGGGGGAGCTGTTTGGTTACCATGGAGATCAGATGCGTCTGCTGAAAGAAAACTTGGAAACACTAATGTCTGCTCAGTTTTCATTCCTAGCTGTAGAAGTAATATAAATTAAATGTGGTTTTATAAATTGCAACATAAATAAGATTTACTATTATTTTAATAAAATACCATTTTCATTTGCTGCTGATTAATGTGTAAATATTATGCTTTTCATAATTAATTAAATATCAGATGTTTCGCGGTGATTCTGGTAAAACCGTAGACTCATAAATTGTGCTGTATATACATTTTATATTATATATAATTGGGATAACATGTATTTTATGTTGATGATAAAAAAGTATAATACAGACATTGGTCATGTTTTAATAATGATAATAATGCTCTTGAATTCAGTTTAGGTTGATTTAATTAATGGTTTTTCTTTAATCAGGTTACAGGACTGAGGTTTATCACTTTACTGTCTGGATACTGCAAATATCATTAGAACGTTGACAACTTTAATCCTTTCCAAAAATTAATTTGTATAACATGTTGCACATGACAACAGTAAGACCCTTCAGTATACAGGTAAATACTTTTAAAGGTCCTTGTATAGTGTCTTAAATTTTTTGAAACATTAAGCAATTTACCTGAGAATTAACCAAATGTTTATTTCAGTAAAATAATAATTTTTGGTGATTAACATTTATTTGGTGAATAAATTAGGCTTATGGCTAGATCATATTTTAGCAGCAGATTCTGTGGTAGTGTACATGTATGTTGTTAGAGATAGCCATTTTAGAGATCTAGGACAATTAGAAAATGGTGGAAGAAGGAGAAAATGAGATCTAGGACAATTAGAAATTGGTGGAAGAAGGAGAAAACAAAGAAAAAATTTAAATTGTTGGGTTTGCACTTGGGGGGGGGGGGGGGAGAGAGAACTAAATGGTTTCATGCACAAATGTTTTTACACAAATATGAATATAGAAATAAACATAAATAAAAGCCTTCAAGGGGTTGCTTAATGAATGTAAATGCAGTTATTGAAATTCGTTGATTATTGCATGCATGATTTGGCTAAAAGGCAGTGCATTGATTATTGTTATGAAACATTGTTACAGCCATTTTAAAAATTTCTTTGTATGAAGTGGTTACAAGAGGATTACATATTGCTCTGTTGTACATGCTTTATTAATTAATCCACTGTGAAAGGAAAACCTTATTAAGTTTAAGTCACAGCAAATATTATATAAAAGCAATTAAATTAATAAAAAAGTTCCAAGTACTCACGGATGCAGAAGTACTCTAATTACATGTTACATATAAGTAAACTGAAGTTCTGAAAAATTTTAAATAACACTGTTAGTAGGCCAGTGAATTTTTAACAGATATTCGATTCTGTTTTGTTATGAGTTACTCATATTTTATTTGATTCTCAATATGATTATTGCAAACAGTCCCCATTGACTGTCAGAAAGGCATATACAGTGGAACTTAAAGACCACCTATCTAATACAACCACCAGGCTATTAAGACCACCCTTCAATGAATCAAATGCATTCACATTGGTTAAAACTGACATGTCTGATAAGACCACCCGTGATTAAGACTACGATTGGCCAGTTACAGGTTACACAGATTTCATTTTAATCATGAAAAGTTTCTTCTCAGGCGATGATAATATGAATGTTAAAATGTACTGGAAGCATTGATGTAGATAAAACAATAACTAAATTGTCTCATGCATTACAGCCCTAGCATATAATACATGTATTTGATATAACTATACTTGTGTCCTAATTGACCTATCCACCACCGCCCAAATGCTCCGCCCTTTTAACTTATTATTATAATGAGCCCCCAAAATGCTCCTACACATATGGACTTCCATGCCTATGGTAGCAAGAGCTGATTATAACATAATAATGACGTCACAAGATCGATGGCGCATGACGTCGTATTGACTGACGTCATCAACTGGTATCACCTGACCATTGTTTACTATATCACAGTCATATATGAACTGTATTGCAATATATAATGGATTATTTGTCCCATACAAATTATGTGCCAGGTAAAACATTATTATTCACTCGGTAGTCGGAAGAATGGCTCCCGCAACCTATAGCCTAGAAACTTTTTATACTGTCTCCTTCATATAATAAAATACTTATACTTATCTTGTGCATTTTTTACAGCCCTGATTGTTAATGTTGATTAGGGTTTAAAAGTTGCAATCTACAGTGGAGCGGATGGAGTAATGGTTAAGCAGATAATCACTTTAGATGATACATTTATTATAAATTTGCATTTAAAATAAACTTGATGGACTCTCAGAATCCTTATGACAATACAGAATGGAATCAGACTTTTTAAGTGCCATGATTTAGTAACACAAGTTCTCCAAATCAAATGAATGGCAGCTAGAGTAAGCACTGGCCCTAATTCCTGTCAATAAGGAGCTTGAACCTGAGGACAAAGAGTAGCCGTGGGTCACAATGGGAAAGGAACCTAAGCATAAAAAATATATGATTGTGATTCGGACAACCTCCAAAGGTTAATAGATTGATTGTTCCTTTACAGTCAGCTCTCAAAATCTGTTCATTAGCTTGTGTAAAAAATATATATTTAAAAGTTGTGTCATTGCCAAAAGTACATAATATTGAATCATTTAATAATATAAAGTATGGGGCCTGTTAAGAAAATTTATTTTGATTTTTAAATGATGACCTGTCTTGTATATCTCTTGGACATGGTTAAACAAAACATGCACCTCACCCTAGGCTTTGCATCAGACATTTTACATGTTACGTGTTTGCATATGCAGTATCTGAGCTTCATGCATTTATCCAAACAATATATATATATCCAAAAAATTGTTTATGTGAAATTAAAAACTGAGAAAAAAATTGTAATTGTTTCTCCAAAGTACAAACAATGAACATTAATTCAAAAAGTTAGAATATAAGATTCAAAACAAATGCACAGAGATTGTCACAAACATTTATTTGAATGTGTTTTACAGAATATATTGATCTAATTGTTGGAAAACATCACAAAAATGTTTCTATAATGGTAGGGCCTATATTTATTCTGGTCTGTCAGTATCTGATAATAATAATATCTGGTTTTTGACAATCATGGTGAATCTTGCAAAACCTATCTCCCAAGTGTACGGATAAACGAGGCTCTACTGTATTTAATTTATTGCGCAAAAAGGACTTCTAGATATCAGTACTTTAATCCTCAATTTTCGGCTGTTTGGCAGGACACTACAGTATACAGTATCAGGGATGTGCTCAGAATAATTTGAGTGCCGGACGGGCGGGCTGTGCATGTGAAATGGGGGGGGGGGGGGGGGGGCACGGGATATTTAAACTTAAACTTTCATTTTTTATAGACGTGATTTTTTATATTTCAGCTGCATGAGTAAATCATTAGTAATACTAAAAAGTGCTTGGCGGCAGGAAACACTGCCGGGCGCACCCACCCGGGGCCGCCCGGCATGGGCACATCCCTGCAGGATAACATTTTTAAAAATTATTCAACCATTCATCTAATTCACATGAATTCATGTTTAAATATTATCAGCGGTAAAACACATGATTAAAAAAGAAAAGAAATTATTAGTGAACATTTTGGTAAATATTTTTATGTTGCATTGTTGATTAATATGTTTTATAAATGGCTACAGCTGCTACTTGACAGCTAGTTGAGATACCAAGCTCAGCTGGCAACCTTCTCAAAAATACTGTGAAGTTAATTTATTTCCAATTTTCAGATTGACTGTCATGTGTGTCGAATTCCAAAAATCCCTTGTGGCATATTGTATGTAATAAACATGTATCATTATTACTAATATAAGGGTATGTATGGCATAATTGGCCATTTTTTATATTGATATATATATTTTTCAGCACAGATGGATTTGATGATTGATTATTTTTTTACATAATACTATAATTTTTTTTGAAATATAAAATTGTTGATGAATAAAAAGAATTCTTTTTTAAATAATAGTTTCTTGATTATTTGGTCTATGCATGTCAGTATTTATAATAATAAAAATAAACACAGACCATATAAAACAGGGCCTGAGCTTAGTCAGATTTATTTTCATTTAATATGGAATTTTTTCCCAAATATCTTTAGATTTACTTTTAAGAATGCGCCTTACAGATACAGCAGCCATTTGCAAATAAAAATATTAGAACCTAAAAAATGTAAGGAAATTGTTAACAGGGATATGCTAGAAAAACATGTTGGTAAGAATCTCTTAGTATCACATATTGACAAATTGTTATATTAAATATGGAACTTTGACTGAATTAGGCTATGTACTGTGATGTGTATTTTCATGCATCATTCCCAACTTGATCTCTTTACAATTTTATGTTTTTTAAAACACATTAAGAAAGTATAAGATTTTTCATCATGCAAATAAACACAGACAGAAGCATAAACAAACAAATTAACAAAAAATGAAGTCTCTGTCCAATTTAACCTAATGATACTCATATTTTTGTTTAGGCCTATTATAATAATACGTGCAAGTCCTACTAATCAAACTGAGTCCGTATGACCTTTCAGTACTAGCAATGGTGTGGGTGTAGATTTTCTTTTGTAAAGCAGATATACATGCAACATTCATTAGTTAAGTCATATGTTTTGATGAAACCCAGACTTTTCATAAATATTAAAGAAACTATTACATTCACATGAAAACTTTTTACCCATATTTTATGGTTTGTTTTCTTTTTTGGTCTTTCAAGAATGTAATAACACCAGGCACATTTTTAACTAGGTAAATGTAATTTTCTTCATCAAAGAATTTTAAGAACACTGTTGTATATGAGCCGAGCTTTTGCACGACTTTGTGGTTAGTTTCCATTGATGGACCATGAATGTCTTTTTTGGTCGTGATTCCTTTCACAGATTACACAATTTTTCACAACATTTCAGTATGTGGTGATGGTGCCCTGTTTTCATTTTGCGTACAATTTAGGTAAAAGTATGGGGCAATAATATGATTACTGTAGTGTTTGATCTACCTATGGTATTGCGATGATGTTTGATCTATCGCCAGTGATATAGTCACATGACATGCCGGGAAGGTATAAAGGATCGTTAGGGTGACACGAGAGAGCAAGGCTGCCTTTTATTTAAGCAAATTAATATCTTGGATACAGAAAAGGCATGCACTGAGGGCTGATTACCTGTGTATTTAATGGGGTGTTTAATTACTAGAATAAGGCTGTAATTGGTGATGAAGCACACGGGATGATCCAGCGTTTGTGTTTGTGATGTACAGGCCCCCACATAGAGAACAACCATGTTTACGATGTCAGAACTCCCTGTCGCAGCATTCTTGGGTTGCTTTACAAGCCAATTAGGAACACCCAGTTATGATGTTTTTGTGTTTCACTCGCTCAGAACCAAAATTATCACTGTTGGTGAAAGAGGCTGCAGAGGATCCCCCACGTCTCAAGCAGACCTTTTCATTAACACCTCTGACAAACATACTTTAATGTATTTGCATGTTTCACGTTCATTTAAGAACAAAGGCTTTTTTGTGCTTGACAAAAATAATGCCACCTAGGCGTAGCAATGTCCTTGTAGAAAAGCTGAAAAGAGTTATCAAAGAACCGTGCATACTTCTGTGATGCGTGAATTAAATACGCCAGTATGATCAGACACCAACCTGTCATTGTTGGAGAAAGATTACTCGCCTGTCCCAAAATTGCCATCAGAGATGCTGTGTATTTAAGACATTTTCATCAGATAAACCTCAGAAAATATCTTTGCAGATTGAAATCCTCTTTGTGGCCAATACAGCTTCTATTAAGTTCCAAAACATTATATTTAACGTATCCTGTATATGTATTTTATGTCAGATTTCAAATGAAAATCGTTCAAATAAAAATTTCATGTGTTAGGGCTATCTGTTTTCTGTCAATATTAAATATTTGCAGATATATCTTTTATTAGAACAGGCTTTCCAAATAATTTAATCATGGTCTTATTTATCATTTTAATATCTTTTCTAAGCTTAGTCTTCAGACAGTTCATAAATGTCCATGTTCAAGCAAGGACCTAATATAATATAATATAATATAATATAATAGGGGCCTGGATAGTCGAGTGGTAAAACACTCAGCTCTCTCTGGTGGTGATCAGGGTTTGATGCCAGGGCTGAGTAGTTACCATAAGAGTGCATGGGTTTAATTGACCCGTCCCAGGTCGGTGGTTTTCTCTTGGTTTTCTGGTTTCTTCCACCTCTGCAAACTACAGGAGGCCACCATCTGAGCCATGGAGGCTGCCTCATATTGGTATTATAACAAGTCATACAAAACATAAAAAATTAATAAGTTTATATCATTAAATATATATATAATTTATTTATTTTCACTGGAACTTAGTTTAAATAATGACAACATGGTTTACTGTGGAAATATTGCAAGTTAAATTTGGTTTTTTATATTAACTGTTTTATTTCATACAAAAGTAAAAATTTCACTTAAGGACATCCAAGTGTGAACCAGTGTACACGTGAATATTTCAAAGTAAGCTAGTTTTATCAAATATCCATTGTGGACTCTTAACTAGGGAATTTAAAGTTAAACTGGAAATTAAACAGCTCACCATTTAATTCCAGTCTCAAGTAATTTACATGAGAATTTCCAAATAAAACTGGTTAAGTTCTGAACTGAACTTTATTTCAATGCGTAGTGCTAGGACCTTAAAAATTATGTATCCAAAAAAACTGTGTTCAGTCTTTGGGTTTCCAGACAGAATGTAGCTTGCCCAGGAGCAGTGACGGTCTTTTAATTTTAAACTTGTTCTCCTTGTTGAAATTAGCATGGAATTTAGTGATCATAAACCTAATGTATTTGTCCCTCTTTGTCCGTCACTCCTCAGTTAATTATTGAAAGTTTTGTATCACGAACAAATACCTATAATTGTGACATAAACCTGTGAGGCCAGAACCTGTATGAGGAAAGTGTTTGCTGGCAAGATAGTGGCAAGATTGTGTAGGGTTTAGAGTGGGATAGTGCTTTTTTAAACCCCACCCAAATCCTTAGATTATAGTACTTAGAGAGGACTAGAGAGGATAGGGAAGGAGAAAGATTCATAAACTGAAGGAACCACTGCACAATCAATTCTTATCTAGAAGCTTGTAAAGTGCCATGTGCCGTTTTCTGCCCCACAAATCACGATGTGTTTTACTGAAGATTCATAGTAGTAGGGTTGAGTGTCAAAATATACAAAATGCATTAAAATATACATAGCTGTATATATTATTTCAAGATAACTGAAATATGTTCAATAAAGGTACATGTATGTATCTAATTATTGTATCATTTGGCGATCTTTTGTCTCTTATAGAATTTCACCCTCTCTGTTTGCATAACAGATCCTTTGTAATATGACTAAAAATGTCCATATAATATTTTCATAAAATTATTTTTTTTTGCATGACTAGAATTAATTTATCACAAAATGAACAGGTTATGTGAGTTTTAATATTATAATTTTATTTTAAAAATAAATAGTTTGCTCAGCTGTTGTCTTGAATGACTGGAAGCTTCTCTAATTTGGAAACCTTTCAGGAGACAGAAATGGTTCATTTACCCAGAGTCTTTTAGTTATGCTTAACCCTTTGGATGGCTTTATATTCCTGAGGATTTCAAATTTGCGAAAGGGAATTTGCAAAAATAAAACACCATGAATTAGATTCCCCATTTACACAGATGAACACGAAATGGACGCTTCTGTGGAATTTAGTATACATTTTCCATAGGTCTCTGTGAATTGTGAGGGGACTGACAATTGATTCAATTATCCATTTTTTACCTTCAAGTTTGGAAAATATAAAATTGATAAAAAAATGCAGCTCTCCCTTTATTTGTCACCAACATTTATATTCAATACCAGCGGAGTAGTCCACCTGTGAATATTTAAAGTAGATTTAGGGCACTACACGATAAGAGCTTTGACATTGTGAATTGCTCTGTCAAATTTGAGAGCTCACAGAGGACTTTGGGATGATACATGCAAAGATTAATAATCTAAATGAATCAATTCTGAAGTTAATAATCGATCACAATTTAATTGAGGGCTTGCAATTTAATGTATCAATTCTTCGATGCATTAATTGTTACACTCCTAGTTTTCCATGCATGCAGTGCTGAAAGTCAAAGGCAAAGAGATCAATATTATAAATAATAACTTATTTTTGTCACATGTAAATCTAAGATCTAATAATAAATCTTTCTATGTTATTTTCTGATTATGAATTAGATAAGAATTCCCACTCTTTCAGTGTTCTCTGTGGTCTATGTCAAATTGTTAATATATTGCACCTTATAAATAATATATATAATAATTAATGGATAGATCTGATCTCTGTGTACATTACCAATTTTAAGATAGTGAAAATGGAACCTTCACAAAACACTTGAAATGTGAATGTCGCGAAAAATTTAATCCTGTAAATAGGAAGGCATATCACATAAATTAACTGAAATTTGTCATATTTCTTCTCATAAGGTAAAAATGATCTATATTAAAAAAACCCCAAAAGGAACATTTGGTTATTGATTGTTCCAAATAATTCTGTTGTCTTGTACTCAGTGTTTGGGGCTGAGAAGGCATTCTCCTGTACTTACATTTATTAAGATAAATTATTTGTTTTGGTCATAAAAATAAGGATTTATCTCAATAAATATAAAGTCAAGGTGAGTTTCAATATCAATATAATTTTACTCTTTTAAAAACAGTTTGCTTAGCTGTTAAGAAATGGTTCATTTTCAAAGAAATGATATTGTCAAATGTTAAAACACAAACATGTTCTTCAGCTCAATTAAAATTATCACTTATTTTGTTTATTGCTACTGCCATCATGTTTTTCTGAGTCTGTACCTGTTAGGAATATACACTTAATGTCTGACTTGTTGTTCAGATCCATGTGTATGTTTTAAATAAATGTGTTCAGTATTTTTTTCTGGGGTAGTAATCAGTGATGTAATTATGCGGAGAGCATTTCCCTCAGCAGGCCATGCTGTGCCCTTCAGAGCACTGTCACATATATGAGCCCCGCATTACTGTCAGTTTTAATCACTTGACTCCCCAAGAGTAGATCAACAGGACTGGTAATTTCCCCAGAGACTGCCCAACAGCCACTAGCGCCCCCTATGGGCATACATGTTTACTAAGTGCAGCCCAGGTGCTTCCTGAAAGTCACGAGTGTTTGCTTGAGAGTTGGGGGGAAAAAACTTATTATATTATTGAAAAAAAATTAGTGGATTAAATATGCACTTAATGAAAGATTATCTCAATGGACAAGTTGATCTTGACTTTCTTTCTCGTTTCAATGAGAGGTAAATAAGCGCATTTAAACAGCATAGCCAATTGCATGGTGATATGTGGAGTTAACATTTTTTCTGCTCTGTTCACTTTCAGTGGTGGCGCGTGGTGGGTTAAATGACGGCCACTTAATGGGGATATGCTAAAATTGAGATGGGGGATAGTGCAATTGAGAAGAAAGGTAAATATTTGCTAACATGCCACTGGCAAACATTACAGGTGAACCAGAGGGGAGGGATCGAGAAAAGGAAGTGGGTCTGAAAGGTTTAGCAACAAGACATAATAGCCGGGAAGATAAAGGTTGATCCATTGGGTTTCTGGGTACACGATGGGTCAGAACGTCAGACCTACACTTTACCAAGCATACCATCATTCATGTCGATAAAGCAGTGTGCTAGGGAGCCATAGGTCATGTGCAGTCAACTGGGATATATTCGGTACACATGTAAAAAGTGCATCTAATACTACTATCTTGTGTCTTGCGGGGGTAAAAATTGTATGTAATACAACTGTATGTTATCATCAGTCTCCTCTCAGTCTCCGTAGACAAAACTAATATCGGTAATAATAGTTCTACTCCCCTATTCCTGTCATTTTCCTGTATAAGAAATACTTAAGAATTGGTTTCTTCCCTTATATCAACCTGGGGGTCATTCATTACAAGTGTTTTCTGAAACTCTCAATAAATGGGGTTAGAATGGTAAATGCATGGCTTCTGTTGATTCAGATATTTCTTATATAATATTCGTATATTTTCCTATAAAAAAATTGTCTCCTGTAATTTCCTATATTTTCCAGCATTCAGGATTTAAGCTCTTATATTCTTCTATATTTTTATCACTGTACATTCATATTTTCAGTATAACTGTTATGGTTGAATATCTATTGTTATGTAGACCTACTGTCATGAAACGTGCCACTCTTTTAGTGGAACTGTGTATTTAAGAGTAGCAGTTATACAAGTACAGCTATATCTAAACCATTTAAACATTAATATGCTGCTTCAAGAACTGATAGTCATGGTAAATAACTGAGTGAAAAATCCTATATTTTTCGTATATATTTTTGGCTGAATATTTCTATACATTCCTATATTTAGTCCTCAGATGCTCATGTAGAATACCTGTATTTCTCCAAGAATCTGGTTTGTAGACTTGTAAATGAAAAGACAACATATTTAATCTTGTGTATTAAGAAATACACAATGCTTCTATTCTAGGTTTAGTGTGTGTACCTTGTTATAGAAATCTTGGAATCACTTGGAATAAATGTCAGTTATATTTGTATCTCAGCGTTCTGTATGTTTATGGAATTCTTAGAATTAACCAAAAAATCAATATATTGGCCACCTAAAAATATACTTTTGGATTGAAAGTAGTATTATTAATTAAGATAAGGAGTTATTAATATCTTATAATCCAGGTATTATGAAAATAATTGTAAACCAAATAATTTTAAACAAAGTGGTTTTATTTGTAGGCTTAGGAATTATTAAATTCCTACAAATCTGTGATTATGAAAATCCATGAAATTCCTTGAATTACAAAAATCCTAGAAATATTGAATTTCCTGGAATTATGAAAATCCTAGAAATATTGAAAAAAATCCAGGAAGCTTTGAATTGAGAAATCCCTGAAATCTGCAATTTAGTCAGTCTTACACATTTTGAATTGAATTTAGATATACAGAATATTGATTCATAAAAAATTCTAGGAATTTTAGAGAAACCAGGTAATTTTCTTCAGATCTTGAAATGAGAACATTGTGGAAATTTGGATCAAGTCAGAAATATGCTAGATGTCTCAAGTTAAGTATAAAAGACTGAAATATTGAACCCTAGCATTTTACGGAAATATAAAAATGGGAATTTCCTTCAAGTCTTGAAATGAAAAAAAAAAATGGAAATCAGGATTTAAGAATCTACTAGATGTCTTCTAGAATTAGATATTCCTGTGTATTTAAAGACATAGAATAAATATATTTATGTTATAAAGCCTGTCTGCCACCTTGGTCGTTGTAAGCTAAGGATGAGAACCATTAGGAAATAATATTGCCCTTCAATATTACTGTTTTACCCATAATGGACTGAGGATCGAACTTCAGCTGATAACTAGAATACGGGTAGTCGACAAGCGACTACGTGTATCCGCCTAAATCAGAGTGGAACGGGTGAAGTGAGGCATGGATTAAGTGGCAAGGGGAAATAGAGTGAAGTGTTGCATATTAGTATGGATGTCTGCAGCCAAATTGTGTATGAAGGTTGCCCCCCCTACCACAAAATCCAGAAAGCCGTCCCAGTTGTATACATATGCAAAATTTAAGGCAGATAAGTCAAACCACTACATGTATATGAGTGATTTTAGCCCGTGGCAGACGATCAGATGGACGCTGAGCAAAAATGGTTGCAGGTGACGGCACCAGTTTTGCGTATGATAAAGGGCTATGTGAGAACTATACACATGCAAAACTTTGGCCCAATCGGTCAAACGGTTCCCAAGATATGAGCTTGGATGTCTGCTGCATACTAGAATGCAGGTGGCTCCACCTGTCATAAAATCAAGAGAGCTGTCGGGGATGTATAAACCTGCAAAATTTTAGCCAGATATGTCAAACCACTGCCGAGATATGAGTGATTTAATCCCATGGCAGACAAACAGACAGGAGCTGTGCAAAAATGGCTGCAGGTGGCGCCACCAGTTTTGCGTATGTTATAAAGCTCTCCAAGGGCTACATTTGTGCAAAAAAATTTTCCTGATCGGTCAAACGGTTCCCGAGATATGAGCTTGGATGTCTGCAGCGTAAACGTGAATGTAGGTGGCGCCACCTTTCATAAAATCAGAAAAGCTATCCAGGATGTATACGCATGCCGAATTTCAGGTGAATTAGTCAAGTCACTGCAGAGATATGAGTGATTTTAACCCAAGGCAGAAGAACAGATGGACACTGTGCAAACATGGTTGCAGGTGGCGCCACCATTTTTTGTGTATGTTATAAAGCTCTCCAAGGGCTACATTTGTGCAAAAAAATTTTCCCGATCGGTCAAACGGTTCACGAGATATGAGCTTGGATGTCTGCAGCGTAAACGTGAATGTAGGTGGCGCCACCTGTTACAAAATCAGAAAAGCCATCCAGGATGTATACGCATGCCAAATTTCAGGTGAATTAGTCAAGTCACTGCAGAGATATGAGTGATTTTAACCCAAGGCAGACAAACAGATGGACACTGTGCAAACATGGTTGCAGGTGGCGCCACCATTTTTTGTGTATGTTATAAAGCTCTCCAAGGGCTACATTTGTGCAAAAAAATTTTCCTGATCGGTCAAACGGTTCCCGAGATATGAGCTTGGATGTCTGCAGCGTAAACGTGAATGTAGGTGGCGCCACCTGTCACAAAATCAGAAAAGCCATCCAGGATGTATACGCATGCCAAATTTCAGGTGAATTAGTCAAGTCACTGCAGAGATATGAGTGATTTTAACCCAAGGCAGACGAACAGATGGACACTGTGCAAACATGGTTGCAGGTGGCGCCACCATTTTTTGTGTATGTTATAAAGCTCTCTAAGGGCTACATTTGTGCAAAAAAAATTTCCTGATCCGTCAAACGGTTCCCGAGATATGTGGTTTTATGTGTGGAAACAGACGCACAAACGGACGCAGAGCGCAGAGGAAAGGTCAGAGGTCAAAACAAAATCGGGGCGCAGCAGTTCACATGTGACCCGAACATAATCCCGGGTTTCGTAAAATTCTGCCCAGCGGTTACGGAGGAGTTCTCCGGAAACCTACGCGGCGGCGGCGGCGGCGGCGGCGGCGGCGGCGGCGGCGGCGGCGGCGTGCAGCTGAAAACATAGTATCCGCAAAACTCTGTTTTGGCGGATACAATAATCAGTATGACCTTTTCTCCCTTAAACCAGTGCGGGCCCAAGAAATGTAACTGGCAGGTAAACCTTCCACCTCCATCTTAGAGAGGGTTCAGATGTAGGGATGTTCTAAGTGCAGACAAACTTTTCCTTGTTCCCAGAAGCCCCAGACTGACGGAGCTTGTCCTTGACCTTTTAGGTCAGGTAGGGAGGCAAGTTAGTTTATCGGCCTGTCTGGCTCCACACATCAGATAAGGCAACAGTTATCACCTCAAGGTCACTTGATTGTTTTCTTACAGTCTGCAGTCACTGACATACATCTGTTTTCCCCTGTAACATTTTAAGGCAGGTAGGGTATTGTTCTCTTTAGAATATAGGTGAGGGATTGTTATTATGGGATAGAGGGGCTGTCCCGGTATAGAATTTCAGTGGTTTTGTTTCCTTTGCTGATGAAATATATACATGTTCTCATGTAAGAATATTTATTAATTTCATTATTTTTATTGCTTATTCCATATGATTATGATTGATATTTAAATGAGATTATCAAGATTCAAGGTATTTTTAATAATATACACATTAAAGATAATAATGTTTTATAAATCTGTAGACATTTCCTCCATTATCCAGATTCCAGGTCTATGGAGACTATAAATATTTGTCTAAAGAGATTTCCAGAATATATTAAGTTTATAAGACCTTTAGTATTTACAAAATTCCAGGAGATATCTACATTTCCAAGTTCAACAAGATTTCCAGGATTTTCAAAATTCCAAAAGATTTCAAGGATTTTTAAATGGCACAAGATTTTCAAAATTTCTAAATTTCAATTTGCCTTTAATGGAAAATTTTAGATTTCCATGAATTTTCAGATTTCAAAGAGTTTCTAGTATTCCAAAATATTTTCCTAGATACTTTTTCAAAATAATGAGAATTTTAATATTTTTTCATATTCTGGTCAGATTCCTGATTTCTAGATTAAATGAAATTTTATATTCTTTTAGATTTTCTTTAAAAATTCCACCAAGTTTCCAGGTGTTCTTTTTGTCTTGCAAATACAAACTTTCTGAATAGTAAATAGGGCTGTTTCCTAAATTTAAATGACACTTATAAGTGTTCCCAGGATACAAGTAATTGTCTGAAACTATCAACAAAAAAAAAGTTGTGGTGATAAACATTGTTCAGCTACAAGCGACATTGCCTGAAATGTATTAATAAAAGTAAAAATTGTGTTGAGAATTGAATTGAAGATTGATTTTAAATTGAATTGATTCAAAAGCCACTCACAATTTATAGGCCTATATCGTTTATTTTCCACTACATAGGTGGCAAACACAAGCTTTAACTTTCTTTTTCAGAAGTCTTTAAGTCTGTGTGTTTTCTCACTTTATATGTGGACACATATGTCATCCGACTCTTTTAGTTCGTCACATGTTTTGAGGAAAGTTGATCATTTGTTCCAGTGTTATTTTTTTTCCACACTTGTTATTGAAATAAGGTGAGAATAATTACTGTAATGTACTGTTGGTACACAGCTGCACACAGCTGTAAGGTGCTTTGTTTACGAACCCCGCATTTTCTCTCTTACAGACATCCTGCGTCCCCACAACTGGCCTTATTGCACTGAATCCTGGTAACTTTACTCTTCTGTCATGATAGAATAAGACTAGTTGAACAAAATAATGCCCTATAATAATATATTTGCTTATATTAGAAACTCGCAATATGTCAGATGTCATGAGGGATTCCATGTACACTGAAGCTTAATTGCTTTAAGCTGACTAAGTATTAGTGGAAGAATAGTTTGTAAAATCATATTCGATGATTATATGACTGGTGATTGATAATTAATAAATTAATTTATGTACCATCTCAGGCCTCGCATTTGACGACCGGCAACCGGCAAATGCAGGTTAAAATTGGCTTGCTGCTGTCAGCCATGATCTTAACCGGCAGCTTGCTGCCGGTCAAAAAATTACTCACTCCGTCCTTCTTGTCTGTACACAATAGCATCCACTCTATATGCTTTTTAGCCCTCAGCCCTTAGGCTGATGGGCTATTGTCGTCACCCAAGCTGTCCGTCCGTCCGTCCGGCGCCCGTTAACTTTTACCTTGTGAGCGGGATATCTGGAAAAGGATTCATCGTCAGAATTTTATTTCCTCGGTAAAGATGTATATCGACAAAATCTCGGTCAAGTTCGAAGATGGGTGACCTTGACCTATTTTTCTACATTTTAGAGCTGATTATAGAAAAACACTTAGATGCTTATTACTCAGGAACCATTTGGTGGATTTTCACAATACTTACTATGATTATTGGGACTGATAGTCTGTACCTGCTATACAAGTTTGGTGGCGCCACCTACAATTTCTGATTTTTAATGAATTTTTATCGGATTTTTCAACTTTGGGCTTGTGAGCGGGATATCTCAAAAAGGATTCACCATAAGAATTTTATTTTTTCGGTGAAGATGTATATTGACAAAATCTTGGTCGAGTTCGAAGATGGGTGACCTTGACCTATTTTTCTACATTTTAGAGCTGATTATAGAAAAAACATTTAGAAGCTTATTTCTCAGGAACCATTGGATGGATTTTCACAATACTTACTATGATCATAGGGACTGATAGTCTGTAACTGCTGCACAAGTTTGGGGGCGCCACCTACAATTTCTGATTTTTTATTGAATTTTTCTTGGATTTTTCAACTTTGGCCTTGTGAGTGGGATATCTCTTAAAGGATTCACAATAGGAATTTTATTTCTTTGGTGAAGATGTATATAGACAAAAATCTTGTTCATGTTCGAAGATGGGTGACCTTGACCTAGTTTTCAAGGTCAAAGAGCTTATAATAGAATAAAACTTAGAAGCTTATTTTTCAGGAAGCATTTGGTGGATTGTTATGAATCATGGTACATACCTCTCCATTTTAAATTTATAACTGAGACATGTACAGATATACATCTATGTGAGAACAGATATTTAGTACTTGTTACTGTTACCACCTCTAAACACTGTTCTTTTGGCTGAGGGCTTTTGTCAGCTTTTGCTGATATTCTAGTTAATTTTAAAAAATCTTAGTGTTACTGGTTCCCCGTTTACGAGGAAACTGGCCTGGGAAACCAGAAAATGAGCCGATAGTCTCTTGCAGTGACACACGGTGGCGCTAAGCTAGCCACAATTCGGATCTACTCGGGGAAAATTCCAGGAACATTTCAGATAAAAAATGGCTACCAGTCGGCCAATCAGAAAAATAATCTTTTATGGCCGCCTGTAATCAGCCAATCATAGCTAAGCATAGCCGTTACTGCAGCATGGGCTACATGTCTACATTATGTTACGCATTATCCGATTGGTCCGCTGTATAAGGATATTGGTAATACAGTTTTGCGGGAAACTACATCATATCCACGCTGTATTCAGTTGTAAAAACCTGCCTACCTCGTGTTTAACATATATAGTATATAAATAAATACTGGGAACACCATTAATATATCTATTATCAGGTCCATCATCATCCAAATTAGGCCTGCTATTAAATTATGACCTGGTAAAAAAATTCCCATTTCCCAACCCCGTCCGTGTCTCCATTTCACCCACCGTTGTCACGATAGTTTTGAAGACTGGCCAAAGTTGACTCGGGGTCACCTGGTGACTATTTGTTTGTTAAAATGATGAATAAAACATACTGGGATATGTTTTTTTTTCTTATTTAGACTTTTTCCAAATAAAATAATGCAAACAAATGAAAAAAATGAAAGCTGCCTGTCAAATTTCTTGTCATTTCCAAAAATGAAATTCGAATCCTGCATCTATATAACCATGAAATGTGCTGCATAGATAGATACTTAAAATAATGACTTAAAATAATTATCTAAATTGTACATCACGCAGAAAAGTCTAGGTAATGGTTGGGAGGTTGATACTTATATGGTGCACTAGGTTAAGTTTTGATGCTGTTCGCTGTTTTGTGCCCTGTGTTTCTTATATCAGACGATTATTTGGCACACCACTGCTAAGTATCCTTCTTATGTTTAAGTTAAAAGTGAACACAAGGTACATGTATATCTTTGCTAGAAATATTAAATCCAGCCTGAGCATATTTACTGCTATTTATTGCACTAGGAGTTGGGATGAGTCTACAGGAGGGACATTAGCGGGTTTGTTCAGGATGATAGGTTTTGCATTGGCCTTTTAGATTCTGTTAGATAGTTCTGCATAGAACCTTTATGAAATCCCAAATAGTGTCAAATTGGGAAAATATGGAAAATCTCTGTTTCAGACTTACATTTTGCGTTGTTCCTGACATTTCAAGGTCAGTAAAGGGCATTTCTGATGGGTGAGGTTTTTATGACATAAGCAGTATACCCATAGTTCGACATGTGACCTGTGACATCTCGATTTTAGTATGCACACAAAATGGCAGCCCCCATTAATGATTTCCAGAAACCAGGAGAAACAAACCTGTCATAGTTTGATGAAGGGGCAGGGGATGTGACACAAAAGTTCTCTGAGGACAGCAACCAGTGGAGAATCTATCACTATAAATGTTGGTTTTTTTTTAAATATTTTGTTGGAAGCAACAGGCTTCATTATTTAATTGCTAGCTTAGCTTAGTTTGTACATCTGCAAAATTCCAGCACCATGACAGAGCAGCAGCCCATGCTTCCTCTCATTTCATATCCTGCAGGGCTCAACATTACTGGTTAATCACTTGCCCGGGGCAAGTAAAATTTCCGGAAAAATAGTGGAAGGACAACTAGAAGTCACCACCTACTTGCCCAATTGGGCAACTGGGTCAGACAAACCTTTACCCAAGTGAAGGCTTGAAAAAGGATCATTGTGTACTTGGATACAATCAATAATATTTGTAGGGCCCGGCAAGTAAAAATTCATATAGGGCAAGTAAAAGCTAGATGGAAGA
The DNA here is from genome assembly GCA_026874595.1 of Sipunculus nudus. Classification (NCBI taxonomy): domain Eukaryota; kingdom Metazoa; phylum Annelida; class Sipuncula; order Golfingiida; family Sipunculidae; genus Sipunculus; species Sipunculus nudus. The sequence continues at coordinate 39,089,353 of CM049320.1, read as the reverse complement.
TAGTTCATTAAGATAGTTTAAAGTGAAATATCAGACTTGAAACTGCAGCAAAGTATTACACGGAATAAAAAAAAAATTATATATGAAAAAAATACGATTGGACATAAAACATTGGCCCACTGATGTTGGTTGAAGTCATTTGTTAAATGTGAAAAGGGATACACCTAACATGGTAAAGATGATGTGGACTACATTTGGGCCTTCATATTTCCTGCCAAAGCTGAGAGCTGTGTCAGTGAAAGTTTAAGCACAATTAAGGTTCATGAGCCTTGAGATACTATAACATTGACACAATCTGTTTCTGTCTTTGATTTTGGACTTCCACATTTGGGAGCAGTGTGCATTATTATTTTGAGGACAGGTCCACTTCCTATAGGTGGCGCTGGCTATTGAATGAGGAGGAAGGTATCCATATGGTTAAAATTGCATGCTCTTCTTAAGTCCTCTACATTTAACATTTTATATGCAAATGGTTAGCCATAATTCAGAAGTCATCACTTGTCTATGAGACATAAGAACAAACCTCTGAGGTTCTATAAAGATTACATCATTTTGCCATGGAGGAACGATGAGGACCGGCTTCAGAGTTTCAGCTCCAAACTCCATCACTTCAAGTACTCAGCTACATCCTTCCGCCGCAGTATGCGTTTTTTCCCTGGCTAATGCAGGAGGGGTCAATAAGTGCAGAACTGGCAGCTGCAAAAATTTTGTTGATCCTAATGATAGCTTGTAGGGAGCTCCAAAGATGTAAACAAAATGCACCGGGACGACCACACGGTAATTAAAGACCAACTTGGTAAACATAACGCACCAGAGGGACTGAGTCGTAAATAAAGACTGACTTGGTGGCCTTACCCCACCTTACCAGACAAGGAGGAAACAGCGTGATTTATGTATAACGAGGGATGGTACAGGGCTTTCACATCAGGGGCCACTGCAAACATTCAATGTTTAGACATGGGTGGGCATTAGACATTTGTGTTAGGTGGTTATGAGTACAGTATGGTTAGGATTGGCTCCATGTATAAGGGTGTATCTTTGGTCCTGGAAAACATACCCTGGGATTTATAAAGCTTTTGGAATTCGTTTTAATTTCCTGATCCATCCTCATTAAAAATCGGATGACTTCTATTTTGTGATTATTGGAAAGAATTGGTTGTTAAGGAGTATGAAATTTCCAACTATATCTGTACAGCCCTGTACATTGTCTTAACGGATATATATACCAAAATGTTGGCTAAAATATGTAATAATTATATTATAGCCACTATTACCCAACATAAAGTAAAGTAAGTTTTGATGTTAAAAGCACCAAATTTCCTACTGTTTTCTGTAGTGAATTATTTGAAGGCAGACAGTTCCTTATCAGAAAGCCTAAATGTGCAGAACTTTAATTGTGCAGTCTGTTATGGTAATGCAGGATCATTCATCAAATCATTTGCACTAACTTGACTGATCATCGATTATTTTAAACAGGCACACACATGTCAGAGGCTGAGCATTGAAGCTGCTTGCTGTCAGGTCTTGTTGTTAATAAATATTTGTTTAAATTCTGTATGACTTTACCCTATATCACATGCTAAACCTAGAATACCCAGAATCTTATGCATGTTGAGGAGCCTTCCCTATTAATTTGAGTCTGAATTGCCTGTGTCGAATCAAAGAAATGAGTGCTTATATATAACCATGGGATTGGAAAGTTCAGGCTTTGTAATTAACTTAGAGGGCATTCTGGGAAGAACCTGTCATGATTGACCAAAAATTTAAAAAATTAATATAAAAAAAAAACCTAAATCACATATACACTCAATAAAATACCAATTTTGTTCACTCCTTTAAATTGAAGCAGAAATTAAAATTAGTGGCACTGGGTTGAAAGCCTGAAAACAAATGATTTCTTTGGGGAAATTTTTGTCGATTGATAGTTAAACATGAGAAGAGGTTAAAAACCTGACTGTGGATTGAATTCATTCATGACTTTTGGAAACAAAAAGTGTCAGGTGCCCCAGCTGGTCTACTCACTCTATCCCCTGATTACTCTGAATACTGTAAGAAAGAGTAACAGATGGTGATTTGTGAACATAAAATATCTGCATGTAATTAAGATACATACTATTAAGACGAGGGTAGTGCAGGTATTCAGTAATTATACTCTGCTAGGTCCACCTGTGTTTTTGTGATAATATTTATAAAAATTAAATGAAGAATTTTTTTTTCATCAGCAGAACAGTACAGTATGCCAATCAACTGGCGGACAAGTAATATCTTAATTTGTATGAGTAGCTATCATACAAATTCAAATGAAAGATTACAAAACAGGCATTTTACACATGACCTAATTGTAACTTACTTTCCATTGTGGAATCATCTGCAGTCATCGTAATTGTTGGCTGTGTCATTTCTTGTGAATTCAATAACTTTTGAACCACTCAGTAATTTTTTTTATGCTTTGAATCACTCACTATTTTTTCATGAATTTGATATTTGAATTGTTTGAAACAGTATATTGGATGATTTGAAAACTGGTGACCTTGACCGTCATTTTCATAAACAAATTTGTTAATTGATCATAAGTGGGTGCCCTATAGTAATCACCTGGTCTGTCTGTCTGCCCATCCATCCACAAATTTGTTTTTCCAGATGATAACTCCAGTATGAATTGACATATTGATTTCAAACTTGACATATATATGGCCCACTACAAAAGCTAGGATCCTATAGATTTTAGGTTCATCAAATCAAAGGTCAAGGTCACAGGACCCATTTATTTAAAAAGGTTGTGGATGTATTTTAGCCTAACTTTTCAGCTCAAACCTTCCATCCTTTGCATGTAGCTGACCTGCCAATAGGGGAAGAGCCTCATTAATTAGGGGTCACAGCTGCCATCTGTCCACAAATTGGTTTCCAGGTGAAAACTCAAGTTTGGGTTGACCTAGTGGTTTCCAACTTGACTTAAATATGACCCACCAATAAAGAATGAACACTTTTAATTTTTGTGTCACAAGGGCAAAGGTCAAGATCACAAGGATTAAGCATATTCTACATTTGCTTAAATTTTACAAAAAATCAGCTGAGTGCCGTGACCCAAGGGTCCCTTGTTTTGTGATTTTTTTAACCATGGAAAGGTGAGACATATAAATACTTAGTTACTTTCTTGTTTAAAATGAGATTTAAAAAATCACTTTGATTCTGACAGATAATTCATGTCAAAGGTTAACCTCAGTACTTATTATTTGGCATATTGTATCTTTAATCTGATGTAGTGTATTTTCATCCAAATTATTAAGCAAATTTTGAACCTACAGCATTTAATAGTTTCTAAAAAATAATGACCAACAGTTCTGAAATTTAAATACAATTTGTTCATTCAGAGTAAAATTGACATAAGCAACACTGTCTAAAAAATCAAAGCAGTGATTGACTTGATATTTGCTAATCTTGTTGAATTCGGCTGGTCATATTCATTGGCCGAGGAGCAGATGATCGAGTCATGAATGTACTAATTACGTCATCTGATTTACTGCTAATTAGGACCCATCAGATTGGTAATTGTTGTTACACGGTACCTTGGAAACAACTGTCACCGTGGCTTCCATAGGTACAACAGGATATAAAACCGTTAAAGCATGGGGTCCAGCTGCAATACATGTCTCCCAGCCCTCCTACTCCCCTCCCCACGCTCCCAGGGACTACAGAGTTTGCAGGCAGCAGGGCAGGCTAGTTAATATTAAGTTACTAATTAAGTTGTGAGCATGTTGGTCCCAGGTGTACCTACAAGACTCCAGCAGACCTGTTCAAATATGATCCATGTTTTCTACAGAAGGCTCTGGCGTGTATAGTTTTTGCATTTGGGGAAATGTTCTATAAGGAAATTTGGAGATAAAATGATTCTATTTGACTGATCAAAGACATGCAAGAATTGACTTTTTTGCAAATCTGTGAGCTTATGTGATGGTCTGGCGTTGTCTTTACGTTTATACATACTATCTCAAAAATGGCATGCAGAAGCAAGCATCACCAAATTTTATGCAAAAAAATCAGTCATCTAATAAACTCTATCAGATTTTGCTTATTTTTTTGCTATCTGCATTTACTTTGACTTTTACAAACCTTTAAAAATGTTCTCCCCTGAAACTGTCCAGCCATATTGTTAAATATTTCACAGTAATAATTCCTGAATCAATCTGAATGGTGATTTTTGGCCGAGTTACAGGAAGTTTAACTTAGTCATCTGACCAAAAAAGCATACTAACCTTACAATCTCAGAAATGGCTGAAGCTATCATCACCAAATTTTATGCAAATATTGGTCACATGAGTCATATTTGAAATTTAGGTATTAGTGGTGCTACCCTCATCGACCTTTTTCATCGGCCATCAGTACATTAACCTATAACTTCATAAGAATAGTAGGAGCTAGCATTCCCAAATTTTATGCAAAAATCTGTCACATATAAAGGTTTGAACTTTTTGTGGTACCACCTGCATCAACTTATATTTATGGGGAAAAAGCTTGATAACCTTTGGAAATCTTCTCTGAAACCATTCCGCCAATTTGTTCAATATTTCAAATGGTTTGGGTTTGATGAATTTTTGCTGAGTTACAAGAATTTGACTTAGTCATTTTGGCAAGTGAGAATACTAATATAACAATCTCAGAAACAACAGGAGCTGGCATCACCAAGTTTTGTGTAAATGTTGGTCACATGACTCATATTTGAAATTGCAGTTTTGTAATGCCACCTACATGGACCATTTTTTACAGGCAAAAACCTTGTAATTTTTGCCTGTTTCAGTTTATAAATGTTTTATGATGAAACTGTCAAGCTGAATGGTTTAATTTTTCACAAGCATCATCCTAGGGTGGAGTTCTTTCAATTGTATAAGTATTGATTGGGTTCATGGATTTTTGGTAGTCAAAGAAACACAAGCAAGCCTATTTCCAACTGTGTACTGCAATAGTCTTCTCCTACAGAACTGTTGTTTCAACTTCTGTAACACTGCACAAATTGACTCTTAGGTGGCCTTTGTTCAAGTTTATTTAGATGATTAATTTCTTCAGAATTATTTTACCTTTAAAGATGAAAGGACTATGAGATTCTTTGGTAAGCAAAGCTGGTAGATTAATTGTATTGACAAACTGAGATATTTGGGTATATAAGCAGAGCTTTACTTATTTGTCTGATAAAATGAATAATATATAGATTCTGATTTTGCTTTAAATAGGCATCTGTTATTATTCCAAACATTGATAAAAAAATCTTATTAATATGCAGCTTGAAAAAAGCATTGTAGCTAAAGTTTTTCAATATGTATAAACAGATATTGCAGCATGCATGCCAAGATTGTGTCTGTATCTATAAATAGCTTGGCAGACTGCCAACTATTTCAGACATGGCAACAGGCCAAGTTTCAGTCTCGATCTATTTATTGCTGAGGCAGACTGCCAAAGGTATCAGATTAATCAACAGGTCAAGAGTTCAGTCAGTGCAGCCAGGTATAGGTCAAGAGTTTACTCAGTACAATAGCTGCAAAAACTTTCATTTTGGTTAACTTGGGTGCAACTGCCAACCTCATTTGAGCTTTGTCATCCGAGTGCACTTGACTGAGAAGTTTGATGTATCGGCCTAAAATTTTGGCCTGCCCATGCCATGATGGCTTTCCTTATACACAAGACTGGTGTCGCCACCTACAATGACGTTTGCACAGGGTATGTTTATAGGAGTGACATTTGTGTTATTGGTGCTTGTACTCTGGTCCAAAATATTTAGTACTTACATTGTACATGCACATGTCACACATGATCTAGAAATTAATTATAAGTACTTTTCAAATAATGGTCAAGCATGTTATCATGGAAACATTATACGTGATGTATATCCCATTGCACCGGTTGCATTAGGCCTGCAGTCCTTGTTTATGTTGGCCTGATGTCCCCACTGTCCTGTTCTTTTGACCTATATATACTGGTTTCTATGTTTTATATCATCAAGTGCAGTTGTTATTTATTTATCTGACACTTTGGTCTTGGCTTTCAGGGATGCTAGGGTAAGCATCTGTGATGCTCGAAACCTCTTTAAAATGCCTACTTCTTGGGGTCCATTGAAAGGTGCAGATTTCTGGCTTTGTGACTGGAAGGATCAGAGTTTGCCCTTGTCACAGTCATTTGCTGGCTGCCTCAGATAAACCAGTCATTTGTGTAAACTCTGTGCTGACCCTTACAATCTCACTGTAATCAAATAATTATAAAATGACAAGATTTATAATAATTTAATCATACAAAAATGACATACATAAAGTACTAAAAAATCAGTTTTACATAACCAATCAAAATTTGACACATTTTATCTCTCCTTTGGATGCTCAAAAGTCCTCTATTTTCAGACATATGATAACAATATGTAGGGTTGGGACGGTTACCGGTATACGGTATTATCACGATATCTGACAGCTACGGTTATCATACCGTCAACTTTCCTATTATCGCGATACCAGGATATCAATTTTTGTTCACGATTTTGGTTCACAAGCAAGCCCTTGAAGTACAAAATAAATTTATTTCAAAGAATCATTTATTTATTTTTATAAACCACATGTATTTGAATACACGCGTGTGGGTGGAACCGTGTGCTTACAGACTTCGAGATTAGTCGGAAATGTCCGGAAGTAGCAGGATGAATCAGATAGGACAAAAGCTTGAGAATTCCAGGAGAAAATAACATTATAATGAAAGAGCAATAAATACACATATTTATGCTTTTATTGCATGGAACGAAAATGTCAACATAAAAGTGTCACCACTGAATCGAACATTCCATACGGGTTGCATATTTTGCCATGTAAAATTGAGATGGTATATTTAGCCATGATTGGTATGACACGCTCTCCGAAAATTCGCCGGGATTCTTCGGCTTTTATGTAGCTATAGGAAACTGATGGAAAGTTCTGACAAGGGTGATTCGACGATGGGGGCAGGACTTCCCGCACCTCAAGCTTGCACACCTGCAGGACCTTCATGCAACTTACATCACTTTATGAGTCATTCTGTGGTACTGGCACAATTGGTATAAATGATATTAATACTTAACCCCTTGTATAAAGTCAAGACTTTAAAGGTGGTTGTTATAAATACCATTATTGATGGCTTATTAATGCCTTTATATATAATTAAAAATATCGCGATATCACGGTATATCGCGATAAAAATTTGAATAATTATCATGATATCAAAAACCCGTATCGTCCCAACACTAACAATATGGGATCTAAGGCAAATATTAAAATTCATTAAATTACTGTCTCAGCAAATTTGAAGAAAAGTAATCAGCTATGTTTTTCCATATCTTTTTCGATTGTTAAAAATTTTGTAATTCTGAATCAACTTATATTTTCTGGTTGTTTCTTATATAAGAAAGTTTAATCTATTTTAAAAATTGACATGATAGTAAAATTGTGATCTCATACAAAGATGTATTCATTTTTCACCTACCACAGCATTTATATTCTTTACAGGTGCCCAAGCAGGATTACATGTATTTGGAATTAAGAGGAAGGGACAATACATGCTGGACAGATTTATTTATAATATTGCCAAATGGCTGCTGCACTAGAATTTGCAAGTGCAATAATATAAAAAATTTTAATTTTTCAGTTTCCAGGATTTGTTAAAGTTATGTCATAACTTCAGCTGAGCGCTGTGACCCATAGGTCCCCCTTCTTCAAAATCAGGTGCTTTAACTAGGTAAGGTATATGGTAATATTGGATTGCCTTTTTCTTGCAGTCATAGAACATTATTTAACAACAGTTCCTAGCACTTCAAAATAGTTAACTGTTCGCTACACTACCACCACTGTCAACTGTTTTGCTAACTTTTGCCAGAGGTTCAAAGTTTGATTTTCTTTGTCTACACAAAATAATAAAAATCATCTGACATGTAATCTTATCTTTTATTGTCTGCTTGATGGTAGACAAATTTTCATATCATTGCAAAAGAGTCTGAGATCAGTCATGTTATCAAACCGTGGGCCCACGCAGCAGGGAATGGGTGTGAACAAAATACTCACAAGGAGCAGGGATACTGAAATTCATCACTGATCAGCGAAATAGTATGATGTTCGATTATATAAATGCACGGGGATTCTGTTTCATCTTAAGGGTATGCTCAAATTAATTAGTCTGGTTATGAGACAAATGTAACATTCTGTTAAACCCCATACAGAAACATATCTAGCACCAGGAATAATTTTTTTTTGCCATTTGATAGATTTTCAGAGATTCTGCTTTTGTGATTATTAATCTAAACCTGCAGAGTAGTTGTCTGTGTCACTCCATTGGGGATGTGAACTTCCAGGTTCTTTTCATTCCGTCAAAATAATAGGCGGACCAGACATTAACACACCCAAAGAAAAACTCTATAAGACTGTTGTAAGATAACAAAAAAATATAATAACAAATAAAAGGGTGACTTACAGATCTCTGGAGGGAGGTGCTGTCAACACAAATATAGCAGTAATCACTAAAGTTCACAGAGTCCATTATTCATCATAAAACTAACACAGACAGTTCCAAATGTTACGGCCAGGTTACATGACCTCTCGCTCTCATGAGATGTCTAGATGTTTTGCTAGTCCCTGGTGTAATACGTGTACATGGAGCACAGTCTAATCCCAGTGTAATACAGATGGACACAAGCCACAACTGGTTCTCACTGCAGTATAACAGTTCATTGTCCATAAATTACCATTTGTGTTTCGCACACCGAATGTTCCTGTGGAACCCTGAATCAAAGGCTCACTCAGCTGTAGTCTATTGTAGCCCTCCAGTATCCAGATACTGAATATACACACTCTCTAGTGAAATTCAGCACCCTCGCAGTATTGGGTCAAGACAAAGTCCCCATGCCTGTTCCTGGGAGTGAGCATCATCACAAGAATGCCTATCCTTTAGCTAACAATATCACTGTCTCTGAAGTACTTTACAGATTGTGTATCAACAAGGTGGCCTCCCTCAGACGTGGACTGTCAATAACCAATGATGCGATCTCTCAACTGGACTCACAGAAGATAGTAGACCAGACAGTTTGACTGCTGAAACTCAGGAGATGCTACACTTACGTAACGCGCCGACTCATTCTGAAGATAACTAGGGTACATGTCTTATGTAAGACTCCTGACATCACAACTCTTGCTGGACTCAACTGCCAATCAGCACCTCCATCCATGAAGTCTGTTGTCCACACACATCAAACCTAGTGCAGACATGCCCCCAGGGATGATATCATCGGAAAACTATCCTAAACAAATTCACAGACAAGACTTCACCTACCAGACACAGTTACTGTGGAGACTGTCATACAGGATCAGTTCTCACGAGTCTATGCTGTATAGAAAGGAACATCAAAGGATGCAGGTGGCGCTAACTGATTGCTAAACTGCTTTGAAATTTGCACCAAATGGAACACGTGTTCATCCTAACTGGGTTTCTCACATTAATGGCTAAACATGATATTTCATAAAATTAATAAAACTTGAAAAACAGTTATCTGGTCATACTCCCTATACCTTAATATACAAAGTCAGTCCTCTGGTTACAGTCTGAAAGAGTAAGAATTGACTGAATAAAATCAGCTACCTATTAAACAAAGCACAACATAAAATCAGCTACCTATTAAATGCTAACCTAGAAAAACATGAATTACAAAATAAAATCAGTTACCTATTAAACACTTACCTAGAAAGATGTGAAGTACAAAATAAAATCAGCTACCTTTTAAACACTAACCTAGAAAGATCTGAAGTACATTTGTACTTAGGCAAATTTGTGAAAGTGTGATTTGTGAGTATGGCATTTGCATACACATTCAATAATCATACATAAATTATTCAATAATACTCTCAACATTTCTCCATAAAAAAATAAAATTGTTGTTAAAAACTGGCATTGGTAATATTACTTTGTCATATTGGATAAATAAAAAACTTAAAATGTTAAAATGCTTACACAATCTGGACATGGTGTTTAACAGGATAATACAAAAAACATTGCAAGTCATCTGAACTGTAGGGATGGGCGATAGTTTGTCTTTCTTCAGGCAATTAACAGGGTACAGTTCAGGAAACTCAAATTTTTACTAGACGGGGTACAAGTCTACATACATGAAGTACGGTTATACTGTGGTCAGCTTTTGGTTTATGTAGGTTTGAAATTGGTGATGTTCATGATAGGGAAATTTTCTTCAGTTTCAGCATTAGAAAACATATGGTCAGATCACAAAATATTATTTGTCACATTCCATTGTCATCAATTCAGACCAATCAACCAACCAACAAAGGCCAATATTACTTTTTCCTCTCAGACTTAATATCTATTTGTTCATTATTTTAGATTTTTACCTTCAAGGTCAACTTCAGCTGAGCACTATGACCCATGGGTCCCTTGTCAATGTTCACAACTAAGTATCATATATCATGCTGGTATCACAGCTTTCAACAAGGGAGCCTCAGTGAATCAACATGAATGAAAGCTGAAGACACCGGCTGTCTTTATTTTCTCTCAGAGGCAGGATTAAAAACCGGATCAGGTGGTTTTGTCAGCCTATTCTTTGTTACTTGAAATAATTTCTGATAGCTACATCACCTTGCGGTTGTCTAATTAGCATAGGGATCTGATGAGTTGCAGTCGATTACTACAGGGCTTAACATTTACTTTTTAACATTAACTTCAGTGCATGCCCCGTTGGGCAAGTAACACCTAGCTTTTACCTGCCCTACATAAATTTAGACTCGCCGTACAAAAGTCGGTAACTGTGGTCAGGTTGCAAAGTATGCTCCACATCTATGTTTTGCCTGTTTTATTGTATATTAGACAATTAACAGGTAATTTAGAATACAGATGATTTATCAATATAATTGGATGGGATAAACATTTTGGGAATTTTATTGAAATATAAGGTAAAGCCTTGTATTGAGTCCACTTGCTATGTCGGGCAAGTAAGAGGTGACTGTAGTTTGCCCTGCCACAGTTTTCCAAATTTTTTACTTGCCCCAGGCATGTGGGCAGCAGTTATTGTTGAGCCCTGAAAGTCCTTGTAAAAATGTTTTTAATCTGAAGCTGGTGTTGTCTTAGGGTTGACATTCCTTTTGAAAGCACTTGCCAAGTAAGGCAAGTGACATTAGCTTTTAACTGCGCCACATGAATTTTTACTTGTCCTACAAAAATCAGTGATTAAAGCCACAAGCACAAAGACAAAGCGTGCTCCACATGATTATTTTGTTCAAATGTTTGTTAATAATATTACTTTTTAGTCTTTGCCCAGGTAAACATACAGGTAATTAAAGATCAAGGTATTACAATATTATTTCATTTCTCCAAGGAAAGAAAATTAATGGCTAAATTAAGATTATACAGATTCAGGCCTTTGTGTAAAGGTTTTTGTTGGACCCACTTGCCCAGTAAGGCAAGTAGGATCCCACTTCTGGTTGCCCTACCACAATTCTATTTCTATGTATTAGAAATTTTAGATGGTATATAAATAAAATGTTATTATGCAGTTATGGATTTCAGTAATTAGTAGCCTGAACTCAAGTGAAATTTCCCTTATGTAATCAAAAGTATATGCTGAAGGCTTAATTAATTATTTTGTCCACTCACAGTCTTAATCAGGATTTGAGCTGGACAAATCAGTGACTGTGTATACAATGTATGGTAGAACCAAAAAAAATCTGGAATTCATAAAGGTTTGGTTAAAATGAAACATCAGCCAAATATCTTATATGTTTAACTGCATTCTGAGTGAGTTTGCTTAGCTCGCTTCCTCTTTCTGAAGGCGAGAAGAAAGCGACAGAACTTAACAGGCTGTCCTTGTGTGTCCGGTATTAGTACACTGAGACCAGTTTTAGACTGTAAAGGTTGTCAGAAGTTCAGAGTTCACAATCCAAGTTTTCTGGTTATTTATGGGAGAATGCAATTGCCTGGAGACACCGTGGGAGATCCAGTGCACTTTTCAGCCAATAGGTGGCACCACTGAGTTCTTCCAGACTAGATTGTCCTGTTAATTGGTGGTTGTAACAGGCATAAATGGAGAAATAGCTGCAAATAAACTACAGTTAGATTACATATTGATGAACCACTTAACACTTGTCAGAATGAACCAACAAAATTAGGAATAAAAAGAAGTAAATTTTGATTCAGTTTTTACTTGTCCCTTGTAATATGTGAACTTTTTTTTTATTTGAAAAGTTTATTGTAAAATGTAATTTGTGATCACTTTATTAGTCAACATAAGACATACTTAAAGCTTCAAGAATTAATAAAGAGGGTAAAAATTGAAAAAGAAAAAAGAAAAAAGGGTATTTATGTGTCTTAAACAATGACCATTTAAATCAATCATTAGCTCAGCTGATGGAAAGTCATCTGAGCTATAGCAATCACTCTTTGTCGATCTGTCCAGTCGTCTGTTAACATGGCACAGATCAACACCTCCGGACTTAGAAACTTCTAACTGATCATCCATGGAGGTCCTTAAAAAATCTCCTTGGACACCTCAAATTTGGTCACTGAAACCTAAATTCTTGAGTTACAGGCATGTTATTGCACCGGAGAATAGTTGAAAATTGGGTAAAATAGCTCCAATATCTGATTAACTAATGCTTTGATAGACATGATTCTTTCCATGTGTATCGATCCTGAAGTGTTTCATCGGTTCCTGAAGACTGGTGGTGTCACCTGTATTTTTTTTCTCATTTTTACCATTATTTTTTTTATATTTTAGACCTTCAAATGGAGCAGGGCACAAACTAAATACTATTAGATCTAGTAACTTCTGACTGTACATGTGCATCCATGGAGGTATTAGGAAAATCTCCTTTGAAACCTGACATTTGGTCTTGGTGACCAATTTTTTGCAAACTGTGGGCTGCAAACATGATTTTGACCACCCAGTGAGTCAGACGGGGCACAAATTGCATGTGTTTAGCTTAGAATCTTCTAACAAGACATTCTGGGAGTTCCTGGGTAAATCTCCATGGAAACCTGAAATTAGGTCTTGGCAACATATATTCTGTGAGCTACTGGCCAAAAACATGATTAAAAGCAGACAGTCAGACAGAGCACAAAACTTTACTGTTGGACTTAGAACCTTGGGAAGGGATGTCCTCGGCAAGTCTCCATTGAATCCTGATATGGGTCACTGTGACCTTTATTCTGTGAGCTATGGGAAAACACATGAGTTTATCACTGATAAAATCAAATGCATGGTCACAAATCAATGTGATTGGACCTAGAATCTTCTAACTTAAAATTCAAGGAGGTCCTTGGCAAATCTCCTTCAACACCTTAGATTAGGTCATGATGACCCATATTCTGTGAACTATGAGCAAGTTTCCCTATTATCTTGGTATCTTGATATGCATTTTTGGCTTGGTACACAAACATGTCCTTATAGGATTATAACCTAAAAATAATGTCTTTACCAGGGTGTTTCTCTGTTCAGAAAACCATTTATTTTCATGGATAGCATTTATTTTAATGAATTGCATGAAATTCTATACAGAAGTAATCATTATAGTATCAAAGGTGTATGTCAGAATTGCGTTTTCCAAAACCTCTTGGCATATACCTGCTCATAGGTGGTCCAAGAATCATGGCAGAAAATACTGACAGTTGCGATTTGATGACAAGTGATGAAGTTCCCTCACCAGATATTATGATATTATGATATAAGAATATATCTCAATAAATTTTATGTTATTATCATGATATAAAAAACTGATATTGTCTCAGCAAATTTAAGGAGACATCTAGCCCCATATTTACAGGGTACTTAATATGTGTCAGGCAGCCAAAAAAATTGTTTCAATTCTTTATGATCAGATGAGTTATTTTGGGTACCAAGCCTGATTTCTGATAGGCCAAAGCAGTTAATTTCTGCCCATATATTTAAATCCTGAAATGGAAAATTCCATGCCCCAGAAATATGAATTGTGTATCAATAAAGAAGGCTTATAGTCTCATGGATAAAAATCTGAATACCAAAAGATGTAGTGATGTAATATTTTGCCATATAGTAGACTGAACCCTCATTCACTGCGGAGTGACACCAGAAGTCCATGATTGTAATCATAAAAAAAGTAGATGTGTTGACACTTGGCTTTTCCACCTGGTATCAGCCTTGGGTGCTGAAAGGCCTTTTCACATGGAAACTTTAATTACTATATCCGAGCAGAGGCGATGTACGCACGGCACAGCTGACAAGAGGTGATTGGATGCCCTTGTATTGACTTTGTATTACAATCACTGAATTCCTGAGCACCAAGCACAAATCACTATTGTTCGAAAGGAGAATGTACAGTTAAAAAATTCAGCAATAAAGTGATACCAGTAACAGTGAGTTTAATTATTATGCCTCCCCCCTGCAAGGGAGACATGTTGTTTTCAATGCCATCGTCTGTCGTCAGTTGTCGTCATCATTAGGATATCTTGTGAACACAATAACTTTGGAAGGGCTGCATATTTTTTTTTAAAAATTTGAAACAAATTGTTTTTACCAAAATCTTTGAAACCGATAACCTTGACTTTATTTTCAGGGCTAAATCTGCCAAAATCTAAAATTGTTGTGAACCCCATAACTTGTTCTTGGATGAGATAAAAAAAATGGTGATCTGAACCAGGATCTTCAAGGTAAAATAAGCTTAATTATAATTATGGTTTTGTGAAAACAATAACTTATGAAGTATTGTGTATTTTTCCCTAAGATTCAACACACAAATTGTTTCCTCTGAGTTTTCTGAATAGTATGGATACTGGTGAACTTGACCTTGATCTTCAGGGTCAAATCTGCGCAATTATAGGATTATTGTGACCCCCATAACTTTAGAAATACTCGAGGTATTTTCTCCAAATTTGACACTTGAGTTCTTTCTGCCAAAATTGCAGAGGAGGAAACTGGTGACCTTGACCTTCAAGGTCAAATCTGCTGAAATCTAGAATTGTTTGGAGTTATTATTTGAGTGCATATTTTTTACCCCTAATGTTTTGGGATGGCCCATAGGGGGGGAGACATCTGTTTTTGCACTGCAAAAAAAGCCATTCCAGTTGTCTCCTTAGCAAGAAGAATCAGTGTGGTTTATAATATTACCGAGGATAGTATTGACAGTGAGGTACTTCAATTAGGCTGTGCCAGACTGAGAGAAGTTTGTTACTAGAAACAGGTAAATGTGGGAAAAAAATTCTCCAAGAAACCCAGAGGGATGACGGGAATATCTGATCAGCATGGGGTTTAAAATGGTCATTTATAGATGAGTAGTCTCACTGCACTATGATCACAATATTCTATATCTAATGTTTAAAGAGTTCAGCTGAGCGTTGTGACCCATGAGTCCCTTGTTCATTGAAATAATTAATTTTAAATTTCATATTTAAGGTACAACAAGCATTGCTATCCCCTCGGAAAGGTATTCTGTTTTGGTTGACCTTGATATATAATCCGGTAAAATTCTTCTTCCCAAATCATGCAGGTGTAAAGGGGTTCGACTATATATATTGTATATGTATTTTTCAAAATTATATTTTGAGATGCTCTGTATTTTCACCTATTCTCAATAATTTTTGATTAAGTATCTTGGACCCCTGCTTACATTGCTACCGGTAAATTGAAAAGCCAGCTCACGTAAAGTTGTAGGCAGAGCTTGATGAGCCAGATCTGTTGCTGTTTGCCCGAGGTCCAATGCTGATTGCCAGCAGAGGTCAGCATTGACCGTTTGCCTGTGGCAAGTAAAAGTTCCAAATTGGTGGTATTGCAATTGAAAATGGGCTTCTACTTGAGCAAGTGGGTCCAACATAACCTTTACCCAAAGGCCTAGAAAATTTCCTTTGTGTCCTTTAACCAGATGTTCTTCTTGGAGAAATGAACTTACATATGTATCAGTATTAAAGAGACATATATATTTACAAACAAACATTTAAAGATATTTATTGTCTAACATATAATAAACACATGACACCTTTAGGTGGAAAACACTTTGTGTTAGTGGTTGTGATCACAGATTTTTCATGAGGCAAGTAAAAATTAATGTAAAGCAAGTAAAAGCTAGATGTTACTAGGCCATTACTTTCAAAAGTTAATAGCAGGCCTGAGCCATGGATAGAAGTTGATTATTTTGGTACTTAATTTGCTGAATGTTATTTTTTAGCTTGTCCCATTAAACCTTTCTTAATACTGTAAGTTTTACAAAGTAAACATGAAATCCAAAAGGCTTAAACTTTGTTTTCCATTAATATTTCAATCTGTAAATCTACAATTTCTTTAAACTTCAGATTGACAGATAGTCCAGCTAAGGATTTTTATAAAATTTCAACTGTTTATCTTCAATAATTCCAGGTAACGATTACCAGTATTACCAGCTATCAATAGGTCATAAGTTTATTCTAACAGAACATCTCTTATAATTCAAACTATACATCTGACACAATTCCAGGAAAAGATTTACAATAAATTCTATTAAATTTTCAATAATTTCAGCTGTATATCTTAAGGAATCTAGACATATAGATCTTTGATATTTTAGGTCCTTCATAATTAGTGTAATGTGTGAAATGTAGAAGTTAGAGAGAATGATAAACTAATTATTAATTGCTAGCCCCCTGTTATGAAGGATATGGACTGTTTGAATATAGTATAAATGTGGTACTTTGTGGTGCAGGCCAAGGTATGGTGCAATTGCTATGGAGATCTACTGCCATTCTATCAGTAAAAAAGGACAATAACATTTTAAAGCATTCTAACCTAGAAACTATGATATACCGATTTTGTTAAATATTAAAATATATTTTGTGCCACACTTTATGGGTTATATCCAGTTATAGGGACTTTATGTTTCTTTGTTGGAGGATTTTTGAAAATCTGCTGATATTATATGTAGTGGAGGGCTACAAGATACCACTTAAGGTATACAGGTAGAGTGTTGTTTTTTGCAGGTGGGATTACTCAGCTATCGAGGCATGGACATTATGAAAGCATTGTAAACCATGTTTTCAGGCATCAAATTGCGCAATTCTTTTTCTATGAGTATTAATAGAGACTAATTCTATTTATCAAAGAGCGATAAAGGGCTTTGTTATAATCCCTAGCCCCTGTACAATGACAATTTCTCCTGGTTTACGGGGGAAGCAATTTCATCTGACCTATCATGGCAAAGACAGGGAGAACCCTTTTGTGTATATAGACTTGAACAGATTTTTTCCGGCATTTGAAGGCCTGTGCTTTTAAAATCTTTATGGTATTAATCAATGGTTCCTCCCTGTGGTTTTCACGTTCTGTGTACAGTTATGCTATGAAAGAAGGAACCGTACACACTATGGGTCACCTTCATGGGGTATCATTGGATGGAATCGCTAATCCCTATGTAGACAGATGCAATTTATTGAGAAAAAAAAAATGATTCAATATTTCTTAGAAAGAACTTCTGGGCATATTTTTCAGATGATATATTTAAAAAAATTATGTATGCAATGATCTGAAAAATTGTGTATTCGCTAACAAATCTTAATAGGGAAATATAGTTTTTTGCCTCTTTAAGCTCATATTGACGTCAATGGAGTGTTTTTTAAGGAATATTTTTATAAGAGAATTTAGAAAAATGCTTTAGAGTATAGCTGCACAAGGTTATATTTTTGCTTTATTTTGTTTTCATGGGAAAATCACCTCTGATATAGTCTTTTTGTTTTACAGTATTAGGTCAGCTGGGCAGCATGTTTAGTACAAAATCATTTAAGATTTAATGTCTTTGATTCCACTGTCTCAGAACCATGATAGTAGAAGTCTTATTAAAGTACAACTGACTGTAGTCATCAAGCTGGCCACTTTAGCAGGCTATCATAATGACTACTTGTTTCCTTTAGTCACAACAGTGAATTAAGTGAGATTGAACCCGTTAACTAAGTTATAAACTAGAAATCTGCTTTCTAAGGAATGCAAACCTCCACCATGTGGGCGGCCCCTATTGTTGGATGCTCCCCAGTCCATCTTTGCTTTCACTTATCATAAGCTTTTATGGCTGACTTAAACATATCTTAGAACATTACAGCAACATGAGAAGAAATGAGATGGTATAAATAGAAATCTGTGGTTTTCTGTAAACACATTTAGTCAATTTGTTTTGACCTTTGACACTGTGATCATTTGGTCACTTTGTTTTATAAACCCACTATAAAATATAAACCAAAATGTTTATTTATCATTTTTAAATCCTGTTCTTTAGCATGGCATGACCATTCAGAACACATCAGATGAACCAGTTTCAGAGATAATCAAACTTCATTCTGTAATGACATTTCAGATGATATGTTTGCTGAAATTCTTGCATGGAAGATCACAATCATATTTTACTCAACCAAATGCTGTCTAAGATATTTATAAAGTATTAAATCCATGAGAATTTAAAATTTATTGCGTAGTACAAAGGACTTTATTATTGACATGTTCTATAGGCTAAATACTCTAGCTATTCACTATGTACAATTATTAGAGAATAATGTTTGTTTTTTTTGGTAAGGTAATATATAGTGGTATGAACTGTAAAATCAGGTTTGATGACTGAAATAAATAAAAACAATGATGATAGATTATTAATTGATATTTTGTGTAACTTCTATATTTCCATGATATCTGCTGCATGTGCAAGTCAGTATTCACATGATTGGTACTCATATGGATCTCTAGTTAGCTCAGCTGACTATAAGTCATCTGAGCTATAGTCGTGGTCCTTTGTCCGTTGGCTGTCCGTCCGTCTGTCCGTCCGTCCGTCCATTAAACTGGCATGTTTTGAAACCGTTGGACCTAAGAATCTGAAATTCGGCATACCTTTAGATGTCCCCAAAATCTCCTACCTTACCGAAAATTGGGTCACTAGGACTTTGTTCCTTCGAATTATTGAGGAAAAACCTCTGTTTTCCATTAAAAACCCATTGATACACTTCAAGACTGCCTAATATCAAAACCAATGACCTGAAATTGACCATTTTTAATATATTAATTCCTCTATATATTTCCTATGTACATACCAGAAATTAGTTCAATATTTTTTAAATTCTTGAAGTAATGGGCCCAAACATAATGTACTTTGTAAAAATTCAGAAAATATATTTACTCCCTTAACTTGAGAATTGCTGAAGCTAGAGACTTTCTTTCAGGTATATAACTATTTAGTCAAGATTCAAATGTATACCCAAAATTAGTTCTGCATTTTTTTAATTTTATAAGTTATTAGCATAATTATAAAATCAGTACCTTAAATTTTGCCCATATTTGACCGTGGCACATTTTTTTCCTGTAATTGCTGTGGATTTAATTTTCATAGCATGTTACCTTAAGCATTTCTTTTCTAAACATCTGAAATTTGAAACCAGTTAATCTAAAACTGTTGATTTTATTCCAGTTTTCAAGCACCATGTAAAGTATTGTTTAGATCAGGCAAGTGTTATGCAGTTTGCTAGGCTCAGCTCCCAAGCTTCCCAGGCCAGCTCTCAGCTCCCAAAATTTGGCATACAGTTAGATGTCCCCCAAACCCCCCTACCATACCAAAAGTTTGTACACTAGAATTTCATTCCTTCGAGATGTTAAGAAAAAACTTTAATTTTCAATTAAAAATCCATTGTTACACTTCAAGACTGCCTAATATCAAAACCACTTATTTGACTTTGATCATATAAAATATACATGTTCTTCTGTTTATAATACTCTATGCACATGCCAGAAATGATGAGAGTATTGCAAAATTGTTTTAAGTTATGGGCCCGAACATAATGCACTTTGTAAACAAGAAATATATTTACTCCCTTAAAATGAAAATTGCTGAAGCTAAAAATTTTTTTTTGTCAGAGATATAACATTATTTAATCAAGATTCAATGGTATACCCAAAATTAGTTCTGAATTTTTCAAATTTTATAAGTTATTAGCATAAATATAAAATCAGTACCTTAAATTTTGCCTAATTTTGATCATGGAATGTTTGTTTCCTGTAAGCACTGTTGATATAATTTACATATCATGCAGAAAAAAAAAGGATTTCAGCTTGTTAGTTTTGAAAGTTGAAAGAAATTGGCCAAAAACTGTAGCTTTTATTAAAGTTTTTATGAGACCATGTCAGACCCAGGCTCTATACCCAGCCCCTATTTGCCGATGACGAAAAAACTTGCTAAACTTGCATAACCGGAAACCCGGTTAATACGGTCCAAATGGCCGAAACCACAAGTACAAGGGCTATGAATCTCGAAGTAATGTCGTTCAAAAGATCGAGTTTGGCTCTCGAGCGACCTGGCTGGGTCTCCGCTGCTGGGATCAGTGAAGGGAATGTAGGTTACTTTGGGCTTTGTGGCTGTGGATGCTGTAGCTTTCCAAAAGGACAACGGCTCGGGATGAACAAGTGGCGCCCTCTATGGCTCCCTGCTTGGCTTGGCGTGGCACTGCGACTGTTGGCTCAGAGAACATGCTTAAGGAGTGCACAGGGCTGAGGTCTTGACCGCAGCAACCTGTAGCTGCTTGATGAGCATATACCTCTTTTGGCCTTGGCTTTGACCCAGCCCCTATTCAGTCACCTGTATGTCCTAAAGTTGACCTTTCAGGCCAATTATGCACGCTTGATGCAGGGCACATACTTGCAGCTGGGCAGCTTTTTGCTGGCCACAGCTGATCCAGGTGTCCAACCCAGCTCATCTATTAGTTGTTTAGATCAAAAGCATAGTGATAAACAATGAATAAATAAATATTTATAGGTCTATAATTACAACTTTAAAAATAATCAATAGAAAAGGAATTTGACAGTTGATGAGTAACACTAACAGGGAATTACTTTGCAGTTACTGATGATTTATGGATGTTGTATGGATGGATGAAAATATTCCAAGTAACACCATTGAGTCACCTATGGTATTTTTCTTTTTAATTTTAATAATGAAATAAAAAATAAATTATATTGTTCTATACTATTAGGGATTATATGAAGGAAATTAATGATTAACAAAGATGCAGTTGATAATATAAATCTAAATTCCCAGGTCTTTTCCAAGTGTTTCAGCTTGTTAATTTATATTTATTCCAAATTTAAAAAAAGTAAAAATATGTCAAAATTTTTAAATTTTACGTGGACAAGTACTTATTAAAGATGTCAATATGTTTCACTAATGACATTCAGACACATGGCTGTAACATCTGTAACAAGACTATGTAAATAATCAAAATTTATATTACTGGTTCCTATATTTCAGTTAATAAAATTAAACTTGCCCATCTCTAGTTTTCTCCTTGTATAATTTATAGGGTATTCTTATTCTTGGGTTATTTTTTACACATATAATGGTTTCATAGCTGAGATACTTCAAATTTTTTTCTGATACATTTTTTTAAATAAAAAAATTTGAATATGATAAAAAATCAGATCTTAGACAAGTTCTCATTAAGATTTCTGTAATGTTATTTATTGTCATAAGACTCTTGCTATGTCTAGTGTAGACTGATGTGAAGGTAGTCCAAATGAATATTATAGTTTTATTTTTGAATATAAATAAAATTCATAAAACCAGGTACTTATGATCATTATTTAAATTTGTGATATTTGTTTATTCTGGATTCTCAAGAACTTTGTTCGGCTGAAACTAAACAAATACCAGACATGGTGCAGTACTTTGCAAATGTATTTGAATGAAAATATGAATATGTAATCCATAATTTCATGTATAAGTGTAGGAATACAGTTAAAAATGAAAGTATTTGAATATAAATGCATTCATGAATATATTCCATAATATCATTTTAATAAACATTTAATTCAATATTATTATTAAAAAATTTTTGATGAAAAAAAAACATGATACTGTTATTATTTTTAATTTAAATTATATTTGACACAATATTTGTTATTATTTTTAAATAAACAGTTTAACTTTTCAAATAATTCTGCTGCAATGTAGGTAAAGTTTTATGGCCAAGTCGTAACCTATGTGATAATAGCACACCTTTTCCAACTGTAAATAATATTAATGACATCCATCCTCTTCCCTGTCTCCAAGGATATTAACAAAATCTTACATAACTTGAATTAAACACAATCAACTTGTAATAGAGCTTATATAACCTCACAAAACCAGCCTTTGCCTACCTCCTCTTCCAAATCATATTTTGTGATAATATATAACAGCTGAGCGCCGTGACCCATGGGTCCCTTGTTTGTATATTATCAGTAGACAGGCGTTCGATTTTAAAACAGACTCTAGCAACTCAACAAAGTTGCGAGGTCGCACCAAAAGATCTCGGTTATGGCCAGGTTGGTAACACTTTTCAGCTGCTTAAAGTTCAGGATTGGAATTTTTTCTAGGTAATATGATGCATATTTATGATTTTTGGTTCATTATATAAACATTCAATGAATATCATTGATTATGAAAGCCTGAAAGTAAACAACAAGTCATTGATATAATCAACTAAGGAACACCACTAGCAATACAAGGTCTGATAGCTTTGGATATGCATAACTGCCCAGTAGTATTATAATAGCATGGGGCTAAGGTGATTTATAAGGTGTGGACTTTGAAGCAGAAAGTCCCTGGTTTGAACCCTGCCCGTGCAGCATAAGCCCCATTTATACTAAAAATCAAGCTCATGTCACATTTCATCTTGTTTTATACCGTGCCAGTCCAAGTGACCATTTGAATCACTCTAAACTATTACATTGGACCATAGGTGTCAAGTTCAGTCCAAATCTGGCCTTGCATTTTGAAATCCAATCTAAACTGCATGCATGTGGTAGTAGTAATGGGGAATAATAATAAAACCACTCTTAACTAAAATGTAGCTCCTTCAGCCCAGATATAGTGAGTTTGGAGAATCTGGAGTGGTCTAGATTTTGTTTGTAGAAGGGGCTGTACACTCAGTTATGATTAATGACTCCCTACTTATTACTAACCCAAGCATATAAAACCGGATATCCAGAAGACATGGAATTATATAATTCTTATAATACAATGTGAATTGCTTCATTTTGCGAGGTTCTAAAATTTTGCAATTCCACTTTTTCAGTGTTTTAGCGAGGGTTTGTTGTTAAATCTCATTGTATACAGTCAGCTACACAGTGTATTGATTAATTGTACAAATTAAGTTCGCAAAAAGCTTTGCAATTTGAGAAAAGCCCAGGAAATATGAAACAAGTGGAAAGTTTATTCATTACAGGTAGATAATAAAAATGATTTCATATTACTCATAAAATCAACCTTTGACCTGCGGATAACATAAAAGATCTGTGAATATTAATAATATCAATTAAAATTTGCCTTACGACACTAATTGCATAGATCATGGGTGGAAATAATGCCTTTCTGTCGGTCTCAGACAGGTAAACACGTGCACAGAAAGGCATTTTCCATTTTGTGCCAATCTGTTGGAAAGGTGAACACCTAGATGTTTTCCACATTAGTTGCTGATAACTAACAAACATTGCAAAAACAAAATATTTTATAGTTGGTCTTCCATGGACTCCCTATGTTTCCTATATTTTCCTATAAAAATGGTCAATAGTTTCCTATACTTTTTGGCATTTAGGCCCTCATCTCGTATATTTTCTTGTGCATTCGTGTTTCTGATAAAACTGTGTTACTATTGAAAACAATCAGTTTTTTTGCATGCAAGTGTGTATAGGATGGCATGTTAGATAGCAGAATCAGGTTTACACTGAGTGATGTGTGACTGAAAGTTTGATATTTTGGTAGGATGCAGCTTTAGTTGAAAGGAAAATTTTTCTGCGGAAAGGTTGATCTGTAGTAATGCCTTTCCTGCTGGAAGGGTGAATATTTCAAAGTATTATGACCGCTCTTGATAGTATATATAGATGCCATTGAGCCTACAATTCAAATGAACGTTCACATGTGTGGTTGGGCACCTTATATATGAAGGTTTTATTTTCACGAAACTCTGGCAAATAAAAATCTGACCACAGTAGTTACCTTCATACTCAATCGAAAGCAAGTGCCAACAATAGGCCATGGATCTGTCCTTTAAAAAGTTTCCTTTGAGAAATTCATAATGGTTATTCTTCCTGAGAATTTGAGATCCAGACCAACCCTATATTATTTAAGATTTTTAACTTCAAGTTCAACTTCAGCTGAGCACAGTGACCCTCGGGTCCCTTGTGTTTACTGTGGACTTGTAAAATGAGCTGTTCTATATTGTAAATACTCAATTCACAGAAGATTTCAATACATGTATATATGATGAAGGATTTTTGATGGAGGACTTTGAACTTGAAAGAAATACAAGCATGATTTATACAAGTGAAATGCAATTGCTAGGTTTTCTCTACAATATATCATTATTTTGTAAGAAACCAAGCAAATGGAATTATCTTCAGAACTGCCCTAATCTCTTGCAGCCATTATGAAATAATTTTGTAATGGATGCAAGATTTAATAGAGAACTGTTCCTTGCGTATTTATGTTTGTAGTTGGTGCATAATTGATCTGTTTCTTGCAGGTGTTTGTGTATATGATGTCATATTCATAGAGGAAATTCTTGTTAGTATGTCAAAGAGGCGTGTGTAAATTGATTTTTATGACTAGAGGATGTTGAGTTGTAGCCTCATGGGTTTAATTAAAAAGCATCCATGCAATATGTATATTCTTTTTATTAATTTTTTCCCCCAGGATTCATGAGGTCTTTATTTTCTCCAATTGCCTGTTAATCAGATCATTTCGTTTACGCAAGGGCTAGTCATAAAAATATCATTTATATTGGACTCTAAGTGCATTTGGCTTATCCGTTAATACATTGTAAGTGTTTTGAGTGTTGTGCCTTTTAGTGTTGTTGTGTGTTGACAGCAAGAGAAGTCCCAGTTTCCTTAGTGTGCGAGGGTAATTATAAGTGGTGTGCCAATTAATCTATTATATCAATGAATGGTTGTTTTCTTTCATTATAGGTTAAACTTGGTTGCACTTTCACAAAATTGATCACAAACAATGATGTATGCACATGCCAAGATGTCATATTATCCAGAATAAAAAATATTAAAAACCTGTCATATATATAAGAAAGACGTACAGTATACAAAAATAAGTGAAGAGTATTAAAACTGAACCTTGTGCAGCCAACAAGTATCAGTGACCTGGCTGTTACCTTTACCTTTTGGCATGGTGTACAAGTTCAACTGAATTTAATAAGGTCAATACTTTATAAGGGTATAATTCTATACAACCAATTTCCATGTATATGGAAGATACATTAAATAATTGATTAATAATTGGTCATTTTATTTCTTCAGTTGTCCAACAAGATTTTACAACCACTTTTGCACTAATAATTATAGCATGTTGAACATGGCATGCTAAATAGGTTAAATACAAAAAGTCCTGCTTTCTTTACATTTTAGGTTTATATTTGTTTAACCATATTATTTTATGTATATTATGTATGGCATTGTAGTTATCTGAATAGATTTGGTGGCTGTGGAATTAACCTATTGGAACTAAGGGCCCTAGTTAAATCCTGGCCAGTGCCTCAAAATCAGAAGTTTCAACAGAGCCTCATTCATGTATGGCACTATGATATCTGCCCTGTGCATATAAAGACCTTGAAATCCAGAAGGTTCTATAATAAGAGTGTCTACTAATATGGATAAAGGTATAACCAGACTTGACACAGTGGAACCAGTCTAAAAGACCACCTATCTTATCAGACCACCTATTTTATAAGACCACATTTTGCCAGTCCCACAGATGTTCTTATCACACAGGTTTCACTCTACTTGAAGCTTATCTAAGTGATAGTAACTGAGGAAGCAGCTGGTTGACTAAGAATCCTATATCCTTGCAACAGTTTAATTTCTGATAGAATGAGAAGATTTGATCCAAGTCCTGATAGAAGTTAGTACATCTATAACTGAGGGAGTGAGAAGGCTAGATCCTATGTCCTCACATCAGTTTGCATGAATCTAACATTGAGGGGACAAGAAGACCAGATCCTATGTCCTAACAGATGTTTGTAAGTTTGTAACTAAGATAGGAGGAAGATCAGCAGTTTGCTTGTCTCTAACTGAGGGAACAAGAAGACCAGATCCTATGTCCTAACAGATGTTTGTAAGTTTGTAACGGAGATAGGAAGAAGATCAGATCCTATGTCCTCACAGATGTATGCATGTCTGTAATTTAGGCAACAAGAAGACTGGATCCTATATCCTCACAGCAGTTTGAAAGTTTGTAATTGAAATAGGAAGAAGATCAGATCCTATGCCCTCACAGATATATGCATGTCTGTAATTTAGGCAACAAGAAGACTGGATCCTATATCCTCACAGCAGTTTGAAAGTTTGTAATTGAAATAGGAAGAAGATCAGATCCTATGCCCTCACAGATGTATGTATGTCTGTAATTTAGGCAACAAGAAGACTGGATCCTATATCCTCACAGCAGTTTGAAAGTTTGTAATTGAAATAGGAAGAAGATCAGATCCTATGCCCTCACAGATGTATGCATGTCTGTAATTTAGGCAACAAGAAGACTGGATCCTATATCCTCACAGCAGTTTGAAAGTTTGTAATTGAAATAGGAAGAAGATCAGATCCTATGCCCTCACAGATGTATGCATGTCTGTAATTTAGGCAACAAGAAGACTGGATCCTATATCCTCACAGCAGTTTATATGTCTCTTACTAAGGTAGCAAGAAGACTGGATCCCATGTCCTTACAACAGTTTGCAGGTCTGTAATTTAGGTAACAAGAAGACTGAATCCTATGTCCTCACAGCGGTTTGTATATCTCTTACTTAGGTATTAAGAAGACCAGATCCCATGTCTTAACAAGTTTGCTTGACTGTAATTTAGGTAACAAGAAGACTGGATCCTGTGTCCTCACAGCAGTTTGCATGTCTCTAACTTAGGCAACAAGAAGACTGTAGTTTGTATGTCTCTAACTTAGGCAACAAGTCTTCTTGTTGCCTATGTCATTACAGCAGTTTGCATGTCTGTAATTTAGGCAACAAGAAGACTGGATCTTGTGTCCTCACAGCAGTTTGTATCTCTCTAACTTAGACAACAAAAAGACTGGATCCTATGTCCTCAACAGTTTGCATGTCTGTAATTTAGGCAAAAAGAAGACTGAATCTTATGTCCTCACAACGGTTTGCATGTATCTTACTTAGGCATCAAGAAGACTGGAGTTTGTATGTCTCTAACCTAGGCAGCAAGTCTTGTTTTTGCCTATGTCTTCACAGTAGTTCGCATGTCTCTAACTTAGACAACAAGAATACTGGATCATAACTACTGTTCTGTAATAGGTAAGCAGAGAAAGACAGAAATTGCATGGATTCTATAAATAATTAATGTGATTGGCTAGTTTTAATCTTACTCATGTCACGTTGATTTTCAGCACTGAGAGAACCCATTTTCCTTGGTTTAAGAACAATAACATTATTAATCAGGGCTCGACATTAACTGCAACTGCTTCCCTAGGTCAAGTTAGTTCTAGAAAATGGTGGTAGCTAGGGCAAGCAAAAATTGGTGCCGGCCTGCTCGACTGGGCAAGTTGGTTCAACATTGACCTTTTCCCAAAGGCTTTTATAGCTGAACTAATCTGATCTTCAGTTATCCATTTTCTTTCTTGGAGAAATTGATAATAACTGATTATCTTTAATATCCTCTGTTTATCGTTACAACTATATTATTAAAATATTATTATTATAGAAATATTATAAAAAAAGTTTATTGTGTGACATGTTTGTTGTCTAACAAAAAAAATGCAACACTCACATCCTCTGTGTTTGCTGTGTTTGTGGAACATACTTTGTATTGTTGTCTTGACCCCTGAATTATGGCATGTAAAAATTCATGTAGGACAAGTACTATCTAGGTGCTCCTTGTCTGACTGGGCAAGTACTGTCAAACATTAATTTCAAACCCTGGTAATAACACCGTTAATTAGCTGAGCAATACTGCAACATGTCATAGTCTGAAGTATTTATGAATTGATGCTGATTATGGTAAATATGCTACCTGTCCCAAGTGAAATTTTCAAAGAAAAAAATATGAAATGAGATTTATTAAAAAGAAAACTGGAGTCATGCAGAATTGAGTATATTGCACATCCTTATTTACTGTAATTACAAAGTGAACAAACCAGTTATAATAGATCCTTGCCCACATCTAAATATTTCTCCTTAGATATGTTCTTTATTAATAAAAGTGTGAAATTGAACAGTTTCCCCATGATCCACATGTGGCATTTTAATTCAGTTTGTCAGTTTTTAAGTCAGTAAATAAGTAAATTCAGTTTGACTAAACATGTTTATCATAGGACCACCCCTGGATTTCAATTATCATGTTGTCCTTGAATAAAGTTTTCAATTTATTAAAAATGCAGTCATGACCTTCATAATAAATTAAATTGCATGTATATGATAAAGACTGTCAGATGACTCAGCAAAACTTGTGCGTCTCATTTTTTTTTCAAAAAAGGATGAAACTAGAGTATTGTAGTAGAGCCATAGTGTATCCCAAAGATAATTGCACTTTTTCTGCTTGATTTTTTTTGCCTCAGATTACTCAATCGGATGAATATCTCATTCCTGATAATTTTATATGATTGTTCAGATGGGGAAATCGTTCATTATCTGGGCGTTTGCACGCAAAACAGCTCGGGATTAATCAGATGTGACCAGTAATAGATTCCACAATGAACAAGTTGTACGGGCCCTACGATTTGCCAGCGATCATTTAATCAACCGGCTCCCCAGGATAAGATTGCATTACCTGTTGCCAACGCAGCACAGTAAATATAGTGGAGCCTCCACTGGAGACAAATACCGCGATGCGATCTGTGAAATCCCAGGGTGCAGGCAAAACATGTCTCATTCTGTCCCCATTGTTCCCCCTCACAAACTGATTTCCTTGCCTGGCAATTAACGGAGTCCAATGTGCCACCCCATGCCAAGCCGAGTAAGTCTAACGTCTTTTTCTGCACCGTTCTACAGATGAAAAAGAGCAGCTCCCATGAATTATAGAACAGGGCTTTGTTCGTGCGTACTACTCGTACTATTAACGTTCATCGTGGAATAGGTCAGAACTCTTTATGAATGGAGCTGGATGAGCTGTCCGTATAAAGCTGAACGTTGCAGGGCACTGACATTTTGTATGCTAACCTAATCTGGGTTTTTTATTCCCCTGGTGTACAATCATGGCTCATATCATTTGTCATTATAGACTACTTGAAGTTATTTGCAAACATTAAAAAATGGTTTGATTAGGATTCCAGGGCATATTTTTTACAAACATATTAGTCATACAGCAGAAACTGTGGTGATTATTTTATTTACTATTTTTTATTTGTCAGAAAGCATATATTAGAAATATTATTATTTCTGGTATTATGCATGATATTTAAAAAATGTCATATTTGTGTTTCTTGTAAAATTATATATTTTAACATTTTATCAATGATATCATGATTTAGAGCCTTTATTCACATGAATCATTTTGAGTGGAGTAACAACATGTCAGGTAATTCATAGGCTGAAGCAAAGCCATGAAGTCATGAATTGCTGATGAGATCAAGCATGTAGTAGTCTATTAATTATAAATTGTTGTATTCATAATCATTTTCATATATTTTCATTATCTATAGTTAAAACCTATTACCGTAGGGCAGGTAAATTATATACGTGATATAGTACGGAGTGTTATTTCAACATAGACAGTCACCTGATATCTTACATCAGATGTTAGCACAGTATTGGATACGGTTTGAATTATAACTGATCTTCTCATCTAGGTTTCAACTATTTATTTCAGCCTGTTATTTTGTTTGAAAGATTGTATTGATACAAGATAGTACCAAATACACAGTGATCATGAAGTGATTCAGAGTATCAAAGGGATTGAGAGCAAGCCTGAAGGCTTAGGTTTGCCCTTTCCCATGACATTCAGCATTATTTATTGTATCCGCCAAAACGAAGTTTTGCGGATACTATGTTTTTGACCGGGTTCCGCCGCCGCCGCCGCGTTCGTTTCCGGAGAACTCCTCTGAGACTACTGGACAGATTTTTCCGAAACTTACACAAATTATTGGGTCACATGTGAACTGGTGCCTAACCAAGTGACCTTGACCTCTGACCTTTCGTCTCTGCCCAGCGTCCGTTTGTGCGTCTGTTTCCACACATAAACCCATATATCTCGGGAACCGTTTAACCGATCCGGAAAAAAATTTTACACAAATGTAGCCCTGGGAAAGCTTTTTAACATACACAACAAAAGGTGGCGCCACCTGCAACCATGTTTGCACAGTGTCCATCTGTTCATCTGCCTGGGGTTAAAATCACTCATATCTCTGCAGTGGTTTGACTAATTCACCTAAAATTCGGCATGCATATACATCCTAGATAGCTTTCTCGATTTTGTGACAGGTGGCGCCACCTACATTCACGTTAACGCTCCACACATAATCCCATAAATCTCGGGAACCATTAGACCGATCCAGAAAAATTTTTTACACAAATGTAGCCCTGGGATAGCTTTATAACATACACAACAAAAGGTGGCGCCACCTGCAACCATGTTTGCACAGTGTCCATCTGTTCATCTGCCTGGGGTTAAAATCACTCATATCTCTGCAGTGGTTTGACTAATTCACCTAAAATTCGGCATGCATATACATCCTAGATAGCTTTCTCGATTTTGTGACAGGTGGCGCCACCTACATTCACGTTAACGCTCCACACATAATCCCATATATCTCGGGAACCGTTTGACCGATCCGGAAACAAATTTTACACAAATGTAGCCCTGGGATAGCTTTATTACATACACAACAAAAGGTGGCGCCACCTGCAACCATGTTTGCACAGTGTCCATTTGTTCATCTGCCTGGGGTTAAAATCACTCATATCTCTGCAGTGGTTTGACTAATTCACCTAAAAAATCAGCATGCATATACATCCTAGATAGCTTTCTTGATTTAATGACAGGTGGCGCCACCTACATTCACGTTAACACTCCACACATAAATCCATATATCTCAGGAACAGTTTGACCGATCCGGAAAAATTTTTTACACAAATGTAGCCCTGGGATAGCTTTATAACATACACAACAAAAGGTGGCGCCACCTGCAACCATGTTTGCACAGTGTCCATTTGTTAATCTGCCTGGGGTTAAAATCACTCATATCTCTGCAGTGGTTTGACTAATTCACCTGAAATTCGGCATGTGTATACATCCTAGATAGCTTTCTTGATTTTATGACAGGTGGCGCCACCTACATTCACGTTTATGCTGCAGACATCCAAGCTCATATCTAGGGAACCGTTTGACCGATCCGGAAAAAATTTTTACACAAATGTAGCCCTTGGATAGCTTTATAACATGAACAAAAATGGTGGCGCCACCTGCAGCCATTTTTGCACAGCGTCCATCTGTTTGTCTGCTGTAGGATAAAATTACTCATATCTCTGCAGTGGTTTGACTTTTCCACATGAAATTTTGCATGTGTATATATCTTGGATAGTTTCTCGTTCAAATAACAGGTGGCGCCACCTTCAATCATGTTTATGTGGCAGAGATCCATTCTAATATTTAACACATGTAACTCTATATCCCCTTGCCACTCAATCAATGCCTTACTTCACCCGTCCTTCTCTGATTTTGGCGGATACACGTAGTCGCTTGTCGACTACCCGTATTCTAGTTATTGACAGTATTGACAAAAGTTTACTTGATGACAGTGTTTACATACTGATTTCAGCCTGTTAATTAAAGGGACATAATCAGAAGTAATATAATGCCTATTCTTTCACACTATCATTTCAGTTTTGCTTTATACAAGTTTTCCGCAAAACCATGCAAGCACACAGTCTCAGTACCATTGAATACGGCTGTTTAACACCTTGTTATGGCTCTGCTTGTTGGTAAACACAGTGTCTGTTTACCATAACAAGGCCGCGTGAACGGGGGTCCTATTGTGAGCCACAAAACACAGTGTTTAAGCCAGTGGGGACATGTATTACATTTTTTGGGCCAAGTCAGTAAAGGCATCTCCCCCCACATTACAAACACTTATTTATATATCCCTATCTGTTGTAGGAATAAAAACTGGTTCAGCTACCACTGCTTTCCAACCTCCCCCTTTCTTATAGGTAGACAATAATATTTCTCAATTCATGTTTTTCATTTTATTCAGAACTGCCGTAATAAGGTGACGCTGATTATTACTCCACATTTTAATACCCTCTTCTCCTGTGAGCATCACATCTTCATGCATGGTGTTATGGCATAAGTGTTCGAGAAGACAACAAGTGCAAGTAATATTTCACCCAACTGACCCAAATGTTGGAACTGATTGTAAATCGCTCTAAAGTGTCATTTTCGTGATAATTTACCTTTGTTGAATATCGCGAATTTTGAACCGCTCACAAACAAAATCACAACCACTGTATTCCTTTAGCTGTACATTCAAAATCAGTCAGAAATCTTTTAAGAAAAAAGTCCCATTGAAAACAGCTGTCGATCCGTCATCAGTAAGATTTGTCCAGCAGCTTTCAGCAACTTTAACGACACAGTTATGTTGCCTTCACAAGGAGGGTATGTTTTCATCCCACTTTGTGTGTTAGTGTGTGTTTATTCAAAACGTAACTCTTGCAATCATGAATGGAAACTCATGAAATTTTCAGAGCATTTTGGGAATGGGTAAATGAAGAATTGATTAAATTTTTATGTGGATCAGGCACATGATCTGGATTCAGGACCATCATCAAGGAATATTCATAAATGTAAAGTCACTTATTCATGAATAAACCTGGGAATATGGATGAATGAGTGAACTGCAGAGGCTTGCATTTGTTAGAATGCAGATTTCTTGTTAAAAATTACAGCCCTTGTTGAATCACAATAGTCTTAGGCTCAACTGCCTTGCAGTCACTGGTATATCAATTAATTAATCTCCATACATATAAATATTAATACAGTTATTGATTTGAATGTAATTTTCATTGAAGAATCCCTGTAACTGCATGTGTAACATTGAAGTTAACATACAAGGCTAGGTCTTGTTAAAAATTATCACAAACTTCATTACATTATGGTATAAATGTAGAAGCAGCCATATTCACTAAAGCCTTTGCAATGTACACTTATGTCATTATTATTTTCTCAGAAATATTTGAATTCATATGGTAAAAATATGCTCCAGGAACAAGCCAGGAGTGACATAGTGCAACCTCTGTAACATAATTGCCTGGCATTATAAGAAGTTTGACATTGATCAAGTTTCATTAAATGTACTTGTATACACGGGGTAAGATTTCATCATCGACATTCATTATGACTTCGTTACATTAGCATCGGCAGGAGCTTGTTCTGTAGGAACCCCATCTGCAGTAAAGGCCAGCTCATGCAGGAATCAAATTAAGCCACGGAAAGAGTTCTGAGGAGAATACATGCAATGAGCTTGCCTGGCGACAACTATTTACATTTGCTTCTCACAAGGTTATTCTTGTAAGTCACACATACAATATTTCTGTATTAACCATTAATAAAAAATAAATATTTCGCAATTTTCATATGTTTTTGTTATATTATAAAGCCAAATAATTATTATTCATTATTCCAATAATATTATGATTAATATGTACCCTTTTAATATTCATAGTTCAGTGAGGGTCTCTATAAATAATGTTCACAACTGTTTGTGAACTGTTTCTGTTTGTACAGATTTACTTGTGCCAAGAGGATATGTAAATTATTGGATTTGTAACTAGTTTCAATCAGTGTCCTGTTCATGTGCACAGTATCATGATCATGACGGTGGGTCATGGATTTACTGCTGTATGGAACACTTATTGGTGCCTGCACTAGCTTGTACAAACCCCATTACTTTTCCCACTCAGTTAACCTCTGCAAAATGTGCTTCCGCAGTGACAAATTTGCCTTCCCTCAGTCTAATCTTCATCAAGTCCATCTAAATATTCTCTCATGGTGTCCTTGGATTTATTTTCCAGCTTCTGACTGACTGAAGATGTACCAAGCCCTCCGAGCCACCTGTTGGTTGGATCTGGGACCCGTTTCCTGGGTGCTCCCTAGGTGTAAATTTTGAATTGTACACAAAGATGCCTTGCAGCTTGTCCCTTTATTCCAATCCACTTTGCTGCTCAACATGAACTTATCACAGTTGTTGATTCTGCAGCAAACACCTAGTCTTCACAGTTCATCTAAATATTCTCTCTTGATGTCCCTGAACTAGCCCTCCAGCATCATAGACAATCTGCATATTCTCTCTGGATGTCCCTGAACTAGCCCTCCAGCATCAAAGTCCATCTAAATATTATCTCTTGGTGTCCCTGAACTAGCCCTCCAACATCATAGTCCATCAAAATATTATCTCTTGGTGTCCCTGAACTAGCCCTCCAACATCATAGTCCATCTGAATATTATCTCTTGGTGCCCCTGAACTAGCCGTCCAACATCATATTCCATCAAATTATACTCTTGATGACCCTGAACTAGCCCTCCAACATCATAGACAATCTGAATATTCTCTCTTGATGTCCCTGAACTAGCCCTCTAACATCATAGTCCATCTGAATATTATCTCTTAATGTCCCTGAACTAGCCCTCAAACATCATACTCCATCTGAATATTATCTCTTGATGTCCCTGAACTAGCCCTCCAACATCATAGACAATCTGAATATTCTCTCTGGATGTCTCTGAACTAGCCCTTCAACATCAAAGTCCATCTAAATATTCTCTCTTGAAATCTCTGAACTAGCCCTCCAACATCATATTCAATCAAATAATTCTCTCTTGATGTCCCTGAACCAGCCCTCCAACATCATAGTCCATTAAATTATTCTCTCTTGATGTCCCTGAACTAGCCCTCCAACATCATAGTCCATCAAATTATACTCTTGATGTCCCTGAACTAGCCCTCCAACATCATAGACAATCTGAATATTCTTTCTTGATGTCTCTGAATTAGCCAACCAATACATAGTCCATCTAAATATCCTCTCTTGATGTCCCTGAACTAGCCCTCTAACATCATAGACAATCTGAATATTCTCTCTTGATATCACTGAACTAGCCCTCTAACATCATAGTCCATCTGAATATTATCTCTGAATGTCCCAGAACTAGCCCTCCAACATCATATTCCATCAAATAATTCTCTCTTGATGTCCCTGAACTAGCCCTCCAACATCATATTCCATCAAATAATTCAATCTTGATGTCCCTGAACCAGTCCTAAAACAACATAGTCCAACTAAATATTCACTCTTGATGTCCCTGAAATAGCCCTGAAACATCATAGTTCATCTAAATATTCTCTCTTGGTGTCCCTGAACTAGCCCTCCAACATCATAGTCCATCTGAATATTATCTCTTGGTGCCCCTGAACTAGCCGTCCAACATCATATTCCATCAAATTATACTCTTGATGACCCTGAACTAGCCCTCCAACATCATAGACAATCTGAATATTCTTTCTTGATGTCCCTGAACTAGCCCTCTAACATCATAGTCCATCTGAATATTATCTCTTAATGTCCCTGAACTAGCCCTCAAACATCATACTCCATCTGAATATTATCTCTTGATGTCCCTGAACTAGCCCTCCAACATCATGGACAATCTGAATATTCTCTCTGGATGTCTCTGAACTAGCCCTTCAACATCAAAGTCCATCTAAATATTCTCTCTTGAAATCTCTGAACTAGCCCTCCAACATCATATTCAATCAGATAATTCTCTCTTGATGTCCCTGAACCAGCCCTCCAACATCATAGTCCATTAAATTATTCTCTCTTGATGTCCCTGAACTAGCCCTCCAACATCATAGTCCATCAAATTATACTCTTGATGTCCCTGAACAAGCCCTCCAACATCATAGACAATCTGAATATTCTCTCTTGATGTCTCTGAATTAGCCAACCAATACATAGTCCATCTAAATATCCTCTCTTGATGTCCCTGAACTAGCCCTCCAACATCATAGACAATCTGAATATTCTCTCTTGATGTCACTGAACTAGCCCTCTAACATCATAGTCCATCTGAATATTATCTCTGAATGTCCCAGAACTAGCCCTCCAACATCATAGTTCATCTAAATATTCTCTCTTGGTGTCCCTGAACTAGCCCACCAACATCATAGTCCATCAAATTATTCTCTCTTGATGTCCCTGAACTAGCCCTCCAACATCATAGTCCATCTGAATATTATCTCTTGATGTCCCTGAACTAGCCCTCCAACATCATAGACAATCTGAATATTCTCCCTGATGTCTCTGAATTAGCCAACCAATACATAGTCCATCTAAATATTCTCTCTTGAAATCTCTGAACTAGCCCTCCAACATCATATTCCATCAAATAATTCTCTCTTGATATCCCTGAACTAGCCCTCCAACATCATATTCCATCAAATAATTCAATCTTGATGTTCCTGAACGAGTCCTAAAACAACATAGTCCAACTAAATATTCACTCTTGGTGTCCCTGTAATAGCCCTCAAACATCATAGTTCATCTAAATATTCTCTTTTGGTGTCCCTGAACTAGCCCTCCAACATCATATTCCATCAAATAATTCTCTCTTGATGTCCCTGAACTAGCCCTCCAACATCATATTCCATCAAATAATTCTCTCTTGATGTCCCTGAACTAGCCCTCCAACATCATATTCCATCAAATAATTCAATCTTGATGTTCCTGAACGAGTCCTAAAACAACATAGTCCAACTAAATATTCACTCTTGGTGTCCCTGTACTAGCCCTCCAACATCATTCCCTCCATCAAATTATACTCTTGATAACCCCGAACTAGCCCTCCAACATCATAGACAATCTGAATATTCTCTCTTGATGTCTCTGAACTAGCCCTTCGACATCAAAGTCCATCTAAATATTCTCTCTTGAAATTTCTGAACTAGCCCTCCAACATCATATTCCATCAAATAATTCTCTCTTGATGTCCCTGAACTAGCCCTCCAACATCATAGTCCATCAAATTATTCTCTCTTGATGTCCCTGAACTAGCCCTCCAACATCATAGTCCATTAAATTATACTCTTGATGTCCCTGAACTAGCCCTCCAACATCATAGACAATCTGAATATTCTCTCTTGATGTCCCTGAACTAGCCCTCTAACATCATAGTCCATCTAAATATTATCTCTTAATGTCCCTGAACTAGCCGTCCAACATCGTAGTTCATCAAATTATTCTCTCTCGATGTCCCTGAACTAGCCCTCCAACATCATAGTCCATCTGAATATTATCTCTTGATGTCCCTGAACTAGCCCTCCAACATCATAGACAATCTGAATATTCTCTCTGGATGTCTCTGAACTAGCCCTTCGACATCAAAGTCCATCTAAATATTCTCTCTTGAAATCTCTGAACTAGCCCTCCAACATCATATTCCATCAAATAATTCTCACTTGATGTCCCTGAACTAGCCCTCGAACATCATAGTCCATCAAATTATTCTCTCTTGATGTCCCTGAACTAGCCCTCCAACATCATATTCCACCAAATAATACTCTTGATGTCCCTGAACTAGCCCTCCAACATCATAGACAATTTGAATATTCTCTCTTGATGTCTCTGAATTAGCCAACCAATACATAGTCCATCTAAATATTCTCTCTTGAAATCTCTAAACTAGCCCTCCAACATCATATTCAATCAAATAATTCAATCTTGATGTTCCTGAACGAGTCCTTAAACAACATAGTTCAACTGAATATTCACACTTGGTGTCCCTGAAATAGCCCTCAAACATCATAGTTCATCTAAATATTCTCTCTTGGTGTCCCTGAACTAGCCCTCCAACATCATAGTCCATTAGATTATTCTCTCTCGATGTCCCTGAACTAGCCCTCCAACATCATATTCCATCTGTATATTATCTCTTGATGTCCCGGAACTAGCCCTCCAACATCATAGACAATCTGAATATTCTCTCTTGATGTCTCTGAACTAGCTCTTCAACATCAAAGTCCATCTAAATATTCTCTCTTGAAATCTCTGAACTAGCCCTCCAACATCATATTCCATCAAATAATTCTCTCTTGATGTCCCTGAACTAGCCCTCCAACATCATAGTCCATCAGATAATTCTCTCTTGATGTCCTTGAACTAGCCCTCCAACATCATAGTCCATCAAATTATACTCTTGATGTCCCTGAACTAGCCCTCCAACATCATAGACAATCTGAATATTCTCTCTTGATGTCTCTGAATTAGCCAACCAATACATAGTCC
Source organism: Sipunculus nudus (assembly GCA_026874595.1). Taxonomy (NCBI): domain Eukaryota; kingdom Metazoa; phylum Annelida; class Sipuncula; order Golfingiida; family Sipunculidae; genus Sipunculus; species Sipunculus nudus. The sequence goes on along the minus strand of CM049320.1, from coordinate 39,051,070 downwards.
ATCTAAATATTCTCTCTTGAAATCTCTGAACTAGCCCTCCAACATCATATTCCATCAAATAATTCTCTCTTGATGTCCCTGAACTAGCCCTCCAACATCATATTCCATCAAATAATTCAATCTTGATGTTCCTGAACGAGTCCTTAAACAACATAGTCCAACTAAATATTTCACTCTTGGTGTCCCTGTAATAGCCCTCAAACATCATAGTTCATCTAAATATTCTCTTTTGGTGTCCCTGAACTAGCCCTCCAACATCATTCCCTCCATCAAATTATACTCTTGATAACCCGGAACTAGCCCTCCAACATCATAGACAATCTGAATATTCTCTCTTGATGTCCCTGAACTAGCCCTCCAACATCATATTCCATCAAATAATTCTCTCTTGATGTCCTTGAACTACCCCTCCAACATCATATTCCATCAAATAATTCAATTTTGATGTCCCTGAACGAGTCCTAAAACATCATAGTCCAACTAAATATTCTCTCTTGATGTCCCTGAATGAGTCCTAAAACAACATTGTCCAACTAAATATTAACTCTTGGTGTCCCTGAAATAGCCCTCAAACATCATAGTCCATCAAATAATTTTCTCTTGATGTCCCTGAACTAGCCCTCCAACATCATATTCCATCAAATAATTCTCTCTTGATGTCCCTGAACTAGCCCTCCAACATCATATTCCATAAAATAATTCTCTCTTGATGTCCCTGAACTAGCCCTCCAACATATTCCATCAAATAATTCAATCTTGATGTCCCTGAACTAGCCCTCCAACATCATATTCCATCAAATATTCACTCTTGGTGTCCCTGTAATAGCCCTCAAACATCATAGTTCATCTAAATATTCTCTCTTGGTGTCCCTGAACTTGCCCTCCAACATCATAGTCCATCAAATTATTTTCTCTTGATGTCCCTGAACTAGCCCCCCAACATCATAGTCCATCTGAATATTATCTCTTGATGTCCCTGAACTAGCCCTCCAACATCATGAATATTCTCTCTGGATGTCTCTGAACTAGCCCTTCGACATCAAAGTCCATCTAAATATTCTCTCTTGAAATCTCTGAACTAGCCCTCCAACATCATTTTCCATCAAATAATTCTCTCTTGATGTCCCTGAACTAGCCCTCCAACATCATAGTCCATCAAATTATTCTCTCTTGATGTCCCTGAACTAGCCCTCCAACATCATTCCCTCCATCAAATTATACTCTTGATGTCCCTGAACTAGCCCTCCAACATCATAGACAATCTGAATATTTTCTCTTGATGTCCCTGAACTAGCCCTCCAACGTCATATTCCATCTGAATATTATCTCTTGATGTCCCTGAACTAGCCCTCCAACATCATGAATATTCTCTCTGGATGTCTCTGAACTAGCCCTTCGACATCAAAGTCCATCTAAATATTCTCTCTTGAAATCTCTGAACTAGCCCTCCAACATCATTTTCCATCAAATAATTCTCTCTTGATGTCCCTGAACTAGCCCTCCAACATCATAGTCCATCAAATTATTCTCTCTTGATGTCCCTGAACTAGCCCTCCAACATCATTCCCTCCATCAAATTATACTCTTGATGTCCCTGAACTAGCCCTCCAACATCATAGACAATCTGAATATTCTCTCTTGATGTCCCTGAACTAGCCCTCCAACGTCATATTCCATCAAATAATTCTCTCTTGATATCCCTGAACTAGCCCTCCAACATCATATTCCATCAAATAATTCAATCTTGATGTCCCTGAACGAGTCCTAAAACAACATAGTCCAACTAAATATTCACTCTTGGTGTCCCTGAAATAGCCCTCAAACATCATAGTTCATCTAAATATACTCTCTTGGCGTCCCTGAACTAGCCCTCCAACATCATAGCCCATCAAATTATTCTCTCTTGATGTCCCTGAACTAGTCCTCCAACATCATATAGTCCATCTAAATATTATCTTTTAATGTCTTGATTAGACCGAGAATAGTAGTGATGGCATTGTAGTGGAAGGTCCCTGGTGTGAACTCATTTAGTACCTCCAAGCCAAGCATGTTCAACAGGCTCTGGACATGCCCTTAAATACTATTTCTAAGACCATATAAATATTCTCTGTAAATGTCCCTGAAACCATCCCTCCAGCTTCATATCCATTCATGATCATCATGTCAGGTCTCCTCGGGGCCAGCCATTAAATTAAAAATTCAAAAATTTCTCTTTTTTTTTTAGTTCCTGATCTGTACAGAGAATCTTTTACCAAAGACTAGTCACATTGTTGGGAAAAGGTTGTAATTTCATGATCCATCATCGGTAAAAATGGGTTGAACTATATCAACTGATAATCATAATTAACTGCATTGTTGTTTAGGGGTATGAAATTTCTGAACACATAGACAGACTTAATAAGAATAGAACTGTGTTGCTTTCAGTTTTGTTTCTGTTAATAAATGTTGCTTATTTGGACCCTGTGTGACAACAGGCACACATTGTGGCCTGGACTGCTCTATATCAGTTAAGCTGTGCAGAAACACAGGTAGTTTCCTGTGCTGTTCTCGAGTGGCTCTAGCTGTTATAATCAGTATGCCAGTCAGATGAGCTGCCAGTGATTTTGATTGTTTCCAAGAATATCCGTGAATATCTTGGAATTAGCCCTGTCCTCCCAGAAATCATCCTATGGGATGGATACGTCATTGGGAACAGATTCTATTCATTTCACACGTGGCAGTCTTTGTTCTTAGGTTTGAACAAAGAGAGTACCAGAAGTGACATCAATCCTTGAATTCTCGTAGGAGACACACAAACTTTCAAATGTCCCCCTTTGAACAAATAATTGTACATGCAAGCTCAGTGGATTCTCATAAAACTGAGAAAAAGGAGAAATCATTGGCTGCTGTCCTTGGGGCCAGCCATTAAATTAAAAATAAAAAAATTTCTCTTTTTTTTTAGTTCCTGATCACAGAGAATCTTTTACCAAAGACTAGTCACATTGTTGGGAAAAGGTTGTAATTTTTAGCGAACCTGTGAGCTTATGCGATGGTGTGGCGTCGGCCGTCATCCGTCTGTACGTTAACCCATACTATCTTGAAAACGGCATGAGGTAGCATCACGTAATTTTATGCAAAAAAATTAGTCATCTAAAAAACTATATCGGATTTTGCTTATTTTTTTTGCTTTATTTTTTTTTCTGCATTTTCTTAGATTTTATAGGGAAAAAGCTAAAAAACCTTTAAAAATCTTCTTCTCCAAAACTGTTCAGCCAAATTTTCCAATATTTCACAGAAATGATTCCTGGAATAATCTTTCTCAAGTTTGTTCGAATGGTTTAAGTTCGGTGAGTTTTGGCCGAGTTACAGGAAGTTGAACTTAGTCATCTGTCCATAAAAGCATACTAAAATTACAATCTCATAAATGGCTTGAGCTATCATCACCAAATTTTATGCCAATGTTGGTCACATGAGTCATATCTGAAATTGAGGTATTGGTGGCGCCACCTGCATCAGCCTTTTTTGTACGGGGGTAATCAGTGCCTGTATCATACTGACAGCTACAAATAACTCTCTGAAACGAAATGGCCTAATTGCTTAATATCGCACAGAAATGATCCTAGGGTAGTGCTTTCTGAAGATTGTTCAAATGGTCTCAGTTCAGTGACTTTTGGCTAATTTATGGGAAGCTGAATTAGACATATGCCATAACAGCCCATTTAAGCTAAGTGGCTACAAAAATCTTCTTCTCAAAAACCACTGGGCCAAATTCTTAAATCACACACCTTTTAAGCTTTAGATGTTGATAATTCAAGTTTGTTTAAATGGTCTCAGTTCAGTGACTTTTGGCTGAGTTATGGGAAGCTGAATTTAGTCATGTGCCATAACAGCCCATGTAAGCTAAGTGGCTACAAAAATCTTCTTCTCAAAAACCACTGGGTCAAATTCCTAAATATCACACATTAATTATCCTTAGATGTTGATAATTCAAGTTTGTTCAAATGGTCTCAGTTCAGTGACTTTTGGCTGAGTTATGGGAAGCTTAATTTAGTCATATGCCATGACAGCCCATTTTAGCTAAGTGGCTACAAAAATCTTCTTTTCAAAAACCACTGGGCCAAATTCTTAAATCTCACACATTAATTATCCTTAGAAGTTGATAATTCCAGTTTGTTCAAATGGTTTTGGTTCAATGATTTTTGGCTGAGTTATGGGAAGCTGAACTTTGCCATTTTGCTGTATTTTCCCATATGAGTTATAAACCTACAAAACATTTTTCGACTGATGATACTGAGGCCAGTTTGTTTAATATTTTGCAAGAATAATTCCCTAAATCATTCTAATAATAATTGTCTTTTATGGTTCCAAAAAATGAATTTTGGCTGAATTATAAAGATTGAATTGAGTCATTTTACCATATATGTTAGCTGTGTGAAGCAGATACATCTAGCCTAGCACCAGTTTATCAGCATCCATTACATCATGCCTCTAGACATTTAGATTTTAGAATATCTATGGAAAATATTGACAAGAATGTTTTTTAAAAGCTTTTAAAAAATGTAGATTTATGATATTACATATCATCTGTACATTATTCATAATTTCTCAGGAATAGCAGGAGCTACCATCCCCAAATTTTATGCAATTATCAGTCACATATCAAATGTTGATGGATTCAGCTTATTTTTGCTATCTGCATTTACTTAGATTTTACAGGGAAAAAGCTGATAAAAACTTCTTCTTCTTGTAAAGAGTCCAGCCAAATTGTTCAATATTTTACAGAAATGATCCCAGAGGCGAGCCTTCTTAAGTTTGTTCAAATGGTTTGTGTTGGATAAATTTAGTTATCCAAAAAAGTTACATAACAGGCCAAGATTGTGTATGTTTCTTGAATAGGTTGAGAAACTGCCAACTGTTTCAGATTTGGCAACAGATCAAGAGTTCAATCAGTGCAGCCAGATTTAGGCCAAGAGTTCAATCAGTGCAGCCAAGCACAAGGCATGTGATCACCTCATGGGCAGCATGTGATCATTTCATGGGTAGCATGTGATCACCTCATGAGTATCATGTGATCACCTCATGTTCATTCAGTGCAGCCAAGTACAGGTCAAAAGTTCACACAGTCTAGCCAGGTGCAGGTCAAGAGTTTACTCAGTGCAGTAGCCTGGGCCAGTAATTTGTCACAGTACATTCAGGGCAACAGCCTTTCTCACCAAAGCATGGTCAGCCCAGTGCATCAGACTCAAGGCCTGATATTCTGACCTGTCTTTGTGTCTTTAATGGCTTTCTCGTTCACAAGAGAGGTGTCGCCATCTACAATGACTTTTGCAAAGTGTATGTGCTTGCTTAATTCTATGGAGGAATTTGACATATCAGCCTGAAATTGGGCATATTTATACATGTCAAATAGCTTTGTCGTATACAAGACTGGTGGTGCCACCTACAATAATTTTTGTGTTGTGTGCACCCATGCCAGAATTTCAGCAGTGATGTTTGTGTATTGTTTCTTGTTCAAAATGTTTAGTACTTGCATTGTTCTTATATATGAAAAGTAGTGGTTCAGCATTGATGCTTTATACCAGGTGTATATCCATTTGCACAGGTTCGCATTAGGCCTGTAGGCCTTGTTAAAATATAGCATGGTCAAAATGTTGATGAAAAAATGATTGTACATCTGTCTCCTCTCTAAATGTTTTAAAGGTCCTGATATCTTTTAAGATAAATTAGCACTATAAAGATGAGAATCTTGGGGGGGGGGGGAACGCATATGAGGAACACATTCTTTGTGGCTTATTATTTGTACATTTCATTGTACAAGGTAGGTTTTTTTTTTTTAGATTTTTCACAAAGTCAAGAATGAGTCTCATCAGCACACAGAGTCAAGAATGTAACATTAAATTTTAGAATCTCATCAGCAAACAGACGTCAAACAGAAGACATTTAACTAGACAGTAGTCTGTTATTTATTTAATATACATTGAAGCATGAATAAATAATGATCACCAAAAACTGAAAAAGAGAATTAACTATTAAATAAAATATCAGCTGCATGATATGCTACTTTCTGTATGCACAAGCATGAACAAAAGTTATTTAAAAAAAAATCATGACATTTGAAATTAAAATATCTAAAAAGGTAAAACTGATACAAGCCATGAAATTTTCTGTCTTGCATATAATTTTTCCTTCTTCCTCATGCGAATGGAAATAAACTCACCATGATCCCACAATCATTCAGTTTATCTGCTAAATCAGGAAATGACTATGGGTGAAGCATGCTATTCAGAAATATACAGATCTACTACTTCATTAAATTCTTTGAGACACATACTTAAATTGGATTATTGGTGCACATATATTTCAGCTACAAAATACTAGATGTATGCAATCGCCAAAGAATCATGTGGAAGCCTTCCCTCCGGGGGCCTGTAACTGAGTGATAATGGGGGATCTTTTGTGTAGTGTAGTGTACGACCTTTAGAATAAGGTCAAGGTAAAAAATAAATATCAGGTGCAAATCAGTGATGTAGGGACTAATATTTCGCCCATATTTTAGCTTTTGAAAATCAGCCATACAGCAGCTTGCTGCGAACAGAAAATGGCAGAAGAAGGACAAAAAATTTTAATTTTAGGTTTTGCACCCAGGGGGATCAACCTGTATAGGTCCAACCACAAAACATTTTTACCCAAATATGAATATAAAAATCAGTTTATTGGCTTACTGAATATAATACAAGTTGTATTAACAATCATGATAATATCTGACATCTTTCCATTGGAATGCAGGGAAGCAGTGTGGCAACAAATTCTTTAAAAGGCCCTTTGAATAGTCCCAATAAAAGACATTTATTTTCTGGAAATGCACAAAACCGTTGTTCAATAAAGAAAAGATTTTTTAAATTTATGATCTGATTTCACCGAATCTTTACAGTTATTGCATGTGGCTACTGAATAGAGATTTCATAATTATGTGTTCTTGACCCATGGATCATAAATATAGAGTCATGGCACCACTGTCCATGCAGTTAAGATATACCATACAGAAGATCAAAAAGAAACCAAAGCAGAATCGTAGGATCTCCATGCTGAGATCATTGCCTATCAGACCACTCTTTAACTTGTGGGTCAAAGCTACATACAGAAGGCCTTGTCTTTGCTTTCCGGATGACAGAGCAGTTTCATCCAAGCAGAATTGGTTGACTTAACGTCTACCAGTTCAGTTAATGGTATGCTTTGCAAGAAAACTCATCTGGTAGTTGGCTTTGTCATGCTGACTTGCCTCCTGCTCCATTGAATAATTTAAACTAATAGTAATACCATAAATATAATTTATTACAGTGATACAGGACTTGAATCCAGACTTGGACTTGAGTCCACTTTAAGGGGACTCAGACTTGGACTCAAGGGTCCTGGACTCAGACTTAAGGAGAAATCAGGCTGAGTTCATCTGGAGTCCAGTAGAAAAAACTGTCACAGATCATACAAACCAATGTACATGTGCAAACTACTAAAAGAAAATTATAAAATAATAACACTATTATTTACTAATTAAGCTTTGCTAGGCATCGGGAGCCATTATAGTCAGAGCATGTTAGAACTAACTTAAGTTTGTACATGAATATCTGAAATTTTCATTTTAATTTGCTTTTAAATATATTTGTATAGAACTCGGACTTGGGTGTTAAGGTAAAATTTCTTGGCAGAAACTGGAGTGGCCTGCACTTGGACTTGGACTATGGTGTTAAGATAAAATTTCTTGGCAAGATCTGGTGTGGCTTGCACTTGGATTTGCAGTTGGACACAGAGGGTGTTGACTCATATACATCTCTGCTTAATTGTATGCTAAAGGAAGTAATATGCCCAAAATTCTAGTTTGTAATAGTCATTATCAGGACATCAAGTACTCCACTGTGGAAGGCTGTTACTGGATATATATGTTTATTTCATTTGGTGATGACCAGTAACAAGATTTGGAATATTGTCAGACTAAGTAACTCAAAAAGTGTGATCATATTGATGTAGAGAAAATGAAATGCAAGAAAGAAAACCTATTTGATACTTGTAATTGGCGATTTTTGATTTTTTAGATGTGGGTTGCTTTCAAAGGTATTATAAGGGCAGACAATGCAAGAAATGGATAACTGTTTTCCTGGTACACTGGCAAGGATGAATATATGAACAAAGTGGCTAAAAACACAAGATTGACATTTTGCCTGTAATATAATGATTGGGTAAAACATCATAGTAAATCGTAGTTAACGTTATGATATTTCTGCCTTACATAATTACTCTCAACCAGTCTCAGAGAAATTAATTCCAATATCCTGGAATGTTATTCAAATATGACCCGTGATTTTGGTTTTTCTTTTTTTTCTATTACAATACAGAAATTTAATTTTTCGTAGGACTTCAGTGTGAATCGAGCTTCCTTAATGTTTCTTGGTGCTCATGTTATTAATGACAGGTAGAAAGAATTTTAATTAAATTTGAAATTCTTGATTATTGTTACACCACATGTCTCTGTTTTCCTAGATCTGTGTCTCAGAAGCTTGAAATAATACAAATGAAGAAATAAATCAACATGATGGCACACTGAATTAAACATTTTTAAGACAACAATCAAGTGAATTAGTTTAATATTTTGAAAAAAAATTAGATTGCAGAAGACATTACTGAGTATGAAAAACATTTTATTCTGGTGCTGCTTTTCATTTTGCAGGCAGTAAAAAAATCACTGCATTAGAAATTTTTATTTTTTTACACACCGCATGCATATATAAGACAGATGGAGCTGGAAGCCAGTGCTGCATGTATTAAATATATGTTAGTTTGAAAAAATGTCTTGATAAAAATAAATGTAGAAAAGAGAAAATAATTCTTGACTAGATCTCATATGGATCTAAGGAGGACGGTAATGTGCTTCTGCGGTGGATAGGATGCCCATCAATGCCAAGAGTCCTAAATAGCCTGAGGGGTCCCTCGTTCAGTTGAAAACTGAATAGCTGTACTGTCAGTGTTGAGGGGACAGTGCAGAATCTTGAACGCAGGTGTTTTGTCGCACTGGCATAGCCACAGAAACGGCTCACGATGAAGACTAACCCTATCTGATCTACCTGAGTGTACACCTCAAGCCGAGTCTCATATTGCCCGCATAAAACAGCAGCGGATCAGGTTGTTGCAAATACAGGATGGACTACAGTGGGTGTGTCCTTTTTTGTGACACTGCATGACGATGAGCTACTGCAGATGAATGGAGGCAGCCCTGCGATGTTGCGTAAATCCAGTGACACGGGGGTACACACCAAATAAAAGTTTTTCTCCCCCACGTGTATGGTTTGTTTTAGTCCCAGCCTCAACCTCCTCAAGTACGTTAGTGGTACAGCTCGGCAGAAATAATTTGTAAAAGTAATTTTCCAAAGCAATTATCTGTGGCAAGTCAAAGCTCACCAATCCAGTGCCCCATCATTTCCCGTGCAGGTGTATAGTGTTTTTTGCTTGCTGGCTGAGCGGTACTTCAGAACCAGCAGTAGCCCGGGCGACTAGTCCTTGTAAAGCAACAGCTCCAGATAACTAGCTCAGTCATCATAAGACGAGTCCCTCAGGTACGGAGTCGGCAGCATCTGAGGATAAGACTTGTCGCATGTGTGACAGTAACAGTGTGTCAGCCACCACACTCGCATCCCTCCTGATGGATACATCCTACCTACATCGGGGCTCCCACTATGGGCGAGATACTGGTATCTATCCCACGATGCCACAGGGCCCTTATCAAGGTTTGTAAAATCTACACATTTTATAATTATCCCAGCCATCATCTCAGCTGTGCATGGATTACTAAATCAAGCCTTCTTACCACAGAGATAAAAAAAAACTAATTAATTCAAGTACGGGATTGTGACTTAAAGACTCGTCAGCTGCCCCTTCCCCTGAAGGTTTTCTATGAGACTTTTGACAGATTGCCCAAGTAGCAGCTTCAGTGATCTATCCCCTTTTAAAAAGGGGCCCCGTGCATTACTACTGGGCTTTATTTTAAGTGGTTTTTAATGTGGAGGTTAATGTTTTGTTCTCAAGCGTTTCACATATATCAGGGGGCCCACAGCCTGAATCAAACATTAACGGACTACCATCAGCACCCTGCTAATGAACAAATAAATGCTGCCTGTGAAGTCAGTTTTTTTATGGGGCAGTGTGTTAACGCTTTTGTATTATTCTCGTAACCAGCTTCGCATATCACATCATATGATGAGTCTGCGCATGAGAGGTATCTTCATTCAAGTTGCCAATCTGAAAACGTACAATTTTTCTGGGATTACTTTAACTCTCATAAAATGCTCCTTTGTTACCTGAGCTCTGGTTATTTATTTTATGGTTTCTTTCACACATGCTCCCTGCATGAAACATTTTTTCCTCTGCGGTCACATTAATTATAAGTACCCTGGCTTGAGGAGGTTTCCTGTATTTTTCATTGGAATAAAATTCATGTATTCCCTCACCTGTGGCTTGTGTAGGACCAGTGTAATTTATGGTGTATTAGAATGACAGTATAGATCTCCGTTGTTTTCCAGTTTATTTAATTTTCTAGTATATATCCCATTCTGCCTTATCAAGAAATGAATATTTTTCCTCAATTAAATTCTGCAGTATTATAGTCCATTTCATCCCCTCATGTCCACCTGTTTTTTGCTATGAAAATTTTTATTAGTTACATTTCAAGGGAAACAATTATAGTGTAGAGCAGAGGATTAAAGAACCTAATTTTCAACAAGGTAAATAAATACCTACCTAACACCTTATTTAAGAAACAGAATTATTGTAAAATATGAGAAATCAGTCTACATTTTACAACATATCAGACCCATTTATGGCGGTCAAAGTCATTGGTCACATGCAAAAACAGCCTCAACTGACAGCTGTTGATTGGATGATCTCATGTAAACACTCTAAAAAATATAACCAGCTAAAACAAAGATGGCTACTTATGGAGGGAAACATCATATCTGCCAGATCATGGTGAATAGATTAAAATGTTGTGAAAAATAAACGGTGGATTTATTGTAAAATTCTTAATTGCCATATTAGGTTGTCACTTCCATATGTTAGTTTATTGGAAATTAATGAAAAATATAAACATTTAAGAAAATTATCAACAAAAAACAGGTGGACAGCATGTGGTGAAACGGACTGTAGTAAAAAAGTTGATAAGATTCTCAGTGGGAGGAATTTAAAAAACTTCATTGTGAGCACATTCAACTATAGCTACAATGTTAATTTAATTTTTACTGGAATTTGGCATATAATTTCTCACCATTACTTTTTCCCTAAATTTACCCATAACAATTTTTTGCATAGATTTATTTAGTTATATTTTTGTTTAACAGACTGTTCTAACAGAAATTTTCAATTCGCTTGAATGTTGAACATTTTGATAAAGCATATGTATGAAAAAATGGAAGTTTAATGATAATAACATTGATTGTTTAAAGTCTTATTTTCATGGATCATAAATGAAACTTAAGAAAATCTTATAATATATACAATAAAACCAAACCCCAATTGCTCAAGCCCCCTCCCCTCCCCCAACATTTTCTCATAATTTATTATAATATTTTAAGTTTATCGTATGTAAGTTTTCATTAATAAGGTATGAATGTTAAATGCTGCATATACATATTGAAATCAAGTTAATAAAATAGTACATCTTACTTACCCAATATAAACCCAATATACTTGTTGAAAATCAAAAGGGTAAAAATAAAATTTTTAAACAGTATTTACAGTGAAACTGTAGGTGCTCATCAGCTCCATCTAGTGTTGGGTTTTTTAATTATTAATTTTTTTATTATTTCCTATATTAACAGCAATCTGGTGGTAGGATCATATTTTTGCTCAAGGCAGGATAAAGCTACGTTGAAGAAGCATGTACTTATACAGCAGCATATGTTGTGTTGTAAACTGAATGGGGTATTAATTTGCAGGCATTAAAACACTACAGAAATTTGCAACACTAGCTTATCACCATTTCTTGCCTTAAGACAAGTCTGTGGGACTTCTGCAGGGTTTAATCTCTGATGGGCTTTTAATTGACTGAGTTCACATGTTGAAATAGTTTTTGTTGGAAGGCCATAGGCCTTTTTCAGGCATTTTCACAAATATTGTCCATCCCACAGGATGGAAAAATTATTCCCTTTAGACACATTCTCATTGCACCAATGACGTCAGCCTGCACCAAAAAATGATACAAATGTGGGTCATGCACATGGTAATCAGGTCGATCAAGGCAAGCAGATCAAATGCCCATCTGAGAATTTGATTTTTCAATGAAATCAGGTTATGTACCAAAGTTTGGTATTCTCTTTTCGAAACAACAGAAAACATAAGCAAGCTGCTAAATTAATAAAATTATGTGAGTCTTCAGTATTAAAGTAAATCAATAAAGTTTTGATAATTTGCCCATGCAATTTTTAGGCAGATACCTATTGATGCAATCAGAGTACGTGGGACATTCTTATAAAAAAAGTCATCTATCCTCTAAGATTGTATTCATATTTTGTAATAATTTTTTTAAAGAGAATATAAAATTTGGGACCTAGAAAAAGTGGTTGATATTGTGAAGTAGATACTAAACTGAGGTGGTCTCTGGGAGAGGTTTTACTGTAATTGATAATAATAAATGGTTGGTGGTTCAATTTCTTTCAATCATTGAACATATGATTTAACAACCAATTTCTACCCCTATAGGTAATCCTACATTTATATTTTCTGTTTGGTACAATGCAAAATCATGTTCCTTTGATTAAAACCAATAGAAATGTTATCTGTATTTTTCTCTAGCTCATTTGTTTTTCAGACAGAGGCAACACTAGCATTTTGGACAAAGGTTTTGGATCAGAGTTTTCTTAAAAATGAAAATATGAGTTTTTGGTATCAGGAATCAGAGACCAGTTATTATGTATTAGACCTCCTCAGGCTTTCTGTTTAATGTGCATCTATCATAGGGTATGGTATCAGTTAGTAATATATTTGTCAATTGCATTCTCTTTCAAACATATCATTAGGATTGTTATATTATTTTCTATTTTCAATTAAAATAAAACCTTCAATTGAGAAATAACCTTAAAAATGCCATCGTCATTAGCTGTTTACTAATAAGGTTCTTTAATTTATTTTGTGAGAAAAAGAACCATAAAAATTGACCCAGATTTTCAACCTGTTTCAAAATACCATCTAAAAAGCATTGTAACCTTCAGTTGAATTCATTTCTCAAAGAGTAATTACCGAGTCTGTGCCGTTTCCTTGATTCCTTTTCCTAGTTATGTCATTATTGTCAAAGATTAAAAATAAACGTTCTAAATTTTGTTCTCGAGAAAAAAATATTAGATGCTCCATAGATTCTCCCATGCAAGGATTTAGTCTGAAACTTAATAAAAAGGAATTCCTAATTGTCTGGTTACATCAACATTGGCATGGTGCTGGAATGTTGAATACATTATACATTTTTATGGAATTAAATTGGTGATCATGCTTTACCGGTTCACTTTAAGGAAATAGGAATTTTTGCAGCCTAAATTTATGTTACAAAAATATATAGAGATTATGGAGAAATAAAAAATGAATTGTTCTTTTTTAATGGTGATTCTTCATTATAAGTTTCATAAAAAGTTCAAATTTAAAGCAGTTTTTGTCAGTGGTGAATTAGAAAAGAATGACTAACTGGTTGGAAGAATGTGCTGTTATAATTCCCTCAGGGCTTGGGAATAAATCCATAGAATTTCAATGATTTTCATGATTAATTAAGTCTGATTCCAAATGAATGCTGGGTTTAATCAATGTTAAAAAAATGAATATTGTAACTTTAAATATCAAATATTTATTATTAAAAACATGTAATTATTAAAATTTATTTTTTAAAGCTATACTTCAGACTATCTGCATCAGCCTTTTTGTATTCCAACAAGGAGAGGTGGTCCTAATTATGCTTTCATTAGCTCAGAATGGTTCTCTTTAAATGCAGAAAAAAATACATGTGATTACTACTTTGTGCTATCTATGAATGTGGGCCATTGATACAACAAGACAGAGCAGAGTTTGAAATGATCTTGCTATATCAATAGAAGACAAGTATAAAAAAAGGCCTTGTGATTAATATATAGAATTTTTTTCTCCCTAGGTTCATAGGTGAAAGCAATTCTTTTAAACCACATAATATCCACATGGAATCTATTTCACACAAAAGAAATATTATTGGTAGGGGTCTCCTTCTATTCTAGGGGGTTTGATTACTTGGTCCAATATTATCATTCCATTATCACTGGATCTTTTGTTGCTACTACAACCATGCACCAGTTACAGTTTATAGCCAGATTTTCACCTACCTTTTATGTAAAATTTATGTGATTTTTGGCTTACTCTTTGTACATATTAGTTATAATTATACTTATAAATTGGCAAGTAAATCAAGTAAATCAATGATTGGTCGTTTTCTTTCAAAATTGATTAAAATTATTGCATTTTTGCATAATCAGTTGAAAACAATTTTTACGCACATGCAAATAATCTTACTGTCAGAGATATACAAACACAATGTAAAGAACAGCATCAAAACCTTGTGCAGCCAACAGTCGTTCAAAGGCATGTACTAGTATACAGCAGATATAAAGGAAATATACAGAATGTACATAAAAAATAAATAATAAACAGTCATCAGTCATTTTTATTTTTCAAGTCATTGATTATGATTTTAAAACCATTTCCTACCACTAATATGAATAAACTGTAAGTAATTAATGTTAAGAAAATTACTTGTAATGGACTTTCATGAGCTCTCAGTAAATATGGTACATGCGGCAATATTGACAAACAAAAAAACATGTAAATTAAAGCTAAGGTGATTGGTTGCATGTGTGGAAGTTGAAAGGTCACTGGTTACAAAACACCCTTTGCGAAACTTTGGTTCATCCAACTTGCTAATAGATGTCATTGTTCAATGTGTCTCCAACATAGATAGAAACAAAACAAACAGCTTGTGTATGGTGTTTATAGATTTTTCAGATACTAAGAAAAAAAGGAAGTTGCCCCTTCTTATCACCAAAGACATGGAAATTTAAGTTGAATTTTTAAGGAAAATAATAATTTTTTAATAAAAAAATAAATTAAATACAGGTTTTCCAGCTTTCCTAGAAAATGAGTTAAATTTTGGAAAATCAGATACCATTTTGCCAGTCAGGGAAAAGCCAGGATATATTTGGAAAGTTGTTGAAATCAGGGAAATGTAAGGGAATATGATTGTCATGAAAGAAATCTTGGTCAGCGTGTTACATTTGATGTCAACTTCAAACATGGCATCCATCTTCAAACATCAGCATTGAGAACTTGGTGAAAGATAAGGGAATATAGCTGTGATAAAGTTGAAATTTTTCTTTTTGCTATTATTGTATAAATATATTATGATTTTCCTGCTGTCTATGTCTTGAAACTTTATTGTAACCTCTTTTCTCAGGACTTAACACTAACTTTTGAAAGTATCTGCACAGTGGCATAATTAACATATAGCTTCTACTAGTGTTGGGACTGATGATTGGTGATAATCAAAGATCAATCGGCTGATGCAGATGATCCAATGATTGATCTTGCATTGCCATAACTGATAACAGAGTTTTTTACAAAGGTTAGGCTTTATAATGACACTTGCATAAAATTTATTTGAACAAATTTGGGTATAATTTCATATTTTATAAGAACAAATTTGAGAACAATCTGTGTTTTTTAATAGATTTACACCTAAATTTACGTTATACACATGTAAGCTATAGAGTTATTAGATCATTTAATCAGTATGTGACCTGTTGAAAGGATGTGCAGGTCTGTATTTGATCAGAAATTTTATACTCCTAGAGGTCAACCAACTTTTACTGGTGATTAATCAGGAAATTACAACTGAATCCCAACACTTCTCAAAAGCGACTTATAATCAATCATCGGTTAATAATATGCTGTTGATGATCGAATATGATCGAAAAAGCTATTTCCCAACACTAGCTTTAACTGCCATACATGAATATAATTAATTGCTCAACAAAAAAATCAGTGATTGCAGCCGTGAACACAAAGTGTGGTGAACTGTGTTTCACATGATTGCGTTGCATGTTTTATTGCATGTTATAGACATAAACTTCTTCTAATGTTTATTTGTTAAAATATTTCTCTTTAGTATTCTCTAAAGGTAAAGGTAATTAAAAATAAACTTTCTAGAGATATTATAAGTTTGATTTTATTTATCCAAGAAAGAAAATGTCCAACTGAAGATTAGTTAGGATTCACATCTTTCATGGTAAAGGGTTATGTTCAACCAAACTGCCGAGTCGGGCAAGTAGGGGAAGACTTTGTTGCCCTACCATCCATTTTCTGAAACTTACTTGCCCTAGGCAAGCAGTACGTTAACCATTAATGATGAGCCCGGCTGTAACTCATTATGGTAAAATTAATGGTATTGTTTCAGGTTAAATTATGTCAGTTTGTGCTGTAAATAATACTAAGTACTTTGTATAACAGGTCCTTTCATTTAGTTAAAAAGACATGTAATTCCTGGTTAGTTTAAACTTTGATTAGCAAGGTTGATTTCATATACTGGTATATTGATTTATCAGTATATGGATTTGTCAAAGGGACCTACAATTATTTATGGCTCTGACAAGAATTGAAATGATTAACAATCTCACAGTTACTGATGGTTCTGGCAAGAATTGAAATTATTAGCAATGGCTTTCACTAGAAAGGATATGATTATTGGTGGCTGGGACAGTATTCAGCTCATAAAAAATAAATAGTGATCATATATACTGACCTAACAGAAGAGCTAGATTGGAGACTATTAAAGCAGTGAGATAAAGATAATGAGCAGCTATCAAAATATATCTGGTAAATTTAGCACAGTTGAAATATTGATACAATAATAAGTTGTAGTTCCGAAACATGATGACTTCAGTAGAAATTTAACACATGATTTATGGTAATTTTATCATGTCCTACTCCTGGAGAGACACTAGATATATACTGTGGTTGTCTTTTTGTTTTCAGTGGTTCTATATTTGCAATATTTACAAAACAGGAATTATCATGAAAATAAAACCTCCGTGAATATGAGTTCCCATCATCAATTAAAGGCAAGTGAACAGGTATAAGTTTGATAGAATAAAAAATAAAATATCTTGTCAGTTCAAAGGTTGCTATATAAAATATACCAAATTTGCTGCTAATAAGGAATACAAATTTCCCTTTGGTCAAGATTTTGCACACATATATTATTTGACATAAGTATAAAAATGGTTTTACTCTGTATGGGTCTTTTATTTGGTGAGATCGCAAAAAAGGAACCCTTGTGAAACACTGAAAAGTGAAAATTGCAAAATTTTAACCTCGCAAATATGAAGCAAACCACAGTACACATCTTCTGTGCATCTCTACATTTGGATTTCCAGTTTTTATATACCTATCAGTCTGGTCATATCTTTGACACCTAGTTAACTTGCATGTTTGATTTACTGTCACAAGTATGATCATATCCCAATGTGCATTGTCATTCAAGGAACTGCTAATTGGCTCTATCATCTAAATAAATAATATCAGTTATATATGAACAATTGTCTAATGAATTTCAGCTCTGAATGTGTGTCCTATTACCAAAGAGACATCATGTGAAAGCATAACACAAATACAACAGGATAATTCACATCTGACCTTGGGAAAATAATGAGGATATTGTCATTCATCTGTTAGATCTTTTTGCTTCATGAAGACAATACTTTAAGAAGTATCTATTCATATATCATTGACTCTTCCTGTATTGCCTGACATGGTTATAGTCCATTTCATCCCCTCGTGTCCACCTGTTTTTTTGCTATGAACATTTTATCATTTACATTTGAAGAGAAATAATAATAGTGTAGTGTAGAGGATTAAAGGACCAATTTTTCAACAAGGTAAATAAATACCTACCTTAAACCTTATTTAAGAAACAGAATTATTTGAAAATATAAGAAATCAGTCAACATTTTACAGCATATCAGACCCACTTATGGTGGTCAAGGTCATTGGCCACATGCAAAATCAGCCTAAATTGACAGCTGCTGATTAGATGATATCATGTAAACACCAGCAAAAACAAAGATGGCTACTCATGCAGGGACACATCATATCTGCCAGATCATTGTGAAGAGACTTGAAAGTTGTGAAACATAAACTGAGGATTTATTGTAAAATTCTTAATTGCCATATTAGGTTGTCATATGCACATATGTAGTTTTCTAGAAAATTATTGAAAAATATTAACTTTTAAGAAAATTATTAACAAAAAACTGGTGGACAGCAGGCGGTGAAACGAACTCTAATACTGATTCTCTTGTGATGTTAATATCAATATTGTTATCAGTAATCAATAATTATAGTTGAGAATGGATTCTAACATTCTTATATCAATAATTTATAATTAGGCACCAATTACAATTGAAAATGAATTCTAACATTCTTATATCAATAATTTATAATTAGGCACCAATTACAATTGAAAATGAATTCTAACATTCTTATATCAATAATTAATAATTAGGCACCAATTACAGTTGAAAATGGATTCTAACATTCTTATATCAGTAATCAATAATAAGTCACCAAATACAGTTGAAAATGCATCCTAACATTCTTATGGACAGCCCCATAATCATACCAAAATTTGCAGATGAGGGCGTGGTCACTGACAGTGTTCCTCCTGCTTCTACTTGGAAGATGCTGGTCTGTTGGCCACCAAACACTTTGCAGGTAGATTAATTACTACCTTCACACTGTCCTCCGAGTACTTTCCAATTGTATTTCCAAGCCCTTTTCAAAGTCTCCCCTTGCAAAAATATTGAAACTACTCATGGAAGCTGAAATTTTGCATACACACTGAAACCCAAATGTCATAAGTAGTATGTCAGACTTAAGGGCTTACTGCTAGTGTTATCGATAATGGAATACCAAACTCAAGAATATGACAAGTATTAATATTTATGAATCATGTATGCAGCATTTACCTGAAATTTTAGCCTACCTTTCTTTGATACAAGTATGATAGTTTGTTATGTAGTTTTTAGCCCTCAGCCCTTAGGCTGATGGGCTATTGTCGTCACCCAAGCTGATCATCCGTCCGTCCGGCGTCCGTTAACTTTTACCTTGTGAGCAGGATATCTTGAAAAAGATTCACGGTCAGAATTTTATTTCCTCGTTAAAGATGTATATCGACAATATCTCGGTCTAGTTCGAAGATGGGTGACCTTGACCTATTTTTCTACATTTTAGAGCTGATAATAGAAAAACACTTAGATGCTTATTACTCAGGAACCATATGGTGGATTTTCACAAAACTTACTATGATTATTGGGACTGATAGTCTGTACCTGCTTCACAAGTTTGGTGGCGCCACCTACATTTTCTGATTTTAAATGAATTTATATCGGATTTTTCAACTTTGGGCTTGTGAGCGGGATATCTTTAAAAGGATTCACAGTAGGAATTTTATTTTTTCGGTGAAGATGTATTTTGACAAAATCTCGGTCAAGTTCAAAGATGGGTGACCTTGACCTATTTTTCTACGTTTTAGAGCTGATTATAGAAAAAACATTTAGAAGCTTATTTCTCAGAAACCATTGGGTGGATTTTCACAATACTTACTATGGTCAAAGGGACTGATGGTCTGTAACTGCTGCACAAGTTTGGGGGTGCCACCTGCAATTTCTGATTTTAAATGAATTTTTCTTGGATTTTTCAACTTTGGCCTTGTGAGCGGGATATCTCTAAAAGGATTCACAAGAGGAATTTTATTTCTTTGGTGAAGACGTATATCTACAAAATCTCCGTCAAGTTTGAAGACCTTGACCTACTTTTCAAGGTCACAGAGCTGATAATAGAATAAAACTTAGAAGCTTATTTTTCAGGAAGCATTTGGTGGATTGTTATGAATCATGGTACATACCTCTCCATTTTAAATTTATAACTGAGACATGTACAGATATACATCCATGTGAGAACAGATATTTAGTACTTGTAACTGTTACCACCTCTAAACACTGTTGTTTTGGCTGAGGGCTTTTGTCAGCTTCTGCTTATATTCTAGTTTAAATTGGCTTCTACAGACTCCTTCGCCTCCTTGTCCAAAAAGTATATTGCTCATGTGGTAACCATGTGGTCAGGGGTACCAAATAGGTGTCTACTATCCTAGGGTTGTCTGTACCAGCCAAGCCTTGCTGAAACTCACTGAAATATTTAACTCAAGGAGAGAAGTCAAATTGTATTATGCAAAACAAGACTTTTCTTTATATTTGCAAGTGTTTGGAGCAGTTTCAGCAAGAATTTAGATGCAATAAAGCAGTAGAGTTGAGATATTTTCTCAATCAGGCTCCTCGGGAGGTGAAAAAATTATGACTTTATTTGAGAAAACAGCTGGAGAATTTGCAACTGATGATCAGACTACTTGCTCAATCCAGGAGACTATTTTTATAGTGACAAGATCATAGGTTAATTAGAAACTTTAAGTTTAAATTAGTTTGAATGAACTCACAAATTGCATGCAGTGTAATTTTTAGCTCAGCTGACTCTGTCATCTGAGCTATAGCGATCACTCTTTGTCTGTCGTCGGTCCGGCCATCCGGCCGTCTGTCCGTTAACAAGGCACAAATCGTAACCACTCTATTTCAATATTTTTGAGACCTTTAAGGATGTAGTTATCTGTTAACATGGCACAAATCATAACAACTGGACCTAGAATCTTCTTTCTTGACACACAGGGTGACCCATGAAAAGTCTCCATGGAAACCAGAAATTAGGTCTCTGTTACCCATATCCTTCGAGCTATGGGCCCCCAAAGTACCACCCAGAATAGTAAAAAATTTCATTAAAAAACTTCAATATCTGATTAACTACATCACTGATGGTCATGATTTTTGGCATACATATTGATCATGAGATGTTTCATCAGTATCTGCTGACTGTTGGCGCCACTTGTATTTTTCCAAATTTTTACAATTTTTTTCTCTATTTTTGAGACCTTAAAGGATGTAGTTATCTGTCAACAGTGTTCAAATTGTAACCACTGGACCTAGATTCTTCATTCTTGACACACAGGGTGACCCATGAAAAGTCTCCATGGAAACCTGAAATAAGGATATTGATCATGGTGTGTTTCATGAATTTCAGCAGCCTGGGTGCACCACCTCTATTTTTTTTATTTTTTAAGAATTTTTTTCACTATTTTTGAGACCTTTAAAAATGTGAACATCTGTTAACAGGGCACAAATCATAAAGACTGGACCTAGAATCTTCATTCTTGAAATTCTGAGAAACCTATAAAAAGTCTCCATGGAAACCAGAAATTAGGTCTCTGTTACCCATATCCTTTGAGCTATGGGGCCCCAAAGTACCACCAAGAATAGTCAAAAATTTCATAAAAAACTTCAATATCTGATTAACTACATCACTGATAGTAATGATTTTTGGCATACATATTGATCACGAGATGTTTCATCAGTTTCTGCAGATCGGTGGCGCCACCTGTATTTTTCAAAGTTTTACTTTTTTTTTCTCTCTATTTTTGAGACCTTTATGGATGTAGTTATCTGTCAACAGGGTTCAAATTGGACATAGAATCTTCATTCTTGACACACAGGGAGATCTATTAAAAGTCTCCATGGAAACCTGAAATTAGGTCTCTGTTACCCATATCCTTTGAGCTATTGCACTCCAAAGTACAGTTCCGAATAATGGAAAATTTGATACAAAAGCTGAAGTATCTGAACAACTAATGCAGAGATCACCATAATTGTTTGTATGGATATTGATCATGGAGTGTTTCATCAGTTTCTGCAGCCTGGTGGCACCACATATATTTGTTGGGGATTTTTTGGAATTTTTTTTCTCTATTTTTGAGACCTTTAAAGATATGAACATCTGTTAACATGGCACAAATCATAACAACTGGACCTAGAATCTTCATTCTTTACACACAGGGAGACCCATGAAAAATCTCCATGGAAACCTGAAATTAGGTCTCTGTTACCCATATCCATTAAGCTGTATGGCTCCAAAATACTCCCCAGAATAATGAAAAATATGAAACAAAAACTCCAGTATCTCAATAACTACAACACTGATGCTAATGATTTTTGGCATACATATTGATCATGACATGTTCCATCAGTTTTAGCAGACTGGGTGTGCCACCTCTATTTTTTTCAAATTTTTACCAATTATTTTCTCTATTTTTGAGACCTTTAAAGATGTGGTTATCTGTCAACAGGGAACAAATTGTAACAACTGGACCAAGAATTGTCATTCTTGTCATGCAAGGAGGCCCATGAAAAGTGTCTATGGAAACCTGAAATTAGGTCTCTGTTACCCATATCCTTCAAGCTATAGAACTCCAAAGTATCCCTCAGAATAATGGAAAATTTGATACAAAAGCTGAAGTATCTGAACAACTAATCCAGAGACCACCATGCTTCTTTGCATGGATATTGACCATATAGTGTTTTTATTAGTTTCTGCAGACTGGTGGAGCCACCTGTATTTTTTTTAAAGTTTAAAGTTTTCTCTATTTTTGAGATATATTAATACAGACACAATCTCAGCCTGTTGGTTAATCTCTTTGATACTTCAGTTGAATGGTTATATACTACCATTCAGATGATAAAATTTCCTTTTGCAAATCTCTTCCCACTCAGCTGAGCGTCATGACCCATGGGTCACTTGTTGTGTGGTGTAGCTTCTATTCTTCTGTCCTGAAAAGTTAAGTAAAATAGTAACAGGGTGAGGAAAATCAGTTCCTGACATTTAGTTCCTTCCAGGAAACATCCCTGAGTAAAATGTTCTGACCAGGCAATATGGAATAAAAAATTAACAAAATAAATAATTG
The DNA here is from genome assembly GCA_026874595.1 of Sipunculus nudus. Lineage (NCBI taxonomy): Eukaryota > Metazoa > Annelida > Sipuncula > Golfingiida > Sipunculidae > Sipunculus > Sipunculus nudus. Next base: position 39,028,155 of record CM049320.1, on the reverse strand, counting down.
TCATAATCTATACAGTTGTCTTCACATATTTTGATATAGTTCTGTATGATATAGGGGAACCTATATTTAATCAAAATATGAATTGTATTGGGTTAATTTTACTTTAAATTGTCTGGAACTCTAGAACATTCTGGTTATGAAAAATTTCAGAGATAGAAATTTTTATTTCTTCTGATTTGAAGTAGGCCGAAAATGTTAATTTCTGCGTAAAGAAGGCACAACAACGTTTATTCTTTCTAAGGAACCTTAAAGATTTCGGGCTCAGTCAACTGATTTTATTAAAGTTTTATCGGGCGGTAATTCAGGTAGTCCTGATGTTGTCAGTCACTGTATGGGGAGGCAGTTTCATGGTCGAGGAAAGAAAGCGTCTTTCGAGGGTAGTTAGAACAGCTGAGAGGATCATTGGGGTTCCTTTACCCACAGTTGACTCCTTATTTCAAACAGGATTGTTGCACGAAAAAAGCAAATGTATATTATAGAAGACTATAATCATAGGGCGCACTGTTTGTTTAAAAAAATGAAATCGGGGGTTCCCTATAGGTCGCTATCAGGCAATTCCAAAAGAACTCAAAATAGCACTTACGCGTCAGCCGTTCAGGAATTAAATATATCACTTGCAGCACAATAATCTAGTCACACATTCTTAGTCATACGTCTTTTTTTCTATACAGAATTTTATTTTATTATTTCTTGTTTAATGTGTTTGTTTAAGCAAGCCAGTCGAGCCAAATACTATTGTATGTGATGATTTTATTACATATATATAGCAATAAACTATATCTTATCTTATATTGTTAGTTGTCAGAAATAGAAATGGCAAAGACCATTAGAGAAACAACACTCAGCAGAAGACTACTGTAAAGTCATTTACTACAATCGACCTTTGACCTTATGGTAAAGACCTCTCTGACTCCATGTGTGGGTTCTTCAGACTACTTTTTTGGTCTTGGTTAACCGACGAATCTTGCCTATCAAAAAACAACATGGTTGCGCCCATATTAGCAGAATGACAGTTTGTGTGGTTGTACTGAAATCCTTTTGCTTTGGTCAAACGTGTTTTAAAATCCAAACTTGTCATTTTCTTGGCCTCCGCAGTAGTTCATCAGAATAGGACGTATTATGAAGCATGAAATCCTGATAGAATCTCTGATTATTGCTCATTTGTCACATGTTTTCTTTTATATTTTGTTATATCAAGACGTCCTGTACCTCATAAACAGTTCATCACTCGATTTTATCTTATAATTAATTTCACATGTACAAATAAACAGTAGTTAAATTGTGCAGGTATTTGTAAATAAACTTTGTAATACTTGAACACTTCTTTGCCGATAGTTGTACGTCAGGCACATAACCCAGGACCCCCCACGTTGCGTAACGTGAATGCTGTAAATTAATAGTTGGCCATTTTATCAGCAAAATCTTAAGTTCAGGTACTTCTCTTAAAAGGTATTTGGTCTTTTCCTACATTTCATTAAAATATCATCTGCTTTCACCTACTTAAGCATCTGCTTCTTTTAATCTTATGGAAATGAGGCCTCACAATGTTGCTTAAACTGTTCTACTCTGTGATTATATCAAGCAAAGATTATTAAAGGGACCTATTCACAAGTGAGATCTATTCATTATACATGAAGTTTGGTGTTTTCATCTAAAGTATTTTGGTATTTGCTAATATTTCAATCTGAAACCATTTGCATACTCCTGTACACATGTGGAAAAAAAAGCTTTCAGCGGGAGTGATCAGTGGCGCAAAACATTATTTTAGCCCGCACACCACCTCGTGGTTGTACCGCTAACCTTCACAAATCAAGATTTTGAAAACTGCCTACTATAATGTTTTTTCAGTATTTCTTCAATCATGTATCTTCTCCTTGTCTTGGAAGTGTTACAGGTGTGCATGACCGGGCTTCTGATCATAGTCTTGTCATGGTAAACAGACACATGCCGAATGTGATTACTCACACACATAACCATATATCTGGAGGTATCAAGTCTGTGTGCAAGGATGGTTTACTGAGAAACTTTTGTATTCAGCCGAAATGAGATAATGACATGAGATGATACACATATTATTGCAAATGAAAATGAACCTTTAAGTTAAGCTTTATAACATACAGAATCTATAGATTTCTTTGTATATACAGACCTCTTCAGTTGTAAAATATATTTTGAATATTCTGAACTATATAGTCCAGAATTTTTACTTTCCTGAATCTGAATATAAAAAAAATGGAAAAAAACAGTTCATGAAAGAAAACAACAGTTAAAACACTCTAGAATAAGTGGCAAAAATAAAAGCTGACTGTTTATTTTTTTCTCGATGTTTAAACCTTTCACGCAAGTGTTCTCGGACTCATATTTACAACAGTGCTTCTTAAGTGACATTGGTAAAATTCTTGAAAAAAGGGAAATTGTATACACTGAGAGGAATGTCCAGGCAATTACAGCTGAATTTGTGGTCTCTTGGAATTATGGAATGTTTTGCATATATTTTCTTATATTAGTATAAAGTCGTGTTTGTATATCATTAGTAATTAAACAGTCACTGATGAATAGAGTTGTTTATCATGAGAAATGTCATATCATGAGAATTTTTTGGGAATGATTATCAATTAAAAATGAAGGCAAGTTTTTTGGGAAAAATATATAATACCTTTTACGAATAATAGGTTATGTGATTAATTATTGATTAAATTTTTTATTTTCATGATGAGTAAAAATCATTCAGATAATTAAAGCCTGGTAGGAATTTAGCTGTATGAAACCTTCAATAAATAGGGGCCTGGACAGCTGAGCGGTAATATGCTCAGCCTTCTCTGCTGGCGACCCAGGTTTGGTCCCAGGTACTGCCATGAGACTGGGTTGTAGGGGCCCATCCAAGGTTGGTGATCTCTCCGGGTTCTCTGGCTTCCTCCAACTCTCTCACTAGGATCTTCAGCTCTATCAGTATCTTCTGTCTTTGCCGTAGATATCTATTATAACTGTATACCAACTCAATCTTGCTGTGTAATAGAGGTGTAACAATACATTAAGGAATGGATGGACTAAATTGCAAACCATTAATTAAAGCAAGCCCTCAATTAAATTTTAATTGATTATTAATCTCTGAATCAATTCATTTCAATTATTATTAATTTGCATGTACCATCGCTAAGTCCTCTGGTATCCCTCAAATTTGACAGAGTAGTTTGTATTCTTGAAGTTCTTTATCGCGTGTGTGCCCTAAATCTACTTTGTACATTCACTAATGGACCATTTAATTCACATAGAAACATATATGGTGAAAAACTGAGGGAAAATTACATTTTTCTTTTCTTTTTTTTAAATTTACCATCATTTGTTTTGGTAAATTTGATTTAATTTAAAAAAAAATGAATTTTACTGCTTAAGTAAGAATTAAATTGAGTATTGAATAGTGGTTGGCCGATCATCAAGTTTTATCGAAAGTCAGTCAGTTTGCTGCAACTTACAGGCGCTCAATTACCAAAGGCAACTATTGAATTCATCATAATCATGATAATGAGTCTTTATTCCCAAATAACTTCCATATGTTACTGAGTTTAACACGGTAGATGGGAGAATGGAACACGTAATAAACCTCTGTGAACTGGCAGGGAGCTGCAGAATTAGCGGCGAGTTTTGTAACGAGATGTACATTGCACAATATGGGCGGTATGGCGTTAAAATGCTTCATAAATTCTCCGGGCCTATGGAGCAAGTAGGTGTCCTTGATTGTGGTTTAATTCTTGAATATAATAAATAATTAAAATAAAACTTTTAAAAGCAACATTTTACTAATAATAGGAAAATATAAAAAAGGCCAAAACTTCTTTTCTTAAGGTAGAATTACTAAGACATTCGGGCTTGGTAAAGAAAGTACAGTTTTGCAGATAACTGCATGTTTCTTTATATATAAGGGCACATACATGATAAATACCCTTGACATCGCAGCATGCTTTGTAAAATTTTACAGCCCACAGAGGCCTTCCTGTTGGCAAATGGAAAAAAATTATTGAAACAAATCAATTTCAAGTTTAAAAATCATTTACTGTTTATTGAGAGGTTGCAATTCAGTAGATTATTCAATGCATTCTTACGACCCTGTTAGAAATAGTGAGAGATGTAGTGTATTGTCTCAGTGAAGCGAGGCAAAAGACTATGTTTCAACTGCTCTCAGTTTCTATTGAAATAATAAAAAAATGATAATCATATTACTGATGTCATATCTTGTCAGACATTCTTAATCATTCTTGTAGGAGCCATTGATAATCAGATCTTCTCTTACATGGGTTCTGCATATTGGCACACCACTACGGCCCTGCTGATGTGGTTAATTTGTAAGGTAAACAAAAGAAGCTGAGTAGAGAAATTGTCAGTATGTAAAGTAAGAGACTTGTTTTGTTGGTTCCTTGTGGTGTAATGAATGTGAAGGGTCCTTTGGCATAATGATTTACAAATGATGTCCTATTCTGATTTACAGCACAAAATCTCCCATAAATGATATCCCATATTTTCCCATTTATTCAATGCATTCTTACACCCCTTACAATTAGAAATAGTGAGAGATAGATTTTAATTTCATCAATCATCAGTAAAATCGGTTGACCTATATCAAATAATAATCAGAATTATTTGGTTACTTAGGAGTACAAAATTTCTGACCTTTTGTAGACCTTTACATCATATCAACTGATATAAATTCCTACATGTTTGCTTATATATATATATGTATATATATATATTTATATATATATATGTATATATATATATATATATATATATATATATATATATATATATATATATATATATATATAATTCTGCAGCCTCTATATGCGTGTGTAGTAATCTTAGCTATGAAGATAGTGTGAACTTGTCAGACTTAATATGAATAAATTAAAAGCAAACCTTTCCTCATTACAAAGCTTAAGTAACTGTGGTTGCTTGTTCGCAGGGTTTTAAAATTTGCAATGTTCAAGAAAAGGAAATTAAACCATCATGAATAAGAAGCATCATTGTCGGAGGGAAGTTGAAAGGAAAATGATTCTATTATTAATTATGTCAAATCTTTCAAATTATCTGCTAATATATGTAAAGTAATTTCTACTTGTTCAGTTTTTTTTTGGTTACCCATACAAATGATATATTTTTGCGCATGTATTATCTGATATCATAAATCATATAATAATTGGTATTCTTTATTAAGAATGTTATATGTTGCGCTCAAGATAAATTGAACCTTCGTGAACCACAGTATGTGCAAAACTTTATAATCAATTATTGCACTGCAAGATCAGTGATCAGATCATTTTGCAACCAACGACCGATCATTGATTATAATCGATCATCATTAAATGGCAGTGAGAGAAGGACTTTGGGATTACTGCTTGATTTTCTCCTTAATGTAGATCCACGCCAACATTTAAAGGGGCCATTTTTAAATTCTGATGTTTATTAACTTTAGATTATCTCTTGACCCTTTTGTAAAAAATGACAAGAAAATGCAGATCCCAATGCACACAGGCTGCTCGTTTTGTGTATTCTGATGTGTTTAAACGTGTGTGTGTGGCCCACCAAAATAATCGAAGCATATTCAGCGAGGACATCTGGTGGCAAGTCAGACAAACCAGAGATTGCAAAGGTCCTTTTGCAACTAGTGACCTTTCAACTTCCACACATAAGCAACCAACCATCTTAGGTTTTTGTGTTTGTCAACATTGCTGTTTGCTAACAGCTTGTAGATAAACAAACCCATACCACTGTCACAAAGGTGTTATAAGGAATTCATTCTTAACAGGAATTACCTGGAGTTCATCAATATGTACACATGCAGAGAAAGCCATAAATCACAAATTCTGTTGAAAAGGTGATCAAGAAAGGTAGGTGATCATATGGCTTTAAGTGGTTCTCTCCTGTAATAGCTCAAAACCTCCCAAAATGCTGCTTGGAAAATTAATTCAGAAGTTCTTGCATAATTCTACCTGAAGCCAAACCAACCGGCAAACAAACAACCAAACAAAGACAGGTAAAAACACATCTTCCTTGACGGAGGCAATTAATGTACAAATATGTTTAGAAGTAACATATTATATAACTAAACTGATAGAGACCTCCTGACGGAAACTAGCTCTTTTTATTATGTTTAATTATATATGGGTATACTTTGAAAATAGTAGTCAGTCTTGATCTGGGAAATTACTGGAAAACCTGGATAATTTGTTCAACAAAAGGGGCAGAAGCCTGGATTCTAAATGGAACAGTTCCTGCCTCCTGTTTTATCTGACTTTAACAGGATGTCAGTGGTACTGCACAAGCGTATGACTTAAAATACCCCGTAATGGAAGGGAGAAGAACCAGCTCTTACCTGTAACTGCCCCCGCAGGTAGCAGGAAATGCCAGAGAGGTCTTTGTATATTGACCAGAATCGTGATTTTCTTTTAAGAGAAAATACCAGGGATTTGTTTGTTTTCTATTTAGAAAAATGTGTACTTATCCTGGAAAGGCTGTACACCATAAAGTTGAAAAGGCCATGTGTAATATCACACATCTTCAAGTTACGTGTGATAACAACTGATGGGAAGGGGGGTAACGGGATGCTAGTACACTGCTAGCTGAGAGCTGGAGAGTACTGATATATATATAAATATATATATATATATATATATAACAGTGTTGCTCCTAGGGATGATAAGCAAAGGGCCACTGGGCCTCTTTATGTAATTTCACCAAAATTAGGTGGGGACAATGTCTTCGAAGCAAATATTATCTTAAAATAATCTATGTAATGTGAATGTAGTATGTTTTGGGCATTTGGAATGAATTATAAATATTTGTAAAGGTTGGAATCGTTACATGTTTTACATGTCATCACTCTTAAGTCACATTAAAACTGAAGGCAATATAATTCATGTCTCAGGATCAATAATAAAGGTACATTGATGTACAGATTGCAAACTGGTGACATACAATCATGTTCATTGCTAATTGAGGAATCGCGCAACAACTGGTGCCATTCAAAGTGGCATATCAATATCGAAACTTAATGTTGTGAACAACTCAATACGGATAAAGGACACACATTTAGGCAAGGGTTTATTCACTGTCGATAAATTTGATAAGAATAGGTTATTCAGAAAGTCGGCCTTACTAGAGTAAGTTGCCGTGGTACAATAAGAGTCTGTTGAATTTTGCTGCCAGTGTCACCACATTACATTATTGTTTGTATGAAAGGAATAATCCTCGAAATTTTGGTTCCCACGACGTGTCATTTATGCGCTGGCGGTGCCGTGCAACGATGTTTGGCCTACATGTCAGCCGGGAAAAGCGGCCGGCGCTGCATTTTTAAGCCTATAATTCTAAGGCAAGTATCAAAAGACCAGACACCACAATTTCTTTTAAAAAATAAAACATTCGAACTATTTAAATCAGAAACTGATTCTTCCTGTCCGTATATACCCGTGGAAACCATGTCAGCTTAACCGGGAAAATATGCTGCCGGTGCGGCAGCAGCTTAAACTACTTGATCAACCAGTAACAAACGATTAAATGTCCATATCATTGGTCAGAGAAAATGTAAAACAACCAACAACGAAATAGCTAGGTTCTTCTAAGTTATGACATTTTCATATCAATTAAACCACGATAGTGAAGTCATTCAGTCAGGAGAAACATTGCACTTTCGTCGAAGTATATTCCCGCGCTCGGGATTCTTTATACATACCGGAGAACAGAGAGATCACGTGTCCATGAGGCTTGAATATTACGAGAAAGTTCCTATTCAAATCATAATCATATGCCTATGATTCAAATTAAACGTTCAGTCCAGAATAGAAATATGCAAATATAGAAAAAAGAGCGGCCGTCGATTGGCTTAATGTCTGCCGTGAAACGGTGTCACGACAGGTAGTTTGAGATCGTGGGAGACCAGAACTGAGTTGCTTTGAGCGAAATAATCGTCTGAGCAATCGTAATCACGTCATCTGAGGCATTACAATGTAATTTATATGATCAACCTGGTGTAATTGTATCCGCCAAAACAGAGTTTTGCGGATACTATGTTTTCAGCTGGCCGCCGCCGCCGCCGCCGCCGCCGCCGCCGCCGCCGCCGCCGCCGCCGCCGCCGCCGCCGCCGCCGCCGCGTAGGTGTCCGGAGAACTCCTCCGTAACCGCTGGGCGGAATTTTCCGAAACCCGGGATTATGTTCGGGTCACATGTGAACTGCTGCGCCCCGATTTTGTTTTGACCTCTGACCTCTCCTTTGCGCTCTGCGTCCGTTTGTGCGTCTGTTTCCACACATAAACCCACATATCTCGGGAACCGTTTGACCGATCAGGAAAATTTTTTTGCACAAATGTAGCCCTCGGAGAGCTTTATAACATACACCAAAAATGGTGGCGCCACCTGCAACCATGTTTGCACAGTGTCCATCTGTTCGTCTGCCTTGGGTTAAAATCACTCATATCTCTGCAGTGACTTGACTAATTCACCTGAAATTGGGCATGCGTAAACATCCTGGATAGCTTTTCTGATTTTATGACAGGTGGCGCCACCTACATTCACGTTTACGCTGCAGACATCCAAGCTCATATCTCGGGAACCGTTTGACCGATCAGGAAAATTCTTTTGCACAAATGTAGCCCTTGGAGAGCTTTATAACATACACCAAAAATGGTGGCACCACCTGCAACCATGTTTGCACAGTGTCCATCTGTTCGTCTGCCTTGGGTTAAAATCACTCACATCTCTGCAGTGACTTGACTAATTTACCTGAAATTGGGCATGCGTATACATCCTGGATAGCTTTTCTGATTTTATGACAGGTGGCGCCACCTTCATTCACGTTTACGCTGCAGACATCAAAAGTCATATCTCGGGAACCGTTTGACCGATCAGGAAAATTCTTTTGCACAAATGTAGCCCTTGGAGAGCTTTATAACATACACCAAAAATGGTGGCGCTACCTGCAACCATGTTTGCACAGTGTCCATCTGTTTGTCTGCCTTGGGTTAAAATCACTCATATCTCTGCAGTGACTTGACTAATTCACCTGAAATTTAGCATGCGTATACATCCTGGATTGCTTTTCTGATTTTATGACAGGTGGCGCCACCTACATTCACGTTTACGCTGCAGACATCCAAGCTCATATCTCAGGAACCGTTTGACCGATCAGGAAAATTTTTTTGCACAAATGTAGCCCTTGGAGAGCTTTATAACATACACCGAAAATGGTGGCACCACCTGCAACCATGTTTGCACAGTGTCCATCTGTTCGTCTGCCTTGGGTTAAAATCACTCATATTTCTGCAGTGGTTTGACTAATTCACCTGAAATTCGGCATGCTTATACATCCTGGATAGCTTTTCTGATTTTATGACAGGTGGCGCCACCTACAATCAAGTTTACGCTGCAGACATCCAAGCTCATATCTAGGGAACCATTTGACCGATTGGGCCAAAATTTTGCATGTGTATAAATCTCACATAGCTCTTTATCATACGTAAAACTGGTGGCGCCACCTGCAGCCATGTTTGCACAGCTCCCATCTGTTTGTCTGCCATGGGATAAAATATCCATGCTAATATGCAACACTTCACCCGTTCCACTCTGATTTAGGCGGATACAAGTAGTCGCTTGTCGACTACCCGTATTCTAGTTCTTAACTGTATATACGCTGTTGAGAACTGCTTGACATCATGAAATAAGAACATTTCGAAATGCCAGGACCGAGGAGGCGCATTGTCAACCGTGCTTCGCGGATTATCTTATAGGGGAAATGTCGTAAAGATTAATCATGTCGACCGTTGGCGCACTTTTTAAACTTCTTTTAATAAATAAATATATATTTTTTTCATCGATCTCTTTAGTGTATGTGCAGCCCCTTCTTGTGTATGGACCAACCCTGAGGTGATGCATTCTTGACATCGGTGTTACCATTCAATCAGTGTCACAGTGTGTGTATCATGTAATCCCACATATATGATTTTATCAGAGATTCCTACCAGAGGATTCCCGCAAATCTTTCATATAACTACGTTGGTTTAAGGGTTGCATTATTTAAACTTTTAGGGGACGCATGTGAAAATATTGCGTCGACATGGGTGCGCTTGCCTAGAAACAAAGGGACAAGGCCAAAAATATTGCGGCATTGCCGCAATGCCGCACTCTAGGAGCAACACTGTATATATATATATATATATATATATATATATATATATATAAAATTTAATTAAATAAAATATTAAAAAAAAACTAGACGACCATAGGTCGAGCGCTTGCTGGAAGTTGAAATGACAGACACATGGACAGACAGAACAAACTGATGGTTTTCTATCAAATGAGTGACTTTCAGAGTGATTGCTGAAAAGTTGAGCCTGTTGAACGACATATATCACACAAAAGAACATGAAAGCAGACACAGCTGACAACAGCCGACAAACAGACAAACATACTGACATACTAACTCATCTGAGATAACAGATGCAAGATTATCAATAGGGAAGGTATTTAGAAACAAAATGAGTTATAGTTTATGCAGATAAGATTCACAGTTTTGGAGATATGACCAAAAAATGGCATGTTGTAGTGGTTCAAGTATTGCACCCCCTAGTGGCCATATCTGAAAAATGAAAAATACATTTCGAGATATTAGCGTATGACATCAGATGTACCAGTATCAAATGGATTTCTGCAAAACTGTGGTTGATACAGTGCTATATGTGAGTCACAAGAACCAGCAAGCAGGCAAATATGAGGACATCTGACAAACTGATAGACATACTGACAAAGTGACACAAGATTTAGACCAGATGACTTACTCAGGTTATGGAAAAGACCCAGAGGATAAAATAAGCAATAGTTTTGTAATTGATGTTTATAGTTTTGGAGATATGGACAAAAAATGATATGTTGAGTAGGTTCTAGTGCAGCACCCCCTAGCGGCCATAATGAAAAATGAAAAATCTGTTTCAAGATATTAGTGTAAGACATAAGATATATCAGTTTCAAGCCGATTCCTGCATACTTGTGGACTCTAGGGTATAAAGAAGCGATATTTTGGAATATCTTGTTTGACAAGATACTGTACGAGATATTGCAAGACTTGTATAATAATCAAATAACACTATTTGTATGCTACCTGATGCAATAAGCTAGACCTCTGTAGCTTTAAAACTGAAAAAGTTAGAAAAAAAATTAAGACCTCATATTCCAATATCATGATTTTTTATCCCAGAATGCGTTACAATGGTTCCAGCAGATTTCAAACATATACATGTCAGAAAAAAGGCCTTGGAATGTCAAAGAAAATGAGCAATGAATGAAGTGGATACAACCATTTGTAACAAAGTTATGATGAAAATAATCTATCAATGTTTTTTGATGACCTCGACCTTGACCTTGCCTGATATTTACAAAAATCATTAGGCTTTGGGGACTTTTGGTTTTCTATCATCTATGTGAGTTTGAAAGTGATCGCTGTAAAACTGTGCTTTTTAGACTGGAAACAGATAAACAGACATCATTACAAACAAACAAACAGACATACAGAACTGACCAACATGCTTGCAGAAATCAAAGATTTCCGGCAAGCAATAAAAATTATCACCCAAGAACCATACCCAGTGCGTATTCTATTTCACAGGTTTGCATTAGGCCTGTAGCACTTGTCAGGAATATGTTTAAGAAATTCTGAGGAAGTAAAGAGCAATTTAAGCTGTACCTTATGTTTATATTTATTCTGTTACCATTTACAATTAAGATATGATATTTGAAGTATAATATATGGTTAGTCCTATATTATTCACTAATCATTCACAATATTTCATCACCATTATCATATTTCAACAATGTTCTGGTTGTGGTTAAATGATACCTGATTGATATAACGGAGGTTATGTGCATAAATTACTTATTATGGCAGTCTTGTTTAAAATTAATCATTATTTTAAAATTTAATTTGGTAATTGCAGGGATTGTGTTAGATCATTTTATCCATTATTATGGTGCTGGTAATTTAATTTAATGTATACCCTACGTATGTGTTCAGAGTACCTTTGAAGAATGCTGGCCAGGGTAATTTGTTAATTTGCTTCAATATTTTTTCTGCATCAGAGTAGGTGGTAATCATCAAATATAATAATGATGTTCATTCAGTTGTGCCAGGGAAAGGGAGTTAGGACTGTGGTTTGTATTTTCAAAGCTAATTTTTCGTGACTTAAAATTATTCATTGTTTCTAGAGGGTTAATTTTCACGATCCTACCATGTTGTAATATCTACAGTAATATAATACTGGAATAATAATGTAATATATACAGTATATCCATTATCACTTAGTTATTTAATATGCACATTAAATCTCAACAATTTGATGTGAATTGATTGATTCATGTAAATGAATAGAAATTCTTTTCTCCTGTAGGCTTACAATATTATTTTATTCATAATTTACAGGTAACATAAATATATGTTATTGTATGTAATATCAATCTTTTGTATTTTGACTTGAAAATCTACAAGCATGGTTGTGTGGATATCCTTTATTCAAATATATATATGTCAAGGCCCAGATTGCGATCTGGACGGATCTTAGATCTGTCCAGCCCAAATTGCGATCGCAGTTCAGGCTGGTCCAAACTGCGATCACAATCCAGGCTGGCCAGATCTTAGATCTGTCCAGCCTATATTGCGATCGCAGTTTAGTCCGGCCCAGATTGCGATCTTGTCTTTCTTGCTTCAGGATCACAATCTGGACTGGACAGATCTAAGATCTGTCCAGTCAAGATTGCGATCCTAAACTTGACCAGCCCATATTGCGATCCATGCGATCCAAGTGTTTCAGCTTGTTAATTTATAGTTATTTTAAAATTAAAAAAAAAATACAATTACTCTGCCCCAAGCAGATAATAATTTTATGCTCGCCACACCATCAGTGTTTTGTGTTAGGCGCCAGTAAAAGGAAATGATACTGGGGGGGGGGGGGGGGGACAGAACTATAGTATATTCACAAATATTTATAGCCCAAGACCTGCCTGGTTGAAAAGAAGGTAATGATAACCAAAATCAGAGTTAAAAACTGTCCCGAGAAATTGAATACTTGGAGGGCGGACATCGGTATTAGTACGGCGGTGCCGGGCGATAATTAAGGTAACACTGTGTTCTGGGAAATCTGGTACTCGTAACGTATGGAAACCCATAGCCGGCAGCATGAGGACCTTGCTAAATAAGCAGATTCATTTGAAACAAGCAGTTTAATTTTATCTGCAGTATAACCAGTTCATGAAGACGTGGAATTAACTAGGAGAGGGCGAATATCCAATATGGCGGCACTGCTTACAAGAGGGCGGAAGTTCTAGGTCGCTAGATTTTGAATAATGATTACAGAGGACCTCACTTTGACAAGAAGGGTCACGATTAGTAAATATATGTTACATACATCCCCACCCGTATTCTAACTGGACTAAAAACTCCATTAAAATATTATATTAAGAAAGATGTGGGGCGACTATAATGCACTGCAAACCGGAAGTAAGTACCGGCCAATAGCAGTCCAGGTCATTGTTCGAGAAGACAGGCCCGCGCCGGGACAAGATCACTCGTCAACCAGGACTCGGCAACCATCTACCACTAGTACCAGGAGAAACAACGACTAGTGAATTCATCTGTCAGGAAAAATGACAACCAGCAACGTTCTATCTGGAAGAAAAACCCACCACCCCCTTCGCCACCGACTCAAGCACTCTGTGTTCTACTTGTTAATGTTAAAATTTTAAAGTTGATTGTTTCTAAACAGTATATTTGTCGAGGTGTAAACTGTTTACTTTTACTACTACTACTTTTACTTTTAATATGACCTATACGATATATATGGCGTGTTGTACCCCACCTTCCTGTCAGTGGGAAAGAAGGGATAATTGCTGAATATGTTGAATATGGAAATTTTAATGTTATTTTTAATAAACCTCGGCCAGTTTTCCCTACAATTCCATGTCTTGTGCGCTTCTTTCAGCACTTCCGAGAACAGAGCAAGTGACTGGATGGGTATGAATGATATAATCAAGTTTTGTTTAATTATGGGATAACTGAGAGCAGGTTAGGGTGTGTGCATGTTGGTGTGACAGAGCATAAATAAAATATGTCAAAATTTTAAAATTTTACTCAGACAAGTACTGATTAAATATGTCAATATTTTTCACCAATAATATTAGAACTCGTGGCTGTATCAGCTGTCACAAGACTATGTAAATAATCAAAATCTGTATTGCTGCTTCCTAAATTTATGTTAATAAAATTAAACTTGCCCATCTCTAGTTTTCTCCTTGTACAATTTATAGGGTGTTCTTATGCTTGAGTTATTTTTTATTCTTATAATGGTTTCATAACTGAGATTGCTTTTATTTTTTTCACATTTTTTTAAATAAAAATATTTAAATATGATAAAAAAAAATCAGATCTTAGACAAGTTCTCGTTAAGATTTCTGTAATGTTGATAATTGTCATAAGACTTTTGCTATGTTAGTGCTTAGATTGATGTGAAAGTAGTCCAAAGTGAATATAATAGTTTTATGTTTAAATATAAATAAAAGCCATAAAACCAGATACGTATGATCATTATGATCATACTTATGATCAATTTGTGAAATTTGTAAATTCTGGATTCTCAAGAACTTTGTTTTGCTGAAACTGAATAAATACCAGACATGATAAGAATACTTTGCAAATATATTTGAATGCGAATATGAATATATGTACTCCATAATTTCATGCATAAAAATAGGAATACAGGTATAAATGAAAGTATTTGAATACAAATGCAAATACTTTCAAAATGTAATCATGAATGAAGTCATGAATATATTCTATAATATTATTTTAATAATCATTTATTTCGATTATATTATTAAAAGATCTTTTCATATGATGCTGTTATTATTTTTAATTTAAATTATATTTGACACAATATTTGTTATTAATTTATAATACATAGTTATATTATTTAAGTTTATTCTTGGGTAGGAATAACCAGTAATTATTAAATAAAAATTCTCATTTGTAAAAATCAGAATTACCATGACTGATAATGGACAGGTTTATTTTTCAAATAATTCTACTGCAATGTAGATAAAGTTATATGGCAAAGTCCAAACCTATGTGAAAACAGCACACCATTTTCAGCTGTATATAAAATAAATGACATCAATCCTCTTCCCTGTCTCCAAGGATATTATCATAATCTTACATAACTTGAGTTAAACACCATCAGCTCATAATGCAGCTTATATTACCACACAAAACCTGCACTTGCCTACCTCCTCTTCCAAATCATATTTTGTGAGCATATAAAACCCATGGGTTCCTTGTTCCTTTTTTCAACAACCATGCAATACTAAATTAGTTGGTGAAACATCCCATGTTTCACTCCTGTGATATGAAGGAGTGAAAATTGCCTTTCTGTATTATAATTGTATTTATTATGGGAAAATGGTACAATGCAATACCAAATGAGTTGGTAAAACAACCAATGTTTCACTCCTGTAATCGTAAAAGCATGGATCGCAATCTCGGCTGGACTGATCTTAGATCTGTCCAGACCAGAATGCAATCCTGAAGCAAGAAAGACAGGATCGCAGTCTGGGCCGGACTAAACTGCGATTGCAATCTAGGCTGGACGGATCTAAGATCTGGCCAGACTGGATTACGATCGCAGTTTGGGCCGGCCTGAAATGCGATCGCAGTTTTGGCTGGACAGATCTAAGATCTGTCCAGATCGCGATCTGGGCCTTGACATATATATAGAGGTAGAGAGAGAAAGACTTTTCTGTGTACACCATTGCCATCTGTATACAAAGAACCAGCCAGCAAATATATATATATTTATATATTTCATAAGACAGATTCTGATTTATATAAAGTCACAGGGACAATTATTTTATGTATTCATTAAGATGGATCTTCTTATTACATGGATACATTTAATGTTCAAATTTTAATTCAATTTGAAAATGAAAATAATCAGTGTGAATTGAATTTTATTGTAGGGACATGAGTCGGTGGATAAAAATATATATTAGAAATGTTTGTTTTTGTCCATAAGGTCGCATTTGGTACTATAGATATTAAGATTGGTAATATATCATTTCAGAATAAACACACATTAAAACAAAAATGCACATGAATGTGTATTCTTAAATAAATAAATTCACGATCAGAAATGGTAATATTTTGTATGACTCAGAAAATTTTGCCGCTGAAATGACAGAAACAATAAGTAGAATTCCAAATTAGAGAGGCCAAAGCAATATTTATTTACGCAATTATGGACATTACATCTGTGCATTAACACGGAGGGTCATACATCTTTATGTAGCATTGTACATCAGGGCTTGCACCGCCTGTCAGAACGCAACGTAAAAAAAATCGGTTCCCATTCATCAGGAGCTGGCCTTGGACTGGCCCCGTTGGATTGATGCCTGTTACGGGCTGTTTGGAAATAGCTGTGCGTAGACGTAGTAGTGTGGGCAGGAAGGGATAGTAAAGAGGTCCAGGATCCAGATCAATAGAACATTGTCAGCGTCACATCATCGCAGCCCCCTGACCGAAACACGAGCCCAGCTTGGCAGGCTAATACTACAGTCGCGTGGCAGTGGCTTCCCCGTGAAAGAACCAGCTCTGGGTATTCAAAGAACGTAAGGGACAGCTGAGCCACGGAGCACGGAGCACAAGAATTAACTTCTTTTGCCCTGCAGTGTTGCCCCAGACTTATTGCGTCAAAAAGCTTGAATGCCAGTCACGAGGATAGCAGATGCTATACTGTGTGGCTTTGACATGATTGGTTGATGTCAATGGAAAACGCTAGGCCATCGCAGGGCTTACACTACGTGGTGGGAGTTTTCCCAGCTTAGTAATCATGGCGCTACTCCTCATGCAAATTCTAAAAACCTGCCCATGTTTAGTTTTCCCCCCATATAGGACCACTATTTAAGAAATTCCAGAGATCTTGTCATATGAAATTGTTTGCAAAAATAACGAGAAAAAATCAGAGGTGACAATGGCGAGCAAATGTTGGCACAGATCAGGAAGAGCCTGTCAGCCATAATCACGGACGGTCATTATTTGTGGGAATCGAAGATGGCAAAATGCGGGAAAAAAGTTAAAGTGTGAACATTGCAAGGAGAGTGTGTGATGTCCTGTTTCATTCATTGCAGGCTCCAGGCAGATGAGAACTTGCAATGTGGCAACCTTGTTATGTGGGTTTCACAATTTTTAAACAGCTTCATGAATGCCAAACACTTTAGCACAAAAACTGATCTGGACCCTTCCACACCTCACGTCCAGTATCAATTGTACTGGTAATTTAAACGTGGAAGTCCTGATACCAAATTATAAAAATATGAAGTTTTATTAATATCATTAGGTTTTTTAACATTCATGCAGATGATACAATAATGTGAGAACTCATACTTGTCACATATTTTACAGGGAAAGGGATTCAATGTGATGTTTAATTAATTCTATTGGTCTCGGGTATATCTGACAGATTATATGCAGCTTGGAATATTCAAATCTGTTACTGTAAATCCTGGGAGCTTCAGTAAATGGCCTCCGTGGGTCTCTTATATTGAGCCACCATATGGAAGTCCATCTGGCCATTCTCGCAGCCTGCGACAGGTATAAAAGAGATGAGTTAGAACTGTTCATAATGACCAATCTAGATAATTATACCCAGTACTACACAAAGCTAAGTCATTAAAATATTGTGTCTGTACTGTGAGAGGTTTTATATTTGCGAGTTTCAAATTTTCTGTAGTTATTATTAAAGAAATTATCGGAAAACTGAAACCTTTGTTATTTTTGTTGATGAGATGCCTATCAAAAGCGCAGTTCAGGAATCAGAACTTTATATAGTAACCTCATAAAAATACCTTTTGTACAGTGTCCCAGCACATGTCACTGGAAGTCAAAGACTGTTGATAATATAAGTAATTTAAGAGCCAAAGTATTGTCAGTGTTAGATGTTTCCTTTTCATGTGAAATTGTTAAAATGGTCAATGCATTTTGAATTTGAGGAAAATAGGAATGCATTTTAAATTTGAGGAAAATATGAATAAAAGCATGTGGCATATGAGTTAATTTACATATCCAGTTACATTTAATCATTACCTCCAGTATCACTTCACTGCCATGTTTGTACATATGTGAACATACCTTAATTTATGTGTAGTGGCCATTGGTGCATTTTTTTTTTCAGTGATAATAGCACATATCTTAGGAGTTGTTTGATGTATTAGGCTGAAATTGTGCATGTCCATAGATCTTGGATACATTTATCTCATACTCAAGACAGGTTTCATCGTCTGCAATTGTTTTAGTGTGGTGTCTGTCTGCCCTGGGTGAAAATCACTAATGTCAGAGAAGAGGTTTGACTTGTCACCTAAAATTTAGCTTTCTTATACACATGACAGGTACGCTCTTTACACAGCGCTTTAACTATAGGCCTACTACCTATATGGTAGGCACTGTTTGTTATGACCTCGTATCCTGAATTGCTACACCAGAGGGGAGCACTGTATTTTTGTCCAATCAGATGAGCTAATCATGTTCATTTCGTTTTGAGTGACAGCTCATCACCCCGGTAACCGTCTGAACAGGCCACAGGCTCAGAGAGAATTGCTGCAGACGTGGTTTGCTTAGGGCCTTGGGCACATAGGATGCCCGGCCGGTGAGCTGTATTTCAAACGAAACGTAACAACAAACACTGCGTGCACAGCTCGCTGGCTGGTTTCAGTTCTGCAGACAACAGATACATGGCTTCGCTAATACAGTCATACTGTCAGAATCAAATCGGTTGTTGATGCAAGAATGCAGAGGGAGCAATTAAAATTTGACTCTAAACTTTCTTCAAATGGCGCTTGAAGCCCAGCTATGGGCGGAGCCAGGATGCCTGTCAAGTGTTTGTTTATTGGCATCTGGTTGGCTGCTTGTCACATCATATGCACGTTTTTTTTTTTAGCGGACAATGAACCGCCATCTGGTGTCTAAATATATCATGAACGGTCAAAGCTGGCAGCATGAAAATCAGTTGTTTCTTTAGAAGCGTAAGATTTCCGCTGCCTCGGGAGTGTAATGACAGGTGGCACCACCTAAAATCACATGTTCATAAAATACATGAATCCATCCATATATCTCAGGAGTGGTATCCGATTGAAATTTGCATATCTATAGATCTTTATACCTTAATCTCATACACGAACTTGTTTGCCATTTTAGCTACAATCATTTTCACATAGCATTCATCCAAAATTCTGTTTTAGCATAGAAACCAATTATTTCTGTTTCCTAGGAGTGGATAGATGTTTTAACCTGAAATTTTGCATGTTTATACAATATGGATAGCATTTTTTGTAGACAGTGACTGGTGAATGTATACGTTTTTGTTTAATACATTGATGATGTACATTATCTCAGGACTGGTGGAGTGGTTTGACATACTGGCCTGAAATTTTACACGTTCATTGGTAATTTTAGCAAATAAAGTAACAATGTGACTCTCCATTTGATAATCATAACTGTTTTGTTTCTCAGTGAGTGGTCTACTGGCGAGCATTGAACCTGATGATGGGGTACATACATGATAAATAGCCTTGACATTGCGATATGCTCTGTCCAAATGGAAAGTTCACAAAGTGCTTCAGGGTGGTACATGCAAAAAATAATAATAATAATAACAAATCGATTGGTTGGTTTTGTTGTTTTCAGCACCATTGTCTGTTTTTGTCTGTAGGATATCTTTTGAATGTGATAACTTTTGAAGGGCTGCATATTTTCCTCGAAAATTTTTCAACACTTATTGTTCGTCCAAATATCTTGGAGGAGTTTGAAACCTTGTGACCTTGACCTTAATCTTCAAGGTCAAATCTGTTGTAATGTGAAATTTTCTTGAACCTTATAACTTTTGAAGAATGAATCATTTTGTCCTCAAAGTTGGTACAACAAATGTTCCTACCAAGTTCTCAGAGGAGTTTGAAACCAAATGACCTTGACAAGGATATTAAAGGTCAAATTTGCCGAATTATAGTTAGTCTTACTTGTGAACGCAATTACTTTTGAAGGGCTGTGATATTTTCCTCCAAAATTTTGAACACCCATTGTTCCTACCAGAATCTTGGACAAGTTCAAAACCATGTGACCTTGACCTCCAGCTTCAAGGTCAAATTGGCTGAAATGTGAAATTTTTCTGAACCCCATAACTTAAGTAATTCACATTTTTCCTAAAATTTGACTCACCAGTTCTTTCTGCCAAAATCTCATTGGAGTTCGAAAAAGTGGTGACCTTGACCTTGACTGTCAAGGTCAGATCTGCTCAAATCTAGTTTCATTGTTTTGAGATAGTGCATATTTTACACCCATGTTTTCCGTGCCCATGGGGGGGGGGACATATACCGTATATGTTTTTGCAGTTTTGCACTGCAAAAACAAAGCCATTTGGGTATTTGACAAGGTATTCAATGCGCTTCTGTTGTTTGCACGTTAATATTCTTCCTCTTATTTATGTGTTGTGGAAACAGTATTCGATATGTTCTCAATAAATTCTTGTTCACATTATGTCAATACGAATTTTATATTAATGAATTAGTATCAAAACTACATCCCAAAGTGGTTTCGCAGATGCAGAATGAAGTATGAATGAGTACAGGTGTAGCATGAACAGAAAGAGGATTCCTAAAATGGATAATTTATTAATTATTAATTATTATAATTTTAATATGGTCTTAACACAGCTAAACATGCAGTTGAATGGTTTTATTCCATGGGGTGCCCTGGTTCAGATGGAGTAAGACTCTACAAATTTAACTGCAGTGAAGTCCTTCCTGACCACCATATTTTCCAGTCCTTTTGGTCTCTTGCAAAATGGGTGTTGACTGGTTTGAAGAATCCTAGCATGACCCACTTAAAATTGATAATTAAGTGCAGAATATGTTGAATTAGAATACCATGTAGCATTGTCATACTCACTGATTGATAAGTTAAAAACCCTAATAAGATTTCCATATTTCATGCCTATTTTGCTTGACTCACAGCGAGTGAAAATGCTGGAAACATGAATTTGCTGCTAAATAAGCATGATTTCATTTGGTAAGTTAATATGTTCTTTTACTTTGATAAGAACTTTTGCTATTTTTGCAAATCTGTAATAACATAGAACAGTTTTTCAAATTAAAAAATTTGTTTGAAATTTAGAACAGTTTTTCAAATTTAAAAAAATTGTTTGAAATTTATTCTCTTTCTATTTCTTTCCACCTGTGTTTTCAGATGGAATGTACTTTAATCTTGTATGATTGCTGAAAAGACAGCTGGATTTAAATTGAGCATATCATGCATCTTACACATCATCATGATCATTTCATGATTTTAGACATCAATAAGTCAAATATCATCCTTGTTAAATGATTCTCTGTTAAATTTGTCTTTAATCCAACAGTATGGCAGCCATTAATATGAGCATTAATTGCTTAGTTTTAAATAAATTTATGAAAAATTTCAGTGTCACTTAATGTCCAATATGTCAATTAAAACTTGAAATCATGTTAAATTCAGATAAACATATCGAACAATAGACCATGGGGTTTGAGTATATGATCTTTTCTGACCTAATTAATATGAATCTTAACATTTCAGTAAAAGAAACGAAAGTACAAATATTGCACCATGTCACACAATGCTTTGATTTTGACATTGACATCAAAGCATTTAGACAAGAAGTCATTCTCTTTGGTATTAAATGAAGATCGGGATTTAGTCAAGACATTATCCTGAATGGGATTTGGTCCAGCTAAATCCTGATTGGGAATTATTCTGGACCAATCGCCGATTGTTCCAAATCAGGATTTAGGCCTTGACACATATTTGATAGTTTGTGATCAATTATACAGAGATGCAGCCAATTTTATTAGTTGTAATAGAAAACAATCAATCATCATTTAATGATAATAATCATTGTTGTGCTAATAATCATTGAAAATTGATTATTATCATATGGTTACCTTCAATCTAATTCATTAGACAGTACCACCAGCAATTTAAATTGTCAGTGTATATAGGCAGAGACGTACGTTATTGGACATCCGGTTCACTGAAGTTGTTTTAACTTAGACTTTTATATATTTTATTAAGGTGGAGTTGATATTTATTAAGGGAGCACTTACATAGACCTTTAAAACATATTTAACCAAATTCTGTTATAAGGTATTCTAATAATTTACTAGATTACATTGTATAGTACACATTGGAAACGGACAAAGAATGCATGACAATTACATATTTTGACTTCTCTGAATAATTGTAAATTATGCTGTTTTGTACTTGAAACATATCAGTATTGATGTTACATGTTTGTTATATGTAGTTTTGTATAGACTTCAAATTTTTCATACATTTTGAACTATCAGTCTGAGGTCTTTTAATCCAGAATAAAGTATATTGTCTTTTAAGACTTTGAAGGGAAATTTCTGAGATGTCAGAACACTGAGATAATTATGCGGGATGGTTTCTGGTATTAAGTATGATGTCCTCCAGTGGAACTAATAAAGGTAATGCCTCTGCAGGTTGGAGGCCACTGCGTGGTTGGAATACTAGTGGTGTGTCACCGGGCTAACATGATTATAATGAGTAGAAAGACTTTTTTGTGGCAGTTGACAGGGACTAGTGCATATAGCATTTTATGTGGATTGCTTCTTCCAGCATATTGATGTAGCGTCTTGCATTGAAGAACCATTTCTGTATGTAAAACAGAAATGTGGTTGCTATGGTAACATTCATGGCTGGCAGCAGTCGATATTGAAAGTTCTTTACCCATAGAAGTAAAATATTTGACTTAAACGAGATAACCCTTAATGCGGGACTTGCGCTTCCTGTAATGCCATAAGAAAATGTTGAAACGGTTGATGTTTGATATGATGGCACCTGCTTTAATCTGCTCTTGATTTAATTTAATTACATTTTGGTAAAATTAATTTCTTCACCATCTGCAATATACTCCATTGTACCATAGTACCACATGTCCAGTGTTGGTTCTGTGACAGGTGGAAAGTCTCATTAAATCAACACAATGACATTTAAACTTTGTAAAATCCACTCTGGCGGGACGTCAAATTGACAACCCAAATGGCAACTGTACTGTACTTGCCGTTGTTTCTTTATTGTGACGGTCTAGTATGGCAGCATAATGTTGCCGGCTGTCAGAACTAGCATTAACAGTCATAAATATAATGATAGCCCTGGTAGCACTTGTCCAAAGCCTAAGTAGTAAAATATTAAGCACTGTCTTACTTAACTATGTATATATTGTTCCTGACAAAGAATTTTAGGTTGGTTGATTCTCTTTTACAGCCACTATGTCTTTTTCTCAATCTGTCTTTTGGTATTTTATTAAACTGATTTGTGCACTCTAATTACATTGAAAAACCCAATTTCTGCAGCAAGATAGACAATGGTAAGATGCATGTATAAGTAAAATATTTATAAAAAAAACTTGATCAAATAAAATTAATTTTATATACACATTTTTAACACAATGCTCACATGAAGAGAAGATGTATTAAAGATACTGATAGGCAGCTTTACTTGTAGATCCTGCAGACTGTAATCTGCTAAAGCCGTCTCTTCATGCAGGCAGATATAAACCATGTTCACACGTCACCCATGATCACTGAATACAGCATTGAATTCCATTGAATGTTTCATTGCCTTTGAATTCATACTCCACCAGTATTCATTTGCTTTTTTAGTCTGCATTGGTAATATACCATCTTCAGGTAGTTTCTATACTGTATTCATTAACACATTATTTTCATCAATGCAGTGTGAACATGCATTAAGTGTGTGCGTTTTGAATACTGTTTTGGCAAAATATACCCAAAAGGAAGATTATTTACTATGCACTATGACTGCAAGCAGATCATATAAGGGGAAATGAATCAAATCCCTTATCTAATATGGGTACTAATTGTGCTTTTTTCAGGTGCCGTATAAACACAAAGTGCGTCAAATACAGTATGTTGAATTTGATATTGGAGACACTGTTGTAGTGTGAAAAAGGCTACAATTTGACCAGTCAGCTCATATGTCTGAAAGAAAAATTGATTTGAAATATTAACTAGAGATTTCAGGAAAAGAAAATATTTCATGTACTGTATATAAATCACTTTTATTTATTGTGAAATGGAAGTGTATGTACTCTCTTAAAGGGGATATGAAATAACCAACTTGAATATAAAGTTCCTATAAAGTGTCAGATATTAACATAATTGGATAGTGAAGGGGTTTCCTTATTAACAGACATAGTGTATCAAATATTTAATTCTGGGAAGAACATTGCAACTGTTTCCCAATGCCTTCAGATATTACACATTCTGCATGAAGGTGGTGACAGAGCAATGAGAAAGGAATTACACATAAGCCTGAAAAATAAAAAGAACTTTTATTGAAAAAAATAGGTGTTATCACTATGTATGGTAGCTATCATCAGCATCACGGTTGGACGGGCAATTTACATATTTAGAATCGAGCAGCATCAGAAGTTTCATTGATTGACTAAGTAACTAATGGTGAATCGCCAATCTTGTATCTCCATGCAGATTACCCCCTCCTCATGCATTGCAATGAGACGTTAAAAAGATTGATGTTTTTCATGCATTGGTTGGAGAGTTGGCGCCTCTGGACCAGGTCATTTGTGATGTGTTGCTCTTACTGAGTGACTTGCCCCTGCACACATGGGCTAAAGCTCATTTAAATCATGTAATAGCTGTCAGGGTTGTTCCGCTCATTCCTTCCCAACCGATGAATAAGTGAACGGGGAATAGACTCATATGGATGACTGTGATTTCTGAACGGAATTCACTCCCCAAACGGGCTTCATTCCTTAAATAATCAGATGTGCGGTGTGCAGTAGTTAAAGGCTGAAAGCTTTTTACTTCTCAGCTTTAAGTTCCATTTTCAAACCAAGCCATACATTTAAGTTGTAACCTAGCAAGCCCAAGAAAGGTTGTCTAGGTTCTCCCACAGATAAAATAACACAGCAATTTCAGTTTTAAAACACAAAATGGCTGAAAAGTCTGTCTGAATTTTAAATGATTGTTATTTTGTTATTATTGAGCCAAAACATTATATATATATATATATATATATATATATATATATATATATATATATATATATATATATATATATATATATATATATATATATATGCTGCCAGGCACTAGAGAACAAATCAGATTTCCCTAGGACAGTTTACTTTGTCATAGGGGTGTTAATAAGTTATTCCACTTATAGTGAAAGAGGTGGTAGGTAGCTCTGTCTTACAGCATGTTGTCTTTGTAACTATTGCCAAACTAAATGACTTTTATAGCACATTTCCTTCTATAATCTATCTGTGGTTAATTTAAATATATTTTTAACCATCTGGAGTAGGGAGTCAGAAACAGATAAATGGATTAAGAGGTTAATAACTGATTACAATTTAATCGAGGGCGTGCAGTTCAATGCATCGATTCTTCAATGCATTGTTACACCCCTATGAATAAGTACAGTAGAAAGAATAGTTTTCAGCTCAGTTGATTATTGATGCAGCGATCGTCCCTTGATTTAGTTATGGTATTATGACTTTTTTTTTCCATTCATTTACTTCAGTATTTTCATTGTTGTAATATTGAGAAATAAAAATCCTCAACCCCCCCCCCCCCCCCCAAATCTCCCACAGACTCTAGCTTTGCAATCAAGTGACTTTTTAGCTTATCCCTGATTCCCAACCCATTTTGATAATCAGTAGTAACTTTCTCTTTCTGATTAACAATAAAAACAGATTTCTAATATATTAACAATTATGGTATGGTATAAATTACCAGGCAATTAAGTGTTCATTGCTACAAGCTCAATGAAGGTTATTATTAGTGGTGTGCCAATATATAGGTTATATCAGTAATTGGCCCTTTTTATTTCTTAGTCCATTGAATTGGTTAAATTTTTGCCTAAATGATGATAAACGATTATATATGCAAAGAAGTCATATTACTCAGAAAGAAAATATTCTAATAATTTCAGAGATATAAGAAATACAGGACATAATTAAATCAGCAAAGAGAGTAAAACTGACAATTTTGCCATTACCTTGACCTTTCAACATGATGTACAAGTAAGACTTGATTTGCTTCGTCAATATTCTAGGTACAGCAGATATCACTGCAGTAGATATGATACATAAAATAATCGATTATCAGTCATATTTTTTTTTCAGTCATTGAACATGTTCTAACTGCCAGTTTCTACCGCTAGTTACTATAGGTCAGAGCTTTATAAGTCTGCTGTGTTCTGCTTTGTTAGTTTATTCACCCTGTTTGTTATAATTCCAAGAAATATACTTAAACTTGATACAACCCAAGAGTCTAAAATGGAATGTTGTTTGAGAAATATTTAGTTTAGGGGATGTAATCCAAAAACAGAAAAGCTGAACCTCAGAGCTTTTACTTTTTAAAGTGGGCTATCCTAGCAAAATTCATGAGTACAGATCTGCCAAATTACTTAAGGCCAAATAATTTATCAGTGTTGCCAAGGCAACCTGCTGAGGACGGTCAACAATTACACTTCAGACATATGGGCCATGTTTGTATATGCTCATGTTTATGCAGTGCTTCCACTATGTAGTTGGGTGTTCTCTTAAAAAGTGTCATACTTTTTTTCAGGAAATGCTACATTTTATTTTTGTTTTCATACTTTTTTCAGTGTGTTAATACTTTTTATGTATTTTCCTCTCAAAATACAACTCTAACATGAATTAATTTTCAACTGTTTACACATTTATTTCAGAACTGTCTAGGAGTAGTAGATATGCTCTGTTGATGTGTCAGTACAGTGGTATTTAATTCAGTAGAGATTTGTTGTGATCTGGTTAAAATTTGACCAAATTACTCAAAATAGGAAACACTTTAGTTGACTATGTTGAATAACTGCAATTTTTTTTTCAAAATTTTGTTAAGAAGCATCCATACAGTAAAATTGTGTATAAGTTTGGCCCTTTAGCATCAGTTAACACTTTTATCAGATACTGTGATATTTTATAGCACAACTGACTATGGATCCTCTTAGCAATAATAATGACCCTTTGTCCATCATCCATCTGTCAGTGGACCTCTTATGAAGATGGACACTGCAAAGTGTTTATGTTAGAGACTAGAGAGTGGTGAGGTTGGTCACTATCAAAGTGTTCATGTTAGAGACTAGAGAGTGGTGAAGTTGGTCACTATAAAGGGTTTATGCTAGAGACTAGAGAGTGTTGAGGTCGGTCACTATCATACGTTTATGTAAGAGACTAGAGAGTGGTGAGGTTGGTCACTATCAAAGTGTTTATGTTAGAGACAAAAGAGTGGTGAGGTTGGTCACTATCAAAGTGTTTATGTTAGAGACAAGAGAGTGGTGAAGTTGGTCCCTATCAAAGTGTTTATGTTAGAGACAAGAGAGTGGTGAGGTTGGTCACTATCAAAGTGTTTATGTTAGAGACAAGAGAGTGGTGAAGTTGGTCCCTATCAAAGTGTTTATGTCAGAGACTAGTGAGTGGTGAGGTTGGTCACTATCTAAGTGTTTATGTTAGAGACTAGTGAGTGGTAAGGTGGGTCACTATCAAAGTGTTTATGTTGGAGACAAGAGAGTGGTGAAGTTGGTCCCTATCAAAGTGTTTATGTCAGAGACTAGTGAGTGGTAAGGTTGGTCACTATCAAAGTGTTTATGCTAGAGACTAGAGAGTGTTGAGGTCGGTCCCTATCAAATGTTTATGTAAGAGAATAGAGAGTGGTGAGGTTGGTCACTATCAGAGTGTTGATGTAAGAGACCAGAGAATGGTGAGGTTGGTCACTATCAGAGTAAATGTAAGAGACTAGAGAGTTGTGAGGTTGGTCACTATCAAAGTGTTTATGCCAGAGACTAGTGAGTGGTGAGGTTGGTCACTATCAAAGTGTTTATGCTAGAGACTAGTGAGTGGTGAGGTTAGGCACTATCACAGGCTTCCATTGATAGCTTGGCAAAAACATACATCCAGTTTTGAATATATTCTCTCAAAGCGAGGCTTTACAGTGATTGCATTGTAAAGTTAATTGCAGTTGTCTCTTTGAGCTCCCTGTATATCCAATTTCATAATTCGTTGCTGACATGTCAGAGGAGTACAGCTCCCTGTTCACGTTTTAGAGCCCTGGTATGTGTAGAATGAGAAGTAGTTAGCTATAACAAGCAGCAGAGTGGCTGGTTTGATTAAGATGACAGGGAGGGATATGGGATTTAATTGTAATCTGATGCCAGGGGTAATTATCAAAGCAGTTTATCAGACTTTATATACACAACCATACTTTGTTTGGTCATGTCTTACTTCCTAAAGCACGCAAGCCAACTTTCATAGAAACCAAGGAATATATAAATAATATATATATATATATATATATATATATATATATATATATATATATATATATGAGGCCAGATCTAAATCCAGTTCAGTTTAGGACCGGCCTAGTCCAGAACATGATTGAGGTCTGGTCTAGGCCAATTCTAAACTGGACTAGTCAAGATTGCAATTGGAATCTGGACTAGGCCAAATCAAAGTCATCCTGATTTTAATTCTGGTCTTGGCTAATATTAAACTGGGGTAGTCCAGATTGTGATTATCCCCTGCCCTGCTTCAACGGAGTGGGGGTAAAGTGATCAGCTCTGTCAGTCCCTCCTGCTGTCTGTCTGTCCGTAAAAAATTGATATGCTACACGATATCTCGAAAAGTTTTACTTTGATCTACTTCAAATTGTAGTAGCAGGTGCATCTTATGGGTCTCCAGAGTTGATTTGGTTTTGGTCACACTTGAATCTTTTGGATGTTTTTTTAGCTCAGCTGACTGAAAGTCATCTGAGCTATAGGGATCACCTTTTGTCCGTCGTCCGTCCAGCCGTCCGGGCGTCTGTCCGTTAACAGGGCACAAATCGTAACCGCTAGAACTGGAATCTTCTTACTTGACATCCTGGGAGGTCCATGAAAAATCTCCTTGGAAACCAGAAATTAGGTCTCTGTTACCCATATCCTTCGAGCTATGGGGCCCCAAAGTACCCCCCAGAAAAGTCAAAAATTTCATACAAAAACTTCAATATCTCATTAACTACTTGACTGATGGTCATGATTTTTGGCATACATATTGATCATGAGAGGTTCCAACAGTTTCTGAAGAATGGTGGCGCCACCTGTATTTTTTGATTTTTTACAAATTTTTTTCTCTATTTTTGAGACCTTTAAAAATGTGAACATCTGTTAACAAGGCACAAATCGTAATGACTGGACTTAGAATCTTCATTCTCGACACACTGAGAGACTTATGAAAAGTCTCCATGGAAACCAGAAATTAGGTCTCTGTTACCCATATCCTTTGTGCTATGGGGCCCCAAACTACCCCCCAGAAAAGTAAAAAATTTCATACAAAAACTTCAATATCTCATTAACTACTTGACTGATGGTCATGATTTTTGGCATACATATTGATCATGAGAGGTTCCAACAGTTTCTGAAGAATGGTGGTGCCACCTGTATTTTTTTATTTTTTACGAATTTTTTTCTGTATTTTTGAGACCTTTAAAAATGTGAACATCTGTTAACAAGGCACAAATCGTAATGACTGGACTTAGAATCTTCATTCTCGACACACTGAGAGACCTATGAAAAGTCTCCATGGAAACCAGAAATTAGGTCTCTGTTACCCATATCCTTCCAGCTATGGGGCCCCAAACTACCCCCCAGAAAAGTAAAAAATTTCATACAAAAACTTCAATATCTCATTAAATACTTGACTGATGGTCATGATTTTTAGCTCAGCTGACTTTCAGTCATGCTGAGCTATAGCAATCACTCTTTGTCCGTCGTCCGTCTGTCCGTCCGTCTGTCCGTCTGTCCGTTAACCTGGCACAAATCGTAACCGCTGGACTTAGAATCTTGTAACTTTACATTCTGAGAGGTCAATGAAAAATCTCCTTGGAAACCAGAAATTAGGTCTCTGTTACCCATATCCTTCGAGCTATGGGGCCCCAAAGTACCCCCCAGAAAAGTAAAAAATTTCATACAAAAACTTCAATATCTCATTAACTACTTGACTGATGGTCATGATTTTTGGCATACATATTGATCATGAGATATTTCATCAGTTCCTGAGGACTGGTGGCGCCACCTGTTTTTTTCGATTTTTTACGAATTTTTTTCTCTATTTTTGATTCCTTTAAAAATGTGAACATCTGTTAACAAGGCACAAATCGTAACAACTAGACCTAGAATCTTCATTCTCGAAACACTGAGAGACCTATGAAAAGTCTCCAGGGAAACCAGAAATTAGGTCTCTGTTACCCATATCCTTCCAGCTATGGGGCCCCAAAGTACCCCCCAGAAAAGTAAAAAATTTCATGCAAAAAATTCAATATCTCATTAAATACTTGACTGATTGTCATGATTTTTGGCATACATATTGGTCATGAGATGTTCCATCACTTCCTGCAGACTGGTGGCGCCACCTGTATCGTTCAATTTTTTACGAATTTTTTTTTCTATATTTGAGACCTTTCAAGATGTGAACATCTGTTAACAAGGCACAAATCGTAAAGACTGGACCTAGAATCTTAATTCTTGACACACTGAGAGGTCCATGAAAAATATCCTTGGAAACCAGAAATTAGGTCTCTGTTAACCATATCCTTCGAGCTATGGGGCCCCAAAGTACCCCCCAGAGTAGTAAAAAATTTCCTACAAAAACTTCAATATCTCAATAACTACATCACTGATGGTCATGATTTTTGGCATATATATTGATTATGAGATGTTCCATCAGTTCCTGCAGACTGGTGGCGCCACCTGTATTGTTCGATTTTTCACGATTTTTTCCTCTATTTTTGAGACCTTTAAGGATGCTGTCATCTGTTTGCGTGGCACAAATCGTAACAACTGGACCTAGAATCTTCATTCTCGACACACTGAGAGACCTATGGAAAGTCTCCTTGGAAACCAGAAATTAGGTCTCTGTTACCCATATTCTTTGAGCTATGGGGCCCCAAAGTACCCCCAAGAAAAGTAAAAAATTTCATACAAAAACTTCAATATCTCAATAACTACATCATTGATGGTCATGATTTTTGGCATATATATTGATTATGAGATGTTCCATCAGTTCCTGCAGACTGGTGGCGCCACCTGTATTGTTTGATATTTCACGATTTTTTCCTCTATTTTTGAGACCTTTAAGGATGCTGTCATCTGTTTGCGTGGCACAAATCGTAACAACTGGACCTAGAATCTTCATTCTCGATACACTGAGAGACCTATGGAAAGTCTCCTTGGAAACCAGAAATTAGGTCTCTGTTACCCATATTCTTTGAGCTATGGGGCCCCAAAGTACCCCCAAGAAAAGTAAAAAATTTCATACAAAAACTTCAATATCTCATTAACTACTTGACTGATGGTCATGATTTGTGGCATAACTATTGATCATGAGATTTGTCAACACTTCATGCAGACTGGTGGCGTCACCTGTATCGTTGGATTTTTTATGAATTTTTTTCTCTATTTTTGAGACCTTTCAAAATGTGAACATCTGTTAACAAGGCACAAATCGTAACAACTGGACCTAGAATCTTCATTCTCGATACACTGAGAGACCTATGAAAAGTCTCCTTGGAAACCAGAAATTAGGTCTCTGTTACCCATATTCTTTGAGCTATGGGGCCCCAAAGTACCCCCAAGAAAAGTAAAAAATTTCATACAAAAACTTCAATATCTCAATAACTACATCATTGATGGTCATGATTTTTGGCATATATATTGATTATGAGATGTTCCATCAGTTCCTGCAGACTGGTGGCGCCACCTGTATTGTTTGATTTTTCACGATTTTTTCCTCTATTTTTGAGACCTTTAAGGATGCTGTCATCTGTTTGCGTGGCACAAATCGTAACAACTGGACCTAGAATCTTCATTCTCGATACACTGAGAGACCTATGGAAAGTCTCCTTGGAAACCAGAAATTAGGTCTCTGTTACCCATATTCTTTGAGCTATGGGGCCCCAAAGTACCCCCAAGAAAAGTAAAAAATTTCATACAAAAACTTCAATATCTCATTAACTACTTGACTGATGGTCATGATTTGTGGCATAACTATTGATCATGAGATTTGTCAACACTTCATGCAGACTGGTGGCGTCACCTGTATCGTTGGATTTTTTATGAATTTTTTTCTCTATTTTTGAGACCTTTCAAAATGTGAACATCTGTTAACAAGGCACAAATCGTAAAGACTGGACCTAGAATCTTAATTCTTGACACACTGAGAGGTCCGTGAAAAATCTACTTGGAAACCAGAAATAAGGTCTCTGTTACCCATATCCTTTGAGCTATGGGGCCCCAAAGTACCCCCCCAGAGTAGTCAAAAATTTCATACAAAAACTTCATTATCTCAATGACTACATCACTGATGGTCATGATTTTCGGCATACATATTGATCATGAGATGTATCATCAGTTCCTGCAGATTGGTGGCACCACCTTTATTGTTTGATTTTTTCACGATTTTTTCCTCTATTTTTGAGACCTTTAAGGATGCTGTCATCTGTTAGCATGGCACAAATCGTAACGACTGGACCTAGAATCTTCATTCTCAAAACACTGAGAGACCTATGAAAAGTCTCCATGGAAACCAGAAATTAGGTCTCTGTTACCCATATCCTTTGAGCTATGGGGCCCCAAAGCACCCCCCAGAGTAGTAAAAAATTTCATACAAAATCTTCAATATCTCAATAACCAAACACTGATGGTCATGATTTTCGGCATACATATGGATCATGAGCTGTTCCATCAGTGTCTGCAGACTGGGTGTGCCACCTCTATTTTTTTCAAATTTTTACTAATTTTTTTTCTCATTTTTTGAGACCTTTAAAGATGTGGTTATTTGTCAACAGGGTACAAATTGCAACAACTGGACCTAGAAACTTCATTCTTGTCATGCAAGGAGGCCCATGAAGAGTGCCTGTGGAAACTTGAAATTAGGTCTCTGTTACCCATATCCTTCAAGCTATAGAAGCCTCAGAATAATGGACAATTTGATATAAAAGCTGAAGTATCTGAACAACTAATGCGGAGATCACCATGATTCTTTGCATGGATATTGACCATTAAGTGTTTTTATTAGTTTCTGCAGACTGGTGGAGCCACCTGTATTTTTTGTATCCTCCAAAACGAAGTTTTGCAGATACTATGTTTTTGACCGGGTTCCTCCGCCCCCGCAACGTTTGTTTCCAGAGAGCTCCACTGAGAAAAATGGACCGATTTTTCCGAAACTTACACTAATTATCTAGTCACATGTGAACTAGTGCCTAACCAATTTGTGTTGACCTCTGACCTTTCCCCTCTATCCAGCATCCATTTGTGCGTCTGATCCACACATAAACCCTCATATCTTGGGAACCGTTTGACCAATCAGGAAGTAAAATTTATACAAATGTAGCCCTTTGATTGCTTTATAACATACACAAAAATGGTGGCGCCACCTGTAACCATGTTTGCACAGTGTCCATCTGTTCATCTGCCTTGGGTTAAAATCACTCATATCTCGGCAGTGGTTTGACATATCTGCCTAAAATTTTGCAGTTTTATACATCCTGGTTAGCTTTCTTGATTTTATGACAGGTGGCGCCACCTACATTCTAGTTTATGCTTCAGACATCCGAGCTCATATCTCGGGAACCGTTTGAACGATTGGGCCAAAATTTTGCATGTGTATAGATCTCACATAGGTCTTTATCATACACAAAACTAGAGGGGCCACCTGCAACCATTTTTGCACAGCGTCTGTCTGTTTGTCTGCCGTCGGCTAAAATCACTCATATACATGTAGTGGTTTGACTTTTCTGCCTAAAATTTTGCATATGTATACAACTTGGACAGCTTTCTGGATTTGTGGTAGGTGGCACAACCTACATACACATTTAGGCTGCAGACATCCATGCTAATATGCAACATACCTTACTCTATTTCCCCTTGCCACTCAAATCCATGCCTCACTTCAACCGTTCCACCCTAATTTTGGCGGATACAAGTAGTCACTTATCGGCTACCTGTATTCTAGTTTTTAAAGTTTACACATTTTTTCTCTATTTTTGAGATATATAAATACAGACTAAATCTTGGCCTGTTGGTTAATCTGTTTGATGCTTCAGTTGAATGGGTATATACTACCATTCTCATGATAAAATTTCCTTTAGCGAATCTCTTCCCAGTCAGCTGAGCGTCATGACCCATGGGTCACTTGTTGTCATACATATTGATCATGAGATGTTCCATCACTTCTTGCAGACTGGTGGCGCCATCTGTATCGTTCAATTTTTTACGAATTTTTTTCTCTATTTTTGAGACCTTTCAAAATGTAAACATCTGTTAACAAGGCACAAATCGTAAAGACTGAACCTAGAATCTTCATTCTTGACACACTGAGAGACCTATGAAAAGTCTCCATGGAAACCAGAAATTAGGTCTCTGTTACCCATATTCTTTGAGCTATGGAGCCCCAAAGTACCCCCCAGAAAAGTCAAAAATTTCATACAAAAACTTCAATATCTCATTAACTACTTGACTGATGGTCATGATTTGTGGCATAACTATTGATCATGAGATGTGTCATCACTTCCTGCAGACTGGTGGTGCCACCTTTATTGATCGATTTTTTACGATTTTTTCCTCTATTTTTGAGACCTTTAAGGATGCTGTCATCTGTTAGCATGGCACAAATAGTAACGACTGGACCTAGAATCTTCATTCTTGACACACAGTGAGACCCATGAAAATTCTCCATGGAAACCTGAAATTAGGTCTCTGTTACCCATATTCTTTATGCTGTATGGCTCCAAAATACCCCCCAGAATAATGGAAAATTTGATACAAAAAGTGCAGTATCTCAATAACTACAACACTGATGGTCATGATTTTTGGCATACATATTGATCATGAGCTGTTCCATCAGTTTCTGCAGAGAGGGTGCGCCACCTCTATTTTTTTCAAATTTTTACAAATTTTTTTTCTCTTTTTTCGAGACCTTTGAAGAAGTGGTTATCTATCAAGAGGGTACAAATTGCAACAACTGGACCTAGAAACTTCATTCTTGTCATGCAAGGAGGCCCATGAAGAGTGCCTGTTGAAACTTGAAATTAGGTCTCTGTTACCCATATCCTTCAAGCTATATAGGACTCTGAAGTATCCCTCAGAATAATGGACAATTTGATATAAAAGCTGAAGTATCTGAACAACTAATACGGAGATCATCATGATTCTTTGCATGGATATGGACCATTAAGTGTTTTTAGCTCAGCTGACTGTAATTCATCTGAAGTATCCCTCAGAATAATGGACAATTTGATACAAAAGCTCAAGTATCTAAACAACTATTGCAGTGATCACCATGATTCTTTGCATGGATATTGATCATGGAATTTATCATCAGTTTCTGCAGTATGGTGACGCCACCTGTATTTTTTTTATTTTTACGAATTTTTTTCTCTATTTTTGAGACCTCATAAGATGCCGTCATCTGTTAACATGGCACAAATTGTAACAACTGGACCCAGAATCTTCTCTCTTGACATGCTGAGAGGCCCATGAAAAGTCTCCTTAAAAACTTGAAATTAGGTCTCTGTTACCCATAACCTCTGAGCTATGGGGCTCTGAAGTACCCCCCAGAATAATGGAAAATTTGATACAAAAGCTCAAGTATCTGAACAATTATTATATTGATCACCATGATTCTTTGCATGGATATTGATCATGAAATGTTTCATCAGTTTCTGCATTCTGGTGGCGCCACCTGTATTTTTTCAATTTTTAGCTCAGCTGACTGAAAGTCATCTGAGCTGTAGGGATCACCTTTTGTCCGTTGTCCGTCTGGCCATCCAGGCGTCTGTCTGTTAACAGGGCACAAATCTTAACCGCTAGACTGGGAATCTTCTTACTTTAAATCCTGGGAGGTCCATGGAAATTCTCCTTGTAAACCTGAAATTAGGTCACTGTGACCTATATTCTTTGAGCTATGGGGTTCTGAAGTACCCCCCAGAATAATGCAAAATTTAATACAAAAGCTCAAGTATCTGAACAACTAATGCATTAATCACCATGATTCTTTGCATGGATATTGATCATGGAGTGTTTCATCAATTTCTGGAGATTGGTGGCGCCACCTTAATTTTTTTTATTTTTTACGATTTTTTTTCTCTACTTTTGTTGTCTTTAAACATTTGGTCATCTGTAAACAGGGCACAAATCATAATGACTGGACCTAGAATCTTCTGTCTTCACCTCCAGGGAAGCCCATAAAAGGCCTACATGGAAACCCGAAATAAGGTCCCTGTTACCCATATCCTTCATGCTCTGGGGCTCCGAAGTACTCCCCAGAATAAAGATTTGGTCATCTGTTAACAGAGCACAAATTATAATGACTTGACCTAGACTCTCCTTTCTTGATATGCTGGGAGGCCCCTGAAAAGTCTCCTTGTGCACCTGAAATTACATCTCTGTTACCCATATCCTTCATCCTATGCGGCTTTGAAATACCCCCCAGAATAAACTTTTGGATTTGTTAACAGGGCACAAATCATAATAACTGGACCTAGAATTTTATTTTTTGACATGCTGGGAGACCCCTGAAAAGTCATCTTGTAAACCTTGAAAATAGGTGTCTGTTACCCATATCCTTCATGCTACAGAGCTTCATAGTACCCCAATGAATATTGGATGATTTTATACAAAAGTTTGGAAAAAGTATTTCATTCAAATTTGACATTCAGATGATAAAATTACTTTTGTCAATGTCTTCCTGGTCAGCTGAGCGTCATGACCCCTGGGTCACTTGTTAATTTTTATATGCAAAATTTTAACATTTCATATGTGACCCGATATCTCGAAAAAGTTTTACTTAGATTTCCTTCTGATTGTAGTAGCAGGTGTATCTTATGGGTCTCCAGAGCTGATAAGGTTTTGGGCACACTTTAATGATTTTTGGATTTTTAGCGAACCTGTGAGCTTATGTGATGGTGTGGCGTCGTCCGTTGTCTGTTGTCCGTCATCTGTATGTTAACCTATACTATCTTGAAAACGGCAAGAGTTAGCATCACGAAATTTGATGCAAAAAATTAGACATCTAAAAAACTCTATCGGATTTTGCTTATTTTTTGGCTAAATGAATTTTTTTTAGATTTTATAGGGAAAAAGCTAAAAAAGCTTTAAAAATCATCTTCTCCAAAACTGTTAAGCCAAATTGTCCAATGTTTTACAGAAATGATCCCTGGAACTAAGTATTCTTAGGTGGCCTTGTGTCTGTATATATAAATAGGTTGAGAAACTGCCAACTGTTTCAGATTTGGCAATAGATCAAGAGTTCATTCAGTGCAGCCAGATATAGGTCAAGAGTTCAGTCAGTGCAGCCAAGCACAAGGCATGTGATCCTCTCATGGGTGACATGTGAACACCTCATGGGCATCATTTGATCACCTCATGGGTGTCATGCCCCTCAGGGCTGCATGTGGAGCCAATCTATTTAAAGCTTTGGCAGACTGCCAACTGTATCAGATTAAGCAACAGGTCAAGAGTTCACTCAGTGCAGCCAGGTACAGGTCAAAAGTTCACCCAGTCTAGCCAGGTGCAGGTCATGAGTTCACTCAGTGAATTAGCCTGAGCCAGCAAATTTGTCACAGTTCACTCGGGGCAACTGCCTTTCTCACCTAAGCCTGGTCAGCCCAATGCATCAGACTCAAGGTAAGTTTGATGTATTGGCCTGATATTATGACCTGTCTATGTGTCTTTGATGGCTTTCTCATTCATAAGACAGGTGTCGCCACCTACAATGACTTTTGCACAGTGTATGTGCCTGCTTATTTCTATAGAGGAATTTGATATATCATCCTGAAATTGGGCATATTTATACCTATCGAATAGCTTTGTCATATACAAGACTGGTGGTGCCACCTACAATAATTTTTGCACAGTGCGTGTCCCTGCTTCTCAGGAGGGGTTTGATATATCAGTCTGAACTTGGGATATGTATATATCTCTGATAGCTTTGTTGTATACAAGACTGGTGGTGCCAGCTAAAATCATTTTTAGCTCAGCTGACTGTAAGTCAACAAGTATAGGAATGGCGCCTATCCGTCGTCTGTCTGGACGTCCGGGCTTCCGGCTGTCCATTAGCAGAGCACAAATCATAACGGCTGGTCCTAGAAACATCTTAGTGAAGATCCAGGGAGGTCAATAAAAAATCTAATCGGCCTATATCCTTCAAGCTATGGGGCTTGAAAGTACCCCCCCCCCCAGAATAGTAAAAAATTTGATACAAAACCTCCAATATCTTGATAATTAGTGCATGGTTTGTCATGAATCTTGCCTTGAATATTGACCATGACTTGTTTTGTCAGTTCCTGAAACGTGGTGGCGCCATATGTATTTTTTCCTATTTTAACGAATATTTTTCTATTTATTTGCTATAAAATGACAACAATCATGTCAGTTTCTCAGCTGTGATTACATCTGATGTCCCAAAACCTGGTGTGTTTATTGATCACAATGGATGCCCTATCACCTTGTGTGTCTGTTTGTATGTCTGTCTGTCTGTCAATCCGTCCATCCACACGAAATTGTTTCCAGATGATAACTCCAGGTTGGATTGGCACATTGATTTCAAACTTGGCTTACACGTGGCCCACCACAAAAGCAAGAACCTATATAGGTTTATATATTTTTAGCGAACCTGTGAGCTTATGCGATGGTGTGGCGTCGTCCGGCGTCTGTCGTCCGTTGTCTGTACGTTAACCTATACTATCTTGAAAAGGGCAAGAGTTAGCATCACAGAATTTTATGCAAAAAATTAGTCATCTAAAAAACTCTATCTGATTTTGCTTATTTTTTGGCTAATTGCATTTTCTTAGATTTTATAGGGAAAAAGCTAAAAAAGCTTTAAAGATCTTCTTCTCCGGAACTGTTCAGCCAAATTGGCCAATATTTCACATAAAT
Organism: Sipunculus nudus; assembly: GCA_026874595.1. Lineage (NCBI taxonomy): Eukaryota > Metazoa > Annelida > Sipuncula > Golfingiida > Sipunculidae > Sipunculus > Sipunculus nudus. The sequence goes on along the minus strand of CM049320.1, from coordinate 38,989,058 downwards.
GATTCCTGGAACAATCTCTCTCAAATTTGTTCGAATGGTTTAAGTTCGGTGATTTTTGGCCAAGTTACAGGAAGTTGAACTTAATCATCTGTCCAAAAAAGCATACTAAAATTACAATTTCAGAAATGGCTGGAGCTATCATCACCAAATTTTATGCCAATGTTGGTCACATGAGTCATATCTGAAATTGAGGTATTGGTGGCGCCACCTGCATTGGCCTTTTTTGTACGGGGGTCATCAGTGCCCGTATCATACTGACTGCAACAAAAAACTTCCTCTCTGAAACCATATGGCCAAATTGTTTAATATAGCACAGAAATGATCCTAGGGTAGTACTTTCTGAAGTTTGTTCAAATGGTCTCAGTTCAGTAACTTTTGGCTGAGTTATGGGAAGCTGAATTTAGTCATATGCCATAACAGCCCATTTTAGCTCAGTGGCTACAAAGATCTTCTCAAAAACCACTGGGCCAAATTCTTAAATCTCACACATTAATTATCCTTAGATGTTGATAATTCAAGTTTGTTCAAATGGTTTTGGTTCAGTGATTTTTGGCTGAGTTATGGAAAGCTTAACTTAGCGTTTTTGCTTTATTTTCCCAAATTAGTTATAAACCTGCAAAACGTTTTTTGACTGACGCCACTGAGGCTAATTTGTTTAATAATTTAAAAGAAAAATCCCCTGAATAATTCTTATAATAATTGTCTTGTATGGTTCCAAAGAATGAATTTTGGCTGAATTATAAAGATCGAATTGGGTCATTTTTCCATATATGTTAGCTGTGTGAAGCAGATACATCTAGCCTGGAACCAGTTTATCAGCATCCGTTACATCATGCCTCCAGACATTTAGATTTCAGGTTATCTGTGGTTAATATTGAAAGAATGTTTTTTAAAAAAACTTTTTAAAAATAAAGATTTATGATTTTAGATATTCCTCATGCCAGGCAATGTTTACAATCACAGGTATATGTTCACCCATACTATTTCTAAAACGACTGGAGCTTGCATCATGAAATTTAATGCAAAAAATTAGCCATCTGAAAAAATCTGCATTTTTTTCAGATTTTATAGAGAAAAAGCTAAAAAACTTTAAAAATCTTCTCCGAAACTGTCAATCCAATTTGTTCAATATCTCACAGAAATAATCTTTTATACCATCTCTCTCAAGTTTGTTCTAATGGTTCAAGTTCGGTGAATTTTGGCCGAGTTACAGGAAGTAAAACTCCGCTAACTGTCCCAAAAAGCATACTAAAATTACAATCTCAGTAATGGCTGGAGCTATCATCACCAAATTTTATGCCAGTGTTGGTCACATGAGTCATATATGAAATTCAGGTATTGGTGGCGCCACCTGCATTGACCTTTTTTTTGTATGTGGGTCATTGGTCATCTGTACATTGACCCATAATTTCTCAGGAATAGCAGGAGCTACCATCCCTAGTTTTTATGCAATAATCTGTCACATATCACATGTTGTGGGATTCAGCTTATTTTTTTGCTATCTGCATTTACTTAGATTTTATAGATTTTAAAAGTCTTCTTCTTGTAAACGGTCCAGCAAAATTGTTCAATATTTTACATAAATGATCCCAGAGGCAAGCCCTCTCAAGTTTGTTCAAATGGTTTGCATTTGATGAATTTTAGTGGAGTTACACAAATTTGAACAGTCATTTGGCCAAGTAAGCATACTGACATAGTACTCTCAGAAATGACAGAAGCTAGCATTACCAGGTATTGTGCAAATGTTGGTCACATGACTCATATTTGAAGTTGCAGATTTTGTGGTGCCACCTACATTGACCTGTTTTGTATGGGCAAAAAGACTCATAATTTTAGCCTCTTTCAGCTTAATGATGAAACTGTCAAGTTGAATTGTTCAATTTTTCAAAAGAATTATCCTAGGACATGGTTCTTATAATCATATCAGAATATACTTAGTTTGTTGATTTTTGGTCGAGTTGTGAAAAGCTTAAGTTGGTCTTATGGCCATTATTATGTCTTTTTCAAACAGAGGACTGCAATAGTGTTTTTTTTTACTAAATTATTGTTTCAATTATATCTTCTGTAACATTGCACAAAAATTATTCCTAGGTGGCCTTTGTTCAAGTTGGATGATTTTTTGGCAGAACTATTGGACCTTTAACAATGAAAGTACTGCATCTTTTATTATTCTAGATATTTTGATAAAAAGTTTATGAATATGTCATCTTGAAAAGAAAAACATTTTAGCCAAAGTCTTTCAGTATGTGTTAACAGATATACCAACAGGCCAAGATTGAATCTGTATCTTTAAATAGGTTGAGAAACTGCCAACTGTTTCAGATTTGGCAACAGATCAAGAGTTCATTCAGTGCAGCCAGATATAGGTCATGAGTTCAATCAGTGCAGCCAAGCACAAGGCATGTGATCACCTCATGGGTGACATGTGAACACCTCATTGGCACCATATGATCACTTCATGGGTGTCAAGCCCCTCAGGGCAGGGCCCCTGCATGAGCTTATGCAATGGTGCCAGCTACTATTTCAGATTTGGCAACAGGCTAGAGGTCAGTCTGGATCTATTTATAGCTTTGGCAGACTGCCAACTGTATCAGATTAGGTAACAGGTCTGGAGTTTAATCAGTGCAGCCAGGTATGGGTCAGGAGTTTACTCAGTGCAGTAGCTGCATTCTATGTATAGCTTTGGCAGACTGCCAACTGTGTCAGATTATGCAACAGGTGAAGAGTTCACTCAGTGCAGCCAGGTACAGGTCACAAGTTCACTAAGTCTAGCCAGGTGCAGGTCATGAGTACACTCAGTGCAATAGCCTGAGCAAGCAATTTGTCACAGTTCATTCAGGGCAACAGCCTTTCTCACCTAAGCCTGGTCAGCTCCATGCATCAGACTCAAGGTAAGTTTGATGTATTGGCCTAATATTTTGACATGTCTATGTGTCTTTGATGGCTTTCTTGCTCACAAGACAGGTGTCGCCACCTACAATGACTTTTGCACAGTGTGTGTCCCTGCGTTTTTCTCAGGAGGGGTTTGATATATCAGTCTGAAATTGGGCATATGTATATATCTCTGATAGCTTCGTTGTATACAAGACTGGTGGTGCCAGCTACAATCTTTTTAGTGTTGTGTTCACCCATGCCAGAATTTCAGCTGTGATGTTTGTGTAATTGTTTCTTATTCAAAATGTTTAGTACTTGCATGGTTCATATACATGAAAAGTAATGGTCCAGCATTAAAGCATTATACCTGGTGTATTTCCCAATGCACAGGTTCGCATTAGGCCTGTAGGCCTTGTTAATGAATTTTTTAATTCGGATCATTTGTGACGCTATTTCTCAAAAAGTTTTACTGGGATCTATTTCTTATTATTATAGCAGATGCATCTTCAGGGTCTAATAGATTATCTGAGTTTGATTATAGGCAAAATCCCCACATATTTAATGAGGTCAGAGGTCACAAGGCAACTTTATGGTGTCACCCATTTACCTACGAGGATCAAACTCAGAAGGAATATTTATCAATATAATATCACTATCATCATCAAATATTATGCAGATGTTGGTCACATGACTCGTATGTGAAATTGAGGTATTGATGGTGCCACATGCATCAACCTTTTTTGTACCAGGGTCATAGGTCATCAGTACATTAAACCATTATTCCTCATTAATGGCAGGAACTAGCATCCCTAAATTTTATGCAAAACTCTGTTACATATCAAATGTTGTGGGAATTTAGCTTTTTGTGGTGCCATTTGTATAAACTTACAATTTACTGGGAAATTGCAGTTTTTGTGACGCCACCTACATAGACCTGTTTTTTATAGGTAAAAACCTCATGATTTTAGCCTCTTTCAACTTGAAAATGTTTTATGATGAAACTGTCAAGCTGAATCATTTAATTTTTCTCCAGAATTGTTCTAGGGTAGGGTTCTTTCAAGTGTATAAGAATATATTGTGTTCATTGATTTATGGTAGAGTCATAGATAGCTGAAGTTGGTCTTAGTAAGCCTATTTCAAACTGAGGGCTGCAATAGTCTTCTTCTGTAAAACTGTAGTTTCAACTTCTGTAACATTGCCCAAAATCTTAATCTTAGGTGGCCTTGGTTCAAGTTTACTGAAATGATTTTTGGCAGAATTATTTGACCTTTAACAATGAAAGGACTCCATCTTTTATTATTCTAAACATTTCGATAAGAAAATCTTATGAATATGTCAGCTTGAAATAAAGTATTGTAGCCAAAGTCTTTCAGTATGTGTAAACGGATCTACCAACAGGCAAAGATTCTGTCTGTATCTATAAATAGATTGCCAGACTGCCAACTAATTCAGATTTGGCAACAAGCCAAAGGTCAGTGTGGATCTATTTATAGCCTTGGCAGACTACCAACTGTGTAAGATTATGCAACAGGTCAAGAGTTCATTCAGTGCAGCCAGGTACAGGTCAAGAGTTCACTCAGTGCAGTAGCTGCAGCTAGCAATTAGCTTTGCTTGTCTTTGGGCAATTGCCTGCCTCAGCTGATCTGGGTCTGCCCATTGCACCTTACTCAAGAGAAGTTTGTTGTATTGGCCAGAAATTTCAGCCTGTCCTTACATCTTTGATTGCTTTCTAGTAAACAAAACAGGTGTCGCCACCTACAATGATTTTTGCAAAGTGTATGTCCTTGCTTATTTCTCAGGAAAGATTTGATATATCAGCCTAAAATTGTGCATATCCATGCATAGCAGATTGCTATGTCATATAAAAGACTGGTGGTGCCACTTACAGTAATTTTTGTACAGTGTATGTCCGTGCTTATTTCTCAGGAGTATTTTGACCTATCAGCCTGAAATTATGCATGTCCATTCATCTCGGATAGTTTTGTTTTATATAAGGCTTGTGGTGCCACCTACAATTGTTTTTTGGGTTTCATGCAGCTGTGCACATAGCTCAAAAGTGGTTTGAGGTATCTGCCTGAAATTTTGCATGTCCATACTTCTTCGATTATTTCTCGTACCCAAGACTGGTGGCGCCACCTACTATCATTTTCTGTTGTTTACATCCATGCCAGTATTTCAGAAATGATGTTTGTGTAATTGGTACTTATACTAGGGTTCAAAATATTTAGTACTTGCATTGTACATATCCCTCATGTCACACATAGGTCACTTGCAAGTATTGGTCGTGCATGGAAGCATTTTTCTTGATGTAATCCATCACAGGTTTGCATTAGGCCTGTAGGCCTTGTTGTAGAATTCATGCGATTTTTGGCTTTCTCTGCATATTTTTAAATGAACTGTTAAGGAAAGTTCTGAAAACCGCTTGTGTAACAGATGATTGTCTTGTTTATCTAAAGGCTGTTGGAAAACACGGTACATGCTCCAGTAATGACAAACAGCAAAATATGTAACCCAGCATGGTTTGTTGCTTATGTCCCAAAGTTGAAGGCTGAGAAGTTGCAAAATGCCCTTTGCTAAACTCTTATTCTTCTGATTTGCCACCAGATTTCCTTGTTGAAAGTGTTTGGAATATTTCATGGGCCCCCACTTGTTATATGTGGCTATAAACAAAACTTGAAGAATATCCTGTCTATGGCTGGGTTGATGTTTTCTGGCCAATTTTCATATAAGGTTGTAGGGATTATCTTTAGTTAATAGACACTAGATATCGGGATTGGCGCCTTTGAAAATACCCCTTTGTCAGTCTCCAAAGGTCCTTAGTGACCATCTGAACAGTACACGGTAACATTATTTCTCATTATATCGGAAAGATATATTTTCCAGTAAGGTTGATTTTTTTAGCTGATACATCTCTTGCAGCTCAGGCTTCAAAGAAATATAAATGAAATAACATGAAATTACACAGCTAACAAGGGAAGAACAAGCTTGGATAGCAGTATCAAAAACTTGACATCGTGTTCACCTAGTTTTGTGGCTCATATCTGTAAGATATAAATGCCACACTTGAACCAGAAGTGAGTTGTATTAGATATATTTTACACATAGTTTAACCACTGAAAGCTTATCAATTGAACTTGAGCTGTTGCGCTTATTTGGTCCCTGATTGTCTTCCTCCATCAAGTGTATTTAAAAATGGTCTTTTGGAAGACAAGAAGTGTCGGTCTTACCTTTCTGAGACCATGTGTGATCCTTTGGTACCAGATGGCGTTTCCAAACTCTTGTTACTCCAGACAAACTTCTCCGACATATATACTGTATAACGAAACATGTGACCAGAAATTTCCTGATAGAGATTGCTTAAACACTGTTTATTTATACATGCATGTACCGTATTTTGAAAAGACTAGGTATCATCTTTAGTTGCATGTGGGACAACCTCTTTCCTAAACTGTGTGGTCATATGAAAAATTGTGATTTGAAAGTGGTTCTACTATTCAGATCATCAAGTTATATATAAAGGGCTGATTTATTGGTGTTTTTGTAAAGCAGGTGTTCTTTGAGTTCTGCATGTTAGTTTATCCATAAATCATACACAAAAAGATGAACAGGTTTCATAGGATAATCCTTTTGTTTGTTTCATCTGTCTGCAAAATGCATTTGTGATTGCCATGAACCTGCTCGGATGTCGAATTCTACATATTGAAGCAGAGCAAAAATTCACCAGGGAAATTCTAAATGTTTTAAATTGTAACCTGAATTTTGTATTTATATATTTTTTTATGTAAACTTTAAAATTGTGTTGTAATAAATTCTTATTATTTTTGGCAACTGCTAAAAACAAAGTCATTCTAGTAACATATTGAAACTTTTACTTCTTTCAGAAATTTATCAAGTAATATATAAAGGGGCTGAATTACTGGTGTTTTAAGAAAGCAGGTGTGCCTGAAGCAGAGCAAAAATTCACCATGAAAATTCTGAATGTTTTAAAATGTAATCTGAATTTAGTAGTTATATATTTTGTCTAAATTTCAAAACTGTGTACATCTATATATAACAGACTGGTATTTACAGGCAAAAATCAGGTACATTATATTATTTATTGAACAAGTTCACATGGTTTGATGAAATCTTTTGATTTGCTTGCTTTTCTTTATTAAACAGGATTTTGTAGTCTAATGTTATTAAAAGCAATTATGAGCTTTTAACTCATTAGTCAAAGCTCAGAAAAAAAGTTTATGTAAGGTTCCAGGCCAGAGAAAACATAGTTTTACTAAGAAATGCAGTCAAATGCATATGGGTAACTGAAAAATTCTAGCCATTTTGAGCACATGAAACCATGATTCAACAAATCTTTTAAAAGCAATCTGGTTAATATTTGAATGTTCAACACAAACTTTGAAACATTGATCACCTTAATTTGATTGGTATATTAGAAATTTAACTATCAGTTCATGATATAACTTAACAATGTTCTAAATGCCCTTCTATTAACTGTTATTGGAGAATTCCCAAGTCTTATGCTGTTAGTACATACCAGTGGAGAAAGAGGTAGAGTTTTCTGCCACCTGTTATCGTTCAGTCATTGTCTGTGACCTAATAATTTTATATGCACAGTAATTTTAGCGAACCTGTGAGCTTATGCGATGGCGTAGCGTCGTCCGTCCATCATCAGCCGTCTGCCGTCTAGGGCTGGCTTTCCACCGTCCATGGCTGTAAGTCAGAAACCGTTGGAGCTAGCAGCTCCAAATTACATGTAAGAATTAGTCACGTGAAACTTGGTGCCCTGGAGCTTATTATTGGGTATCTGCATTAATTTAGATTTTATAGAGAAAAAGCTTAAAAACCTTTAAAAATCTTCTTCTCTGAAACTGTCCAGCCAAATTGTCCAATATTTCACAGAAATGATCCCTGGAACAATCTCTCTCAAGTTTGTTCGAATGGTTCCAACTCAGACATTTTTGGCCGAGTAACAGGAGGTTGAACTTAGTCATCTGTCCAAAAAAGCACACTTTCATATAAATAAAAGACACAGCTAGAGCTATAATCACCAAATTTTATACCAATGTTTGTCACATTTGTCATATCTGATCTTGAGGTATTGGTGGCGCCACCTACATTAATATGCTTTTTACAAGCGAAAATGTAATTTTAAACTCTTCTAGCTTATACACTGATTTATGATGAAACTGTTAAGCTGATTGGTTTACACTTTACAAGAATTATTCTATGGTAGGGTTCTGCCAGTTTTATAAGAATAGATTGGGTAAATACAGTTTAAAAAAACATTGTAGCCGATTGAAAAAGGCTTTCTGTATTTGAAAACAGATTTGACAACATGCTGACTTTTAGCAGCCAAGTACAAACAGGTGGGCTCCAGACATCACCATGGCAACTGACCTGGCTCGGGGGGGGGGGGGGGGGGGTGGCTAGACAATGAGTCTAGACACAGCGTCTAGACGTCTAGACACAGCGTCTAGACGTCTAGACACAATGTTTAGATGCAGAATTCCGAGATTTTTGGAACTTTATCTTTCAACTGTTTGAAAAAACTTGGTTTGCATTTTAAGCGAATTGGGTTTATCATCAGGTCACATGTGAACTGCTGCGCCCTCATTTTTGGTTGACCTCTGACCTTTCTTCGCTGCCCAGCGTCTGTTTCCACACATAAACCCGCATATCTCGGGAACCGTTTGACCGATCAGGCTAAAAATTTTGCACAAATGTAGCCCTTTGATAGCTTTATAACATACACTAAAAATGGTGGTGCCACCTGCAACCATTTTTGCACAGCGTCCATCTGTTCATCTGCCTTGGGATAATAACACTGATATCTCAGCAGTGGTTTGACTTATTCACCTGAAATTTTGCAGGTTTATACATCCTGGACAGCTTTCTAGATTTTATGACAGGTGGCGCCACCTACATTCCGTTTACTCTGCAGACATCCAAGCTCATCTCGGGAACCGTTTGACCGATTGGGTCAAAATTTTGCATGTGTATAGATCTCACATAGCTCTTCATCATAGGCAAAACTGGTGGTGCCACCTGCAACCATTAATGCACAGCACCCATCTGTTCATCTGCCTTGGGATAAAATAACTCATATCTCAGCAGTGGTTTTACTTTTCCACCTGAAATTTTGCAGGTTTATACATCCTGGATAATTTTCTCAATTTTATGACAGGTGGCACCACCTACATTCAAGTTTACTCTGCAGACATCAAAGCTCATATCTCGTGAACCGTTTGACCGATTGGGTCAAAATTTTGCTTGTGTATAGATCTCACATAGCTCTTTATCATAAGCAAAACTGGTGGCGCCACCTGCAACCACTTATAAACACCTTATATCTGTTCATCTGCCTTGGGATAAAATCACTCATATCTCAGCAGTGGTTTGACTTTTCCACCTGAAATTTTGCAGGTTTATACATCTTGGACAATTTTCTCAATTTTATGACATGTGGCACCACCTACATTCACGTTTAGTCTGTATACATCCAAGCTCATATCTCGGGAACCGTTTGACCGATTGGGTCAAAATTTTCGTGTGTATAGATCTCACATAGCTCTTCATCATAAGCAAAACTGCAACCTGCAACCACTTATGAACACCTTCCATCTGTTCATCTGCCTTGGGATAAAATCACTCATATCTCAGCAGTGGTTGACTTATCCATCTGAAATTTTGCAGGTCACAGAGCTTAGTATAGGAAAAAAATTAGGAGCTTATTTCTCAGGAAGCATTTGGTGGATTGTTATGAAACATGGTACATACCTCTCCAATTTAAATTTATTACTGATTATCAGCTTTTACTAATATTCTAGTTTTGCACTGCAATGCTTACAGATACTGGCCAAATGTTTGGTCTGTGGCCGCATAAAGATCACTTACAGATCAAGTTCGCGTTTTGTCCCAGTTGACCTATTTTGACCATATGACAGAACCTGAACATAGAAAATTTCAGGAAAGACAGAAATATTTTGAAAAATGCACATGTATGGACTTTTTTCTCAGTGCCTGCAGATACTGGCCTGATTTTTGGTGTGTTGCTTGATAATGACCCGTTACAGATTGCGTTTGCATTTTGCCCTTGTTGACCAACTTTTGACCATACGACACCTCCTGAACTTATAAAATTTTACAAAAATTAACAAATATATCTAATTTGCTCCAGGCGGGGGCATTTGTGTTGTTCTGACACATCTAGTTTTCAGAGGTCAATGCTTAGGTTTACCTTAATATATGCAAATGACAATGGTCTCATTTGCTCTGTCTAAAAAATAGATCTGTAGAGAATAATTTTACCTGGACTGTAATACAGACTTGTGATCCAAGTTCTGCAAAATTTAATAGAAATTTCCTGGGTTTACAATAACCTTCCACAAAAAAAAACCCATCAAAATCTTTTTAAAAATGTTGATGTTAAGTTGCCAAAAGACAAACCACCCAACTGATTGAGGTACAAAATTATTTAAGATTTCTTGTCATCAACTGCCTTTGAGTGTGTGCCACTGACACTTTTTACCACACCGCAGAGAAGCCTCCTTGGTACAATAATGTTAGTGTCTGGATTGCCTGGTGCAGAATATTTAAGACTGACTATAAGAAAGTGTTTTGTTAAAGCTTTGACATTGCTTAAAAGAATTCTAGCTGTCATCTCGACATCATAAAGACCACACGTCATCATAATGGTAACTAGACTTATGCCAGGTGAACAAGGGGTCTTGTTTCTAATCGGGCCACCTTCAGCTAGTGTCCTGAAGATTTTACAAAATAGGTTCACCTAGCGAGGTCCCAATGAGTATGTCCTCTGGCATTTAAACCTCGCCATCAGAATCTTGTGCTTGTTTGCTGCCTTTTCCACAACACGGCCCAATTACTGATAGACTTGTATTTTTCTGTCACTGTTTCAGCTCAGCCACTGAGATTGTGTCACATAGGAACTTGTTTCTAACTTTTTCCTTTCCTCTTTGGGTTGGCCTTCATCAATTTTGTCACATTAGAGTGCTAGATATGTTCCTGATGATTACCACATCTTGCTGTAAGCACAGGGCCATCTTGAATCCAGTGAACCCTCATTGTGTTAAAGTGGAAGGAACTGGATGGCATTAAAACTTCAACGTATCCAAGGTTCGACTCGAGCATGTTTTAGATAGTAATAATTTCACCTCAAACTTCAAGCATGAATCTTTGATGTGAGTTGGGTTGTTCCATTGAAGCCAACCCAACTCAACAAGGTTTTATTGTATTAAGAAGTTCAAAGAAGTATACAGGATTAGATGTATGAGCTGCTGAATGCCCTCTAAGAAATCAGCCTGAATAAAAAGTTTGAAAATAAATACAGTGTCTAATCTACATATCTTTATTAAGGTTCCAGGTTCGTCTTTAAAAATCTGGAAAAAATGTTCATAACATGTAAAATATGAAATTTAAAAACATTGGTCTCAAGGCCTACTAAGAAATTTGTCTTCTTATGTCACTGTTTGCTCATTGATGGGTGAGGAGCTAAATTATCAACCATCTCATGCAATAAGGTCCTTAATTTGCAAGGTTCTTTAAAGATAAAGCCAAACGTGTGATTTTTATCTTCCAGAAATGAATAAACTCTTAGTGTACTTTATATGGTACCTGGCTGTAAAATACAGGGCTTTCACTAGGCTTCTTAAATGGAGAATTCTCTCAGTAAGCTAAATTACAATTAAAGGTGCCCATTCACCTTCCTTTTGAAAAAGAATTTATGTAATTACTGGCTTCCTCTGTGTATATGTTTTTGATCTAAGGGTAATTTTGGTTGTGAAAAGTCCTTATAAGGCCTTCGTGAAAGATTTATGAAATTGTTTATCAACAAAATGTTAGTAAACACCACAATGTTGACAAACGGGAAAAACAAGTAACCTAAGGTGGAAGGTTGCATATATGTTTAGGTGGAAGGTCACTTGTTGCAAAACACCACTTACATAGCTCTGGCTTATCTGACTTGCCACAAGATATGCCTTAGTTGAATTTGTTTTGATTATTTTGGCGGGGCCCCACGTACTACAAGCATGTTATTATAAACATAACAAGCAGCCTGTGTGTTGTAATATGAACGTTTTCTGGCCTATTTTCATAAAAGCCCCAAGGGATTACCTTTAGTTTATATAGGTCAGATTTGTGATTAGGCCCCTTTAATCCTAAAACATGATATATCTCAATACCACTTGCAAATTTTAAGATTAGATTCCCAGTCAGTTGCCTTTATTGCCAACAATCTCCTATGAGATTAATTCCATCTTAGATAATTAGCCCGTCAGATGGTGTTTTAACTTTTGTTTGACCAGTTATGTTTTACCTTGCATAATTCCCGAATATGCTTAAAGCCAGCCAGTCACCTACCTTTTCTGTAGAATATATGTGATTTTTGTCCTACTGTGAGTACATGGTAATGAAATGTAGGTTATTTGATCCTGTTAAGAAAAAAACTGAAATAAACCAAACAGATTCAACAAAGATCGTGCAGTAAGTCAGCCGAACCACAATTCTGCCAATGGCCCTTTGCAACTGGTGACCTTTCAAGTTCCTCACATATATAACCAGCCACCTTATGTTACATGGTTTTTCTGTTTATCAGCTTTGGTGTATGTATCATGTTTACTACCTGCGTGTAAATAACAAGGTCGTACATCCGTCACGGACTGAGCTATTATAAGAACCTTTCTGAACTGGAATTACCTACAGTTCAATAATATGCAAGCAGGGAAGCCAGAAATTGCATATTACGCTCCCGAGGCAGTGGAAATCTTGCGCATCAAGAGAAGCTTCTGATATTCGCGCTGCCTGCTTTGACCGTTTATGATGCATTTATACACAAGATGATGCACACTGGCCTGTCTGCTTAAAAACTGCTGATGTGACTATCAGCCAACCAAATGCATGTCAACAAACACTTGACAGGCATTAGGCTCCGCCCAGAGACCACGTGTAGGGCAATTCTCTCTGAGCCTGTGGCCTGTTCAAATGGTCGCCAGGGCGATGAGCTGTCACTCAGAATGAAATGAACAACATTGGCTTCGTGTATTCCTCGTAGATGCATATTCGCGAGGCTGAAATTTCGCTATTTCTCCATTTCGAATGTTTCACGAGGGTTTCATTTTCGCGATCTCACCAGAACCTATATCAAATTTTTGGAAAAGCCATATCTGTTTATATTATAAAATGAGAATAAGTCATGCGTTTGTGATATTCTACTCATATAACAATGGTCCCATACACACAACACAGGTAGTTTAGTTCAAATTTAAGAAAACGTTTTCCCTATACCTGCATAATAGAATTTATTATAAAATTTCTCACTGTTCTAACCTATTCACATACAAGTATTGGTTTCATTGAATAAAAAGGACATACCCAATTGGCCAATTATTCCTGAGGGTTTCCTTTTCACGATTATTTCCCATTCTCGAATATCACAAAATTAAAACCCTGGCTAAAAAAAAGGCAACCACAGTAAACCTGCAGGCAAATTGTTAGTTTTAAAAATAAAATATGATACTTAAAACATTGTCAATGGCCACTGGTACCACAATAAAAAGCTTGCCACTTGCTCTGTAACTAACTTCAGTAACTGCTTTGTTGAAAGCGTACTTTAAAGATTTTGTTCTGATTCTCAATGACAACCATACCCCAGGGATATACTTTCATGTTTTGAATTAATCTAATCATTTACACCTCTTTTCTCTAGGTAAATGCACTCGTTGAGTCTTTTGTAATTTCCCCTCATTGTAATGCATTATGCTTTTTATCCATTGATTAAGGATTAGATCAAAGGCCTTCTTATGATCTTAGGGCTCTCTGTATAGCCGCTCTGTTGTACTCGGCAAAGTGTACTCAGTTTGTGTCCTGCCTCACTGCGCTGTGTCTGATATTCAAGTAATTACTTACATTGTATATAAAAATACAGCTGTATACAGTAAAATATACAAATATATGTTAAAAGTATATACAGTAAAATTTTGTGTAGAAGTTGAAATAATGGAAAAGAAACGTGACATAGCTTGGATGGAATACAGATCTATGTTTTACATGGTGATAATTGTATCCGCCAAAACAGAGTTTTGCGGATACTATGTTTTCAGCTGGTCGCCGCCGCCGCCGCCGCCGCGTAGGTGTCCGGAGAACTCCTCCGTAACCGCTGGGCGGAATTTTCCGAAACCCGGGATTATCTTCGGGTCACATGTGAACTGCTGCGCCCCGATTTTGTTTTGACCTCTGACCTTTCCTCTGCGCTCTGCGTCCGTTTGTGCGTCTGTTTCCACACATAAACCCACATATCTCGGGAACCGTTTGACCGATCAGGAAAATTTTTTTGCACAAATGTAGCCCTCGGAGAGCTTTATAACATACACCAAAAATGGTGGCGCCACCTGCAACCATGTTTGCACAGTGTCCATCTGTTCGTCTGCCTTGGGTTAAAATCACTCATATCTCTGCAGTGACTTGACTAATTCACCTGAAATTCGGCATGCGCAAACATCCTGGATAGCTTTTCTGATTTTATGACAGGTGGCGCCACCTACATTCACGTTGATGCTGCAGACATCCAAGCTCATATCTCGGGAACCGTTTGACCGATCAGGAAAATTCTTTTGCACAAATGTAGCCCTTGGAGAGCTTTATAACATACACCAAAAATGGTGGCGCCACCTGCAACCATGTTTGCACAGTGTCCATCTGTTCGTCTGCCTTGGGTTAAAATCACTCATATCTCTGCAGTGACTTGACTAATTCACCTGAAATTTGGCATGCGTATACATCCTGGATAGCTTATCTGATTTTATGACAGGTGGCGCCACCTACATTCACGTTTACGCTGCAGACATCCAAGCTCATATCTCGGGAACCGTTTGACCGATCAGGAAAATTCTTTTGCACAAATGTAGCCCTTGGAGAGCTTTATAACATACACCAAAAATGGTGCCGCTACCTGCAACCATGTTTGTACAGTGTCCATCTGTTTGTCTGCCTTGGGTTAAAATCACTCATATCTCTGCAGTGACTTGACTAATTCACCTGAAATTTGGCATGCGTATACATCCTGGATAGCTTTTCTGATTTTATGACAGGTGGCGCCACCTACATTCATGTTTACGCTGCAGACATCCAAGCTCATATCTCAGGAACCGTTTGATTGATCAGGAAAATTTTTTTGCACAAATGTAGCCCTTGGAGAGCTTTATAACATACACAAAAAATGGTGGCGCCACCTGCAACCATGTTTGCACAGTGTCCAGCTGTTCGTCTGCCTTGGGTTAAAATCACTCATATCTCTGCAGTGGTTTGACTAATTCACCTGAAATTCTGCATGCTTATACATCCTGGATAGCTTTTCTGATTTTGTGACAGGTGGCGCCACCTACAATCAAGTTTACGCTGCAGACATCCAAGCTCATATCTAGGGAACTGTTTGACCAATTGGGCCAAAATTTTGCATGTGTATAGTTCTCACAAAGCTCTTTATCATACGCTTAACTGGTTGCGCCACCTGCAACCCTTTTTTGCACAGCGTCCATCTGTTTGTCTGCCAAGGGCAAAAATCACTCATATACAATATAGTGGTTTGACTTATCTGCCTTAAATTTTGCATATGTATACAACTTGGACGGCTTTCTGGATTTTTTGGTAGGTAGCGCAAGCTACATACACAATTTGGCTGCAGACATCCATGCTGATATGCAACACTTCACCCGTTCCACTCTGATTTAGGCGGATACAAGTAGTCGCTTGTCGACTACCCGTATTCTAGTTTAACTAGATTTTACTTTTTATTTGTAGCCTAAGACTTTGTTACAGAAAGGTATATATATATATATATATATATATATATATATATATATATATATATATATATATATATATATATATATATGTCAAGGCCCAGATCCAATAGGTGATTGGTCCAGACCAAATCAGGATTCAATCGTGCCTAAACCTCGATCAGGGATTGGGCTAGGCCTTCTGATTGGGGTTTCTGCCTGACTGAATCCCGATCGAGATTTGGTGTGAACCAATTCCCAATTGGTCCAGACCAAATCACGATCTGGATTCTGACCAGTCCAAACCCTCAATCTGGATCTGGTCAGCCCAAATCCTGATTAGAATGTGAGTTGACATAATACTTAATAGGGTTGGGACGGTTACCGGTATACGGTATTATCACGATATCTGACAGCTACGGTTATCATACCGTCAACTTTCCTATTATCGCGATACCACGATATCATTTTTTGTTCACGATTTTGGTTCACAAGCAAGCCCTTGAGGTTCAAAATAAATTTATTTCAAAGAATCACATTTATTTTTATAAACCACATGTATTTGAATACACGCGTGTGGGTGGAACCGTGTGCTTACAGACTTCGGGATTCGTCTGAAATGTCCGCGTGTGGGTGGAACCGTGTGCTTACAAACTTCGGGATTAGTCGGAAATGTCCGGAAGTAGCAGGATGAATCAGAGAGGACAAAAACTTGAGAATTCCAGGAGATAATAACATTATAATTAAAGAGCAATAAATACACATATTTATGCTTTTATTGCATGGAACGAAAATTTCAACATAAAAGTGTCACAACTGAATCGAACATTCCATACGGGTTGCATATTTTGCCATATAAAATTGGGATGGTATATTTAGCCATGATTGGTATCACACGCTCTCCGAAAATTAGCCGGGATTCTCCGGCTTTTATGTAGCTACAGGAAACTGATGGAAAGTTCTGACAAGCATGATTTGACGATGGGAGCAGGACTTCCCGCGCCTCAAGCTTGCACACCTGCAGGACCTTCATGCAACTTACATCACTTAATGAGTCTTTCTGTGGTACTGGCACAATAGGTGTAAATGATATTAATACTTAACCCCTTGTATAAAGTCAAGACTTTAAAGGTGGTTGTTATAAATATCATTATTAATGGCTTATTAATGCCATTATATATAATTAAAAATATCGCGATATCACGGTATATCGCGATAAAATTTGAATAATTATCATGATATCAAAAACCCATATCGTCCCAACACTAATACTTAATAATGCCTATACACAGACGTGTGATTAAATTAAGGAAAATTTACATTAGTTCAGCCTACTCATTAACTTGATTTAGACATTCTTATACACAGTTAGTTGAACAAGTGAATATCAGTTGGACTGATACCTGACATGAACTCAAGTGAATGGAGTAAAAGAATACTACTGTCTTTTGTGGCACAACTTAACCTAAAAAAATTGAAATATGTTAAACTTGATCAATAAAACTTTTCTTTGCTTGTATTACCTACATGCATCATGTATGTATCAATCAAAATAATTAAATTCTGTATCTATAATAGACATACATGTTATAAATATAAACAATTTTACATTGATTTGATAATAGATTAAAAGAGCCTTGTGGACATGAAGTTAGCAAGTAAAACAGTTATGAGCTGGAGCAAGCATATGGGTATCCGTAACCTTCAGCTAATTAGACAGGAAGTCATTATCTTTGTTATTAATTGAAGATCAGGATTTAGGTCGGACTGAATCCTGATTGGGATCTGGGATGGACCAATCAGGAACTCCAAAATATATGTGACATCAAAAATAAGGTCACTTTGACCTATATTCTGTGAGCTATGTAAAAAAAAACATGATTTAAGTTCCCTTTAAGTCAGATGGGCATAAGTCCTCTGTGTTTGAATTTGAAACATCTAACTTGGCATCTAGGGAGTTCCTAGTTAAATCTTCTTGCAAACCTTAAATAAGGTTGTTGTATTTCAATTTCAGCTGAGCCCTATGGGACACTTGTTAGAAGATATTTTAGTTAACTGAAGAACTTATAATATTCCAGTGTGTTTCATGTTACAACTTACAGCTGTTGTAAAGAAAGTTAACAGTAGAAAAAAAGGTTGTACAACCAGTTTATACATGATGCATGTATAATTTAGAATCCTGAGTCCAAGTAATAGGTGCCAGTAAAACAAGAAAAAAAATATATTTATATGTAACTTGAATTTTGCATATTTATGATTCTTTTCAATCATTAGTCAAAGAAATTCTGATATTTCATGATTGCATGGTCAAGTAGTTTAATAATAATAATAATAATAATAATTATTATTATTATTATTATTATTATTATTATTATTATAAAAACTAACAGTTATTAATAATAATGATTATGATAATAATAAAAACTAGATGTGGTTGGACAATGGTCCTTAGAGCTGCCCCGCATTTCCAGTAGTGGTGGGCTGGTTTACATATGGGTAAAATGTTTAGTTTATAAATTCAAAATATGACAGACAGAGAAAGATTTTTATCAATATGCATGACGGAAAAAATGCTACTGGTTAAAATCATATTAAAGAAGATATGTCTGAAATAATGTCTGCAATACAAAATCTCTGTTTGTGGTCTGGCTGCCATATTGGATTATTGGTGGGCTGTGTTATATGACAGGGCTAGAGCCCTTATATGTACCATTCATCCCTGTAAAATGAGAAAGATCAAGCATTTTGTTGTTGAGATATTGTTTGCGAAATTAAATCATGAACTGCACTATGATGGCCATATAGGAATTCTGACAGGTGTATAATTCGATAGGTCTGGAGCCCTCATAGATATCACTCATCCCTGTGAATTTGAGAAAGTTCAAGAATGTTTTGTTTTAGATATCATGCCCTAAGAAAACCACCTATGGAAGGACTGACAGACTGACACAGTGATCACTATAGGGCTCCGCTTGTCAAGAGGTAATAATAATAAAGATAATAATAATAATAATAATAATAATAATAATGATAATAATTATAATAATAATATTCATATAAGTATTAATATTAATATTATTGATTAGTAGTAATAATGATTAAGCCAACATAAGGCGAAGTCTTAGCTCTGCAATTTATAAATTATAAATTTTATAAATCTGTCTTAAATACCATGATAAACATAATTTTTGTTGAACCTTAAATTTTTTCGCACTAATCATTCCAAGGAAGACTTGAAGGTTTTTATAATTCATTTTCCCCATTCATATACCAACAGGTACACACAGCAACCTCTGTTGGGGGCATGTGGCAAATACAGGCATGTACATACTGTTACATAATTAGGTAAATTAGTGCTATTCAGGCATGCAAGGCATTAGGGAAATGAAGCGTCCTTTCACAGTTATTAAACATGTTATGGCTATAGTATAATTAATATAATCACATATGATTCTTATATGATTACATAGCAGTGCCTTCATAAAATAGCATTAGCTCTGTAGGTGATGAACCAATCATTTTACGAATAAGGAGGGAAGGACTGATTATTGTGTTGTATCGTGGTTTCATGTTTGAACTTGGACGGGGTTCTCGTGTGTTGCTGATAAAGCACCGCTGAGGAGTTGGATTTCTATTATCATGGCCATTGCCAGATGTGTGTGGCCTGTTACTGCTTGGATAGCAGCCTTAACATATGACTGCAAGGACAACATCAGTTTAAAATAAAAACAACGTACATTGGAAAATTACTGTATATTCTGCCCCTTGGGAAATCTGTAATATTTGTGTGGCAATTTTTGTGCCAGCTCATACTATGGTCCCAACTGTGTAGTTAAAGATTTAGCTTAACTATTTTCTTGAATTCTGTAATGTTTGTGACATATAAGGGTATAACTCAAATTATACCACAATTTCTAGTAAGTACATTAGTTTATGAACTTGACAGTTTTCTTACTGGGGGAAGTATGAATGAAATTGGTGTCCCATAGTGTGGTTTGTCATATTTAGTTTGTCATACATTTTATACAGTGTGCACATGCATGCTCTGTTTGTCATAAATTTTAAGTAAAGCATAGTTTGATAAGTCCAATCGTAAGAAAAAAATTAAACCAATATATGCAGATTTATATTAAATTGGATAGCACACTGATCATGTCATTGATGATCATAAACAATAATATAAATACATGTCAGAGATGAGATTGAAATTCAGGCAGATTTTAATTCACCTATATGAGATTGCGATTGTGATCTTGCCTAGATGGATTTTAAACTCATCTAGATGAGATCTCATTTGCAATCTAGGTGAGATTAAAATCCATCATGGAGCAGGCCAGGATTGCAGTCTCGCCTAGGCGAATTTAAATATGCCTGAATACAAGTACAGTTATCTACATACAAGTACAGCTATCTACATACAAGTACAACTATCTAAACCAGTCATACAAGTACAGATATCTACATACAAGTACAGCTATAAACATACAAGTACAGCTATCTACATACAAATTCAGCTATAAACATACAAGTACAGCTATCTACATACAAGTACAGCTATATACAAAAAAGTAGTTATCTGAACCAGTCATACAAGTACAGCCACTTCATACAAGTACAGCTATCTACATACAAGTACAGCTATCTACATACTAATACAGCTATCTACAAACAAGTACATGTTGCTATCTAAACCATTTTAACAGAGCTTTAGATCCTACTTGTAGGAACCAAGTAAAACACAGTTGTTTAATGAAAACTCCTTATATTTCATTGGATAAATCACCCATTATAGAGGATATCCCTATAATTTATGTAAAATTATGGAATTCAATTGCTGCTTCTAGATACTTATAAAAATATAATACTTTTTTTACTTTATTCAATAACAAATAAAGATGTTTTATAAATTGGCTTAATTATATTAGAATAAACAGGGTTAAAAAAATGTTAGAGAGCCACCTACAGGCACTGACCAGAACTTAAATATAAAGTGCCATCTACAGGGCATTTTCATAACTAAATATGTGTTTAGGGTTGTGTGAGTGGATACTGCTAAAGCTGTGTCTATGATATAGCTGGACTCGAATAAAAGTGATATACTTGATAAATGTTATACTGAGCTTTATCCAATTCAAGTTACAGGCGCATGCAGTGAAAAGGCATGCATTTCTGTTCTTAGATAAGAGAAAGGTTCTCTGTCAAGGGCAGTATACATAAACACATTTTAAAAGATAGTGAACAGTAAACTGAGAGTATATATGTTTGAGTGCACAAAGATTCCCGATTCTGCATATACATGTTGCACCTAGAGCCCTGATTCTACTTGTAAACCCTGCACCTAGAGCCCTGATTCTACTTGTAAACCATGCACCTAGAGCCCTGATTCTACTTGTAAACCATGCACGTAGAGCCCTGATTCTACTTGTAAACCATGCACCTAGAGCCCTGATTCTATATATACACAGTGCACGTAGAGCCCTGATTCTACTTGTAAACCATGCACGTAGAGCCCTGATTCTACTTGTAAACCATGCACCTAGAGCCCTGATTCTACTTGTAAACCATGCACGTAGAGCCCTGATTCTATATATACACAGTGCATGTAGAGCCCTGATTCTACTTGTAAACCATGCACGTAGAGCCCTGATTCTATATATACACAGTGCACGTAGAGCCTTGATTCTACTTGTAAACCATGCACGTAGAGCCCTGATTCTATATATACTCAGTGCACGTAGAACCCTGATTCTACTTGTAAACCATGCACGTAGAGCCCTGATTCTATATATACACAGTGCACATAGAGCCCTGATTCTACTAGTAAACCATGCACGTAGAGCCCTGATTCTACTTGTAAACCATGCACGTAGAGCCCTGATTCTACTTGTAAACCATGCACGTAGAGCCCTGATTCTATATATACACAGTGCACGTAGAGCCCTGATTCTACTTGTCAACCATGCACGTAGAGCCCTGATTCTATATATACACAGTGCACGTAGAGCCCTGATTCTACTTGTAAACCATGCACGTAGAGCCCTGATTCTATATATACTCAGTGCACCTAGAGCCCAGATTCTGCATATACATGGTGCTTCTAGAGCCTTGTTTTTACATGGACATGGTACACCAAGAGCCCTGATTCTGTATGTACACGGTACACCAAGAGCCCTGATTCTGTATGTACACGGTACACCAAGAGCCCTGATTCTGTATGTACATGGTGCACCAAGAGGCCTGATTCTGTATGTACATGGTGCACCAAGAGCCCTGAATCCATATGTACATGGTGCACCAAGAGCCCTGATTCTGTATGTACATGGTGCACCAAGAGGCCTGATTCTGTATGTACATGGTGCACCAAGAGCCCTGAATCCATATGTACATGGTGCACCAAGAGCCCTGATTCTATATGTACATGGTGCACCAAGAGCCCTGATTCCGAATGTACACTGTGAATCTAGAGACCTGATTCTAAAAGTACATGGTACACATAGAGCCCTGATTCTATATGTACATGGTGCACGAAGAGTCCTGATTTTATATGTACATGGTGCACCAAGAGCCCCGATTCCTAATGTACACTGTGCACCTAGAGACTTGATTCTAAAAGTACATGGTACACATAGAGCCCTGATTTTATATGTACATGGTGCACCTAGAGCCCTGATTCTACATGCATGGGGCACATTTGAGCTCTTATTCTGTTTGTGCATAGAGCACTCATGTCTGTAGTGTTAATTTGAACCTACAGTCTTTGTGAACATAGTGCATCTATAGAGACATTCAGATTACAGCTTCAGATTTCATCTTGTGGCAAGGATGATGTATATCCTGATTGCATATGTTAAATAATTATGAAGATACAAGTCTAATTCTACATGCAAATGATGTACTGAACACTCACTGAGAGTATACATTTAATCAGTAAGATCACAAATCTATTGATAAGGTTAATGTTCATGCCTGTTAATGCAGCTCCAAAACATGTAATAACTGCCAGTGTTAATTTCTTTAAAAAAAATTGGAGCAGTTAAATGATTTAGCCATTTTGACATATTGTCAAGAAACTTTAGTCCACAGTATGTGAAATGGACTGGTTTCTTTTTTCAGCATTTTGTTACATGTACACTTGTCTGTGTGTCTATAATAGTTCTGAAATATCTTTTACTGGTAAATTGGTCTTTGTATTCATGAAACACAGTGGAAAAAAGCCCTATGGCCCTGCAGTTAGTGCATGGGTAGTGGAGCGGAACACAGCACAGAGGGATAACTGTCTGAAAGAAAAGAGGTAAAAAACACTATTACGATATCCTGGCTCTAGAGTGAACCAGTTGGGTGGGAAGTACACACAACGTCTTTGTTGTCAACATGTGCTGGAGGCTGGGTGGGTGACGACCTCACAGTAACACGACATACACGGGGGTATGGCCTGCCCCGGGGTGTCCTGTAGATTATACTACCTCTGGGGTTTGTCCGAGAATAAGAAGATCCGTTAAAGATCACTAAGCAGATGTGCGAGTCAAAATCCTGGCAGAAATTTGGCCACACAAAGCAAGCGACTGGCAATTGACGACCTTTGCATAAATTGCATGTCACTAATTAGGTTCTGTGTACTTGCCAGTGTATGTACCATGGGCTCGTTTCCATGATACATCCTTGTTTTTTAATATTAGAGAATAAGGATATATATTACAATAGTCATTTTGGAACAAATAATGGTATTCTGGTGATTTTGTTAGCTTCAGGTTTGTAATTTCCTATCACATCCACACTAGATCAGGTTTGATAATATGTCTTTTACTTAATTACTTTTAATAAATTGTCAATTTCATATCCTAAGATATTTCTATATGTATATGAAATTGGAAAATTACAGTATGCTGCACTAGGTTGTTTGACTGAGGGTTGATATCTTTGATTGGGTTAAATTGTTTCGGTGAATGTTAATGTTTTGAATTCATTTAAGTTGTTTTAATGAGGATTGACTTGTTTAACTTGTGGATCCAGAGACTTATCATTATGTTTTCCCCAAAGGTGTGTGTGTGGGGGGGGGGGGGATGGGGTATCATCTTTCATTGATATCAGATATTTTGTGAACACGTTAACTTTATAAGAACTATATATTTTTATCCAGAATCTCAAATGAGTTTGAAAACAGGGGTCACATCAGCCTGAATATCAAAGTCCTCTTAAAACCCATAACTTTTGTAATATTGCATATAATCTCCCTCAAATATGATACAAAATATGTTTCTACCCAGATTTAGGATGACTTAGAAAACTGGTGGCCTTCACCTTGACCTTTCAGGTCAAATCTGAGGAAACAAATTTTGAAGAATTTCATATATGGGGGGGGGGGGACAAAATAAAGCACCCCACTCACATAGAAACAAAAATCAGGGCAAAGAGCAGAGGGAAAACTATTTTTTCCATTAATAACTAAAATTAACTGCCATCCTTTGTGGTAAATTATAAATTTTATTTACAAGAAAGTCTTAAATTAAGTACTTAAGTAATGATTGAATCAAGAATCAAATCAATGGATAAAATTAATCAGTTGATTGGATCCAAAGGCTCCTCACAGTGCACAGTCTGCATGGTTTCAGAAACTGTCTAATAATTTCAATAACTGTCTAATGGTTTCAGTTACTGTCTAATGGTTTCAGTTACTGTCTAATGGTTTCAGTTACTGTCTAATGGTTTCAGTAACTGTCTAATGGTTTCAGTTACTGTCTAATGGTTTCAGTAACTGTCTAATAATTTCAGTTACTGTCTAATGGTTTCAGTTACTGTCTAATGGTTTCAGTTACTGTCTAATGGATTCAGTTACTGTCTATTGGATTCAGTTACTGTCTAATGGATTCAGTTACTGTCTAATGGATTCAGATACTGTCTAATGGTTTCAGTTACTGTCTAATGGATTCAGTTACTGGCTAATGGTTTCAGTTACTGTCTAATGGTTTCAGTTACTGTCTAATGGATTCAGTAACTGTCTAATGGATTCAGTTACTGTCTAATGGATTCAGTTACTGTCTAATGGATTCAGTAACTGTCTAATGGTTTCAGTTACTGTCTAATGGTTTCAGTTACTGTCCAGTGGTTTCAGTTACTGTCTAATGGATTCAGTTACTGTCTAATGGATTTAGTTACTGTCTAATGGTTTCAGTTACTGTCTAATGGATTCAGTTACTGTCTAATGGTTTCAGTTACTGTCTAATGGATTCAGTTACTGTCTAATGGATACAGTTACTGTCTAATGGATTCAGTTACTGTCTGATGGATTCAGTTACTGTCTGATGGATTCAGTTACTGTCTGATAGTTTCAGTTACTGTCTGATGGATTCAGTTTCTGTCTAATGGATTCAGTTACTGTCTGATGGATTCAGTTACTGTCTAATGGATTCAGTTACTGCCTAATGGTTTCAGTTACTGTCTAATGGTTTCAGTAACTGTCTAATGGTTTCAGTTACTGTCTAATGGTTTCAGTAACTGTCTAATAATTTCAGTTACTGTCTAATGGTTTCAGTTACTGTCTAATGGTTTCAGTAACTGTCTAATGGTTTCAGTAACTGTCTATTAGTTACTGTCTGATGATATCAGTTACTGTGTAATGGTTTCAGCAACTGTCTAATGATATCAGTTACTGTCTAATGGTTTCAGTAACTGTCTAATAGTTCAGAAACTGCCTAATAGTTTCAGTTACTGTCTCATGGTTTCAGTTACTGTGAAATGGTTTCAGTTAATGTATTGTGATTTCAGTTACTGTCTAATGGTTTCAGTTAATGTCTTATAGTTTCAGTTACTGTCTGATGATTTCAGTTACTGTCTTATGGTTTCAGCAACTGTCTAATGATATCAGTTATTGTCTAATGATTTCCATAACTAATTAATGGTTTCAGTAACTGCCTAATAATTTCAGTTACTGTCTAATGGTTTCAGTTACTGTCTAATGGTTTCAGTAACTGTCTAATGGTTTCAGTAACTGTCTATTAGTTACTGTCTGATGATATCAGTTACTGTGTAATGGTTTCAGCAACTGTCTAATGATATCAGTTACTGTCTAATGGTTTCAGTAACTGTCTAATAGTTCAGAAACTGCCTAATAGTTTCAGTTACTGTCTCATGGTTTCAGTTACTGTCAAATGGTTTCAGTTAATGTATTGTGATTTCAGTTACTGTCTAATGGTTTCAGTTAATGTCTAATAGTTTCAGTTACTGTCTGATGATTTCAGTTACTGTCTTATGGTTTCAGCAACTGTCTAATGATATCAGTTATTGTCTAATGGTTTCCATAACTAATTAATGGTTTCAGTAACTGCCTAATAATTTCAGTTACTGTCTAATAGTTTCAGTTACTGTCTAATGATTTCAGTAGCTGTAATTGTTTCAGTTACTGTCTAATAGTTTCATTTACTGTCTTTTGGTTTCAGTTACTGTCTCATGGTTTCAGTTTGTCTTATGGTTTCAGTTACAGTCACATGGTTTAAATTATTGTCTAACGGTTTCAGTCAGTTCCAGGAATTCTTATCTCTTACAGACACTGGAGGCAGTTCTAAAACATCACAAATTATTATACAACATATATTTTTTCTCAGCTATGCTTTAATGTATATGTATTGTAATAGGTGAAATGCATTTGAGAGCACTCGTGTGGTTTATCCTTTAAAAATAAATTATTAATTCTGTGAAATGTAGACTATTACCTGTTTAACCTTGCAACTGCTTGCACCTCCCAGTTGCATGCAAAACATCAGGTGCACCACTGCAGAGGTTCCACTTTATAAGTCTGATATAATAATGGAACTTGATTGCTCGTCTTTTGCAATTATTCTCATTCTCGTACAAGAGAAATTAAGACATGTCGTGCCACTTTATCTGGACATTCTTTCCAAGATGCAGAGCACTTGGACAAAAGAATTAATAATCATCCAAATTTGTGGTATTTAATTTACTTAAGTGAGGGAAATCAAATACCTGACTTGGATGGCATGAATGAAGGTTCATATTTACCTCGCCAGGTACAGGCTAATGGAAGACCTGGATGTAACGCAGTTGCGTTACCACACTGAAAAGTGCAGGGCCTTTTCCCAAATCTTATCAAGAAAGTGCTACCATAAGCTGCCCATTCAAATGCTGACAAAGATTCAGGTCATTTGTGTATTGTTAATTCTGTTTCATTGAAAAGTGTAGAGTGCACATATCAGGTGTCCTGTGAATGAGCTAACTGATCAGATAATTTTCATGTTAAGCATGCATTTGGAGTTTTCATGGTTTCTGTACCCTCCCTAACAGTACTTTCAAAAGATGTGATATTTGAAATGTAAAAATTATGAAGCTTTTAAAAATTTTCAAATATTGTTAAGAATGTCTTTAACTTTTTTTTACCATTTTGAATTATATTTGATCATTTTAGTATATTTCAGAAAAAAAAGAGAATGATACTTAGTACAGCTCTCAACACCACATAAGCTGAAGCAACCTTAACTGATCTGGCCTTTACAGGGGCCTATTTCAATATCAGATGTCGCTCAACCAAAGATAATACCTTAAACCTTTTATAAAAAAAGACCAGTTTATAACATGTGGGGACCTGCCAGAAAAAAGTTTTGCAAAGTCATTTTATAACTAGGTACTTTTCAACTTCACCACCAATGCAGCTAAAATGTTTGTCAACATTGCTGAGCACTAACACTTTGAAAATAAAAAAGCTGATACATCCATCCGAGAGGTGTTATAATCTTCACTTCTGGATCTACACAAATTTTTTTTTAACTCTTTAGGCAAAAAAAAAACAAAAGGTATGGTTCTAAGGCACCGCCTGTGTCATTTTAAACACCCCCCCCCCCCCCCCCGCCAAAATAAAAAATTTTGATTTTGATCTTTTAAGAAGATTAAA
This sequence comes from Sipunculus nudus, assembly GCA_026874595.1. Classification (NCBI taxonomy): domain Eukaryota; kingdom Metazoa; phylum Annelida; class Sipuncula; order Golfingiida; family Sipunculidae; genus Sipunculus; species Sipunculus nudus. The sequence goes on along the minus strand of CM049320.1, from coordinate 38,961,491 downwards.
TAATACAATTTTGATAAGATTTCCTTTGTTATGTAGTGCTTTTACCTGTTTAGGTAAAAAAATATGTTATTTTATTGCTTTTCCCTGATCAATAGACATTTTTATCGAAACCTACAATAAAAGCTAAAAAAAAAAATATTGCCTTCCCGCACTGATTTCTATAAAAAAAAGTGCTTGAGAACCATACCCTTTTTTGGGGGGCTTTAATGATCAGATTTATTCTGACACACTTTATATTTACATTACATAACCTATCAGTTTAATTTTACAGAATATGCAACAGTCACTATCTAAAGAAAAAAAATTCTACAGTTTAAAGGAAATCTGAATTAAAGATAAGCAGTATGTTTGACCTTAAAATTGGAGAATCCTGCAAAATAGGAGTTTTAAAATTAAATTTTAATTTAAGTGTCATTCTCAAGTGACCCAGCGTGGCCCTCTGAATAGCAAATATAACATCCAGTGAAGCTTGAGGTTTCTCATCTAGAGTTTTACCGAAACCTTTGAGCAGTGAACAGGTGTCCACAAACTGCTGTTACCTTGACCTGTCAGTGTGATGCCCAAATTTATCAGACTGAATTTACTCCGTCAGTACTTTAGGTACTTTCTGTACAGCAGAATTTATAGTAAAATAGAAGGTTTATGTATTAATCAATTAATAATTAATCAATCAATCATTTGTCACTTTTTTTCTTTTGATTATTGAACATGATTTAGCAACCAGTTATAAGTGCACAAGATACTCAGATGAAATTACAAAGATGCATGTAAATTATACCTGAACAATACCACATCTGTGTATGTCAGTTTTAACAAAAGATTATTCTCCTTTATGGGTCTTAATACAGGTAGTTGATTGGTAGTGAGTCGTAGTAGGTAGAGTTGTCTGGTAGTGAGTCCTGGATGGCTAAGGCCTGTTTTCTCCTTGGCACAAAAAAAAAAAAAAATAAAAATAAAAAAAAAACTCTCATTAATTGTAATGAGGAAGGGCCGCAAAGTATAATGTGTCTGTTAGTCACATGGCTCCTGTGTATGGCACATTACCGTGGCAACTGGATCATGCAGGAATGCATTTAATACAAACACTCGCATATAACAGGTCCCCACCCCTTGGAGGGGCAGCTGACTGCTCAGGTGTTTATTTCCTTGAAGCCTGGCGCCTGCGTAGGATTATGGTCTAGTATATAGATTATAATTCTGATTTTAGCTGCAGCTCATTTTATCTTTGTTGAAAGCTTGTTGAAAACTGCGTGGACACACAGCGGAGCATTTAATTAGCATGCGCCTGGACTGATTGTAAAGAGTCGAAATAACAGGAGTGCCAGGCATCAGTAGAAAAGTAGAGCAAAAAAATTCAAACATTAAAGACCACGTCAAATGGCCCCATGATTAAGACCGAAATTTATCCGAGTATAGCAGAGAAACAGGAACCATAGAGATAAAAGTTTAATTAAAATACTGGTGTTGGAACAGTGTTGATGTGGGTACGATGATATGCGAGCAATCCACACGTGGTCTGCATCCTGGGTTTCCCACAGCAAATGAAATGGCGGTCACTGGACTTAATTTACTACTGTCTTTTAAGTGAACTTTTTTTTTTAAATCGAGACAGAAATTTTTCCTCCTTTTTAGTAAAAATTGTAGTATTTTTTTACTTGATTAAGCTTTTGCCAAATTTACGAATTTCGTTCCTTTAATTATTATTATTCTGAATGAAGTAATGCCCATTCAAGGCTTGTATTTCTTTTAAGTTGCTGAATTAAAAAAATAATCGGCATGAACTTTTTTTTTTAAAAATAATGTGCTAATTGAATAATTGACATTGATAAAATTTTGCATAAGCAGTTGTGTAAAGCACATGTAGTATTTTTACATGAAATTTAGTTTCGTATATAAAATGTGCATGATTTAACAGAAATGTTTCATATGTTTTATATGATGAAAAAAGAATAAAAATAGTTCTGGAATTAAATTTTTAATTATATTGTGGGAGCTCCCCAACCTGTGTTTGCATTCATGTAGTTTTTACCATTTTACCAGGTTCACTCAGGCATAGTGACCGTACATTTGTGAATATTCCTTGATAACGTTCCTGAATCCAGATCGTGTGTCAGGTCCACACCAAAATCTAATGGATAAATCATTGGGCACTTTCCCTAAATGCTTTGAAAATTTTATGAGATTCTATTCATGACTGTGTGAGTTAAGTTTTAAACAAACACACGCACACACACAAAACAAACACACAGAGATGGCCTCCATCAATGTATTTGATACATTTTGTGTTCATACTGTGTAAGAAAAAAAAGGTGCATGCAGTACCATATTCAATTAGGTACTCGATTCACATCTCTTAATACACTCTGTTTGCAGATATAGTGCATGCGCTTCTCCCTACTATGTGTGCATTGCCACAAAGGGATTCGACATGCACACTATAAAATGCATACATGTTCACACTGCAATAGTGTGGAGACCGTATTAATGAATTTGTTATCTAAACTAACTTCCAAGTGTGGTTTTACGATGTGGATTATAAAATACCAATGGATGTGAACATGCAGAACGTGGATTGGAGGCAGTAAAAATGTGTTTAATACAGTATTCAGTAGTGTTGGGACGATATGGGTTTTTAATATCATGATAATTATTCAAATTTTATCGCGATATACCGTGATATCGTGATATTTTTAATTATATATAATGGCATTAATAAGCCATTAATAATGATATTTATAACAACCACCTTTAAAGTCTTGACTTTATACAAGGGGTTAAGTATTAATATCATTTACACCTATTGTGCCAGTACCACAGAAAGATGATGTAAGCTGCATGAAGGTCCTGCAGGTGTGCAAGCTTGAGGCGCAGGAAGTCCTGCCCCCATCGTCAAATCATGCTTGTCAGAACTTTCCATCAGTTTCCTGTAGCTACATAAAAGCCGGAGAATCCCGGTGAATTTTCGGAGAGCGTGTGATACCAATCATGGCTAAATATACCATCCCAATTTTATATGGCAAAATATGCAACCCATATGGAATGTTCGATTCAGTTGTGACACTTTTATGTTGAAATTTTCGTTCCATGCAATAAAAGCATAAATATGTGTATTTATTGCTCTTTCATTATAATGTTATTATCTCCTGGAATTCTCAAGCTTTTGTCCTCTCTGATTCATCCTGCTACTTCCAGACATTTCCGACTAATCCCGAAGTCTGTAAGCACATGGTTCCACCCACACGCGGACATTTCCGACGAATCCCGAAGTCTGTAAGCACACGGTTCCACCCACACGTGTGTATTCAAATACATGTGGTTTATAAAAATAAATGTGATTCTTTGAAATAAATTTATTTTGAACCTCAAGGGCTTGCTTGTGAACCAAAATCGTGAACAAAAAATGATATCGTGGTATCGCGATAATAGGAAAGTTGACGGTATGATAACCGTAGCTGTCAGATATCGTGATAATAGAGTAAGGGGGGTAATTATCGGACACTTTTGGCTTCGTCTGCTTACCGTCACATGACTAATCAAAACAACGCCGGCTTCCGGGTATCATTTCAAACCTCACGAACAGGAGATTTTTTTAAGACTAAACATGTCAAGGTCAGGCGCCCTCTATTACAAAAAATTTGCAAGAGACGCCGCGGAGGTTCACCTGGGTAATATGGGACACCACCCGGGTAATATGGGACACCGGGCTAAACGGCGATACCTTGCGCAGGGGTTAACCGTTATATCATGGAAACCTGACGTTGACAGCTGGCACAGACGCAATAACAAGCACAAAACGTATGGTTTTATTGGAAAACATTGTCAAATCTTTCATTTGATCAGTTTTTCTACCAATGGTAACCCGCGGATGAGCCGTGTTTGTGGGTTTCTTCTATGGACCTTGGTGCGAGATCGTGACTGGCAAAGTGCCAGACGATTCGTCGCAGAAAGGCTGTTCTCGAGGATAGCGGAAATTTGCAAACTGAAATGTTTTAAGCTGTCATTTTGTATAAAATATCAATAATTACTAACACCCTAGATTAAATGCCGATATAATATGTGTATTTTCCCAGTATATAATCAATAATACCTTTATTTCTGGTAATTCTAAAATACATGCACTGAAGACTTCTGTTATGGTATGGGTAAGATGCATGCAAAATGCAAGAACTTATAGTTTTATACTATATGAATATAAAGTGATCATCTAAATGCAAAAAGGCAAATTAACATTATTATATGCTAAAATAATAATATATAAGTATAACATTTTAATATTTGCAATTTTTTTCAGTAAACTGTTCAGTTATAAAAGGTGCATTCAAGCAACTTTAAATGCAGATATAGATAGCAAATATGTGACATTATGACCCCGTGTACTATGAAATTATATACAGTCGTTCTGCTATAAAAATAACTCCAAATATCATAACAATTAATCATATTTGCTTTAGAGGCAATGTGTCGTTGTTTATCCTTCAAAACTCTCTTAAAATGATTGCCAGTTTTCATGGTGCCGAGTGTCCGATATTACCCAGGTTCCTTTTTGGCCACCGGGTAATATCGGACACTTAACAAATTACAGTACATTTTAAAATATCTTTGTTTTTAGTCAAGCAAAATGCTATGTATGAAAAATAAACAGTCTGACGGTGATATAAACTGGTCAACAGGTCATGACATCGCGTCTGACTGTCAAAACTTGACCTAGTTTTGGGGTCACGCCGATCACGTGTGTCGTGCCTGAACTTTCCAGGGCGGCTGAGACCGGTCATTGGTTCCATGGAAGCCGTGTTAAACCAATAAAAAATGACCTTTTATTTAATTTTTGGCAGTATTTAACGGAAGTTGTAAACAAAACAAATCATAAACTTTCATTTGTCGCATGCTGTCGGTCGGGATTACCAAAAATGACCATTTTTTTGAGGATTTATGGGCAAGTGTCCGATATTACCCGGGTGTCCGATATTTGCCGGGTTTACTCTACCGTATACCGGTAACCGTCCCAACCCTAGTATTCAGTGAATACAGGCTGTGAACAAGGCTCTACTTTATCAGTACTGGTTTTAGGTTTTTCACCTGACACACGAACAAGAGACATACCCAATCTTGCACAGGAATTGCAATTTTATGGAGAGAATATCCATGTTTGTGTGGCATTTATGAAATTCTCTGATGCTTTTTATCCATATGCAGTGAAACTTGTGTAATAAGACCATGCACCCATTGGACTGGCCAAAGGTGGTCTTGATTCTCATGTGGTCATATTAGATGGATCAGTTGTACATTTTTTGTTCCCTCAAGGGTGGCCTTCATATACTGGTGGTTGTATTAGACAGTCTTTAAGATAGGTTTCACTGTATATCCTCTATCATACAATTAAAGCTGGAATTAAAAGTGAACTTATCAGGCAAGTGAAGTCCTTGTCCAATTTACCTACGTTTGTTTACCTACCGCTGCACTCTGTTCTTTGTATTTTAACAATTTCCTTAAGAAAAAAACAAGGGCCTGGTCAGTTCTGTTACTTTGGATTAACCATTAAATGTATTTTAATACCCAGACCACTCAGTGGTGTGCTTGAGTTAATACCCATTTCCATCAGTTCAAGCAGCTCTTTACCTCCCGAGTAATTTGGTGGGAGGAGTTTTATCATGGCACACCTGCTCAAAACTGCCCTGCAGTAAATAGATTGCAGGCTGGTTATTGCTCAACTGGGGGCAGGTCAGTTAGATTTGCATTGGGCACTGAGAATAATTATTCGTGATAAAATTTTAATGAACATAAAATTAACCTAAAGTTTTAAATTAATATGGGTGAAGCAGTAAGTGTAAACATTGTTCTGTATGTACTTGTGTTATCATAGTTGTTCTGAATGTATGTAATTATTTTTATTCATTGATAATTAATTGAAGTGGCAATAATTAAAATGATAATAAACTAGAGTATGTTGTTGTTCCACTTCACTGAAACCCGCACCCGAATCCCCTAATCAAGGTTTGACAAGTTGAACATACTGTGAGGCTTGAGAAACATGGGGTCACCAGGTCAGCTGCCGAAGAAAAATGGCCCTAATACCAATCAATGGTATAAATAAATATTGTCTTTTTAATTAAAATGTATAATGTTATACTCTAATAGATCTGTCTGTCTATATATATATACTGATCTTGAAACTAATTAAGGTATCCACTTTAAGTAAAGATAAATGTAGGAGACCTTAGAAAGCCCAGTATAAAATTGTAAAAAAAATTTTTTTGACTGTTTGAAATTAAGTTTGAAAAATTTTCATTAAAAATATTATTTTTTTTTAAGTCTGAAATATATAAAATACAGCTGCCAGCTGCCATTATGAATTGAGTTTTCATTGTTATATGACATCATTATTTAATTTGTTTGTAAGCCTGCCTGGAATCAAAGTTTTCTTCATTTCCTTATGTTTTTTATTGCTGCAGAAAAATCCTGAAAAAAATTCCGACACTGTTATCTTTTGAAAGAAAACTGTGGTTGTCTTCATATTTGTGAGGTTAAAATTGACCGATTTTCATTTTTCATTGTTTCACAAGGGTTACATTTTCAAGAGCACGCCATACAATAATCTACATAGAGCATTATGATTTATTCTATGAATTTCTGATGTTAGGTAATATGTGAGCAAAATGACTGGACGTGACCCATGTGAAAATTAAACAAGTAGAAATTTAATTTGACAGGTTTGACATCATTTGTAATAGCGATCTTTTTCCTTTCGATTTGCCTCTGACGGTGGAGTCTTTTATTCACGAAGGTTTAATTTTTGCAATTATTTCCTTTTTGGGAATAATGCAAATATGAAACCCTCATGATCAAAAAGACGTCCACAAGATGAACCCAAACTGAGCATTTACCTTCAGTAACTAAAGGCCCAGTACTTTTTTATGACAGGTAAATTTTATTCTTTCATAGCCACAGCATGCAGAAATGTCATACTTTTTAATGTTTAAATAGATGAAGCCCAACATATGACTGATTGTTACATTTAACTGTGTGGAAAAAAAAACTTAAAAAACCTGCAAGTTCAAATCCCAACTAAGCCACTGAGTGAGCGGGTCTTTATCCAGTGTTTGATATCGTAATTGTTCGGGGGTTATGACTATGGGATCAAGGTTACAACCTCAGTCTGGGTTGATGGATAGAGATGTAGGAGTAGGATTCAGGGGCCGGAGATTGATTAGGGTTAATGATGTAGAAACCTGCAGATGCTGTTGGCCATTGTTCTTGTTTCCCAGTGACAGCGCAGCGCAAGAGCTCAGACTCTTAAGAGATGTGGCTTTAAAAACCAGCTAGGGCTGCCCTGCATAAAGGTCAAAGCTTAAGACTTAGAATTACAATTGTAGCGCTTTAGGTGTCTCACCTGTAATGCCCTGTATAAGGAATTAATTGTAGGTGTATTTGCTATTGGTGAATGCCTTGTTTTGGGGAAGTTCCGGCAGTTTACAACTCCATGGTAAAGTTCCCAACGGCAGAACTTGGTATTAAAAGTTACAACTGTTGTGCAATTACTGACATTTGTCTCTTTCATGACCAGTGATGTTTCGCTTCACATTTCTGTACACTGCAGAGATATGTAATTATAAATACCAGTTGTCAGCAGGGCTTGACATTAACTTTTGACAGAATCGCCCAGTATGTCAAATAACATCTAGCTTTTACTTGCCCATCATGAAATTTTGCTTGTCCTACATAAATCAATGATGAGCCACAAACATAAAAAGTGTGTTCCACCTAATTATTTTGCCTCAATAAACATGTTGAAATGTTTGTAACTTAATTATATGCGTCTTCAGCATTTGCACAGATATACATGCAGGTAATTTTGAGAAAGAGGTATGACAATATGATATAATTTTTCCTAGAAAGAAAAATGGATAAATCGAGATAAGGTAAAATTCAAGCCTTTAGGTAAAGGTTTGTGTTGGACCCACCTGACCACCAGGGCAAATAGAAGTCCACTTTTGGTTGCCCTGCCACCATTTTCTGGCACTTTTACTGGCCCCGAGCAAACAATTTACCGTTTATGTCAAGCCCTGAGTACCATGATCAAATACACTTAATGTGTGAGTTTAGGGAAAGCCCATTCATGATACTGATTTTTACACGCTCATTCTATGACGGGAGTATTATTCTATACCCACCCTCCTTCCATCTGTCTGTTACTTAACTTATCTTTCGCCACAATAACTAACCGTGGCCTTGATGGATTTTCACGAACTCAGCATAACAGAGGATCTCGCCCAAGTTTGATTATTGGCAACATCCATGCTTATTTAATAAGCGGGTCACGGGTGACACTAGGCTACTTTGTGGTGTCACCGTGATATCTTATGAAGAATATGATGGATTTTGATAAAACTCATCAGAAATGTTGATGAATGGAATATTTTGCCTAAGTTTGCCTATTTCAAGCAAAATCCATACATATTAAATGAGGTCAGAGGTCATTGCACTTTGGATTCACCATGGTTACTTTCCAAAAATCCTATTGATTTTCATAAAACTCATTATATATTATTGGTTATATAATTTTATTAATGTAGGATGTCAGTATACAATCCAGTTAATATTGGATGTAGGTTTAGTTTGTGTAGGATGTCAGTATATGATCCAGTTAATATTGGATGTAGGTTTAGTTCGTGTAGGATGTCAGTATATGATCCAGTTAATATTGGATGTAGGTTTAGTTCATGTAGGATGTCAGTATATGATCCAGTTAATATTGGATGTAGGATTAGTTCATGTAGGATGTCAGTATGTGCTCCAGTTAATATTGGACGTAGGATTAGTTCATGTAGGATGTCAGTATGTGCTCCAGTTAATATTGGACGTAGGATTAGTTCATGTAGGATGTCAGTATGTGCTCCAGTTAATATTGGACGTAGGATTAGTTCATGTAGGATGTCAGTATGTGCTCCAGTTAATATTGGACGTAGGATTAGTTCATGTAGGATGTCAGTATGTGCTCCAGTTAATATTGGACGTAGGATTAGTTCATGAAGGATGTCAGTATGTGCTCCAGTTAATATTGGACGTAGGATTAGTTCATGTAGGATGTCAGTATGTGCTCCAGTTAATATTGGATGTAGGATTAGTTCATGTAGGATGTCAGTAAATGATCCAGTTAATATTGAATGTATAATAAATAAATATAGAGTGTAAATGGGCAATCTATACTGCAAAATTCCTGTACAGTATTATATGTTGTACAACCAAATAAAAGAAATTGCAGCTTTGTACAGAACATGGGTTCCTGAACTGCCCACATCTCTCAGCAGTTAGTTTGAGTTTGGCAGTTTACATTAAATTTTTAAGTCTGATTCCTGGTCAAGATTTTTGCATGATCACTCAGTCTTAGGTTTTGTGTGAGGTTGCCATGAGCTGCAGGGCTCAACATTAACAGTTAACAGCTTGCCCAGGGCAAGTAAAAGTTCTAGTAAAAGGTGGTAGGGCAACCAAACTGGGCCCCTACTTACCTGGCTGGTAAGTGGGTCCAATATAAACCTTTACCCAAAGGCCTGAATCTTAACATATCTTAAGTTAGGCATTTTCTTTCTTGGTGAAATGCATTTTGTATTACCTCTGTCTTAAATTACCTGTATGTTATTCTGTTCAGATGCTAAAGAGAAATATTATGAACTAACAAATTTCTGTATAAGTATATTGTTGCAAAATTATCATATGGAACACACTAATAAGTTTGTTGCTGCAGTCACTGATTTTGTAGGACAAGTAAAAATTCATGTATGGCAAGTAAAAGCTAGATGTTACTTTGCCCTATTTTACTTTTAAAAGTAAACATTGAGCCTTGAGCAGACACACACACAGACGCACACATCGTTGAAGTATTATATAAAATAGTGTGATCTACACCTCAGATGAATTTTTCAGTCAATGGTTCTTTCTCCAAAACCCATTAGACGTGGAAATTAAAACCGTCCCACCATTTTAGTGATGATTAAAACATGGCTGCAGATGGCTCCAGGCAGCGGTAATTGCCATCATGTACCATCACTTACGGTACCAACCTCCGAATCATTGTCACGCTTGAAGAACAAAAAAATGGATTATATAGAATTTCCTTTTTGCAACCCTAATTTACATGAACATTTATGAGTGGTTAAAGTAAAGTTCACTTGTAATTTTTTATCTTACTGTTTTTGTATTTTTTTATGAATGTAGGATTAACTCTACATATTTGTGAAGATGAGCAAGGAAAGGTTGAATATTGGTAAATTTTGGCCGAAAATTACAGAAAAATAGTAAATCGGATGATCCTGGTTCATAGCTTCTAATGCATACTGATCCTCTTATAATTGGTCTACAGTTCGTTATATATGAAATACTGTCGAGGATGGTACTCTTCCTTAACCCTTTACTGTTTGTATTTGGTTGTCACAAAACACCCCCCCCCCCCCCCCCTTACTGTTCAGATTAATTTTAGGTTTCTCACACTTTGAATTTTGACACCATGTACATCAATGTTATGATTGATAATGTGATCAGTTTTTTGTGGATCCTTATGAAATTTTTAACACATACTACAGAGATAACGAGCACGAGGTTAATGACTTTACCAATCATAAATTTCACATATATCTATTAATAGAACCAGGTAAATCAGGTAAATTCAGGTAAGTATAGTGTCTTTGTTGTTTTAGCATATTTGTACATGAATGTCTATAGTACATCCCAGTCAAGACATTGTAGAATTTAAGAACAATAAGGGAATTATCATCCGTCGGTACCTGGTGTATTGTCATCGAAGATCTAGTTAAACAGGTTAATGAAATATGATTAAGGTTATTTAAGAAATTATAGGTGGGGAGTCCTGAAATAAATTAAACAAAACCATATATGATTTGTTTGAAGAAATTTATAAAAAAAAATAAATACTTGTATATTTGACATGAAATGTCATTCTGATTTCAAATAAGGATAAATTGCAATTGCCTACCTGTTCAGGTATGAAAAACTAATTAAGACCAGGTGAACTTCAAAGAAAGGTGACAAAAATGCAAATTCACAGATTTATACTTCAATTTGTATAAAATCCCATGGAAATAGCCAGAAGTCCACTAGAATGTTAAAAGCTTACATTTATATATATGTATTTCAACCTATTTTATGTTAACTTAGATCATTTTGGTACTGCCAGTAAAGCAAGTGTTTCCCTTTTTTGTCGCCCAGTGACAGTTTTTTCCGGGGAATCCCCGTGGAATTGCATGATGGCTAACAGTGTCAAAACAATGTTAGACGTCTTTTTTTAACTGATGACATAATAAACATTCTTGAATTTCAGTAACTAAGCTTTATTGAACAACTTTTCATATTTATTTTGTTTAAAACATATTCTGAGATTTGTCAAAGCACGAGGTATATCGAGTGGCAAGTCCGATGGCCGCCATCTTGAAAATTGGTGACATCGCTCGACCTTCATAACAGGCATAATGTACATAGAAATTGGCTTAAGGAATAAGAAATATTCAGATTTTAAGTACAAAATGATAATAATTAAGATAGATATCAATCTTTTGTGGAAGTTTTATATGAGTAATTGTCATAACAACATGGCACGGTCAGTTGAAACATTGCCCTTGTTGGCGAACTTTGTGTCACTTTGCCGACTCACTTCAACCAATCGGCTAGCCAACAGTCCTAATTAGAATTTCATTTATATTCCCGAGAAATTCCCATGTAAATAAATAAAAAATTATCAACTTTATGGTAGGGGTGTCCTTGAGCCATATAGAAATGTGTTCAATGGTGTAGCATAGTTATTTAACGCAAATTTTTGGCATGGAAAATTGGATTAGGACGGTAAGTCTATGGTGCGTTATCCTGCGTTATGAATACAGAGCATTAGTTTTGTGACGGGCGTCCAGGGGGCGCAGCAAACAGCAATAATAAACAGTAAGTATTCTCTCATATACTGTAGTCAGGTTATATTTCACAAGTATTTCAAATACACGATATTGGCGAAAAATAAATTATTCTGAAAATAAAACCTTTATGAATAAGACGTCTCATCCACATATGAAAGCATGATCAGTAATTCATACTTTGGCCTCTGTGGTATTTCATGTACAAATGTAATTGCATGTAGCTAAAAGATTGATATTTAAAATAACAGAACTCTTTATGACATTCGTGAAGAAAAGATTGAAAGATTGAAAAATTCTAAATAAAACAGATGTTTCAAATTATCTGCCAATGATGAAAAAGAATATATACTTGTTCAGTATACCTTAGGCCCTCATCAAACTAGTATATATATATATATATATATCACCTTGTCAGTCTGTCTGTCATGCTGTCCGTCCTTAAGTGACACCTTTTTCACATTTGATATCTCAACAGGAACATACTTTCTGATTCTGTTGCTCACGTTATGACAAACAGACCACAATCTGAGATTTTCTGTCACACATAATTCTCTAAAGATTTTCTAATGTTGTCATGTATTCCTTTTGGTAGGCAAGGGGATTTATTGTATCCTTGAATTACCCAAAATAAAAAAAAACATGAATTATTTTCCATTAAATTCAAATGGCAGGCAAATTTGTTGAGAGCTTATTGTAGTAAAATGTTGGACACCCTGAGAGTGTTCCTGTAATTCCATTTATATGAGACATTGTACATACAGTGAAACCTGTGTTAAAAGACCACTTGGGAGATCACCAAAAGCAGGCATAATAGAGAGGTGGTCTAATTGGACAGGTGGTCTAATTGGACAGGTGGTCTAATTGGACAGGTGGTCTTATTAGACTGGTGGTCTTATTGGACAGATAGACTAATTAGACAGGTGGTCTAATTAGACAGGTGGTCTAATTGGACAGGTGGTCTTATTGGACAGGTGGTCTTATTGGACAGGTGGTCTTATTAGACAGGTGGTTTTATTGGACAGGTGGTCTAATTAGACAGGTGGTCTTATTGGACAGGTGGTCTTATTAGACAGGTGGTCTTATTGGACAGGTGGTCTTATTGGACAGGTGGTTTTAATTGACAGGTGGTCTTAATTGACAGGTGGCCTTTATAGACAGGTGGTCTTATTGGACAGGTGGTCTTATTGGACAGGTGGTCTTATTAGACAGGTGGTCTTATTGGACAGGTGGTCTTCAGACATGTTTCACAGTATATCTTTAGACATCTGCAATTGGAATGATTATGAGTATGACATTATATGCACCCCCTCACTTGAATCTTCAATAACATGCCAATTTTTTTGTCACTCCTGGGGAATCGGTACAATTGTGTATGCTTGGAACTAGTGTTGGGACAAAATCAGTTTTTTATATCACAAAAATTATACAAAATTTATTGCTAAATATTGTGATATCAGTATCTGATGCAGGAACTCCAGCAATCATCAACATATCACAGCTGTCAGTACTTTCAGCCATGTTTCTGGGACTACATATAATATACACTGGCAAATCCCAAGAGTTTTCAGAGAACGCGAACCTGTCAGCTTGTCGAACCCCTGCCATTTTGAGTATACAAATTTTTAGTATTATAATGATTACTTCTATTTAGAATTCTCTAAAATAAACGTTATCCTAGAAAATAAATGATTTTCTGAACACAGAAAGACCCTGGGAATGCCATTATCTTGAGGTAATAATCCGAAACTGGCATGTTTCTATACCAGAACTGTTTACAAAAATGCATATCATGATATCACCATAATAGTGAAGTTAACAATACATGCAATTATTGGAGCTATCAGATATCTTGATAATTGCGGATATAGGTTCTTGTCTTACAGGGCTACATTAATGGTTAACTGCTTGCCCCGGGCAAGTGAAAGTTCCAGAAAATAGTGGTAAGGCAATTAGAAGTCCCCTCCTACTTGCCCAACTGAGCAAAGGGGTCTAACATAATTTTTACTCAAGGCATGAAAAAGGATCTATGTGTTCTTGAATACAATCAATAGTATTTGTAGGACAAGTAAAAATTCATGTAGGACAAGTAAAAGCTAGATGTTACTTGCCTGACTAGGCAAGTGCTTTCAGAAGTTAATGTTGAGCCCTGTCTTTACCCTGCTTGGAACATTGATGATAAGAATCTTGATGCAGTCTGCAGTAGGCAAGATGTAACTAAACTAGCCATTAATTATAAGGAGTTGGCTTTTGGTGCTGGTGTTGTTTAAACCCCACCAGTATGTCAAAGACAGTTCTGGTAAACTCTTGAGAGATTTGCACTGTTGTCTTCATGATTGGTCATGACTACCAAATTTTTCTGGCTTGGTGCATTTAAACCATTGAATTAAGAAGTCCTTATTGTTAAGTATGCTTAGCATAGTGTCCAGGGGTCGTAATAACAACTTTCCTCCCGTCTCAGACAGGCAAACGTGTACAGAAAGGCATTTTTCAGTTTGTACCAATCCATTGGAAAGATGACTGCCTGGATGTTTTTCCACATTAGTAACTGATAATTAGTAACACACAAGACACAAAAATGAAATATTTTGCCTGTATAATATTTCCCTGTATTTCATATTTTCTTACAAAAATGGTGTATAATTTCTTTTACTTTCTGGCGTTAAGACCCTCATCTCCCATATTTTCCTGGGGTTTTTTTTCACAGCACAGTGGTTTTTCTATTTTAACAGTATTACCATTGAAAACATTCAGTTCTTTTACATTCAAATGTGCATGTAGGATGGCACTTAGGATGGCATGTAGGATGGCAAAATCAGGTTTACAGGTGAGAAAAGTGTGACTGACAGTTTGATATGATGGTGGGATGCATCTTCAGTGGAATGGCAAATTTTTCTACAGAAAGGCAAACCTGTATGAATGCCTTTCCAATGGAAAGGTAAAAATTACAAAGTATTACAATCCCTTGTCACCATCGTCCTCTTTAAGGAAACATAGCCACCAACCGGACGTGGACCTCTCCTTAAAAAATATTTTCAATAGTATTTTATGTGGGTATGTGTTCAATGATTTTTGTTAACAGCTTAAATGCAATATCAATTGGAATACCACATTAAAACACTAAGAGGATGAAAGACTTATAACAATGAGTACTCTATACTGAGTGCTAGTGGAAATAGCTGTCTTCTTATTATGAATTCTCTCTGATAATAACAGGTAATAAAGTACTGAAAAATTTTAAAAATTTGAAAATAATAAAAAAAATTGAAAACTTTTTCCAGTCTGTACATTTGGTAGACATTCCATTCTACTCTGCATTTCAAGCCAAGAGACATAATTAGTAGGCTGTGTTTATTTTTAGATATTTATATCCTGTGTTAGACACGTAATTTATACCATTAGATACACTCAAGGCGAGAGAGAGAGCCATGGTTATTTCCCGTAACTAAATAATAATAAGAGTATTGCACTTATGTAGCCAAGATGTGTTTGATATATAATTAGATATAAACACAGAGCAAAATCTCATTTTGTACAATTTTAGTGGGTTTTACTTTCTAATAATTTAGTACCATTTTACAAGTATTATTTGACTATAAAGCAAGTTTTTAACAAGCTTGACTAAAACTGTCCATTGTATTGGTTTAAAAAAATAATTTCAGATAGGGACATTGGTATATAATGCAAAATAAAACATTTTGAATGGCAGTGGTCTTGCAGTCTTGTTTCAAATTAAAAGGAAATTGGCATCTAAGGTAAACATGGTTAATAGTGAGTAAACCTTAAAATATCATCCTGAAATGTTATGATCTGTAAAATACTTTTGATTTACTATAGGTTGTCATTCCCAAATTCATGTATATTATCATCAAATTGTATAAAATTTGAGTTTCTGAAAAATAATCTCTGAAAATAAGGTGGCATTAAGTATGATATTACCATAAGACAAGGTTTGTAATGCTTTAGATAGCAGTTAAGTCATGTTATTAATTTATCTTTCACAGGAGCTAAAATTAAGCTTTAACATGAATTAAGACTCAGGTGAGCTTGTAATTAGTCACACCTTGACAGACACCAGGTCTGACCAAGCAGTCAAGTTTTTAAATGAAAGTTATTTTCCATAAATGAATCATGACATATAAAAGTGTTAAATTAATCATGAGGGACGGTTTCTTCGACTGCTATTAAATTGACAGTTCAGGTGTGAATATATGTGATAAATTAATTGTATGTAATTTGCATGAATGATGCAGCTTCAGATAATTCCATCTGCAGATGAAGCTAATTAAAAAACAGGTGAGTGTCGATTGATACGCACAGAGTAATCTGAATTAATAGGGGATGCACCGCACCTGAAGGGTGTGAGATCACAACATCAGCGTGCACATTTTATCAGCACAATTGGAGCGATTTTGGATTTACCATTCTGTGGCTCCCATTTTAGCTTGGCATTGTGGTATACAGCTCTGAGACCCTGATTGATTGATCACCGCAATCAAGGGCTCCTAATAGCTAGGTTGAATATACATTTATACCCTCTGTAACGGGTTGACCCCTGGTGCCACCTATCTCCGAGATCTGGACCGAGGGGAACATATGATGACTGCTGACAGTAAGAAATCGGTACTCCTTCTAGTCTTAACTCTTTCCCTCGGTGTGTTCTCACAGCGAGTCTCCAGCCTAGAGCGCCCTCCCGCCACCACTCCGGGAATGCACAGCAGCTGCTGAGGGCAATCTAAAACTACTATTTCCAGTGACATAACCGTCGATTATATGTCACCCGGCAGATCGGCAGTTCACCACCTTCTCAATACAAGCCATTGATTCGGCCTGGGCTCCCACTTGTTGCTTCAGCCTCCTCCCGTTAGCCAGGGAACTTCACATCCAGAGAGAGCTTGTAAAAAATAAGTGTATGCTCCAGAGACTTTTATTGTGTAGGCAAAAAAACAGCAAACATGTGCTCCTGGTATGCATGGGGTCGGTGGTGCGACACTGATTGGAACTATAAAGAAAAAGGTAAGATACCAATGCTATTTTTTTTTTTTCGTAGACAACAAACTCCCATTGGATGACACGCAGGTTTCATGCACTTAATGGGTAGGGAAGACTTAAAAGTCTGTAGGGTTCTCTTTTCTATTCTCTGCTTTAGAAGAATACTCCTTGACCCCGCCAAAAAAGGGAGGTCATATTTGAAAGGAAATAATGATTGGTTAGTTGCTTTTATTGGTGAGGTGGGAGTGTTGTGGGGGCATTCCCGTGTTTGTGACACACCATGATGTTTTAAAGCAAAGTGACTTATTTCAATTATTAACCAGCAATTGAAGCTTTAGTTTCTGCTGTGTTTTAGTCATTCTCAGGCACTAATTGTATTCAGTTGGACTTTTATTACTGGGGTCTACACTTAAAGGTGTAATTAAACCACTCCCAACAGAGATAAGGGAAACAGCTAATGTATTACTATGATTTGAGCCAGGAGTCACAGCATTAATTTCCAAAGATTTACTTCATAAAAGCCAAAGGTGATAAATTTTCTGGAAATATTTTTATCTTCCTCATCTGATATCTTATATTAAATTTTGTAAAAAAAATCAAACTTTTTTAGAGGTTTAGACTTTTTTGTAATTTTTAGAATGGTTACATATTGTTAAGAATAGTTACTTTGAAATAAGACTTCTTAAAATCTTGTTTTAAAAAAATATTTTTTTTCAGTAAGTTTTAGAAAGATAATGGCTATTAGCATAATGGAAAGTTTTTTTAGCAGTTTTACATATCATTTAACATATTGTTAAATATAACTTCATTTAAATGAGACTTCATAAAATGTTGTTTTAACAGTTATATTTCATTTAAAGTTAGATTTAACCTTGATTCTTATTATATATTAGATCATTAGAGAGAAAAAAAATATGCATTTGATTTGTATTAAAGGCCAGAAAAACTGGATATTTAACTATTATTGTTTTGACAGTTAGATAACTATGACAAATGCTGGTTACTAGTTATTCAAAATAAAACTTATAATAAAGATTATTATGAAAAAAAAAACAGATTGAGTTAGATAAATTCAAGGTGGTGACGCGTAAAGGTGATGTATAATGATAGGCCTGCACACCATTACTTTACAAGGTTTGACATAACTTAATTGTTACAGTTATTACTTGCCCTACATGAATTTATACTTGCCCCCCCAAAAAATTCAGTGGTCACAGACATGAACACAAATATATTCCAGATGATGGCATGTGTTGCATGTTTTATTTTTAGAAAATTATAACAAGCATGTCAGATAATATCAATAAGTTATTTTCAATATGATTTAAATTCCTCAAAAAATGAATATGGCTAACTAAAGATTAAGTGAGATAAAGGCTTTTGGGTAAAGTTCCCTCTTGAACCCACTTATCCGAGTCAGGCAAGTAGGGCAATCAAATTTTTTTATTGCCCTACAGCCTTTTTCTAGAACTGTAACCACTAACCCTGGGCAAGTGGTTAACTCTTCATGTTGAACCCTGCTTTATATTTAGCCATAATTAGCAGTTGTGTCTCAAAGAAATTTCATGGCAGTGCAGGTATTTGGTTAGGGCAGGCAGGGGCTGAAATAATTACATCTTGTTGTGCAGGCAGGGATTTTCCAGACATTTATGCACACTGCTTTCTAATCCAATGTTGTTCACATCTTCATTGCATGCAACAGTAGTATGTCTTTTTTAAGTGTCCAAGAAGTTAAATTTGCAGAAAGATTGGTTTTGTTATGGAAAGATCTTTTATCTAGAGGATGCATCAGAAACATTTTGTTGTATTGAAGAATATTTATGAAGTACTAGTAGACTCCCTTTTAATTACTTGTGGAACTAGCTAATGCAGGTAAGCTTATGCAGTCTAGCTTGTCAATTAAATTGTAGAATTAAAAGAAGAAAACAGCTTCCTCTGCATTGCTTTATGTTCTTTCTTCTGTAGACTTTGGGACAACATGACATTTGAGGCTTTGGGACAATGTGACAGTTAAGGTTTTGGGACAACATGACAGTTGAGGCTTTGGGACAACATGACAGTTGAGGCTTTGGGACAATGTGACAGTTAAGGACTGTGGGACAACATGACAGTTTAGGCTTTAGGACAACATGACAGTTGAGGCTTTGGGACAACATGACATTTGAGGCTTTGGGACAATGTGACAGTTGAGGCTTTGGGACAAGGTGACATTGAGGCATTGGGACATCATGACATTTGAGGCTTTGGGACAATGTGATAGTTGAGGCTTTGGGACAATCTGACAGTTTAGGCTTTGTGACAATATGACAGTTGAGGCTTTGGGACAACATGAATGACAAGGCACTGGAGCAATATCCCCTGACAGTTAGGGCTTTCAGGAAGCGTGACATCAAGCATTAAGTGTTGAGACATTATATGACAGTTGAGGCAATTGGACATAGCTTGACAAGTTAGGCTTTGGGACATATATGTAGCTTGACAATTGGAGCTTTGAGACAGCATGGCAGTTGAGACTTTGGGACATTATACAAAAGTTGAGGTTTTTCCGAAATAATATGACAGTTGAGGCTTTGGGACATATAGGGTAAAAGTTGAGGCTTTGGGACATATAGCATGACAAATGAGACTTTGGGACATAGATGAAAGTTTAAGCTTTGGGACATAATATGACAATAGAGGCTTTGGGACATTATATGGCACTTGAAGCTACGGGACATGGCATGACTGTTGAGGCTTTAGGACATAGCATGACAGGTGAGGCTTTGGGACATAACATTACAGGGAAGGCTTTATTAGGGACAAAGCATGACAGATGAGGCTTTAAGACATAGCATAACAGGTGAGGCTTTGGGACATAGCATTACAGGTGAGGCTTTTGGACATAGCATTACAGGTGAGGCCTTGGGGACATAACATGACAGGGAAGGCTTTTGGACATACAGCATGACAGGGGGCTTTGGGACATACAGCATGAGAGGAAGGGCTTGGGACATAGCATGACAGGTGAGGCTTGGGGACATATAGCATGACAGTTGAGACATGGCATGACAGTTTAGGTTATAAATTGAGATATACACTACTCAATTAAATATAACTAAATAGGTTCAAATGGGTCATTGATTTGCGGTAATCATAGCTTGTGACAGAGAATTCTGGATTCCTCTTCACCATTTAAGATAAATGATCAGTTCGTAATGATAATATCATATACTCCCCACTATCCTAGGTAATCAAAACAGCTTTTTATGCCTGCCATATGCACCTTTGGCAGGGATGAGGGTTTTTAGCTCAGCTGACTATAAGTCATCTGAGCTATAGTCGTGGTCCATTGTCCGTCGTCCGTCCGTCCGTCCGTAGATGTGGCACATTTTGAAACCGTAAGACCTAGGAATCCAAAATTCGGCATAATGTTAGATGTCCCCAAGATCTCCTACCAAGCCGAAAACTGGGTCTTTGCGACTTTGTTCCTTTGAGAAATTAAGGAAAAACCTCAATTTTTTACTAAAAACCTATTTTAACACTTCAGGACTGCCTAATATCAAAACCACTCATCAGTTTTTCCTCATATTTACCATAAATATTCCTCTTTATAGTTCCTATATACATGCCAAAAATTATGTCTGTATTATATAATTTAAAAAAGTTATGGGCCCAAACATAATGCATTTTGTAAAAAATTAGGAAAGATATTTGATCACTTAACACAAAACATGTTAAAGCTATGGACTTTTTTACAGTAATATATATAACTTTAATTAATCAAAATTAAATTGTATGACCAAAATTAGATCAAAATCTTTTAAATTTTTTAAAATATTAA
Source organism: Sipunculus nudus (assembly GCA_026874595.1). Classification (NCBI taxonomy): domain Eukaryota; kingdom Metazoa; phylum Annelida; class Sipuncula; order Golfingiida; family Sipunculidae; genus Sipunculus; species Sipunculus nudus. The sequence continues at coordinate 38,940,770 of CM049320.1, read as the reverse complement.
CAAAAATAAAAAATTTGTACCTTTAATTTTGCCCAACTTTGACCCTGGCACGTTTTTTTCCAGTAAGTACTGTGGATTTAATTTTCACAGCATGTTTTTGATAGCATTTTGTCTATTAACACCAAAAATTTGAAACCAGTTGATCAAAAACTGTAGATTTTATTCAAGTTTTCAAGCACCATGTAACATATTGTTTACATCAAGCTAGTGTTATGCAGTTTGCAAATTAACTTACAGTTACTGATGATATAAGAATCTTGTATTGATGGATAGAATGTCATGTATTCCAAATAACACCATGCAGTCACCTATGGTATTTTTCAGTTCAATTTTAATGATAAAAAGGTAAATCATATTATTCATTACTAATCATTAAGGATCATATGAAGGGAATTAATGATAGACAAAGATGCAGTTGATAATAGTAATCTAGATTCCTACTGTGTCTAGTGTGTACATTGATGTGTAATCAGTCCAAAATGAATATATTTCATTTATTTTTTTAAATATAAATAAAAGCCATAAAACCAGGTACTTATGATCATTATTTAAAGGTGTGAGTTTTGTATATTCTTGATTCTCAACATCATTGTTTGGTGAAAACTGTGCAATTGTATTTAAATACAAATATGAATATGTACTCCATCATAAAATTTCTTGCATAAAGAATGGGAATTCAGGTAAAAATGAAAGTATATGAATACCAGTGCAAATACTTTCAAAATGTATTTATGAATGCATTCATGAATATATTCTTTAATATTATTTTAATAATCATTTCAGTTATATTTCATTTTAAAAAATTACGATTCTCTTATTATTTTTAATAAAAATTATATTTGGGACAATATTTGTAATTTTTTTTAATAAATAGTTAAACTCTTATATTATATGTTCTGCTTATAAGTTATATGGCCAAGTAAAAATCGGTGTGACAGTAGTACTCCATTTGTTAATAAAATAAATGAAATCAATCCTCTTCCCTGTCTCCAAAGCTACTATCAAAATCATACATAAGCTAAACAACAACAACTCATAATACAGCTTATATTTATTACCCCACAAAACCAGCATGTGCCTCATTTCTAAATCATATTTTTTTATCATATATAACAGCTGAGCACCGTGACCCATAGGTCCCTTGTTTCATTTTAGGGTAGATGTTCACCATTCCAAGAACATGCAGAACACAACCAGAGAAGAATGGTCTTAACTAATAATGCCTGGTGGAACATAAAATATTGGTTTTTATATGCATTTTTTTACATGGGTAAAGAAGTATGTACCATGAACACTGAAAAATGATCCTGTTTGTCCATGAAAGTTTGGGGGGAAATATTAGCTCACAATGATTGAACTTCTAGGGAAGTTCCAGGATGATGGGAATAGCAATTAAGGTTCTGGATGACAGTTTCTTGAATTGTCACCACCTGTCCTTGCAGGGCCATTGTTATAGTATCCATTCAGTCAAATAATGAATTATATATCAATTATAACTAGACGTGTGGTCATAACATGGTGGAAACCCATGCCAGTATGCTTTAATCAAACTTAAATCATGCTTTGTCACACTTCAGCAAAACGGATTCACCTGGTCAGCTGATTACCAAATAGTGTCCCATATACAATGAATAGAATAGCCTCTACCAAGGGCAAAGGAATCTCCTGTGTGTCAGTTTTCCTATCTCAGTGACTGTTGTGTGCCACAATAAAAGTGAAGGGTGCCAATCTAAAATCTGTTCAGATAACTGTGCCAGGGACCAATCTAAATTTACATTTGTAAGCTCTAAGTGAATGTTTCTTTGGGGCCCAGCAATGAAAGTGCAAGTTAACCAGATAGCTGTCAATTTGAAAAAAAATAAGTCTGTTAGTAAACCCTTCATTACTTTCACTTTTGTTTTAGGCTACACTGTACATGTAGTCATACATATAGATATCATTTGTAGAAATACTGGAGCTACAAATCTTAAAATTCTGAAATTTCAAATCTTAAATACTTAAGGTACACATCTTAAATACTGGAAATGCAAATCTGAAATACTGGAAATACAAATCTGAAAAAAAATGTAATTTCACATCTTAAATAGTAATTACATACTGGAGGTACACATGCATCTTAAATACTGGAAATGCAAATATGAAATACTGGAAATAAATCTTAAATACTGGAGATACAGATCTGAAATACTGGAAATACAAATCTGATTATTCAAATCTGAGATAATAAACCTAAAAAATCAGATATTCTTATTTTTCAAAATTAATTAAATAACCAGGATGTTCCTATCTGTTTATTGAAAACCTCCAGCCCAATTGTGTGTTGTAATCATGATTTGTTGCATAAAAGAGTAGTTGGAGAGCTTGTACCCCCACCAAGGCTAGATGTTACATTAAGAACTTCATTAACACTTCTTTGACTGAAGGCCTACCTGTCTGTAACATATCACTTGTCCTGTCTCTGGTATTTAAAGACAGTAGATCACTGTTTATCTGAACAGGGGTTCAAAATTTTGTTCAGATATACAAACATTTGGATAAAAGGTTGTGTGTAAAATACAATCACAGCACTGTTGTCATTGACCTGGTTTTGGTGTTTAGTCTTGCCAAAACCTTTCAATTACAAGAGGTAATAAAAAAAGTGGTTCAGAATGGAATAATCATTAATAAATACCGGTTTCTTGACTTATCATGACCAGTAAAACATTCACTCAGGCAACTGATGGTTTCAGTCACTTTATTCAGATTATTTATCATTGAAGTACCAGGAAATCATTCTGATAAACAATGTTACTTTCATGAAAATTTGGATAAATGGTCATAATTTTGGCTCTGATATTTCATTTTAGGATAAAGGCTTTTTAGGATAAATGGTGTTCAGGTAAACTGCGCTCACTGTATAACCATATGGAACTACTAAAGCTAAGTGTGCTTGCGTGTTGTCGTAACATGCAGTACAAGTTCTAAACAATTTTATTCAAAAACTTAATTTTTAATCTAATAAATGGAAAATTTACCCAGAGGTGACTATAAGTAAGAGACATGAATTTAGCCAACTACAAGGTGCCAGTAAAACAATGAGGACATCGATGGACAGATGCTCCTATGGTAAATGCAGCATCATGGGTTCCATAGGTTACAGGGGCCTTTTAGCCAATAAGTGATCTATTGCTAGTCAGTAGCTCGAGGTGTAATATATGGGAGACAGGCAATTGTCTGGGACATAACTACCTTAAGTATATAATCTGAACTTTATCACAGGTAAAATTATATGTTCAGCAGTCAGGTGTGTCATGCAGGTGATTTATAGCATATTATTACAGGTGATAAGTAAATAAATATATGTTATTAATTTGTCATTCTTAATTAAAGGATACATATACCAAGATTTAATTGACTGGCCAGAGAAATTTGATACATCTGAAAACTTGGGATGTTGAGTTGACTTTTGGGGTATTTCAGTCTTTTGAATATGTGACACCAGATGCTAATTAATTAGCACATTGTTGGTAACAATGTAATATATAGTAGTTTTAATACATATATATATATATATATATATATATATATATATATGTATACATATAAAAATATATCAATAAATGAGTAATAATAAATAATTATAATTATAAATATTTGATATGGTAGACAGTAATTTCATATGAAGGCACAACAGGTTAGCATTATTTGATATTCAGAAAACATAAATAAATATGGTTCATTAATGTAATAAAGTAAGTAATTAGTAGATTTATTTGCCCTGTGTTTTAAGGACACAGATACATATAATTAATAATCAGCTAGGTTATCTCTGAATAATTGCATAAGGCCAGTGTAGTATGATATTATTGATATTCTCAGGCACAGCCACTTGTGACAGTTTCGGTCACTCGTGTCAGGGGACTTCAGTAGACTGCGGGACTGCTATTGCTATCATCAGATGTCCCTGCATCAACACATTGATGATATTATATCATTATCATCAGATATCCCTGTATCAACACACTGATGATGTTATATGGTTATCATCAGATGTCCCTGTATCAGCACATTGATGATATTATATCTTTATCATCAGAAGTTCCTGTATCAACACATGGATAATATATCGTTATCATCAGATGTCCCTGTATCAACACATTGATGATATTATAACGTAATCATCAGATGTTCCTGTATCAACACATTGATGATATTATATTGTTACCATCAGTTGTCCCTGTAACAACACATTGATAATATTATATCATTATCATCAGATGTCCCTGTATCAACACATGGATAATATTATATTGTTATCATCAGATGTCACTGTATCAACACATTGATAAAATTATATCGTAATCATCAGATGTTCTTGTATCAGCACATTGATGATATTATATCGTTATCATCAGACTTCCCTGTATCAACACATTGATGATATTATATGGTTATCATCAGATGTCCCTGTATCAACACTTTGATGATATTACATAATTACCATCAGATGTCCTTGTATCCACACGTTGTTGATATTTAATCCTCCAGATGAGAAGTGATACCTGAAATTTAAAGGGACCTGATCACCTATAAAGCATATTGAATTAACACGAAAAATAACTTTATCCCTTTAAAATAAATTTATACCTGCCAAAATATTGCCCTGAAACTGTTTGCTTACTCCAGTAACCAAGTGTTAAAAACAGTGGACTGGGCGCAATCACACGTGTCAACATAAACACAGATGGGCATCACCGGGCCACAACACATGTTAGTCATGATATGCCCTGACTGACATGGCCAAAAACATGTAATACATGTTTTTTACTGGCTGAAACACTGTGTGTTATAGCTCACAATTGGACCTTCAGTCACACGACCTTGTTGTGGGAAACAGAACCAGATAGACTGTGTTTATCAACATACAGAGCCATAATTAGGTGGTAAACAGCCGTATGCATGGTACTGAGACTGTGTGCAAGGGTGGTTTTGCTGGGAAACTTTTGTATAAAGCAAAACTGAACTGATAGTGTGAAAGAATAGAAAATATAATATTGCTCCTGATTATGTCCCTTTAAAATGGTCTTTCAGCACATTGTTAGCTATCAAATATGAAATTTCACTGGTAAAAAACAAGTTGCACAAAGTATTGAGATACTTTTATTTATATTGTGAGATAATATATCATTACAGATCTAGTCTACACCAGTCAGCAGGCCTGCTCATTGTGACGGCCCTTATAATCTATTCAATTATCAGTTCTCTATACCTTTGATTCAATTCACGATTCAATTCTTACTTTGGAATTTAAAACAAGAAACATCACAGAAATTGAAAATGCAACATTTTGACATTATTTGGTGTGAAGTTGTCAATATGTATTTTTCTGGAGTACAATGAAGCATGATGATAGAGACATCAGGTTCCCTGCACATACTTTACAAATAGAAAATAGTATTAGACTTAGGTAAACCTATTAAATTATATATTTTGACAAACATTTTTGTGGACTTGCTTTGTTTAAAATGTAAAAAAATAAATAAATAAAACCGGCACAAAAATGTTCATGCTCAATCGATGATCAAGACACAAAATTAAAGTTCATACCACCCCTGATCTCGTAAAATAGAGAGGCAGAACTGGGTGGTCCCGCCTTCTGAATCCTTCACTTATAGTTACAAATACCATAAAGATAGTCAACTATCTCAGGCAACAGCTCACCATGGATACTCTGGTGGTATTTGGTTGACTGACTCAGGTCAAGACCCTCGGGTCTCTTGTCATGAAAGAAGAACCCCGCAGGAAGAAACGCTGTCGAGTGATTGATCCCCCTCGTACATACAGCCTCCGTCAAATAAACAAGGTCATGAGTAATCCCATGATGATTACTGTGCGTAATACAGCAGGTTTTACATATAATATTTGATATGTCGTATTGCTTCAGAGTGGCCGTCTATAAAGTACAAAAAAGAAGTACTACTACTGCTATTCAACTCATAATGTTGAATATGTCTTATTTTTCTAAAGCATATACAGAAAAACCTCAGGATCACCTCAGTTAAGCGACCACCTCAAAATAACAACCACTTGTTTATGGTTCCAATTCTGTTTTGATCTTTATATCAGACCTCACTCAGATGACCACCTTGGAAATGCGACCACTTTATCAAGGTCCCGTTGGTGGTCCTAATTTTAAGGTTTCACTGTTTAACAAGCTGTTGAGTGTTATCATCCCCTCTATCTATCTGTCCATATCTCTGTACTTGGCGCTTCATGGCCATTAATGATCTTTTTCGAGTGTAAGACAAATTATTGAATTTTAATTAAAGAGACAGGTACAGTAAAACCTCTCATAATGACCACCTCAGTTTGGCATCCACCTCAAAATGACCTCTTGTTCACAGTCCCTATTCTTTTTTGCACTTTATATAAGACCTCAAGCGCTTGGATGACCAACTAAAAAATGGGACTGCTTCATTGATGTTATCTAAGTCCATCTCTAGAGACTACCTTACGCCATCTTTTTAGCCATAGAGAGTGTGTCATATTAGTTATTATAACTAGTTGTACAATCCTCGTTAAATAAATAGTGTATATCAAACTACTTCAAGACTAAAGTAAACTGGTTTAATATAATTGATATAATATAATATAATTGGTTGATTTATCGAACCAATACTATTGATAACGTCTCTGAAAGGAATTAATTGATACAATAAAATAAGTACATTTCATGAATTTTAACAGTATACAAACATTTATTGAAGATATAAAAATGTGCTACAGAAGTGTAGAATATAGACAAGGGTATGCACAAGAATATAGACATAAAGTGGAACCGGTCTGAAAGACCACCTATCTATTAAGACCATCTTTGGCAGTACTTATGGTCACCATTAATTTCCCACTTCGCTTGATGATTTGATGGCCTGACATTGTTTGGGTGTCCCAAGCCCATAACTATTGGCTAGAGAAATGAAATTTTCTACTAAATAAGTGGTGTATACTTTCCCAAAATCCTTAAAAGGTCATATCTTAGCCTAGAACAGCACGGGGGGGGGGTAACAATAAGTTTGAAAATAAAAATGCAAATTTCAATTTTGAGAGTGCCCGGGTACTCATTACATCGAATATGGTATTCAGGTATCTGTGACAGTTAGGGCTTATTTCTCTGCTTGAAGTTAGAATTCATTTTCTGTTGCAGTAATCTGTGACTGTATAGGCGAGGTATATCTGTGACAGTGAGGACTTATATTTCTGCTTGAAGTTGTGAGTTTTTATGCCTCACCAGATGGCGCCCAAATCAATTTGTCACTCAGTCACTTTTGTAATCAGGTTTATATTGACAAAACCTGTCATGGATTAGTTATTATTATACAGACAGATTGACAAAACATGGTTTTAAATTGATGTTTAGACAGAAAGATCTAACCCTGGCAAACAAGGACTTGATGATACATCAAAAGACTTGGATTTTCAGAGAAAATAGCTTTTCACTCATTTTGACTTTATACATTAATTTTGGCTATAAAGTAATCAGTCTTCAGTAGATATAATGATTCAAGTTTGACAGGAGGACATTTTTGTGAATACCTGTCAGTGTAATTACACAAAAAATGTAATTACAAACAACCAAGTGTAGACCATACTCTTGTAAATTATTTACAATTTTCGATATTTAAAATTGTAGATAATGTGAGCTTTGTTCAATAGCTTTTAAATAAAATAAGAAATAACATGATGTTAAGAGGAGTGGTTAAGGCATTGGTCTCGGTAGCTTAAGGTCTGCAGTTCAAACCAAGGCAAAGCCTCAAAATGGTGAAATCTGGATAGACCAGGACAAACCAACCAACCAACCAACCAAATGAAAAACATAATACCTTTCTACCTGGCCCATGTATAATCATGCATTAATGATATCACACCTTGTCAGAGCCATCAGTAATTATGTCAGTCCACCTGCGTAGAATAATACATGTATAATTATGCATTAATGATATCACAACTTGTCAGAGCCATCAGTAATTATGTCAGTCCACCTGCATAGATTAATACATGGATATATCTCTCATAAATACTGTTAGGAAAATCACTTTGATGATTGTAAGATAATAACAGTAACTGATGATTATTGATAAACTTTTTCATGTACAATTACTTTTTCAAAAATTGATGGACCTGCTATCTTTCTGACATCAGTGACACACCTGTAATACTGTAATACTGTTTCCATAGCCTTACTGTAGGTCACATCATTGCCTTACAGTAGCTAGGCCACATCAGCAGATGACAGTACTAGTCAGCTGTAAATCATGATGTCATGGTTTTGAATCCCACATTTCTTATGTTTCTTACAGACCAATAGTCTTAACCAATGTCTCATAAACATTAGACTGGCAACTTCACTGGCCACTTAAAAAAAATCTTAAGATTTTCTACTTCTGTAAGTCTTTAAGTGTTTGAACAAGTAATTGTGAAAGCTCTAATAGCAGATCATTTTAAATATCTTGTATTTTTGATTAAATATGTATTAGATAACTTCCATAATGTACATTTTAAGTTCTTTTATGTACAGCGTTTTAGAATAATTTTATATTACTTAAAATGCTTTATTAAACTTCTTAATGTAAAGGTACTTGCATGATTTTCCTACAGTATGTGACTTTATTGCATGTACCTATATATATATATATAACCCTGTATGATAGATTACATGAAAATGCATCCAGTTTTTTGGAATATATAGAATAAATGCATGACCAAACATGATATAAATCATGCTGAATCAGCATAATGTTCACTACCAATCAGTGATGTTGGTTTCATTTGAAAATAGTATATTACTGTCATGTGTGCTGTTCTGTATAAATAAAATAACCTATTTGCTAAATTACCCATGATGTCTTACTAGTTTCAGAAGCACAGCATCTCTTTTGGCATGCCAGGCCATCACCTCACTTGGTTTTTTTTTCAAGTTTACGAAAATTTCACCACAAGTTGACTGATTGAGGCACAGTCGGTTAATTGTAATTACCACTTCCATTTGCTGTGATTCAAGAAAATCGGGGCCCTGAATGTCTTGATACCCCACAGCCAAGGACAAGGGTACCCCAGTTCATTAGTTACTTTGTTAGAGAAAGCATACATTGTAAGGACAACATTTTAATGATAGTAAATAAAAAAGGGAGAGTTATTCATAATAATGCTTAAATTCAAATGTAAAAGTGGGCCATAAATGTTAAAAAATGAAATTTTCACAATTTGAAAAATGATGACTCGATCCTCCTTATGCAACTCATTCAGTGACATTTTTTAAAATTCCCATATTATTCATGTCATGTAAAAAATTAAAGGTGACCCTGTCTGGGTTCTGCGCATTACAGTAAAGGAAGTCATGTTAATTTAAACCACTTTACATATTAATAACATACACGGCAATTTAAACAGCTTTGCACTTGTTTTATAACAGATAATCACACAATATGTAAACTAGACATGTCTTCACAACATTTAGCCAACCATAATTCTGTGTTTAACAGTTTTCTTGCATGCTCGTTGTTTCTACTTCTTATAACAAAATTTGGCACATTCATTTGTTTCTCTATCAGTGGCATGCAGGGTTGAGCCTGTGCTAATTTACATTTTGTGTATATTTCCTGTGTGTTCCTGATAAGGTTTTCTCAAAATTGGCTGTTCGGATTTTCATGAGGTTTGCTGCAGATACATCTTGGTGAACTTGCAAGCATGTACCTGCATAGGTGGCACCACCTACATTTGCAGCAGGGGGATGAGTTAGTTCTGTAAGCAACATTGCATTATGTACGCCAGATTTGCTAAACACCCAATACTTTAATAATGGTTACCGGTACATGATGTTAATAATGGTTATGTGAAGGCCCAGATCTGGATCTAGACCAATCGGCATTACTACAGACCAAATCCCAAACAGGAATCATTCCTGACCAAACCCTTATTGGTAAATCAGAAATCCAGAAATCACATAAATTCTACGTAAAAGATGGGTGAATAATGGGCTTTAATGTATACTTGATTTAAATGAGATGAGTGGTTGTCTTATATGTCAATGTCATTAAGATTGATTAACATAATAGAATGTAAGAGTACGATCATTATCTGAGACCAAATGTTAAGCAGGCGCAAAAATGTAAAAGTATCTCTTTTAAAGTATGACCTTGCCTGAAATAACAAGGTCATCTTGGTTATATCCAAGCATGTCAAGGATTACGGGTAAATGGACTGAATAACAGGATTCAGAGCTGAAATGCAACCTCGATGTAAAAACATAGTTAATAACCTTAAATTTTACGTGTGACTCCCGTAATTACCCTCCATTGATGCACGTCAGTGAGGTGGCATGTACAGCTAATGTCCACTTCAGCGCAGTGGAGGCTTCGTTTTCCAGAGTGGTTATGTCACTAATTGCCTTAAGCCAGGATTGACTTCCATGTTTCTTGAAAAATTGTACCTGTAGAAGAGTGCTCAAAATTGGATGAGTTTTCTGAGATCTGCTGCCCATTACTGGAATGTTAAATTTAATACATGGATGAATTTCCCCACTGGAATATGTTTAATCCTGAGATATATTTATTTTTTATTGAGCAACAGGAGGGAAATTGGGGTATAAGCTAGTATAAGGTCTTATTGCATTATGTATTGTAAGCTTTTTGTATTATAATCATACATATTTTATTATATTATTGATTATCTGAAGAAAAGGAAAATCCAAGCACAAATTTTGTTACTTTGTTGTAGTGTTTATGTTTAAACAGAATTAGATTAAAGTTGTTTTAACCAAAACTTAATACAATCCTATATTATGGATTATTCATGATTTTACTCTTGGTGACTGCAGTTCAGATATGATAATAGCAGAGTTAGATCTCAGATTTTAAAGCCAGCTATTCACCTACCTTTCCTACAGAATTTATGTGATTTCTGGCTTACCCTTCATAAATACCAATGAACTGTTGGTAATTCCTGGTAAGAAAAGTTCTTATAACGCCTCACTGACAGGTGTATGAGCTTGTTTATCTTCACAGCAGTGTTGACAAACTTAAAAACCATGTTACCTAAGGTGGTTGGTTGCTTATGGGCAGAAGTTTAAAGGTTACCAGTTCAAAAACATGATTTGCATAATTCAGGTCTGTCAGTCTGGTCACCAGATGTCAGTGCTGAGTATGTTTGCATTATTTTGGTGGGCCCCCACATGTTATAAACATGTGGATATAAACAAAATGAACTGCCTGTATATCTTAAGATCTTATTTTTTACAATAGTAAAAAGGTTTGTTTTGGTTCATAGATATCGGATATCAGAACAGGCCACTTTAAGTTTACGCAATTTGTGTAATAAAGGATCAGTGATAATGTAATATTTTACTAACTTTTTTATTCACCAGGGTGCATGTACACTTAAAAATGTATAAAAATTATGAAATTTGAAATTTAAAATTTAAATACCATATAAGTCATCATATTTAAGAAAATGTTCAAAAGTCATGGAAAATCATGAATTTCAGTGTTTGGAATTTCTCTCATTAATTTAGTCATCTCACCTAAAAATTTCAAAATTGTATCTGGAAAAAGAAGTTAAGTGCTAAAACACTATATATCATATACATACACACGTTTAAAACAACTTTATGAGAGGGCTATTGTTTCATTTTTTGCAAGTGTTCATGATCGTCCCTGATACAGAACAATAAATTGATTCCTTTACTGGTTTAAACCATATTTATTGCAAAATAGCAAGAGATGTTGAAAACAAGACACAGCCCTATATTTATTCTTTGCCTCATATACAATGAAATTTCACTCTTTATCATAATTAAGTTACCAAGCTAAGTTCTTAATTATTGTCTTGTCCTGTAGAAAATTTTGAACAAATCATGAGATGAATAAACAGTGAAACTCATAAGGTGACAAAATCTAACAACGAAACAGTGGTACTTGGATAAGAATTAATATATTTAATACGAGAATATTAAGAGTACTTAATATTTCTAATAGAGGATGCATCCAAATTAAAGAATGATTTTCAAATGATGATATTCTCAACCAGTTCAATTCTTATTATTTATATTGGATATTCTGAGTGTAAAAATTGTGGTATAGTAAAAAGGTTACTATATTAACATTTCATTTCTTGAACCTCCCAAGCATCATTTTGCCGTTCATGATATGTGCACTCTTAATTACGGGCTCGGGGTAGAGCTTTCCGGAGTGAGCCTAAACCCAGGAGTCTCAGGGTTTTTCAATGTAAACTTCAACGCTGCAAGTTGTTGAGTGATTTATATCAGAATGCAGTGGAGCGACTCGTACTCGGACCCCCAGCGGAGCAGTAATGATTGCCAGTCCTCAGTATCACGAAAGCTCCTGTGATTCATTCATCGCGGTCTGCCACCAGATGTCACCAGTGTTGATTTGGTCCCCCACAAGGTGCTGGAAGTTGTGCTTATAATGCATATATGAGACTTGTCAAAGGGAGCTCACAAGTCAGATTACCTATAGTTGTAAACATTAAAATTAGAAAGCGGAGGATGGACATGCACAATAAAATGAATATTAAATCTTGTAGCTTTTCATCCTCATTATTATGACGTGCAGTGCCCTCTTCAGCCAGTTTAGCTCACCATTCTATTGTATTCCTTTTCCAACTGTTTGTATACTACTACATTCCTATTTTTGCTTTCTTCAAAATTGGTGGTATATTTATTTCTTTTCTACACATGTCCACTTTATTTTATTGTATACTAATTTGGTTATACTTTTAGCCCTTGCTGTTTCTTTAGATTGTATACTTTTCTAGATTATAATCTAAATTAAGTAAAATTATACCATTGAAACCCAAGTTAATTTTATCTGTAAATATCAATTTGTTAGTGATCAGCTCATTATATTCTTAACATTTTTTAAAACGTAATGGAAATATAGGTAATTCATGAAAAAAAAAAAATAGATTTTTTCTTTAGATTATGCATCATCAGCTTGTACAGATCATATTCTTATACATTAGGGCAAGTAACACTTTATATTTATGTATATTATGCCAAGGATGTCAAATCAGGGTTTATATTGTATTACAATTTGTATATGAATGTATGAAAAGTCATAAAGAATAGCCATCCTATAACATTGTCAGAGGGTGCATCTGGGGAAGTTAGACACAAGTCATGTCAGGTCAGAATCCTGAAGTCGATGTAAAATAAAATTTGTGCTCAACAGAATATGTGATATCAGTGAAAAAAAAGTACTAGTAATGAGCTATGTAAAGCACTTGTATAATAATCCTTCCACGAGCCTCCAGAGGTAATCACATTTTGTCTGCCCAGAGGGATAAATTATTGAGAACGTCAAGATGTGAAATCGAAATCGGAAGAATAATTATATGTAAAAGAACTGTTTAAATATAGTAATTACGTCTGGTTGAGGAGCTGGGAGCCTCGGGTGAATTGCCGATGCTCTCTGCATGCAAGATGAAAGGGGGAGGAGAGTTTATACAGCAGGGTCAGCGAGGAGGCTGAAACTATAGAAATTGTCATATGCTGGAGAGTGTGCAGTTGTGTAAGGTTGAGCTGCAGATTGTGAGCAAAAAGCCCTCCCCCAAGTTTTTCCAGGGCATACTTTGAGCTAATAAAAAAGAAGCAGTATGTGGCCACCAGGCTGACTGCCGGCCACCCTGTTTAGGTATTCCACCCGTAACAGTGATTGTTCCCAGAACATGACGTAAAAAAATCAGGACAGAGGACTGGTGGGAAGGAAAGACGAAAGCCGTGTCAAGTGTAGAGATGGTGTGTTTTACACCAAACCTGTAGGCAGGCTTAGCAGAACCATGTGACCTTCTTGCTGTTCCGCGCCAGTCTGTTGCTCAGTATTACAGCCTCAGCAGTGTAGGAACTTCTCTTAGCCGGAGGGACCCCCTCTCACAGGCCCCGTTTCTTCTTTCTCTGTACTTCACTATGAGGCTCCGTTTTCTCTCTCGCTTCTCTCTGGCGGTGCTGCTGGGAATTGTGCTTAGTTAAACGCAGCTCGGCCAAAGAGACTGGAGACCTGAACATCACTTAGTAGCCTGACATAGATATTGTGCCGAATGCATCTGAGTGCTTGGCATTGTAGTCATTTTGTGCCAATACCTATCTGTTGTGTGTCACGGTCTGCCACAACATCTTCAGTACGGACCCCTCAAACTTATCCTTACCAATGTGGCAGCTTGCTAATCCCTACAATGTCCAAGGTTAGTTGATTATTTTCATTAGTACAAGTGCAGTGGAATGAGTGGTTTACTGGCCACATTCTTAAATGCCTTAATTGTCTTAATTATTTTATTTTATTCACTAGGGCCCCGGCACATTAATTTATCGATAAATCAGTTGATGTTAGAGATCCAACACAATTATAAATAAGATACAAGCTTTATAAATCAATATGGAAGAATGAATGATCTTCAAGTTTCTTTCTCAACTGCGTTAAATTATAAGTTAAGGTTTCCATAAAACCTCCACATTGTATCAGCAGAAGCAAAAGGCTGAATTTTATTATGGAAAACTATTATTCTCATCAGCCAGTGCTCAAGAATAAATTATTTTCAAGTTCATAAGTGATATGTGGAATATTATATGATTATGTGGAAAACTATTATTATCATCAACCAGTGCTCAAGAATAAATTATTTTCAAGTTCATAAGTGATATTTTGAATATTATATAATAATGTGGAAAACTATTATTCTCATCAACGAGTGCTAAAGAATGGTTTATGTTCAAGTCCATAAGTGATATGTTGAATATTATATAATAATGCATTACTTTTATATCAAATAAAATCTCTCTCTCTCTCTCTGTATCTTTGATTTGTTCAACCATATTTGATTGAAATAGTGTTTTATGGAATGGAATAAAAAACATTATACTTCACTCTCCATACAGATGCTGAAAATATGATTTCTAATATAGCACCCATTATTACTTATTTACTATTACATTTATGTTAGATATTGTTAATGAAATATTTACTGCATGTCTTGCCCCAAAAATATTATTACAATATCAGTACCTGTTGACCAAACCTGGTTTGGCAATCAGTATGACAGTTTTCCATGACAGTCAGCCCTAATAGTTAATCCTTTAATCGGTAATGTCAAGCTATTTAAATCTTTTTTGCTTTATTCTGCCATATGCTGCTTGTTTATAATTTAACTTTAAAGCAATTTCAATTGTTTCAGATACCTTAAAATCTCATTTTATAATTTAGTTAGGTAACAGTGAATAAATTTAAATTAAATTTTGTCTTTTGTGTGGTCCTGTGACCCAGGTGTTTTAAGATACATCATTTTTTTCAGGTAAATACTATGGGCAGTTTCAAGTTGATTTTTGTCAAATATTAGAAAACCAAACAGGGCTAAGATGCATTTGTATTTTATAATATTTATTCATTTATTTTATCATTTGATAATAGTTTCTCACTGATTTATAAACTGAAATTTTTGCCTTTGAATGGGCCTAATGTGAATGTTCTCTTCATGTTTTTATGATATACTTTCTTTTTCAAACTTAAAAAGTATAATGTATATAAGACTTAAGCAGTGATAGGCTGATTATCATTAAAAGCGATGACTTGTCAATAAGTGCCAAAAATCTGATCTTCAGTTTGCAGTGTCATAATCTGTTACAAAGGTTTATGAAATAACATACTCTATGTAATGAGGAAATGTTTGCTTAGATTAATTCATGTGATCAAACACTGTAAAAATCTGTGTTTACTAATAACTTCATACCTAAGGTTACCCACACACATACAGTCTATTATTTTGTTAAACAGTTTATCTGTTGAGGTACAGATCTGTATTAAGACAGAAGCTAAACAAGTGATTAATTCCAATTATCTCTTTGTTAAGGTCATTAAATTACAACCAATTCCCAACACTAATTATAGGCCAGATAGATGGATTATAAGAAATATTTTTTATTTGTGTGAAAAGTTTGAAGTATCTGTATCGAGACTTGAATGACATATGGAATGTTGAAATGTTCTGGTTTCTATTGAACATTATATTTGTTTTATATTAATATATTATGTGTAATTTTAAAACTTGATGTAGTAATAATTATTTGGTTTAGCTGCATGTATAACTGAATATTAAAAAAATGAACAACCTTATACTTAATTTTTATGTGTATCTGTGGTTGGAGGTTTGTATATGTGGTTGTGACTAATAAAAATTTATAAATCTGAATGAAATCTTTTGTAGAAGGTTTTGAGATTAATGGAATTAAGCATACAGTAAGTATAATCATATATAGATACATTAATGAAGAATATCTGATCTTCATTAAGTGTTGTATGCATATTTTTTAACCTTAAGATCTCACAAACTTGATCAAATGAAATGGCTGTGTATATATCACTCTATTAATAAACTTTTTTCCTTTATTTTCAGCCAACCTCTACAATGTGCAAGGTGAGTGGTCTGTTTTAAATAACTTTTCGTGTGTGGTCAGTTTTCTGTCTGTTGTTATATTTGTGCACCTCAGAATCTTGGTATGTGTGTGTGTTAGGAATAAAGCCATCACAGGGTTTCTGCAAATCCATGAAAGTTTTGAAATCTTGAATTTTTAAGAACACAAACATTTCTGAATCCTTGGAAATATTGAAAATTAAAACATTTGATCCTCCAGCTGATTTAAAAATCTCTAAATCGTGCTGCTTTTACCATTTTGATTTGGAATTGACCATTCATGTTTCACAAAATCAACTTGCACAAAATTTCTTCACAAACCAGACAAAAATAAAGCCTAATAGATTAATATTAATAAATAGACTAACAAAATGCAAAGACAGGCAGTGCAGTTACTATCTTCAGATGTGATAAGTTATAAAGAAAAAAATTAAGACTCATTTTCAGTATGTGGAGTCAGGCCCATTATTGGCAGAAACTTTGAAACTGAACATTTATATAATGTAGCAATATGAATTCTAAGAAATTCAGGTCTCGGCCATGTGGGGGGTCCCTGTTGATGGATCCTCCCAAAGCCGTGTTTGCATTTACTTATATGGCCCATATTCCCAGGTCACAAGTGACTGTACATTTGTGAATATTTCTTGATGATATTTTGGAATCTCAATCCTGTGTGGATTTCTATATATCTTTTCTTATTGTGATAAATGATTAAAACAAAGTAAAAATGTCTTAATTTGTGCTTATTTAGTTCCTGATGAGGTGCTTGGAATTCCTGGAAATTCCTGGAACATTTCAAAACTGGAAAGCAGAAGCCCTGTCAGCCATGTCATTTGTCCTCCATGAAGGCCTATGTCATTAATGAACACCCATGTCATTGATGAACACCCGTGTCATAGATGAACACTCATGTCATTGATGCACACCCATGTCATCGATGAACACTCATGTCATTGATGAACACCCATTTCATCGATGGACATCCATGTCGTCGACGAACACCCATGTCATCGATGAACACCCATGTCATCAATGAACACCCATGTCATAGATGAACACCCATGTCTTGATGAACACCCATGTCATCGATGAACACCCATGTCATCGATGAACACCCATGTCATCGATGAACACCCATGTCATCGATGAACACCCATGTCATCGATGAACACCCATGTCATCGATGAACACTCATCATTTAACATGGATGTATACAGATCTTTTCTTTCCAGAAATTGACCCACAGAAAGGCAGCAGTGGTAGACTATTTAGAATGGTTTTTACTCAGTTTTATGAAGCTTCATAACAGGCTGAGGAGGTCAGGACTTCAGTAAAAAAATCCCTGTATGCTAACAATATGTATGCCACCTCAACTTCTGCTTACTTCACTCTTTAATCTCTGTATTATTAAACTTCATCCTCAAAAATCATTCTCTTGTCAAGTCATGGTGACCAACTCATCTGTGTATATTCTAAGGACTGTAATTTGTATGAAGTTGTGTTATGGTGTTGCTCCTTATAAGAGCAAACTAACTTAACATTGGGTTGACCAAAACAGTGGTTGGATTTATTTGCCTGATTGAGGGTAGTCATTTCTGTGATAGGTTGTGCTCAGTTTATCTTTGGCTCTCGTTGGCTTTGACTGTGCCTTGTTTTAGAGAGGAGATGTAAGTGTGTCAATGATATTTGTGTGAACCTATAAAATTCACCTTGACACTAAGCCTGGATAAGTCTTAGAAATCCCAAAATGACCATCTGTATATTGTGAGTTGATGACCACACAGTTTCTAGCAAATGTTCACAGTTATCTAGATTTTGGACAAATTCTGACTCACCTTACATTTAGAATACAGGCTATCTCTTGATCAGCTTTTGTCGTATATTTGTCAATTTTTTAACAGTTCCTTAAAAGAGAGTTTGCTTTAGGTTGAAGGGATCTGAAAATAAATATGCAAAATGATTTACCACAGAGAATCAAGCAATAGGAGCAGTTCTAGGTGCCCCTTTAGAGTGCACTTTAATGAGCATTGTATTGTTATTTCAGACAAATAATGAAAATATTTACATTAAATATACATTACAAGCAATATCTTTTTTCAGCTTATGTTATATCTTTACCAAATTTTCACTGCTTTTTGGAGAGGGTTTTTTTAAGGTCATTTGAAACTTTGAAAACTAAAAATAAATATACAGCATATTTTACCAGAGAATTTAGCAATATGTTATAGTTCACTTTAGTGAGCCTTTACACAGTAAAGGGTAAAAGTTATTCTCTTGTGTCCAGGGTAGCAAGATTGTTTTTTGCAGGTGCAGTAGACACTTGGCCTGGGTGACACCAGGATATAAAAATTATAGGAAGTGAAAGCTACATCCCTGTCTCATAGTCCCAAACCAAAATGGATCTATGCAAATGTAAATACTTAGCTTAAGAATTAGATAAGTCAGCGTTAAAAAAAGGAGATGGTTACCTCCATCAAAAAATTATTTAAAAAAAAAAAGAAAAAAAAAAAGAAAAGTTTAGTATTAAATTGAACAAATAAAGGAGTGTCTCTGTCACAGACAATTTACTGTCAGAATGCAAATATTGAAGAAATTAGATTTAAACAATTCTTCAGAAACAAACGGTAAGGGATTCATTGCATGGCAGTGTTTTTGTGGGGTTCATTCCATTTAGCACCATCTAGTGGAGATATTTCAAACTACATCTATGTGTAATATAAGGAAGATACAATTTACCCTATAATTGTAGATTGATTATAAAAAAAAATTAGTTGAATTTTAGAAAAATTGAAATATCAACTTTTTTGTCGAAAAAAATTGGTAGTTATTATGTACTTTAGGCTAATTGAAACAGAGGGAACATCCGAACACATGGAGAGTAAGCTGATGGGGATGGAGCCTTTTTCTGGATAGCGGACTTGCAGGCAGGAGATGCACTGTATTTGCTGTAATGAATTAATATTCAGCAATACCACTAATGTGTTACCTGGTGCGAGATAATGACAGCTCCGAGAACAAGTATGGTGCCGCTGGTGGTGATGTCACTCCACAAAAATAACCGGTACAGAGAGGATTGACTGATGTCATTAGGGCGCCACAGAGGTGGACCCCCGCTCCACAGATTAAGGGACCCAGTTCACGTCCACGTGTTCACCGGGGGCATCAGGCCCGTTCACGGAAGGCAGGTCTAGCGTCAACCATCCTATTGATGTAAACCAACTCTGATTAGGTGAACGTATAATGAGTGATGGCAGAATTGGCAACCATTCCCTTTAGCGACAATATCCCCTACAGAGGGAGCTCATCAGAGAAGTGGCTCCGATTCTGGACTTAACGATGTTTGTGATGCCCGTTGCAGAACTCGCACACAAATGCAATGAAATCATGGAGCATCTGCCACATCCTGTACTGACTTTATTAAATGAACTCAAAATTTGTTTTATATTGTTGCTCTACTACATACAGGATTATGCAGTCTACTAAACTTAAAATCCATAATGGAATATGTCAGGTAATAATCTGATACCGCATGGTAGTGTTATGGCTTGTTCTTGGCCTTTGTGGCTTGGTCCATTTATGTCAGGACTAATTGACAAAAAATACTTTTAACTTGAAAAAATGGGAAAGTTAGTGTTGACTCTCACTGGAGAGTATGAGCTGGTCATACTGTCCTGAATGTAACACATGTACCAAACTGTCATAGCCAAAACACAAAATGTGATACAAGTGTGGTCATATATCTGTATGTAAATAAATAATGTGTTTAATATTCTGTAGAGGATCATATTTCACATGATATATCAACTAATATTTTTATCAAAATGCATATGTTACCCACTGTATTTATCAGCAAATTGTTACCCATTTGTGATTTTAGTCAAGTACATCTGGTGTCCACCTGTAATATAAGTAAAGTACATCTGGTACCTCTGTGATATCAGTTAAGTACACCTGGTACCAACTTGCGATTTTAGTCAAGTACATCTGGTGTCCACCTGTAATATAAGTAAAGTACATCTGGCACCTCTCTGTGATATCAGTTAAGTACGCCTGGTACCAACTTGCGATTTTAGTCAAGTACATCTGGTGTCCACCTGTAATATAAGTAAAGTACATCTGGCATCTTTCTGTGATATCAGTTAAGTACGCCTGGTACCAACTTGCGATTTTAGTCAAGTACATCTGGTGTCCACCTGTAAAATAAGTAAAGTACATCTGGCATCTCTCTGTGATATCAGTTAAGTACGCCTGGTACCAACTTGCGATTTTAGTCAAGTACATCTGGTGTTCACCTGTAATATAAGTAAAGTACATCTGGCATCTATCTGTGATATCAGTTAAGTACGCCTGGTACCAACTTGCGATTTTAGTCAAGTACATCTGGTGTCCACCTGTAATATAAGTAAAGTACATCTGGCATCTCTCTGTGATATCAGTTAAGTACGCCTGGTACCAACTTGCGATTTTAGTCAAGTACATCTGGTGTCCACCTGTAATATAAGTAAAGTACATCTGGCACCTCTCTGTGATATCAGTTAAGTACACCTGGTACCAACTTGCAATATTAGTTAAGTACATCAGGTATCCACTTGTGATATAAGTAATGTACACCTGGTACCCACCTGTGATATTAGTAATGTACGCCTGGTACCCATCTGTGATATTATAAAAGTACACCTTGTACTCTTCCGTGATATTAGTTATGTACACCTGGTATCAACTTGTGGTATTAAGTACACCTGGTACCCATCAGTGATATGAACAAAATACATATATAACCCTCATAATTTTTATTGCATCAGCACATTAATCTTTGTAGTCACTCAACACACTTGATAACAGTCTGAACACAAAATTAGATAGCTCAGAACACCTAATAAGAAAGTAGATATCCATCTATGCTAAAGCTTATTAGGTGATCATCACACATAGATAATACACAAGATACCCACTGAGATACCCACTCACGTACATGCATTATACCACTCAGTTATACCCATTCTTTTAATGAAGCCTCTTTGAAACCAATACACACTGCCATGGAAAACTTCTTGTTCCTGTCAGGATTTCTGCTATAGGTGCATCTAAAGTAGCTGTCAGTCTTACGATTGGTTTGTATCAAGAGCGAGAGTTCACGCTGTGTAATGGGATAGTGACATGAAGACAGGGAAGAGGGCATGGATGAATTAATTAAAGTATTGACTGAGTGTTATTTTAGATGCTTCTTGGAGGGATGATCACCGTATACTGTTACATTATCATGGATATACTGATGTTATTATTAACATGCATAGACTCAGATTCTTTATCTTTACAAGCATAATCCAGGGATCATAAAGTAAAAAAAAAAATAGCTGTCACCGTATCCTTTATGCACAGGTATGGTGGACCATAAATTATAGGTATTTGTAGTATATGTGAGTGGAGCGTTTGTTCATGTGATGAGAAAGAGAACTCTATATATCTACAGGTATGTGCCTGTACATGTGTTGATGCTAATTAGAGGTGGAGCATATTTGGAGCATCATATCACACAGTGCCAAGCTGTTCTTCTGATAAAAACTCAGCCACAAGGGCCATTAACTTTGGAAGGGTTTTGCAGTACTCGCATGTTTGGTGCCTCTGTATGTATACTCCGTAAAAGACATACGATGTTGAAATCAGTGGAGACTTTCTGTGAAGGAAAAATTGTGGCTACTATGAACTTGTTTGATTTCTTCATCAAACTTGCATTTAGTCCAAGGCATCATGGTTCATGGCGAGAGCTTCAGATGTCTTCGCGATACGCAGATGAACTTCCCCAATTTAATGAATGACTTGCTACCATGGTAACATGCTACCACGGTAACTTGGTAAAAAAGAGCATGTGTTGTTTCCAGAAGACTTGATGACAGTAAGAGCCATGTCGTTATTTGATTTCGATGATGCACACGCTAATACTCGGATACATGGTAGATTATGGGTCTAATAAACCTGTTCATGTTAGTAACAAAGCTGTAAGGCCTCGCTGTGAAGTATTTTTCTAGGGTTGTTTTCTAATAAAAATATGATATGTCTTCAGAAGGAAAGAAAAGATATCACTTTTTAGTTCATCTTATTAATCTGCTGAAATCAAAACTGGACCTCATGTGGTATTTATATATTTTGATTAAAAACATGCAACAGGAAAAAAGACTTTTTTTTTTACATGTAATACCATGATCTCAGAAATGAAATTGTTTGTCAAATATATTATAAACAAGTAACCAAGGCATTTAGATACACAATTATCTACATTTGTCACAAAATTTTTAACATTAAGGTTTTTGACAGGAATGCTTCAAATGCAATTTTTGAGACTTTAAATGCGATTTTATAATTTGTATTTTATACGAGGCTAGGAATTATGCAGATGTCATAGCCTGTCATTAACACATTAAAAGAAACCATCTTTCATGAACCAAGTTAATCTTACCAGTCCAATATAAATGCCTACTGACCAATATTAATGCCTACTGACCAATATTAATGCCTACTTACCAATATTAATGCCTACTGGCTAATATTAATGACTACTGACCAATTTAAATGCCTACTGACCAATATAAATGCCTACTTAATAATATAAATGCCTACTGACCAATATAAATGCCTACTGACCATTATAAATGCCTACTGACCAATATAAATGCCTACTGAGTAATATTAATGCCTACTGAGTAATATTAATGCCTACTGGCAAATATTAATGCCTACTGGCCAATATTAATGCCTACTGACCAATATTAATGCCTGCTGGCCAATATATATGCCTGCTGGCCAATATTAAGGCCTACTGGCCAATATTAATACCTACATATCAATATTAATGCCTACTGGCCAATATTAATGCCTACTGCCCAATATAAATGCCTACTGGCCAATACAAAATGCCTACTGACCAATATAAATGCCTACTGACCAATATTAATGCCTACTGACCAATATTAATGCCTACTGAGTCTTGTATTCACAGCTAGAGCTATCTAACCAGTGTAACAGGCCAGATTATACCCCCTGTCCAGTTTATCTGGTATATTTTAGCTAGGCTAGAATATATCCCTGGGTATACTCTGGCCTAGTCTGTTTTGTCCCCCTTCAGTCCAGTTTATAGCCCTCACACTGATCACTGAAACTAACTTGTATCAAGCAAGATTCAGAGGTCCATTTGATCAACATTATTTAAAACATACCTAATCTTATAAATTATTTATACTATTTATTTCTATGGCCACACATTATTAAATATCAGATCAATAGGATTAAGAGCTACTCCAAACCATGGATCATTCATCCATTTGTATATCCATTTATATTTAAGTTTAATTTAGACACTGTCATGACAAAACTTACAATAAAACTATTGATTCAAAAACAAATATAGAGAATAACATATTTAGTAGCTTGATTAACTTAATTAAAACATACATGTAATTTATTCAGTTGAAACTACATTAGCACTGTACTTATATATATTTTTGTATATTATTATACATCATGTTACTATTTTCAGCTAGAGTGCCTTTAAATGTGGATATTTTGTTGTAGGTTTGAATTAATTGGGTGATGATTTAATTTCGGAAAATTCAGAGACATAAGACTGTTATGTAGTAATGTGATTCTCCATGCTTACATACCGTTTGCCTCGATAGCAATCACCTATACTGGATTGAAAATATTTTACATTAAATAAATAGAAAGTGGACAAAAGTTGAGTCATTTTGTTAAAACTACAATTTTTTAAAGTATAAAGTGCAGCTATTTAATGCAGCCGGGGGGGTATAATCTAGCCTAAGGGGGTATAAAATGGACTAGGCCAGAATATATCCCAGGTATAGTTTAGGCTAGGCTAAATTATACCCAGGTATAAAGTTGAGGGGGGCTATTTTGGCCTGCTACACTGGGGATCAGATAAAGCATGGACCATTTGACATTATGATGCCCATGACACCATGCCAGAGACATTCTTGACAATAAAGGTTGGGGTTTATAGTCTGATACCACAGACAATCTCAGTCTCACCAAACTTTACACATTGCATTCCTGGTTAGATGTGCCTGGCTATTCTTGTTGCTTTTCTAAGCCCCCTGAGGAGCATTCTACCCAGTGAGCCATATTAGGTGCTAAAGGTTTTCCTTCAATGTGCCTGCCAGTACCATTTCACTCTTGGGTAGAAGAGGCGCAGCACCCTTGTGGTCAAGACTTTGGCCAGGTGTCTTAGCACAGAGGGTGGTCAGAATAGGACTTGAACCCACAATCTTTGCTATTATGGGTGCAGCACCCAAACTATTACGCCTCAAAGCATTACGTGCTGATACTTTGGTTCGTGAACTTGAGCCCTGCCAGGGTCTCTCATCATTTGCATCAGTCATCCTGGGATGAAGCTTGGCTCCAGTGTGAGATCTATCAGCTTGTAGCTGTCATCTTCAATATTGTACCTGTTTCATCATATCACTGACAAAGTGACTTCACTGTCATCTCTTACGTGCATCGTAACCTTGTGTTTCAAATGTGTATGTCAGTCAACCATGTTTGTACAGTACCAGCCAGTATTGTTCAGTTTTTCTTATTCTTCATTTGCCCCAAAACAGGGGATGGCATGAATTATCTAATTTTGACATTAGTTTAAAGAATATAGTAATATTTTTGGTAATGAAACAGGGAATTTCATTTGATATATTATGATATATTTTACACGTATAATATGACACGTATGATAATAGCCACTTAGTTTTTCTTAGTTTATTAAAAGAATTTTACCTAATTTATTAAAAATTATTTACCTAATTTATTAATAGAATGAGTTTTACTTAGTTTATTAAAAGAATTTCACATAGTTTTTTTCCAAGTATTGGTCACAATAGGTTTGAGGAAATTATGTTGTTATTAACCTGACCAATTTTCATATTAATTTAACAGGTGTTCTTGTGTCTGAGAAAGTTAACCCTGTAGACCTTACTTTAAAACAAATAGTCATGGAATTGGCCATAGTAATTTCAACAAATGCTTTTACAGTTAATAACATCAATCATTGAATTTGTCATAACAATTTTAACAAATGGTTCTGTAGCTCTAAAGGTTAACCCTTTATACCTAACTTAATCAAAATAATCATTGAATTGGCCATAGCAGCTTTAAAAGATGCTTTTGTAGCTCAAATGGTTAACACTGTAGACCTAACCTAATAAAATTTGTAACAGAATGGTCATAACAGTTTTAATAGATCCATTTGTTTGCTGAGAAGGTTAAAATTCTTGGACCTAACATGATATAAAATGAGTCAGAGTATGGGTCAGAACAGTCTATGACCAGTTTAAAGGTGAACATCAGAGATCGAGGCCAGAAGGATCGATACGACAAGTAAGCCGTGTAGTGTGGTATGATTTGGCAGGACATTTGTTTGCTAGGCATACCCAGCAAGCAGCAGATGATGGTTTTTTGTCGGCTTTGTGCCAACTGATAAGCCGAGAGGGATTGATGGCTGCCGGCTTATGTAAGCAACGGGTCTTAAAGCTGCCCAACACATGCTCTTTGTAGAGGGTCTTCCTTTAAGTATAAACCTCCCTTTATCCTGGGTGCTCGGCCTCCAGCGATGCTGTATTTACACTCAATAGATGAAAAATTAGTATTTCTTTTTAGGTTTGGATTTTGCTCACCAGGGGGAGCTGTGCATCTCTGCTGATTATCTTGTAGGATTTATGGTAAAAAATGGTCTATCTTATCGTGTTTCCATGACAACAGTTGACTTCTCTATCAGTTGGACATGCTGGCTCGAGGTAACGTGTCCATAACTCAAGTCTTCTTCAAGGGTTATGTGAAATGATAACCTTTATAGATAATATTCAATGAGTTCAGTGAACTTTTCACCTCACAATTCATTTGTCATACATGTACAAGTCGCTAACAGAAAGGTGACACCGGTGAATATCCATTCTATGACACATGGTGGAAACCCAGAATTTCCGCAGGGTATTTCAAGTGGGTCCTGTTGGCAGTACCACTTCATATACAGGGTTAAATGCTTATTTTATGTTCCCAAGGTCCAGAATTTTCTCATAATATTGGTAAAAATGCAAACCTTTTCTGGAATATCTGTACACCCTTGAAAATTCCATTTCATTCCCTGATATCAGCTTCTGTGAGAGTTCTCCTGCATGTTTCTCATTCTGAATCTACTTCCAATTCAACGGGTCATTCATAACATGAATTTGAATTTAGTAATGAAGGTGATATTAGTAAACTTTATGTAAATTTAATACTAGAAGTCTTGATTCTAAGGAATGCAAGCCTCCACCAGGTAGGGAGGTCCCTATTGTTGGATGCTGCGAAAACTGTATTTTCATTCACATATCTGACCCATATTTTCCAGGTTCATCAATGCAAAATTGATTCTACATTTGTGAATATTCCTTGATGATGTACCTGAAACCAGATCATGTGCCATATCAACCCCAGAATCTAAGTGATTCTCCATGGGCTGATTCCTGAAATACTCTGAACATTTGATGAGATTCCATTTATGATTGCATGAGTCGTGTTGTTAACAAACACACACCAACACACACACACAAATGGAGAGGAATGCAT
This sequence comes from Sipunculus nudus, assembly GCA_026874595.1. NCBI lineage: Eukaryota > Metazoa > Annelida > Sipuncula > Golfingiida > Sipunculidae > Sipunculus > Sipunculus nudus. The sequence goes on along the minus strand of CM049320.1, from coordinate 38,913,713 downwards.
ACCCTCCTAAGCAAAAGCAATTTATACACTTTTTAGTGAACCTGTGAGCTAATGTGATGCGTCCGTCCACTGCTGTTCATATGTTACCCCAAGTTATATCATAAACTGTTGGAGCTAGCAGCACCAAATTTTATGGAAGAATCATTCACATGTCAAACCTTATCAGATTGAGCTTATTTTTTTGCTATCTGCATTAATTTAATTGACTTAGATTTTAAAGGGAAATGGCTTAAAAAACCTTTAAAGATCTTCTTTTCCGAAACTTTCATGCCAAATAGTTAGGTATTTCACAGAGAAGATCACAGAAACAGTCTCTGAAGTATGTTGGAAAAGTTCCAGTTTGGTGAATTTTGGCTGAGTTACAGGAAACTAAACTTAGTCATTTTGCCAGAAAAAGCATACTAAAATTAAAATCTCAGTAATGGCTGGAGCTATCATCACTAAATTTCAGCAGATGTTGGTCACATGAGTCATATTTGAAATTGAGGTATTGGTGGCGCCACCTGCATCGACCTTTATTTGTATGGGAGTCAACATTGCATTAGCCAATACTTTCTCATGAAGCAGAAGCTAGCATTCCCAAATTTTATGCAAAAATCAGTCACATGTCAAATTTTGTAAAATGGGCTTTTTATGACACCACCTGCATTGACTTGCATTTTACGGGGGAAAAGCTAAAAAAAACTTTGAAAATCTTCTGGTTCAATGAATTTTGGCCAAGTTACAGGAATTTGAACTTGGTCATTTGGCCATGCATGTAAGCATACTAACACTACCATCCCTGAAACAGTAGGAGCTAATATCACCAAGTTTTGTGCAAATGTTTGTCACATGACCTATATTTGAAATCGTGGTTTTTGTGGTGCCACCTACATTGACCTGTTTTTTTTTATGGGCAAAAGACTCGTAATTTGAGCCTTTTTCAACCACTACATTAGAAATGTTTTATGATGAAACTGTCAACCGAATGGTTAATTTTTCACAAATATTATTCCACTGTAATGGTCTCATTTGTATAAAAATATGTCTGGTTCAATGATTTGTTGAATCATAGAAAGCTGAAGTTGGTCAGAAGTAGCCAAGTAAGCCTATATCAGACTGAGGGAAAGCAAGGTCTTTTCTGCAAAACTCTTTGTTTCAAATTCTGTATCATTGCACAAAAATGACTTTCAGGTGGCCTTGTTCAAGTTTACTTAAATGATTTTTGGCTGAATTATTTGACCTTTGTCTTTGGACCACATTATTGGACTATGACATACTTTGGTAAACAAAGCTAGTAGATTTATTGTATTAACAGACTGAGCTCTGTGGGTATAAAAGCAGAGCTGTACAGGCAACATAAATAATTGGTGTCCATATCCAACTTATGTGTAAGATAAGTCCATGAATAAAATGTATCTGTATTCTGATTAAGCTTTCAGTAGGCATCTAGATGTTATTATCCTAAACATTTTGATAAAAAAAAATTCTTATGAATATATCAACTCAAAAATAAGCATTGTAACCAAAGTCTTTCAGTATGTGTAAACAGATTTACCAACAGGCCAAGATTGTGTCTGTGTCTATAAATAGCTTGACAGATTGCTAACAATTTCAATTTTGGTAACAGGCCAAGTTTTAGTCTGTATCTGTTTATAGGTCAAGAGTTCACTCAGTGCAGCCAGCTACAGGTCAAGAGTTCACTCACTGCAGTAGCTGCAGCTAGAAATTAGCTTCACTTGACCTGGGGCATCTGCCTGCCTCAGCTAAGCTTGGTCATCCCAGTGCATCTCACTAAAGAGAAATTTGATGTATCTGCCTAAAAGATTGGCATGTACATGCATCTTTCATGGCTTTCTTGTAAACAAGACTGGTGCGCCCCACAATAATTTTTGCACAGTGTATGTTCCTTTTTTTTTCTCAGGAGGGATTTGATATATCACCCTGAAATTATGCATATCTATACATATTGGATAGCTTTGTTGTATATAAGACTGGTGGCGCCACCTACAGAAATGTTTGCACAGTGTATAGTCCTGCTTATTTCTCAGGAGTGATTTGACATATCAGCCTGAAATTATACATGTCCATGCATACATCTCAGATAGTGTTGTTGCATACAAGACTTGTTGCACCACCTACAATAGTTTTTGGGTTTCATGTATCTGTGCACATAGCCCAAGAGCGGTTTGAAGTATCTGTATGAAATTTTGCATGTCCATACATCTTTGATGGCTTTCTCATACAGAAGACAAATGGTACCAGTTACAATCATTTTGTGATGTGTACATCAAAGCTTGTATTTCAGGAGTGATATTTTTGTATTTGTTGCTTATATTTGGGTTCAAAATGTTTAGTACTTACATTATACATATATATGTGATTGTCACATATGTACTTGAAAATTACTGCTCCAGCATGGAAGCGTTATACCTTATGTATATCCCATTGCACAGGTTAACATTAGGCTTGCTTTCCTTGTTAAGCCTTATAAAGCCGTATATGGTGCTGGGGGGGGGGGGGGGAGGGGGAGGGACTTTCAATTAGCATTATCAAATTCAGCTTAGACATCACACAGTTCATGTTGAATTTTACTGGTTATTGAAACTTTCTTTGGGTAGTTTTAAAGTGTAGAGTCTGTATGCATGAAGATCGGTAAACAACAACAATTATTATCTTCATGTTTTGCCCTAATGATTATCAGTGTATATTAATGGTTTTACCGAGCAGTGTTTTATCCTTAACCTCGTCAAGGCCAAATTTCTCTTTTGATTCTGTTTTATGGGCAGATTCATACGCTTGATATGTTTCAGTGAGTATTATTTGCTTCAGTGAGTATTATTTAAAAAATTCTTGTCATCATTTCTGTTTCAGTAAAAATATCACCAGGATGCAGTCAGCAATATTTAAGATGGGAAATTGTTATATAAAACCCCTGGTTCGTGCTGGGTATTTTATTAAAGATGGCATTTTCAGGATGTTTAAAAAAGAAGGCCAATCCTGCTGTGTGTGTGTCCTTCAACTTTCTTTTCAAAGCTGATGGCTTTAAACTTTAAAACAAGTGCATTGATCTTAATTAGTATTTATTTGTAGGTTCTTAATTAACATGATGCTCAGGGCAGACGTTCATCAATAATTTAAATTTCCAACATCATGTACATACCTTTTTGTAAGCCAAATAAGTTTGTCTTGTTTTGATATCCAGTAAAGTCATACAGTTATTAAACAGATATTACTCATTGGCTGCTCCCCTTGTCTTATTGAAAATGTAGGAAAAATTCACCTGTTCATGTAAGAAAAAAACACAGTATAGTATGCACAAAACTTGAAGTGACAGATAAAGACTGCTATATATTACCTTTTGTACAGAATATGTCATTTCTGGCTGAAGTTCCATACATATTGATACGATTTAGGTTATTGTCCCCCTCTTCCACAGAACAGGGGATATTGATTTTGGTTTGTCTAGCTGTCCATCTGTCTGTCTGTCCATAAATTTCATAAATTTGATCTGATTTCATTCAAATTTGGCTCAGTGATTGCTCTGATGTATAACTTGGTTTGGATTTGTTTTGGAGTGTCTGTTTGTAAATTTATTATCACCAGCTTCAAAACAAAAATAATGTCCCTTTTTGTTCCCAATTCACTACAAAACTTATGATGTGGAGACATCTTCAGGGGACAATGAGAACTAAAACACAGGCACTATGACATGTGGAGACATCTTCAGGGAAAAATAAAAACTAAAACATTGACAAGGCAACAGGGGACAACAAGTGTTGTTTTGTTTATATTTGTCATAGCTTCCTCAGTATGTGTCTGATGTAAGTAATAGGAACTAGGTCAATATTAATTAATTTGTGTAAGTAGCAGAATATGACAGTTTAACTTTGGATTGCACTATCCTTAGTAGTTTTCTCAAATTTTCTTGGAACAATCCAAATATATGCTATGATTTGTTGAAAATGTGAACTTTCTACTGTTGATAAAGTTTGACCTCCCAAGTTCCCTGAGGTTTATTGGTAATTAATATGCTGTTAAAATTTGTTGTTTATTCTGGAGTGAAATACACATATTAATTTGCTGTAAAATGAAAATTTGCATACCTTAATATCCAATTATATATAAAAATGAAATCCTAAAATTTCCTTTAATTTATATATATTCTGTATTTGAGAAGAACTCTTCTACATAGGTTTTGTATGCCTAATAATAGAGACCAAAGGACATGACTGTTGAACCAACCCGCCCCTATCACATAATAAAGAAACATAGTAATAAATATACATGGTGAATACATACTTCTCTATAGTCAAATTATGGAGTTTTGGTCCATGACAAAGTACATAAATCAGATACAGTATAAACCATGATAGAGATTATGTTTTACGCTGTTGTTTCTGGTATTAGAGGCTTAAGAAAATAAGGTCAAGTACCAGAGCAAGTATTATGTGTACCTGGGGTATGATTTAGATGAATACAAGTCAAGTGATTCCACCTTGACAGAAAGTATAATCAAGTTTTTGTCACAGCGTTTTCTAGCAGGAAATGGCAGAAGGACAGGCTGTCAGCGGAATGTCTGCTTACTGTAGCCACCCCATGTGTTATCATAACTCAGCGAGCACCGGCACCCTCTTGCCCAGTTACTCTGTAGACATACTCTGTTTCAGACTTCCCGTTGTGTACTTTGTGTACGATGGCCTGATAAACAGTTGCTTCACAGAACAGACTGTCTGGTTTGGTACCCCGACCTTGACATACTTAAACGGCATAAAGGATGTATTTTGCTGTCTGGTATAACAGGTATGTCGTGGCTGCCGGAGACCTAGCTGACTCTAACATGCCTTATTGCCTCCAAGTCAGCCAGAAGGATACATGTTCAATTCTGTGCCTGTGTGTGTATTTTTGTGTGTGTTTGTTTACAACATAACTTAATCATGAACAGAATCTCACCAAAATTTCAGGGCATTTTGGAAATGAGTCAATTAAGAATCAGTTAATTTTTGGTGTGGATCCACCCCATGATCCAGGAATATTCACAAATGAACAGTCGCTTAAATACAAATGAACCTGTGAATATGAACCATGCACATAAGAGAATGCAAACATGTTTTGGGGAGCATCCCATAATAAGGACCACCCACATAGTGGGGCCTGCATACCTGAGAATGCATAATTCTAGTCATTTCCTGCTTATATTGTATTTGATTTGACTAGTTTCTTTATTTTTTCTGACTCCCATATTTCCTTTATTATTTTATTAAATGATTGTCTCCTATAATTTCCAATATTTTCCATTTTTTAGACCATAATCTCCTATATTTCACTGCATAATCATGTTTCTGATATAACTGCTATTATTGAATACTTATTGTTAATTAGACTGGTCATTATTGAACAAATCAGATCTTTTGTAGAACTGTATACATGTAAGTATTGCAGTTAAACATAAAAAAAACTCAAAATCACTTAACAGGCCTTTAGATGCTGATTAGAGAATAAGTGGTCATGTTGATTTACAACTAGTGTAAAAAAAAAAACAATTGTGCAGTTAAAACTCCTATATTTTCCCTATATTTTTGGCTGAACATTTCTATAAACTCCTATATAGTTTTTTTCTCAGTCCCTCAAATAAAATCCCCATATTTCTTCAGGAGCCTGCATGGTGTTTGCGATACAATTAAATCACATACATATTGCATAACGCTGAAGTAGTGTTGTGTTAACACAACATTGTGCTTCGTTTTCATGGGTCGTAACACAGCCACAAAAGTTAGAACATGAACTAAAATTCCTGAACATAATGCAGACAGAAAGGCAAGTGGGGGTTGCCAACAGGCTGAGTATAATATCATGTACACTTATCGCTGCTTGTGCTACATCTACTGAGGTGATCGCAAACGTATCCCATCCCTTTATATGTTCCTCTAGATCTGGTTTTAAAACAGAAGGGAATGCATTCCAAGCACATTCAGGAACGCACTTTGCTGGCAGCTTCAAGTTAATCCAGATGTAAAATTCAACTTAGGTAGATGACCTGAAAATAAGCATTGAAACCAGAAACTTGGTGTCACCAGTTACAATGAGTGAGCAACTTGAGTTTTGGTGCATTTGTCTAGAGAGAAGAGATATTAAGGCCTGTTCTTTAAATGCTGTGCAGTGCTAGTTGCTTTTATTGATTAGACTTCCAGTGAGGTGCTGGTGTTAAGGTGTGTTTAACCTTTGCAGATACTTCTTGCTGGCCTTCACTCTTTTGTTCCATTGAAATATTTTGAAACATCTGTGAAATTTAATTGAGTGACAAACACCACCACAACATTATACAGATACAAGTTTATACCACAGGGACAAGAAGTTGTACATGTGGACTTAAAAGGTGGAGCTTCTAAGGATAGAACTCCTAAGATTAAGCTTCATACAATGAGACTACAGGTGCTGAGGGTTTCACTCGTAAAACCTTAGACCAGAGTTTTTATGTTTGGCAGTCATCCTTTTAGTAGAGTTCTTGTTGCAGGTTTTGACTGTGGCCTCCCCAGGAGTTCCTTAGATTTTAGCTAAAAGCTGATCAAGTTGAGATCATGAGGTATTTGTTGTGGACTCTTAGGGTACAGATCCTAAGGTTTTGACTGCAGGCCCTTAAGGAAGTCCTAAGGTTTTGTCTGTGGACCCTTAAGGAAGTCCTAAGGTTTTGGCTGTGGTCCCTTAAGGAAGTCCTAAGGTTTTGGCTGTGGGCCCTTAAAGAAGTCCACAGGTTTTTGCTGTGGTCTCATAAGGAAATCCAAAGGTTTGGCTGTGGGCCCTTTAGGGCGAACCAAGGTTTTGGCTTGGGGCCCATTAGGAAGTCCTAAGGTTTTGGCTATGGACCCGAAAGGAAGTCAAAGATTTTGGCTGTTGGCCCTTAAGGAAGTCCAAAGGTTTTCGCTGTCGGCCCTTAGGGAAGTCCTAAGGTTTTGGCTGTCAGCCCCTAAGGAAGTCCAAAGGTTTTGGCTGTGGGCCCTTAAGGAGGTTCTAAGGTTTTGGCTGTGGGCCCATTAGGAGGTCCTAAAGTTTTGGCTATAGGCCCATAAGAAATTCAAAAGTTTTGGCTTTTGGCCTTAGGGAAGTCCTAAGGTTTTGGCTGTTGATTTAGATTCTGAGTTCCTAACAGTTTTGATTCTAAGGTTTTCAATGAGTGCCTTTAAGAGGTTCTTTTGTGTTGCTGTGGTCCTTTAAATATTCCTTAGGTTTTGGTCGAAGGTCTTTAAAGTCAAGATCCTGAGGCTTCAAGTTGAAGCTCTGAAAGTGGAGGTTCAAAGATTTTCACTGAAAGTTTGGGTGAAGTTTTGACTCTTAGAATGAGTTGCTTAGGATTAAATAGAAACTTTGACATTGCAGGTCTTGAGGTTTTTATCTGGTCCTGAGGTTTGGCATTAAATCGCTGGGCTTGAAGCCTTTTGAATGTCCTTTATAAAGGCCATAGTTTATGAGGATTGAGTGAGGTGATTTGAATTTTGGTTTTTGTTGTATGCCCGGAGTTTGGATCTCATTAGTTTTGGCATTTCTGTTATATTGGTTTACATGAAATTCCCACACTGATTATTGCCAATTTACCTGCTGAACTATTTGATATCATGGGTCATCTTTTTTAACAGAATTCAAGCTTAACACGGAAGCACCTCATCCTTAATAAGATATCTCCATACTAATTTTGTAAATTTTTTGTTGTCAGTTTTGTTCTATAAAATATAAAAACTTTTACTTTTTCTCACACAGATCGACATGGGTGCACACACAGACATGAATCCACTATTTGTCTCTGTTGTTCTTAAACAACACAAAACTGGACCATGTTAACCACTTCATGTCAGTGATGGATGTGTAGGTGTGGGGTGGGTCGATCGTAAAAATATAAAATCCACGATGTCACCTTCAGTATTTAACATGGCCGTCACATTTGCAGTTAGTAAAAAATTAACGAGTCCACAAGAAGAGCTCTGGATTGTTCATGATTAGATATCTTGAGCGCAAAAGGGTTAAACGAGACAGGAAATCCAAAATGAGGCTGATCATCACACCGGCCTGCTCTAATATGCGATACAAATGCAAGTCCTGTACCATGAGACTCCACCCGTGCATGTGTTGGAGGAGCAAGCAAGCCCATTTGCCTAATGGGAAATCTATGGCATGGCCACCGCAGTGGTAGCTTGTAGCACCCCTTGTTTTTGTTCACTTTTTCTTTTTCTTGTGTTAATGCAACAGTTCAAGGATTCAAGCTCTTACACATGTTGCTCACATCTGATTCCCAGGGTACTGTATATATCTGTATATATATATTGATCCTAACATATGTTTCATTCAGTGTATTGCCTTCTCTTGTGAAGTTTAAGAAAATATATATTACGTACATGTTTTTTTTCCTTTGTTCATCATACACTGATCTGGTATTATATTCTCTGCATGATTCAGACTATATTGATGAAAAGGGTTTTTTTCACCATTGGTTTTGATTGTTTGTCTTTCAGGATAATTAAGAAAGATAAGTGGATTTCCTAAAACTTCATTAAGATGAGAGCTTTTCAAGACCTACCCTCCATTTGTTATACCCTCTCTCCTCAGTGCTGTCAATGAAGTATTTATTAAATAAAGAGGTCTGAAGTCAGCATATGCACTCCTGGTACACTATATTGACCCTTGGTCACTTAATTTGCCAAATTATGACATGCAGACAAGTTCTTTGAAAATGCAACTAACAGAATATTTGGCCATACTTGTCAGCTTGTCATCTTAGCATCATGACCAATTGATATCGGCTATCACTCCAGTGCATCTCTAACCTGTTAGTGGTTGATGTGGCAGAAGTTCCGCTTTTCTAGATCAATTATTACTACTTAATCTTGCTGATAGGTCTTGCACTTTGCCACAAAGTGCACCATTGCAGTTGTTTCTGACTCTTTAACATTGTGTAATGATGCAAAGCAAAGAAAGCAGAACTTTGGATCAGGTTTATTGCTTTGCAGCATCACACAGCATGGTGCAGCCCAACACAGCCTGGTGCAGTGTCACACAGCATGGTTTAGCACCACACAGAATGTTGCAGTGTCACACAGCATGGTGTAGCATCATACAGCCTGGTGCAGTGTCACACAGCATGGTTTAGTGCCACACAGAATGGTTCAGCACCACACAGCCTGGTGCAGTGTCACACAGCATGGTTTAGCACCACACAGAATGTTGCAGTGTCACACAGCATGGTGTAGCATCACACAGCCTGGTGCAGTGTCACACAGCATTGTGCAGTGTCACACAGAATGGTTCAGCACCACACAGCCTGGTGCAGTGTCACACAGCATGGTGCAGTGTCACACAGAATGGTTCAGCACCACTCAGCCTGCCGCAGTGTCACACAGCATGGTGCAGCACCTTACAGAATGGAGTATTGTGACAAGGCATGGTATTTGGTGTGGACAATATAGTGTATTTTTGAAGTACAGTGCAGTGTTTGGTATGGTTAGGCAGTTTTTGTGCAAGACAAGCTGATAGAATCTTAGGGCTGAAAATCACCAAGATTGAAATTTATATAGATAATTTGTAAACCTTTAAAATAAGTTTGCATTATGGGGACATATTTGCTTAACTGTATATTGAAGGAAGCTTTTCTGTCCAAAACCAGTAGACTGCTGAAAAAAAAATCAATTTTGACACATGTGTAAATTTTCTGTGACAGTAAAAAGGAAAGAGTGTAGATCTGAGGAGGATTGGAACCGTTATAGTTAAGGATGATTGAAGACTGCTCTTGCTGTTATATAAAGCAAATAAACTAGTAGAGGTGATGTGTAACTGTAGAATAAAGGGAGGCTTTCAGAGCATTAACCAATGCTGCAAATCATCTGTATGGTACTTACAAAGATCCACTGTAACCTTTATATAAGGGATGAAGCTTTTAGGTCTCCCAGAGCACCCCAGAATATAAAAAGCCGATCTTCAGTAGCGCTACCTTAAGATATCCATTCATCGCTCCTCAGCAGATGGTCCACAAGGAAACGATCTCAGAGTACACAGTCAGCAGCTGTGCTGCAGTGCAAATAAAAATAAATCAGTCTTTTAGATGATGCTGTTACGAGGAGTTTGCAGCTGGTTCTACTGGCTTGTTATTCACTTATTGGCGCTGGTGTATGTTTAGCCCTTGAGTGGCCACCCCAGTCCACACGCCCAGAGATGTAAGATTCTGTTGGGATTCCCACTGGGTTATTATGTTGTAAAGATGGCATTAGAATCCACATGGGCCCATCCAGCCCTTGATGTATATAATGCCTGTATCTTTGTCCTGTTACAGTAATGATTATGGCTGTATAAGTCACATGGATCATGGAATTTCAGATGTACAATATATGATTATTTTAAAGTCCAAGTTATGGATATTCAGACAGTGATCATTCAGGCATGAATTTGATTGTCTGTCATGATTCTAATTTTGGAGTTGTAATTGTAGTTTAAAAAAATACATGTAATTATACACGTACATCTGTACAAAACGGTCCCCCTCCCCCCCCCCCAAAAAAAAAAAAAGACACCAGTATGTGTAATATATATGTTAGTTGGGAGTAATGAAATGATACCCTTGCTCAGGAAAAGAAACTGCAACATGGAGTCATGGATCCCATACTAAATGTATGTTAGCTATCACAGTCATATGCAGGCTGCCAAGCAATCCTGCTTTTTCGTGTTATTTTGTCTCAGTCCTATTTTTTCTTACTTTTTCTAGAAAATGTCCTCCTTTTCTATATTTCAAGTCCTACTTTTCTTTATTTCCAGTCCTACTTTTTCCATATTTCCAGTCCTACTATTTCTATATTTCCAGTCCTACTTTTTCTATATTTCCGGTCCTACTGTCGCCCTACTTTTACTATATTTCCAGTCATACTTTTGTTCTACTATTTCTATATTTCCAGTCCTACTAATGTTCTACTATTTCTATATTTCCAGTCCTACTAATGTTCTACTATTTCTATATTTCCAGTCCTGCTTTTAAATAAGCATCTGCTTGATAGGCTACATTTGTGTTTCCTCTCTGTTGAAAAGAGACAGGGTGTTTTACTTCAGCATAAATGAGGATATTTTTGCCAAATAACATGAAACATACTAATATTCTGTATAATTCCAATGTATTTATAATCCCTAATTGGAGAGATTTATGCCAAGACTGACTCACTTCTAGTTATTCCTGCTACCAGTGTATGTGACAATTTCAAATAAAATCCATCAAACTGTTCCACAGATATTTTACAGATGTGCACTCGTAGAACTTTGTAAAACTTTGCATTTGGTTAATAACAATAGTTTAATAGATTTATATAGCAGAGTTAAACAACAATGCCTGGAAAGCACTTAACTGACATGAAAATTGAATAAAAAGATAATTATGCAAACAAAGTCAAAAAGATAATGCTACTAACAAAAGCTGATTTAAAACTTGCACTTTAATACCTCTGTAAAGAAACCAGCAATATTGAAAGTCTTTTATTTCTTTAAGTGTGTTGCAACTGTCGGGAAAGCTTTTGAATCACATGTTCAAGCTAGTTCATGTTGTTTGAACAACCAAAAAACCCGACCAGATTTTCTAAGTACCTAATTGCCTGCCAGAAAAATGTGATAAAACCTATTGATAAACCATTAACATCTTTGTGTTTTAGCTTTTGAATAAATGCACTGGTTTATACAGGAAACCAATGGAGACCTTTGGACACTGGAATCATACAGTTCGTATCAGTAATCTCTCAAATGCAGCAGTGGTCCTTCCCAAACAGTGACCTGATCAAACTCATGCAGGGTTCATACTAGATTTAAAGGAATGCTAAATTTAAGTACTGAAAAGTTCATGAAATTTCATAAATCTGTCTCATTTCTTTGAAGAATCACACATGAACTAAACTTACAAATGAATCATTCCCTCAAAATGATGTGAATCTTGCATCCAAATTTTAAACTTGAAATATGCATTCTAATGAATACAGGCCTGTGCCATATGGAGGGTCCCAATTTTGGGATGCTCGCAAAACTATATTTGCCTTCACTTATTCAGCCCCTATTTCCAGGTTCATTCATGTGTAAGTGACCTTACATTTGTGAATATTCCTAGATGATGTTGCTGAAGCTGGAACATGTGCCACAACCACACCAAAATCTTATTCAGTCTTAATTGGCCCACTCCCTAAATTCCCAAGAAAATGTTATGAGATTTCATTATTAATTGTGTGTGTTATGTTGTGAACAAACACACATGCAAAGGGGGATGAATGCTTACCAAAGGTCCTTCATTTGAAAAAAAAAAATCATTAAATTTTATTTATCAGGAAATTTATGTCATGAAAACAGGTAAATTAAAGTCAATAACTAAAATTTCAACAGTAATTACTGTTCTTTAAATAAATTCTAAAATTTTATATTTTGTTAAAGAGAAACCAAATTTAGTGAGCATTTATCACGTAGTTTGTCATTTAGTGTTGCACTGTGTGTTAATTATAAATTTGAGATACACATAAAATCCAATTAATCCTGTTCTTTCAGTATGTGAAATTCATTTTCTTCATGTAATAACTTGACTTTAAACAAGTACACTAAGGTTTATTTGGGTATAATAACTGTCATTCAAATTTAGCAATAAGTTATTTAATTGTTCTTTTTTCTATAACTTTGATGGAGTTCAGCCACTGAAGCAGCAAGGTATTAAATCTTAAAAGCACCTCTTTCAGTGAAAATTGTATATTGACACCCAGTAATGTCAGTTACAGAATGGTTAACATGTAATGACACCCAGTAATGTCAGGTTCTCATTTTTCCAGTACTTTGGACGAGTGTTCCACTGACAGACCTATTGTCGGGAATTTGTGCTGCATTACATCTAAGACAAAGCAGCTACTGTATCAATGTTAAGATCAATGTGGTGTTAAATATATACCCTTAATAGCTAATTAATTTTATTAATCCTTTTATGTACATAAAAAGCCTTGTATCCAGTTCAATTGGGTCAAATGGATTAAGGTCAGATAAGGTATTGCAAAAAATGATCTAATTATTAGTGTCTTTGTAATCATATATTTTGGAAAGTCTTGGAATTGAATAGGTTTTGAATCCTAAAAGCTGGCTTATCAAGGAAAATTGTATATGTGACACATACTAATGTCAGTTTTGTGATAAGCCTTACATTTGTCCATTTGTTTTAGAGTATATGTCATGTTGAGATTTATTTTTTCAGCCATGTGCTATAATGTGTCATCATTGAACTCATTTCATGGATTTAGTTACTTAATAACAATAAGAACTTGAATTTGTTTGGAATATAAAATTCACAAGAGAATTAAGTCTTCAGCAGATCAACTGATTTAATCAACTAACTTCATTAAGTTACATCTTTATATCAAGTGTTTTCCTAGAATGGCTAATCAATATGTCTATATGACTTTCTTTTAAAATCATACTATTTTTGACCAACTCTGTGAATTTTCTTGCCAATTGTCAGTGATTGCAAACAATGATTCCAGGCAGTTTGTAAAATTGTACCTGTCTCAAAAAAAAAATTGATGTGATAAAAAAAATGAGGATTTAATACAAACATTTGTTCATTATTTTCCTGCCTCAACAGAATTTGAGATCAGGCTTTGTTTGCCCTGTTTTATGTTGTTAATTAGTTATATTTCAACTGAATACATTTCATAAAAAATACATGTATATTTAATAATATATATTATACAAAAAAAATAGATTCAATTGAACAAATGTGTAAACTACTGAAATGTCAACAGTTAATCAAAAAGCCAACTAATGATCATGGTAATAGTACAGATCATTTGTTCACAAACTGCTCACATGCTTCAGTTTCAACATTAGGAAACACATGGTCAGGTCACAAAATATTATTTGCAACAATTTCTTGCTCATCAATACAAACCAATCATATAAACCAACCATGGCCTTTATTACCTCTTCCTCTTACACTTTATCTCCATTTGATATTATTTTAGATTTTCAGCTGAGCACAGTGACCCATAGGTCCCTTGTTTAGAGATATAGGTGGAGTAAACATGTGTCCTACTGTGTGGGGGCTATCACATACAAAATGATTCTCCAACTGCATTTTTAGTCAGAGCCCACAAACCCCCTCAGTATTAGACTCCTACTGAATGGCAGAGCAAGCACTGGCCCTAATTCCTGTCAATAGGCAGTTTCAACCTGAGGAGAAAGGATTCACTCTGTGTTAAAGAAACCTATAAATTAAAAAAACATATGATAGTGATCTGGATTACCTCTAAAACTAATGGACAGTTCCTTGTTTGTTACAAAATGCATTATAATAAGATATACTAGGGATTTCAAGCACTGATTTGGCATTTATGGAAATGTCCGTTGGTAAACAGTATACATTATTTTTTACTCAGTGGGTGCTGGAAAGCACAGAGGTGAGTCTGTTATGATGATTTCAAGCCCTAGCTGTCCTCTATGGATTTCCTCCTGGTAAACATTATGTGTCATGAACACAGATTTACCGCTGATGAGGTTAACCTAAACATCCCCCAGGTGGAGCTGTGTACAGATAAGGATCCTTCATCATTCTTCGTTCACCTGCTGTTTCGTATAACAAGCTGACAGTGATGTGGACTTACAAGGAATCTGGTCTATTGTGGCCTCTAGCATGGCTGTTGCTGTCCTGTGTTCATGCAATACAGACATGCACTGCAGCAAACCATGTAGCCTTTTTCTGTATAGCATTTATCAGGGTGTGCTTATGTTTTGTGGTGAGTTTCACCAACAGTTTTTTCAACCATCATTAGATTATTTGCCATCAGTTTGAAAAATTCTAATTTTTTGTAATTCATACAATTTTTGCGAACTTTTCACAAGATGTATTTAAGATATATTAGAGAAATATTTGAAAAAAAAAATCACTTTTCTGGTCTGGGAAAGATTAGGGAATTTTAGCAAAAAAGTATCAAAACTGGTTATGGAATTTTTAGAATGAATAATGCAATATAAATTTGACATACTGAAAAAATAAGGTGTACAATGATGTTACTGTCCTACACATACCAGTAAAATGATGTTACTATTGGTCCAGTCTTATAATAATTTGTTTTTAATATGTTTGTGTTAATTGGGTAATTACTAAAATGAGATGATGCATTTTTGTAAGAGTATATAAAACTAAGTGTTACTTTGATCCATTTAATGATACTTTGTTACATACTCTTGTCATTTTGGAACAGTTACTGTCACATTGGTACATTTGTAATTGATGTAACATTGGGACATTTTCTTTCATATTGGTAAATTTGCTGTAACATTTGGACTTAACTGTTACATTGGTACATTTGCTGCAATATGGCACATTTACTGTCACTATGGTACATCTGCAGTAAAATTGGGACATTCACTGTCACTTTAGTACATTTGCTGTAACATTGGGACATTCACTGTCACTTTAGTACATTTGCTGTAACATTGGGACATTCACTGGCACTTTGGTACATTTGCTGTAACATTGGGACATTCACTGTCACTTTAGTACATTTGCTGTAACATTGGGACATTCACTGGCACTTTGGTACATTTGCTGTAACATTGGGACATTCACTGGCACTTTGGTACATTTTCTGTAACATTGGGACATTCACTGTCACTTTAGTATATTTGCTGTAAAATTGGGACATTCACTGTCAATTTAGTATATTTGCTGTAACATTGGGACATTCACTGTCACTTTAGTATATTTGCTGTAACACTGGGACATTCACTGTCACTTTAGTATATTTGCTGTAACATGGGGACTAACTGTCACTTTGGTACATTTCCTGTAATATTGGGACCTAAACTATCACTTTGACAGCTGTTGTCTATTTGGGACATTTGCTGTCACTTTCGTACAGTTCTTGTTATTTTAGTATTTCTTCTGTTTTACTGCAGTGGTATTAGTGGGTGGAATTGGTTGTAAAACCATGTTTGATGATTGAAATAAAAAAATAACTGATGATCAGATATTGATCAGTTATGTTTACTACCATCTATATGACTATGAATCTGCATTATAGAATTATACTTAAAAAATTGACTGAGTAAATTCAGTTTGACTTGTACATCACACCAAGTTGATGACACTCTTTGCTGCAGAAGGTTCAGTTTCAGTCCTGTTGAGACTTTGTGTCTAATCTTTCTTATTTCTCTGACAAGAAAATAATTTTTTTCTGGCTAACATGGCTTCTTTCCATGTGCATACACAATCATTTGTGATCAATTATGCAAAATGCAACCAATTTAATGAAGTATGAAAGAAAAAGACCAGTCATTGATTAAATCAATTAATCGCCACACCACTAGTGCATATATTACAGACATGTGGCCTGAAACTGTTAGTGTATCTCAGTTGCTCTGCTGTCATGCACACTATCTCTTGGTGACATCTTGGTGTGGTATATAGGTAAAATTGTTTGTTATCTAAACCTGATGCCATCATTCTACTTTGCTGTCACTTAATATTAGATCACAGCAATAATGATTTCAATACTATCTCAGTTCATCATACTTCTGATTTTTTTATTTTTGTATGGAACTCTGTAATCAGCATTTTCCCATGTTTATTGGACTGATTGCCGTATATATATAAATATTTCCCGCTCTGCTTGGTTTAACGAGGCTCCTTTCTTTAAATGCATTATTTCTATATACATGGCAAGGATAGACGAGTGATATTATATGAATGTAGCAAGTGATTAAACATATCTAGAATTTGTCATCAAATGTCATCAGATTGGGATCATATTTGTTATGGTAATTTGATATATATATATACCGCTGATTTATGTAATGTCAAAAAAATCTGATATCCTGAAACTTATGTTTGATTTATTTATCACCTTTATGGTAGGGCTTGTATATATCAAAGAAATAAACTGGTGCACACCTGGCCTTAATGATGATAGCGCATGTACATGACTTATTACAAAATGATGGGGGTGTTTAAGCCAGTTAACAGCATACAAGCTAGAATGGTAATTTATCAAATCATTTGTATTGAATAAATTGATTTACTACGGTGTCAACAACATAGCGGTTACTCCTCCATATGCATAATGCCATATGTCACATAATATACCCAGTGGTGAGAACATTTATATTATTGAATATATGATTTATACAAATAGATCAATTATATGTGGCAAATATCGGTTTGTATGGCCCACTGCATGATTTAACAGCTGTCATTTTAAGAAGGTTGGTGGTTTTACTGGTATAGGTCGTCGTGCCTGATAATGCTCCACTTGGCTTGGTTAGGTTAATTATATTATAGGTATATAGCAGTAAATCAGGGGTAATTCTACCAGTATCGTTTCCTGATTTACATAATAAAATTCAGTTAGCCATAAAAAGAAGTATCATTTTATTTACAGCTATATTCTATTCATTGATAAGGCAATGCAACGTGTGTTTTATCATGTCAGGTGAGCTCTATGTATTTTGTACGAAAACCCTTATTGATATTTTTAAACAATCCCAACCCTTTATGTATCTGAAGCAGAATGGGGAAAGTTAAATGAGTGGGAACAAAAACAGTACTTCACACTTAATCGCTGTAAAAATTCTATACAAATAATGAAACAACAGTCTAGATTTTGGGACTATATATTCCCTGATTTATATAAAATTTACTTCAGTTTGAACAATGTTCATTCACAATATCCATATCCCACATTACAATGCTTACCATTTTCACTCTCTCAGGTTTTCAAGCACACCCTTATAAAAAAAGTAGAACAAATGTGGGAAACTGAAGGAAAAAGTTGGATAAAAGTGAGACTGAAACCACGCATATATCAACATTATTCATGCTCAGTTTCCACAAACAAATGTTAAATAAAATAAAATAATATTATTAAGAGCAATGCATCAAAGAATGGATGCATTTAATTGCAGGCCCTCCATTTAATTGTAATTGATTATTAACCTCAGAATCGATTCATTTTAATTATTAGTTTTTGCATATACCATCCCGTAATCCTTGGTGAGCTCTCAAATCTGACAGAGCAGTTCATGGTGACTAAGTTCTTTACCTTGTTAGTGCTCTAAATCTAATTCAAAGGTTCACTGGTGGACCAATTGACTCGCATAAAAACAAATATGGCAGCATAAGAGGAAGAGCTAAATTTTTGTGTTATTTACTTAAATTTACTAACATCCGTTTTGCTAAAAATTGCTTTTATTTTTATTAAAAGTCTGAAATTTACTACTTAAGTATAAACTTAATCAAGAATTAAATTGAAGGTAAAGAATTAATAATTGAATCCATTCTGAGGGCCCTTACAATTCACAGGCCTAATGTTTTAACAATTACATGTGGGGCCCAGTTTGTAACTGAATTCTTTGGATCATACAGTGCTCCCGTATCTGTTTACTTTTGAGAGGACTAGAAAATTTCTCAACAATTTACAGCATTAAATATGTAGGTGGAAAACATCCTTAAATGACATCATCACTCTCACAGATAGGTTTTTTGCTGAGGGGTGTGTGTGTGTGGGGGGGGGGGGGGTTGTTAGTCATACCTCACATTAGTGTTCCAGTATGAGTTCAAAAAATGAGTTATTATTCTCTGGTATCAGTCAAAAATACCACTACATTTGTAGCCTGTAATGGACTCTACAGCTAATGGGACCTCAGTTGGCAACTTGGTATGTAATAAAGTTATGGGGCTGTTATAACTCCTGCTTGTAACAGTGCTATCACTCGATACTCTGGCATTCTTAGTCAGTAGCAAGTTAGTACATTTGTTCTTTGAGCAGACAATATTCTTGTGTGTCATGAATACAACCAATTAGGCAGCTGGATATTAAGACCCGGTAAGTGCATCCTCCCCACCCATTTCGTCTTTTTTATTCATCTTTTTTGCCAGATTCACTTCTCTAAATGTACTTTATTCAATAATCTTTAACTGGGCTTTGTTTTTATGAGCTCGTATGGTGTGGTGTACCCAGGGTGTTGCTTTGATTAGATCCAATTGTGATGTCATAAGAGTCAGTCAGCCAGAAAGGAATTCCTACTTTCCTGATGTACTGAGTCAAATAACATAGACCAGCTGTCCCACAGTGCCACAATACTCCAGCACCTGATCCAGGCATGTTACAAGCCATCACTAGCTAGTCTCTACTATCCCTAGACCAGCCAGTCCCGGACAGAGTCTCCACTATCCTGGTTTAACCTAGACCAGCCAGTCCCAGAGTCTCCACTATCCTGATGTAACCTAGACCAGCCAATCCTAGAGTCTCTACTATCCCTGTGTAACCTAGACCAGCCAGTCCTAGAGTCTCTACTATCCTGTTGTAACCTAGACCAGCCAGTCCCCGGCAGAGTCTCTACTATCCTGGTGTAACCTAGACCAGCCAGTCCCCGGCAGGGTCTCTACTATCCTGGTGTAACCTAGACCAGCCAGTCCCCGGCAGAGTCTCTACTATCCCAATGTAACCTAGACCAGCCAATCCTAGAGTCTCTACTATCCCTGTGTAACCTAGACCAGCCAGTCCTAGAGTCTCTACTCTCCTG
Source organism: Sipunculus nudus (assembly GCA_026874595.1). Classification (NCBI taxonomy): domain Eukaryota; kingdom Metazoa; phylum Annelida; class Sipuncula; order Golfingiida; family Sipunculidae; genus Sipunculus; species Sipunculus nudus. Next base: position 38,894,177 of record CM049320.1, on the reverse strand, counting down.
TTGTAACCTAGACCAGCCAGTCCCCGGCAGTCTCTAGTATCCAGGTGTAACCTAGACCAGCCAGTCCCCGGCAGAGTCTCCACTATCCTGGTATTACATAGACCAGCCAGTCCTAGAGTCTCTACTATCCCAATGTAACCTAGACCAGCCAGTCCTAGAGTCTCTACTATCCCAATGTAAACTAGCCCAGCCAGTCCCTGGCAGAGTCTCTACTATCCTGGTGTAACCTAGACCAGCCAGTCCTAGAGTCTCTACTATCCCAATGTAACCTAGAACAGCCAGTCCCCGGCAGAGTCTCTACTATCCTGGTGTAACCTAGACCAGCCAGTCCTAGAGTCTCTACTATCCTGGTGTAACCTAGACCAGCCAGTCCTAGAGTCTCTACTATCCCAATGTAACCTAGACCAGCCAGTCCTAGAGTCTCTACTATCCTGGTGTAACCTAGACCAGCCAGTCCCCGGCAGAGTCTCTACTATCCTGGTGTAACCTAGACCAGCCAGTCCTAGAGTCTCTACTATCCCAATGTAACCTAGACCAGCCAGTCCTAGAGTCTCTACTATCCTGGTGTTACCTAGACCAGCCAGTCCCCGGCAGAGTCTCTACTATCCTGGTGTAACCTAGACCAGCCAGTCCTAGAGTCTATACAATCCTGGTGTAACCTAGACCAGCCAGTCCTAGAGTCTCTACTATCCTGGTGTAACCTAGACCAGCCAGTCCCCGGCAGAATCTCTACTATCCTGGTGTAACCTAGACCAGCCAGTCCCTGGCAGAGTCTCTACTATCCCTGTGTAACCTAGACCAGCCAGTCCTAGAGTCTCTACTATCCCAATGTAACCTAGACCAGCCAGTCCTAGAGTCTCTACTATCCTGGTGTAACCTAGACCAGCCAGTCCTACAGTCTTTACTGTCCTGGTGGTACCTAGAACAGTGAGGCCTAGAATCTCTATTGTCCTGGTGTAATCTAGACCAGCCAGTCCTAGAGTCTCTACTATCCCAATGTAACCTAGACCAGCCAGTCCTAGAGTCTCTACTATCCCAATGTAACCTAGACCAGCCAGTCCTAGAGTCTCTACTATCCTGGTGTAACCTAGACCAGCCAGTCCTAGAGTCTCTACTATCCTGGTGTAAACTAGACCAGCCAGTCCTACAGTCTTTACTGTCCTGGTGGTACCTAGAACAGTGAGGCCTAGAATCTCTATTGTCCTGGTGTAATCTAGACCAGCCAGTTAGAGCTTAGTTGACCTTCAGTCATCATAGTGCTGAGCTTTGGTGATTGTTTTTTATCCGTGCTCTAAGTTTCACTGCAGTTTTGAAAATAAAATTCATTAATGGTAATTTTACTTATCAAATCAGTGACTATGACAAACCCCTATCAAATAAAATATATTTTTTACATCATGTGCTCTAAATTTTAAGGAAAAACAGTATGTTTTTAATAAATGTCAGTATTTATGGAATTTTTAATCAAATGTTAAATTTTTACTTTTATTTATTGAAATTATGAAAAAATGTATTGTTAATAGTCTAAACGTTTTATATTCATCAGAAATTTACGGGAATTAGCTTAGTCTTGAAAGGCCAAAGTTCAAGGACTTAAAGAGGTCAAGGTTTGTCCAGTTGCAGATCTCTCTCCATATAATAGACTTTTTTTTAGCATATTATTAACTTCCCAAGGTCATTGATAAGAGAGGTCAAATGTATCAGAATTCAGATTAATTTCTATTTATATGAAAGGCTCACCTGTCATACCATGAACCCCCTTAGGTCAAATTAAGGTTCAAGGTCACAGTTATAAAGTGCAGATGTACCTAATGTAGTTGTGTATTCACACAAGAGAATTGCTTACAAGGCCATTTAGTTCCCCTATAGAATCCCCCTAGGTGTAAACCTGCAGGCATTTAGAGCTCTTTTTTGTCACAGTGTCAACTGTCTATCATGGTCCCATTTAAGTGTGAGTTGAGAAGATTTACTGTAGAATAAATAACAGGGTGGGTGTTTTATGTTGTGTGTTCGGCAGAACCAGAATCAAAGCAGACGCCTGCCACTCTGCGCAGTTTGTCGTACAATTCAACCACTGTGAGAGGCAGCAATAGAATTTTGTATTTCATACGACTGTAAAGTAAAGTTTGTTTTATATGTCATGTCGGCTAATTCAGCTTTTGTCGCTTTTATGCTGTGTCGCCTTATCAAAGTACATATACTCCTCTGTGTCAGACGCTGAGGGAGTTAAAAAAATATGGAATGTTTGATGTTCATATCTGCAGTTTTCATGTGTTTTGCTTAATAGATTTACCTTGTATTATTTGGTCTCATGATTAGGTGACTGGAAAATTAGAATATTATTTGATTAATATTTAAAAAAAAAAAAAAGAAGAAATTTTTATTTCCCCAACTCACTGTAACAGATAAAGTTCAGTGACATTAAAATGAAAAATATTGATCAGTTGTCCATGATTTAGTCAAAGTGGATTCTTAATAAAAATAGAATTTGTTATTATTAGATTTATTCTTTGTGAAAAACAATGATTTGTAAGTTTACAGAGCCATATTTTGATGGAGTATACTTTAATGATTATCTGAGAGAGTGATGAAACTTCAGGGAATAATATAAAAAAAAAATTACACTGCAGTTGGTTCATTAGCAAGAAAAGGATTTGAAGCTATACATTGATAAAGAAATAGGCACTTAATTGATGCTGAAATAGATCTAGAATATTGCACTGAAACTGATGCACAAAACTGACATGGCAGGCATGCAAGTGTCAGAATACTGGACCACAAAGATCAATGGCTTTGTTGTTAGTGACTTACAAAGGTGTATAGCTCAGTGTAAACAAACACTTGAGCCGCCCATGACCTTAGCACACTTGCTGGACCCAGTGTCCAAGAACAGGTCCAGACTGTCTGCTGTCCAGTATGGGGGCTACTATAATGTGTCAGTAGGGCATAGAGTACACCCAGTGACCTTAGGCTAGTGATATACTCCAGTCTTGCAGCAGTGCCAGTCTATGCTGGGCTGGGCCTGGCTAGCCTTGCCTTGACAAGGGTGATACGTAAAGGAATGGTTTAGGGAGTACCTGTCATAGGAAGGGCTTAGCAGTGCTGCTAAAGCTTGGGAGAAAGCCTCTTGAAAACCTGTTCTTTTTTACCTTTTGTGCCTTAAATTGCTTTATATATGCAAGGGGATACAGACACCATGTTGTTGAATCTGGACTCACAGCGGCTGGTCAGTACCACTGAAGGTATGTGGAGTTGTTTTTTATGCACTGGATAATGTACAGCGGTCTCTCCTACCATCTGGCTTGTATTGATGGCAATGTCACGTTACAGACGTTCCCGTATCCATGTTGCTTCTTGTCTTCATTTTATAAAAGCCCTGGGACATCTTCTGTGACACACCAGCCCTGTTTTGACCACATGTGTGTTTGTATGTGTATGTATGTTAAGATTATATTGGATATTTCACTCTCCTGGACGTATAACTAAATTAGCCTCCCTCTGTGAGCCTGAGGTATTTTTAGTCTCCAGTTCCGTGGGGTGGGATCATATGTACGGCCATGTTTTTTTTTCCTTGTGCACTATGTGTGGTTTATTGTAACACACATGTCCCAGGCCTTTTTTACTCACTATCTTCTTTTGCGGTTTACTATCAGGAGCATAATGTATGTATTTTATATACATTTAAGCAGTACTTTGGTGTTATTTTATGTTTTCATACATATATGTTCTGGTTGGTACAATAAGGTAGTTGCCAATTTATGAGTCATCAAGACCCCTTTTATGTATTTTGTGTCATCTCTGTGGTTCTGTTTAAAAGTGGTAGAAAGTGCAGGTTATAAATTCCTCAGAAACCATAGATTTCATATATATTTTACTTGTAATTAATTTAGGAAAGTGCCTGATTAGGGAGGTAAACACATAATTACTTATAGATGTGTGTTCGTGTGCTTATTTAGAGGATGAGACTATACACTTTATATATATGCACTAAAAAATGTTAAGGTCCTTGAAGCATTTAAACAGCAAACTGTATGCACCATATGTAAATTAGGTTATATAGTTAATAAGGCATTTCAGTAAAGTTCCCTAAAGCATGTTAACTGTATGTTCCAGGTACCTTTCAATCAATAGAGACCTTGGTTTCTTCATAATTTTCTGCTCCCCGAGTGGTTTGTTTTAATGAGCTCTGTCCATCAAAGGCTCCGGTCATAAAATGCCGTGGGCACATTCGCACGCCTTTGGCTCAATACATTTTGACCTTGTCATCTTCATCAGTTGAGGCCTAATCACTGCAGTGTATGTGATTAAAGATTTTTTTTGTAGATTATCATTATCTCAGGAAGTTGGTGAAAAATAGTCGTCAGTTAAACGTAAAATTTGTAAAGTTGTAATTAAGATGTTTCAATCGCTAAATTTGAAATGAAACCACATGAAGCGAAAGAGGAAAGAAAATTACGATATCTGCATTACCTGAAACACCTGTAAAGAAGAATGATGGTAATTGGGAACAATTTAGGTGGAATAAAATATTCCCTTTTTTGTTGATTATTCCGAGCCATTAAGGTAGAATAAAATCATTATTTTAAATGACTGGTGTAACTGCCTAAATTATACTTTTAAATCATTGTATCATATGTTTTATAATGAGAAAGTATTTTGAGGTTGTCATGTATATTTGTGTTTGCGTGTTGGTCACATTTTTAAACAGCTAAGTTGATTGGAGACCCCCTGCTAAAATCAGAGGATTGTACATAGCAGAGTGGAAACCCTCCTTGTGGGCACCTCTGTACTAAGGACACCTCCCCTTTAGGCCACTTACAGGCAGTCCTGTGAAAGTAGGTCCCAAAATCTATAACCTTCCTACTAAGGGCAAATGATGACAGTCACAGATGTGGTCATCCTAAAATGATGTGCAAATGCAATTATTTGAAACTACCAGAACCACAAGTACCAAACTCTTGTAGTTAGCTTGTGAATCTGGCAATGTGATATTGTTTTATTGTATCAACATTGCCATAATTTGCGGCAGAGTTTTCGCATATTCGTCATGCTCGGTCTACAGAGTTTTAAGAAGACAAATTTTGTACCGACCAATGAGATCAGTCTTTACAAAACATCACATTTAAACTAATTCATTGAGTACAGGGCTTGACAGTACCGTTTAACTGCTTGCCTGGGGCAAGTAAGAGTTCAAGAAAATGGTGGTAGGACAACTAAATGAGGGCTTCTACCCGCCTGACTGGACAACCGGGTCCAACATAAGCTTTTACTCAAAGACCTTAACCTTAACCTTGATCATCAGTTGTTTTCTTTCCTGGAGAAATAAGATTATATTGACAATACTTGTTCATGTTGAATTACCTGTAGTATATCTGTACTAAAGATTAACATTATTTCTAACATGCAGGAAAGCATGCAATACAATCATGTGGAACACACTTTCTGTTCATTGATGTGATCAATGATTAATGTAGGACAAGTAGTAGCTTGATATTACATGCCTTACTGGGCAAGTACTTCCAAAAATTAATATCGAGCCCTGCAGTGGCTGAGTAAATGTGGTAAATGACTAAAAAGAGGGTTTACTGTGGGTGTCCATTGTCCAATACCAGTAAAGTAAATTGTGTCCCTAATAACTCTTTGTGAAAGTGCTTATATTATTTTATTCAGTCTGAAGGTCAGAAATAGATACAATCCTCCACTCACTTCTGTGGCCGGGGGTAGAGCACAGGTCTGCAAGCCGGGAAATTGTGAATTTGAATGCCATCTGAGGCAGTTAGATTTTTCATGGTCGGCCCTCACCCTGGCTTAATGAGAAAACCCTGCCCAACAGCGGTGTTTCACTCACAAATGTATGCGCCACTGGGGTTCCTCAGTCTTATGACCCAGCAATAGGGTGGATTATGCATCTAGGGCCTGCAGGTGCAGTAGTCACCGGGCCTGGTTTACACCTGGATATAAAATGAGAGAAAATAGTGCAACTGCCATGTCACATATTTGGAAACCGGAATGGTATTCTGCCGATGTACATAGTTACTTTAGCATTAACTAAAAGGAGGCGGTTACCTCAAACAAAAATATTTAAAAAAAAAAAAACGATTCAGTCTTCTGTTGGTCACTGAGGGGCCTTTGATCCACGTCTCTCGCCTTGTCTGTTAGTTTATGAACGGGAGTACGGGTATTTAGTGTTAATATTGATTTAAAGTGCCCATGTCACTCTACACCTTAGGCTGATTTTGTATTCATGAATTCAGTATTGAAACCACCTCCCTATAGGGTTTTAAACGAACCATTGGGGATTGAGAAGTGGATAAATGCAAATGGAGTTTGTGAAAAGTGTGGATTAGGAGGCAGTGGAACAGTGTTCAATAAATTATTCAGTGAATTCTGGGAAAGTGTGAAAATGGTTTCATCTTTTACGTGTGTCTGTGTTTATATGTGACAGTTATTATTTTTAGCACAATTAACTATCTGATCGTAATACAATTAATTACAAATTGATGATATGCAAGGATTGAAATTCTTGTGGGATTAAGGTCCAGCAAAATTTGGTTATTGCTTGCCCCCTTGGCCAGTAGTTATTTTTACATATCCTATTTATGAAGAAATTATGCAAATATTTTTAAAAAGAATAATCATGTCAACTAGTTAATTTTCATGTGGGTGACCCTTCTTGAATCGAGACATTACAAAATAATGAAAAGATTACAAAATCAAGAAAAAAAATACCATTTTCAAACATAGTGTGGGGTAAATGTGTGTATGTTACACATCAGTTACCTGTCAGTACTTGCATACATGTCACATTATTATCAGTGGTAAAGATTAACTTTGAACTGTGGTGATTCACCTTGACCTCTGTTGATAACCTTGACCTGTGGTGACTCCCCTTGATCGGTCCGTTAACCAGGCACAAATTGTAACCGCTGGACCTAGAATCTTGTAACTTGACATTCTGAGAGGTCCATGAAAAATCTCCTTGGAAACCAGAAATTAGGTCTCTGTTACCCATATCCTTCGAGCTATGGGGCCCCAAAGTACCCCCAGAATAGTAAAAATTTCATACAAAAACTGCAGTATCTCAGTAACTACAACACTGATGGTCATGATTTTTGGCATACATATTGATCATGAGGAGTTCAATCAGTTTCTGCAGACTGGTGGTGCCACCTCTATTTTTTTTTCAAATTTTTACGAATTTTTTTCTCTATTTTTAGACCTTTAAAGATGTGGTTATCTGTCAACAGGGTACAAATTGAAACAACTAGACCTAGAATCTTCATTCTTGTCATGCAAGGAGGCCAATGAAAAGTGTCTGTGGAAACCTGAAATTAGGTCTCTGTTACCCATATCCTTCAAGCTATAGGACTCCGAAGTATCCCTCAGAATAATGGACAATTTGATACAAAAGCTGAAGTATCTGAGCAACTCATGCAGAGATCACCATGATTCTTTGCATTGATATTGATTATGGAGTGTTTCATCAGTTTCTACAGACTGGTGGTGCCACCTATATTTTATTTAATTTTCAATTTTTTTTCTCTATTTTGAGACCTTTAAGGATGCTGTCATCTGTTAATGTGGCACAAATTGTAACAACTGGACCTAGAATCTTCATTCTTGTCATGCAAGGAGGCCCATGAAAAGTGTCTGTGGAAACCTGAAATTAGTTCTCTGTTGCCCATATCCTTCAAGTTATAAGACTCCGAAGTATCCCTCAGAATAATGGATAATTTGATACAAAAGCTTAAGTATCTGAACAACTTATGCAGAGATCACCATGATTCTTTGCATGGATATTGACCATTAAGTTTTTTTTTTTAGTTTCTGCAGACTGGTGGAGCCACCTGCATATTTTTTTTTTAAGTTTACACATTTTTTCTCTATTTTTGAGATATATTAATACAGACACAATCTCGGCCTGTTGGTTAATCTGTTTGATGCTTCAGTTGAATGGGTATATACCACCATTCAGATGATAAAATTTCCTTTTGCGAATCTCTTCCCAGTCAGCTGAGCCTCATGACCCATGGGTCATTTGTTGGTTATTGATCCTGACCTTTTGTGGTTAATCTTGACCTCTGGTGATTCTCATAGACTTATTGAGATTAACCTTGACCTTAGATAATTGACCCTGACTTTCTTAAAAGTAAAAATATGGCTGATTGCTATAGCCAGATTAATATCATAGATTCATGTCTGGATACTGCAATGTCTTGTCTGATTTGTACCAAGATACATCTTAATAGAACAGGCTTGCCCTTCCTACCATGTAGATAATTGCAGGGAAATGGATGGTATAGCCAGTATATTAGCGGCAGCAGATAAATAAACTATTTTTGTTTATCTGTGAATATACTTTGAACCATGTTTTCACCCCTGCCTGATTTGATTGATACATCAGCCTGGAGTATGACCTTGGCATTTAAATCTAGGTCAAGGCAAATGTTCTTGTACCTGACAGAACCAACCACAGTTAGAAGGTCCACACACAGGTATAATTTAAAAAAAAAAACTCATTTGTGGAAGTGTTTATGGTAATTTTTTAATAGCTTTACACACAGCCTCACTCAGGTAGTAATTACCAAACAGCACGTTTTAATTGAAATGACACGGCAGACAAAGCACCACCTGGTGACAAGTTGGCACAGCACATCATGGGAACTGCAGGTCTGAAAATAGGCAAATAGCAACCTTGTACTGTTTTTTACAAGTGACCTGCCTGAAAGGTTGGCTACACCTTTTATTTGATGATATATGTGCTGACATATGCAGCACGTGGACTACCAGGTGATAAATTACTTCACCTCATTAAGACAATTACAAGTTGGTTAACATTAACACTGGGAAGGCTGTGGATTTTATACTGCCACCAGTACTCGTACCATCTTTTTCCTTATTTTCCTGGAATTAAGTAATTAAAGGTACCGCTATTTCGATTAATGACCCACATATCTAAGGATGCATATATTAAATTATACAGCTCATTACATGAGGCAGGTTGAACTTCAGCTTTTATGAATATATTTAATCATAACTAGAGGGTAGTGAAAGAGCACAAATGTCTCCCATCACTCAATAAATTAGCTAAGAATGAATATGTCAGAATATTTTATGAATATGTCAGAATATTTTATGAATATGTCTATTGCCTGATGAAGTTTGAGCTTTCGTGAATATATTTAATAATAAGAAAGCACTAAAAGAGCACAAATGTGTACCTCCATTGAATTTTATGTCCAGGGCATCAGTTTGAACCCTTCATCTAGATATGTATCATCATTTAATCATTTAATAGTTATGCCTCCAGACCTAAATCTTCAGATTTAAAAAAAAATCATTTATTTGTGATGTAGATGTATAGCCTAGTAGGCTAAAATTTATTTTAAAAATTAAGCCTTATTACTTAAATCATTTAGTCAGCATTTTATTATCACACTACCAGTCTAGTTGCAAATTTTCAC